>JBBDGP010000083.1:687500-1887500 GCA_037952835.1 Lithobates septentrionalis | reverse complement strand
GGGTGATAACCCTTCCCTATGTTTTCCAAAAAGCTTAAAAAAGATTTTTTGGCTGGAGCTAAACACGTTAAAAATGTACCCGTTCAAAATTACAAAGAGGTTCTACTTAACAACAAACCTACAGTCCCTGTC
This sequence comes from Lithobates septentrionalis, assembly GCA_037952835.1. NCBI lineage: Eukaryota > Metazoa > Chordata > Amphibia > Anura > Ranidae > Lithobates > Lithobates septentrionalis. The sequence continues at coordinate 1,887,368 of JBBDGP010000083.1, read as the reverse complement.
TTGTTTGCACCGCCTGTATACTGCTGTTCAGAGTATATAGGGCCTGGTGGCCCCACACCTTTCCTTATTTTAATTTGGGTGCGGGGTTCCCCTTAATATCCATACAAGACCCAAAGGGCCTGGTAATTGACTGGGGGGTACCCATGCCGTTTGTCTCACTGATTTTCATCCATATTGCCATGACCCGACATTACATTAAACCCGCAAGCAGTTTTAAATGAGATTTTTTCCTTTAAAAATTACATTTGGTGCAGGGACTGTTCTAAACACGGGAAACACGCGTCACTTTACAGGCATACTATAGACACCCCCCAGGTACGATATTTAAAGGAATATTTCACTTTATTTTTTTTACTTTAAGCATCATTAAAATCACTGCTCCCGAAAAAACGGCCGTTTTTAAAAGGTTTTTGGCATTGATACATGTCCCCTGGGGTAGGACCCGGGTTCCCAAACCCTTTTTAGGACAATACCATGCAAATTAGCCTTTAAAATGAGCACTTTTGATTTCGAACGTTCGAGTCCCATAGACGTCAATGGGGTTCTAACGTTCGTGCGAACTTTCGGTCCGTTCACAGGTTCTGGTGCGAACCGAACCGGGGGGGTGTTCGGCTCATCCCTATAAGTGGGCAAACTTTCAAAATCTGCAGGGGATCAAAGAATTATTTTCACCACTGTAAGTAAGAATCATTATCTTATCTCACTTTTATACCTTACTGTATTTATTGCAATGTGCTTCCATTTCAAATTCATTTCAAATCGATTTCAAAATAAGGAATATACGAATCGAATCCGAATATGCAAAACTAGTTCCTAAAAAATGAATCATTCTAATGTAACGAATACGTCAAAACTAAATTATTAACTGAATGAACGAATACGAAGCGAAACTAATTTTTCCATCATGCACGGTGACTCGGAAGCTAAGCTCACCCTGCTCTCCGCTCTCAGTGGTGACTTAGCAGCCTTCTACCCTTCTAACCCCTAATTCAAACACAGAGTAGATGTTCTGGGAGAGGTGAGAAGGTTTACCTGAGCTGCTGAGGGAGTTGGGCTTTAATGAGTCTGGTCAGTTCTGTCTCACATTATAGATGAAGAAAGTGGAAAAAAAGCACTGGACCCTGTAAGATTATTTATTATTATACAGTATATTGGTATGGCTCTCTTAAAGTATTGATGTAAATAATTTGGTTTCCTGAGCAGGCAGAGATTCTGCACCCCAGAGGATCTGCATGGTCTCCTTGTCTTGTAGTGTAATGAAAATGGAAGCGCCACACCACTTCTAAATGTTCCAGATACAACTTTATTTAAAAAAAAAAGTCAGGGGAATGATCCAATTCAAAAAGTTTCCAATGTGCTCAGGAGTCCAATAACGTCCTCTTCATCAGGACTTGATTGAACACAACGTAAATGCACTAGGCTGCCAAACCAGATGCTGACAAGGCCTAATGCTGTGCTTATAATCACAATGGAAAAAAATGACATTAATGGTGAAGCTCGCTTCAAGCTCATTCACATTGGGTTCATTTAAGCCCTAATCAAGAGGGAGTTTTTGAACCCTTGGAACACATTGACCACTCTTTGGATTGTCCCCTTGACTTTCATTGGAATAAAGTTGAACCTCTTATCAGTAAGGTGGTACTTCAATTTCCATCTCACATGATGACTTCTATCAGTCAACCTGGAATGTTATAAATCTATAAAGTCTGTACATTGTAATTACTGCTTCTTGGAACATCACTATGTAGTTACACAATCGGCATCATATTTCTATACCCTAGGAGAATAGAAAAGTATTTACAAGGCAAAGAGAGGCTTCTCAACCTTGGTTCTCTATTCTCATTTCAAGAAAAGAATAATATACAGTACAGTAAGTCTATATAGTGAAAGTGACAAATTCTTTTATTCTTTCATGTCGTATATGATGTCGACATTTTTTTTTTTTTTTGCTATTGTAAAAAGAGTAAAAAGGTCAAAGTTAATAAATATCATTGAAAAGCCTTGCAGCTCAGCTTCAATTATCTTTTCACATAATGTGTCATGTCAGATAAGAGTAGAGTAGGACTAAAAAGGAGGATTGTGCCACTCAACCATATGCATTCTGATATATTACAGCTTAGCTGGAAGGTGTTTTAAAGAAAGTTCTTTTCAAGAATTACAGAAGGTTAATTTGGCCTTAGAACAGGATTGCATTGAAGAGTTAGCCAGATCAGTAGAAGAACTTCACACACTTCAGGTACTTTCATAACACTTGGAAAGAAATGAAGCCTCTGGGTTGAAATGTTTTCCGATTCCTCCCCTAGTGTTAATTCTACCCGATGATGAATAACCTAGCAAAGCTTTTTAGGAGATGAAACAGGAACAATGCAGGCACAAGATGAAAGTTTCTTCACTTACCAAAGTGTATTTTTTTTTTTTTTTTACATATTGTATATCCGAAAAAGCTGACGGAACCATCGTTCTATTTGTTTTAGGAACACGCATGCTGTGGCCCCTTATGGTTTTGCTTTTTGGTAAAATAAACAACAACCACCAGCACAGAATGTTTAGTTAAATATTTAGGTTGTAGTTAACTTAAAAATCTAACTTAAATCTTTCTGTATAAAAACAAAGATATTTACATCTGACATATCTTCACCAAAAGAATGGGCATTGGGATGGATTTACAAAAGACAAATAGAGGTTTCACTTTATCTAACCCTTATGCCCTGTACACACGGTCGTATTTTCCGACGGAAAATGTGTGATAGGACCTTGTTGTCGGAAATTCCGACCGTGTGTGGGCTCCATCACACATTTTCCATCGGAATTTCCGACACACAAAGTTTGAGAGCAGGCTATAAAGTTTTCCGACAACAAAATCTGTTGTCGGAAATTCCGATCGTGTGTACACAAATCCGACGCACAAAGTGCCACGCATGCTCAGAATAAATTAAGAGACGAAAGCTATTGACTACTGCCCCGTTTATAGTCCCGACGTACGTGTTTTACGTCACCGCGTTTAGAACGATTGGATTTTCCGACAACTTTGTGCGACCGTGTGTATGCAAGACAAGTTTGAGCCAACATCTGTCGGAAAAAATCTATGGATTTTGTTGTCGGAATGTCCGATCAATGTCCGACCGTGTGTACGGGGCACTATTGTTGAAAGGATAGCCTTTCATGCTTGGAAAACCTAAAACTAAGCTAACTAATAATAGGGTGTGACAATAAAAAACACCCCCTACCTCCAAAATATCTAAATAAACAAATATTGAAAATACAATATAAATAACTGAAAACACTTAGCAGTAGTGCAGCAAATTCCAAAAGGATGTATCACCGCTTACAGTGAGTGTAAAGGCTAAAGATTTTTTTTTTACATTAATGCATTCTCTGCATAGAGGTTAAAAAACTTTTTGTGTGCAGCTCCGCCCCCTAAATACTTACCTGATCCAAGCTCAATCCAGCGCTGTGCCTGAGATCAATAGCGCCTCTCTCTCTCTCTCTCTCTCTCTCTCTCTCCCTCTCTCTCCTCTCTCTCTCTCTCTCTCTCTCTCTCTCTCTCTCTCTCTCTCTCTCCCTCTCTCTCTCTCTCTCTCTCTCTCTCTCAGGCAGCAGCAGGAGCCATTGGCAAAACCATTGCAAGAGCATGAAAGTATAACATGTTTGTTATTTATTAAACAAAAAAGCAAAAAAGTTTACTATCACTTTAATCCATCAACCACACACAACAATGCATCATTTAAATCTAAAACAAATACTATAATATATAAACATTAAAGCGGTTGTATGCCCAAATAACAAAACAAAAAAACAAAGCAAAAACCTGTAAGGCAAAGGCATAAGGAGCTAGTATGCACCGCGAACCCGGAAGAAACTCAGAGGGTCAGTTGTAACCAAGTGGCCCCGTGGGAAGTTCGTTCTAAGGTAAGTATTTCCTAATGAGCTAGTATGCGGTGCATACTAGCTCATTATGCTTTTGCCTTATGGGTTTTTGTTTTGTTTTTTGGGCATACAACCACTTTAATGTTTATATATTATAGTATTTGTTTTAGATTTAAATGATGCATTGTTGTGTGGTTGATGGATTAAAGTGATAGTAAACTTTTTTTTGCTTTTTTTGTTTTAAAACAATCAGACATGTTATACTTACCTGTTATACTCCCGTACAGGTTTAGGAGATATTCATTTTACCTACAGGTAAGCTTTATTATAGGTTTACCTGTAGATAAAAATGACCAAGCGGACAATACAACCGCTTTAAACATACCCTGATCAATCATAACGGTATGCCCACTGACAGGTTTTTTTTTTTTTTCTTAAATAATCTTTATTGACATCTCTTAACTTTACATACACCATGTTAAAAACAACCGCAAATTCAAGTATACATACACTGTTGAAAAAGAGACCGTGTGACCCTCAACCTTTCCCCTCATACAATATTACACCTACATATCCTATCCAGCAGCTAACCTCGTGTGGTACCATAGGACGGCAGGTAGTTATTTTCCCCCATACCCTCCCATCTTCCCCTTACTTCCGTCCCTCCCCAAACCAGGGCCTCCCTTTTATTCCTGACATCCTAGACTTACTAACCAGGGGTTCCACATCTTTTTAAACTTTTTAAGGCTCCCTCTTCTGATATATAAGGCTCTCTCCTTCCATATTATGTTGTTTATTGTTTTAACCCACTCATCAACTGCCGGGGGGAGGGCTGATTGCCATCTCTGCATAATAAGCTTCCGAGCTTGGTATAAGCATCTTAAAACCGCTACCCTGACCGTTGTCTCCTCCAAACTCCATACCCTATATCCAAGGATGCAGAGTCTGACATCTGCCTCTAAAAGAATCCCCCACTTGTCTCCGATATGGCCCACAACCCCCAACCAGTACCGTACCAGTTTAGGGCACCTCCATACCATATGTATCAGATCACCCTCCTCCCCACACCTGGGGCACTTAGCATCGGGTCTTACACCAAAACGGAATAGTTTTTTTGGGGTGTAGTATGCTCTATATAGCAACATTAGGTGGGAGAGTCTCTGTGCAGGTGAGACTGAAACCTCCTGCCCTACCTCCAGAACTTCCCTCCATTGTGTATCAGTTAACTTTCCCACATCCTTCTCCCACCCCTCCCTGCAGCCAAGGTGCTCTGGACTAACAATGGCTTCCTTGCGTAATTGCGTGTATATTCTGGAGATGAAGCCCTTCATCTGCCCGGGCCTAATCACTCTCTGTAGCAGTACAGCGTCTGTCCAAACTAGGGGACCTACCCTCCAGGGCCGCTCTCATTTGTAAATATCTAAAAAATGTTTGTTTTGGAATATTGTATTCTTTTTGGAGGTCCTCAAAGGTTTTCAGTACGTTCCCTCGGTAGTGTTGGGCCAGCCTATTTATACCCCACCTCACCCATTCCTTGAATTCCCCCATAGCCACAATCTACTGTAAGTTTCTGTTGTGCCAGAGGGGAGCGAATTCTGTAAACCCGGCATAACCCATTAATGTCTTAGTTGCTTTCCAAACTCTTATTATTAACTTAGTTGTGGGACCGATACCCGGTAACGAGTCTGCCTCCAGTGCCTCCACTATGGTTTTATGGGGTGCTTCCAGAGTTAACAAACCTCTATCAGCATAACCCCCCCTATATGCTGTAACTGTGCCGCCAAAAAGTAACACCTCGGATGCGGGAGAGCTATTCCTCCTTCTTTAACTGGCAACTGTAGGTTCTGCAGGCCAATCCTGGCCTTCCCTCTCCTCCACAACAGTTCCCTAAAGAGTGAGTCTATCTTTTTAAACCACTTTTTATTCACCCACACCGGCGAGTTGTGTAACAGGTACAACAGTTGGGGCAACCAAACCATCTTGATTAAGTTGCCTCTTCCTGCTACGGATAGGGGCAGCCGACTCCAGATGTCAATTTTACGCTCGAATTTACCCAGTAATGGAACTAGATTATCTACAACATACTGATTGGGATCTTTTGACATATTTATACCCAGGTAACGAATCCTTGAAACTACTTTTAGGCATGGAATTCCCAATAGGTCCTGGCCCTTGGGTGTATCTAGTGGCAATAGCGCAGACTTCCTCCAGTTCACCACCAGTCCTGACACTTTGCCAAACTTCTCCATTATATCCATTACCTGCCTGAGAGAGCCTTCCGTATCCCCCAAAAATAATAAGACATCGTCGGCATACAGGGCAATCCTTTCCTCTCCTAAACTTCTTACGAACCCCTCGATCTTTGAGCTGGACCTTATATGAATTGCTAGTGGCTCCATGGCAAGGGCAAAAAGCAGGGGGGACAGGGGGCACCCCTGTCTTGTTCCCCTTTCTAAGCATATTTTACCTGAGAGGTCTTTATTGACCCTAACCCTTGCACTTGGGCCCCAATACAATATTTTTATCCACCTTCTGAAAACCGGACCCAAACCAAACTTCTCCAGCACCCGCCAGAGATAAGGCCACTCCAAACTATCAAAGGCCTTGGTTATGTCCAGCGATAATACCGCTCTTGATCCCATATTCTCTGTCGGGGTCTGAAGGTTCAGGTAAGCCCTCCTGACGTTCATGCTCGTGGTTCTATGAGAAATGAATCCCGTCTGATCCGGGTGAATAAGTTTATGCATGACTTTGTTAAGCCTAGTGGCCAACACCCTTGCCAAGATCTTGGCATCTGTACATAGCAGGGATATAGGCCTATATGCCGACGGGTCCAGTGGGTCACCCCCTTCTTTATGTAGCAGGATAATATCTGTTTCAGACATCGAAACAGGCAAACATCCTCCCTGTAAAGCCCAGTTCAGTGTTTTCAACAACTCTGGCAGGAGAATCTTCCCATACTGCTTATAGGTTTCTACTGGGAGACCATGCGGTCCTGGAGATTTTTGATTCGCCATCCCGCTCACAGCCTGTTGCACCTCAGCTAGAGTAATTGGCGCATCTATACCCACTCTGTCCTCTTCAGTAACCGTTGGGACCCTTATATCCTTAAAGAAATTTTCCATGTCCTTCTCCTCGACGATCCCTTGCGACCTATACAGCCTCTCATAGTATTTTTCGAATACACCTGTGATTTCTGAACTCTGAGAGGATATCTCGCCCTTTGTGGTCCTAATTGCCGGGATCGCCGAGGAGGAGGAGTTGGTTTTTACCAGAAAGGCCAGCATACGTCCCACCCTTTCCCCTTCCCCAAAGGTCCGTTGTTTCTGGAAAAGATGTTTGTTTTCACCCCTCTTCAGGACTGCCGCTCTGTAAGACTCGTGTTTTCCTCCCACCATTTCTGCTTCTCTGGAGTAGGATCCTCTATAAATTGCTTCTCTGCTATCTCCAACTCCCTCCTAATTCCTTCCTCCCACTCCCTCGCCCTCTTTTTAATTCCTGCCACCCCCTGGATTAGAATACCCCTGAGAAATGCCTTTAGTGTGTCCCATTGTACACCCACCGTAGTTGAGCCTTCATTAGATTTTAAGAAGTTTTCTAACTTTATTATTATCCTCTCTGGTTCCCCCATTAGCTCCAGCCAATATGGGCTTAGTTTCCAAAACTTCCTAGCCTCCCTGACCCCTATGCCCACTGAAGCCACCATCAAGGAGTGATCCGAGATCCCTCTTGGATAATATACTACATCCTTTATTAATGGTACTGCCTCCACGTTCCCCAGAGTCATATCAATCCTGGAGAAGGTGGAGTAGGAGGCAGAGAAGCAGGAGTATTGCCTTACTCCGGGGTTCCGAGCCCTCCAGATATCCAGTAGACCTGCCTCCTCTAAAAATTGGCCCAACCGGCCCCCTGCTAAACTATCTGTTTGGGCTCTCGGCGGGTACCTGTCCAGCTCTCTATTCAGCACCTCGTTAAAGTCCCCTAATACTATCACCGGGGTGTCCGTTTTATCCAACATAAAATCCAACAAGTTGTATAACACTTCCAATTTAAAAGGTGGGGGAATATAAACATTGGCAATGACATACATTCTGTTTTCAATAGAGCAATACAAAAAAACATAACGACCTAGACTTCCGACAACTTTGTGCGACCGTGTGTATGCAAGACAAGTTTGAGCCAACATCTGTCGGAAAAAATCCATGGATTTTGTTGTCGGAATGTCCGATCAATGTCTGACCGTGTGTACGGGGCACTATTGTTGAAAGGATAGCCTTTCATGCTTGGAAAACCTAAAACTAAGCTAACTAATAATAGGGTGTGACAATAAAAAACACCCCCTACCTCCAAAATATCTAAATAAACAAATATTGAAAATACAATATAAATAACTGAAAACACTTAGCAGTAGTGCAGCAAATTCCAAAAGGATGTATCACCGCTTACAGTGAGTGTAAAGGCTAAAGATTTTTTTTTTACATTAATGCATTCTCTGCATAGAGGTTAAAAAACTTTTTGTGTGCAGCTCCGCCCCCTAAATACTTACCTGATCCAAGCTCAATCCAGCGCTGTGCCTGAGATCAATAGCGCCTCTCTCTCTCTCTCTCTCTCTCTCCCTCTCTCTCCCTCTCTCTCTCTCCCTCTCTCTCCCTCTCTCTCTCTCTCTCTCTCTCTCTCTCCTCTCTCTCTCTCTCTCTCTCTCTCTCTCTCTCTCTCTCTCTCTCTCTCTCTCTCTCTCTCTCAGGCAGCAGCAGGAGCCATTGGCAAAACCATTGCACAGAGCATGGAAGTATAACATGTTTGTTATTTATTAAACAAAAAAGCAAAAAAGTTTACTATCACTTTAATCCATCAACCACACACAACAATGCATCATTTAAATCTAAAACAAATACTATAATATATAAACATTAAAGCGGTTGTATGCCCAAATAACAAAACAAAAAAACAAAGCAAAAACCTGTAAGGCAAAGGCATAAGGAGCTAGTATGCACCGCGAACCCGGAAGAAACTCAGAGGGTCAGTTGTAACCAAGTGGCCCCGTGGGAAGTTCGTTCTAAGGTAAGTATTTCCTAATGAGCTAGTATGCGGTGCATACTAGCTCATTATGCTTTTGCCTTATGGGTTTTTGTTTTGTTTTTTGGGCATACAACCACTTTAATGTTTATATATTATAGTATTTGTTTTAGATTTAAATGATGCATTGTTGTGTGGTTGATGGATTAAAGTGATAGTAAACTTTTTTTGCTTTTTTTGTTTTAAAACAATCAGACATGTTATACTTACCTGTTATACTCCCGTACAGGTTTAGGAGATATTCATTTTACCTACAGGTAAGCTTTATTATAGGTTTACCTGTAGATAAAAATGACCAAGCGGACAATACAACCGCTTTAAACATACCCTGATCAATCATAACGGTATGCCCACTGACAGGTTAAGTTAATGACTGATTGATTAATGATCTTGTTACAATGGCGTCTGAAAGTCAGTGAAACATATTAGGCAGCAAGTAAACGTGTTGTCCCTGAAGTTGAGTGAAAATGCACTCACTTTCTGAATTAATTATATTGTATTTATTTGTTTATTCATGTTTGAAATTACATATGCTTAGGTATTATCATTTTCTATAATTGAGGTAATGTGAACATTTTGTCAGGACTTGTGTCAGTACCAGGGTCACCTGCTTTTTGGCACTGTTGTTCCTGGAGTTGAAGGGCGCAGTTCCAGTGGCCACCAGCGGGTGTCTCCCAGCAGCCAGCTTATCTGAGTAATTAGGCTGCAACCGATGCTGGCTGCTAGGAGGTAACTAATCCTGCCCTTAACTGAAGTTCAGTGTTTCACTGTTCTTCCTGTGTGTTCTTCCTGTGAGCCGTGCCCCTGCCTGATCCTGATCTTGTGCCCTGTTCCTGCTCCTGTACCTGATCCTGCTCCTTGTTCCTGTGACCTGCTCCTAGTACCCTGCTCCCTGCATCCTGTACTCTGTACTCTACTCTTCTCCCCTTGTTTCCTGTCTCAGTCCTCACCTTACTCTGCTCATGTTTGCTCCATCCCTTTGTACATAGTTAGTTATGTTGTCGTTTTGGTTGTTGCACTATCATTTTTTTTTGTCACTTTACATTGTTTATGGTTTACTGGTGTTGGTGTTGGAAGAGTGATATTTATGTTAATAAACTCAATTCAATTTTATTCAGCCTGATTTCTAAAGCTCGGATCACACCTATGTGCTTTTTAATGCTTTTTGCAGAAACGCACTACAGTCCATTTAGCAAGGTTTCCAATGGGACACGTTCACATTTATGCTTTTTTCAGCCACTGCATTTTTGGAAAGCTTCAGGGACTTTTTTAACCACTTCCGGACAGGCCTCCACAGTTTTACTGTGGCAGGTTGGCTCGGCTGGGCAAATCAACGTTACCTTACGTTGCTTTTCCTTTTGGCCACTAGGGGCGCGTGCTCCCGCAGCGTGTGCCCAGAGCCAATGCGAGTGTCCTGTAGGCACGATGACCACTGGGCACCCGCGATTGCTCGTGACAGAGCGAGAACCGGGATCTGTGTGTGTAAACACACAAATCCCGGTTCTTTCAGGGAAGTAGAGACAGATCGTGTGTTTCCTACTAAGTATGCACACCGATCTCTCTCTCTCCTCCTAGACAGTCCCATCCCCCCACAGTTAGAACACAGTTAACCCCTTGATCGCCCCCTAGTGTTAACCCCTTCTCTACCAGTGACATTTATACATTACTCAGTGCATTTTTATAGCACTGATCGCTGTATAATTGTCAATGGACCCAAAAATGTGTCAAAAGTGTCCAATTTGTCCGCCGGAATATCGCAGTCCCCATAAAAATCACAGATCGCCGCTATTACTAGTAAAAAAAAAATAATAATAAAAATGCCATAAATCTTTCCCCTATTTTGTAGACGCTATAACTTTTGCGCAAACCAATCAATATACGCTTATTATGATTTTTTTACCAAAAATATGTAGAAGAATTCATATTGGCCTAAACTGAGGAAAACATTTTGAAAAAAAATGTGGGATATTTATTATAGCAAAAAGTAAAAAATATATTTTCAAAATTGTCGCTCTTTTTTTGTTTATAGCACAAAAAATAAAAACCGCAGAGGTGATCAAATACCACCAAAAGAAAGCTCTATTTGTGAGAAAAAAAGGACGTCATTTTTGTTTGGGTACAGCGTCGCACGACCGCGTGATTGTCAGTTAAACGATGCAGTGCCGTATCGCAAAAAATGGCCTGGTCATTGAGCAGCCAAATCTTCTGGGGCTGAAGTCTTTAAAAGCAAAACAGTGCATTTTTGTTTCAATAGACTTCAATGGAGAAGTTGCAGAAAAGCACGTAGTGCGTTTTTGTTGCAATTACACCGCAATTTTACTGCAATTTTGCAGAGATTTGCATTATTTAATTCACCCAACAAATTGGGCAAAAAAAAAGTATAAAAAATGCGAAATGCAAAACGCATTTAAAAAAAAAATGCCTTGTACAATGTATCTTCTCCTCCCTTGAAGGAAAGTGTTTAGTTTGATGTTGGGCAGAACCCCCCCCCCCGGTTTGGTTGACGCCAGAACTCTCGAACATCGCAAAAGTTCGGACCCAAACTCCGAACCCTATAAAAGTTTCTGGGACCCGAACTTGAAAAATGAAAAGTGCCCATTTTGAAGGCTTATATGCAAGTAGATGGCCATTAAAAAAGGTATGGGGGCCCGGTTACTGCCTTGGGGGACATGAATCAATGCAAAAATGTTTTTTAAAAAAGATTGTTTTTGCAAAATTAATTTTTATTGTTTCACTTTAAGCATGTTTGATAGCTGCTTGGTCCCGCCCACCCCTGACAACATCGCTGAGTTTTGACAGCTGATTTTTCTCCCTTCAAGTAATTACATTACCCCACAGTTTCACACACTGAGTGGCTCTTGCAAGCCTCACTATTTGCCCAATGTGAAACTCCCCCCTCTCTGTCAGTGTCCACAAGTGCTGCCAATCAGTGATGCCAATCAGTGCTACGTGCTGACTATCAGTGTCAATGAGTGCCCATCAGTGCTGCCTATCAGTGCCCATCAATGCTACCTATCAGTGCCCATCAGTGCTGCCAATCAGTGCCGCCTATGAGTGCCAATCAGTGCTGCCAATCAGTGCCACATATTAGTGACAATCAGTGCCCATCAGTGCTGCCTGTCAATGCCACCTATCAGTACCAATCAGTGCCCATCAGTGCTGCCTATTAGTACCAATTAGTGCTGCCTATCAGTGCCGCCAATCAGTACCCTTCAGTGCTGCCATTTAGTGTTAATCAGTGCTGCTTATTGCTGCCTATCAGTGCTGCCCATCAGTGCCACCTATATGTGCCGATTAGTGCTGCCAATCAGTGCCACATATTAGTGCCTATCAGTGCCAATCAGTACCACCTATCAGTACCAATCAGTACCGCCTATCAGTACTAATCAGTGCTTATCAGTGCTGCTTATCAGTGCTGCCTATCAGTGTAATCTATCAGTGCCACTTATCAGTGCCAATCAGGGCCCATCAGTGCCACCTATCAGTGCCAATCAATACTGCCTATCAGTGCCAATCAGTGCCGCCTATCAGTGCCCATCAGTGCTGCCTATCAATGCTGCCTATCAGTGCTGCCTATCGGTGCCATATAGCCCAAACTATCCCACTGTGTTTAAACATACAAGGGAAATCACAGTTGCTCCAATAGTGTAAACAAGATGAGGGTCTTACTGTTATTCACAATCAAGCTGTTGGAGGTAGAGAGATACATTTTTTATGTTACATGGGGGTATAAAGTAGATAATCTATTGGCTGCTCACTGTAGGATGTAGTTAAAGAATATCTAAAGCCAAAACATTTTTTTTTATTTTTTTATTTTTTTTAGAATACTGAAAGGTAACAACCCCTGGTAGGTTTGTATTGCTTTCTGGATATTCACACTCTCTATTTGTGTTGATGGCCTAAGTCAGCGTGGCTGAAAGCAAGGATCAATTCAAACTTATGCCGCGTACACACGAGCGGACTTTACGGCAGACTTTGCTCGGCGGACTTTTCAACAGACTTTACGATGGACTTTCCGAATGAACGGACTTGCCTACACACAATCCACCAAAGTCCGTCGAATTCGTACGCGATGACGTACGACCGGACTAAAACAAGGAAGTTCATAGACAGTAGCCAATAGCTGCCCTAGTGTGGCTTTTTGTCCGTCAAACTAGCATACAGACGAGCGGACTTTTCGACCGGACTCGATTTCGACGGATTGATTTAAAACATGTTTCAAATCTAAGTCCGTCCAACTTTTGAGAAAACAAAAGTCCGCTGGAGCCCACACACGATCGAATTGTCTGACGAAATCCCGTCCGCCGGGCAAAGTCTGCCGTAAAGTCCGCTCGTGTGTACGCAGCATTAGAGTGCTGTCAGCAGAATCAAAAAATGTCAGCCAAAAAAAATAAGAAGAAAGAATTCGTCCAATGAGGACACTTGTTCTGGCTAAGCACTTTAGGGAGACTTCTTCTCACTTCCTGTTGGGTCACACAGGGCATGCCGTAAAGGGACATCCTCCCAATGGGTCAAAGACTGGGATGCTATTAAAGTTAATGTGCGTGTAACAGCAGGCATCCCAATACTTTTGACTATATATATATATATATATATATATATACAGTAAATTACACAAATTAAGAAATAAAATATGCACTTTATAGATTGCATAGAAACTAAAATACCTTTTCCAGGACAATAACACCAAAGAATAGCCTTGTTTGTCCTAAAAAACATTATGAAAATATTATCAATGAATAAAGAGGCTCTTTAAATGTAAAAATTGATCAGTCCATAAGGGGTAAACAGGTGTAACAGCTGAAGTGGTTAACTTTATGCACCAAATTTAAATTTTTGACTTGATGGTTCCTAAAATGTGTATTTGTATGCAGGATGTACTGATATTCTATTGTATTTCTGTAAACAGCAGAAGGAAAAAATGTTAAAGCAGAAGTTAACATGGCTTCATTTAACAATTTACCTCCAGTGACTTCTTGCATCTGAATATCTTTAATAACTGGAATGCATTTCTCCTTCCCCTCTTCTGCTTCCAATATAATTCTTGTTATGCCTCATTGCATTAAATTATGCTATTAACATGTTGGAAAATGCTATCCAGTTCCTCCTTTAATAAATATTTTCCACTTATTATATTTATTCTCTATCCCTTTCTGTGAAAATCATTTTGTGGCCTATAAAGTCAAATTATAATTATGAGCTTATTGCTGCCGATACAGTCTTTTATTATTACCAGCAGGAAGTTTTGTTACCAAGTCTACGGCAATTTATTTTATTCTAAGTCCAATAATTATAATATTTAATTTAAAACTCCAGGCATTTGTAATCTTGCTCTATTTTCACAATTTTATTTTACAGTATTGTCAAGTGATTGATCGGGCTTTTTCATCATGTCATTGTAAAGGTAAATTCAATTAGATAACTGATTTGTTGGGATGGTGTCATTCCCAATTACCATGGGGTTTTTTTCTTAAGAAAGGCCCTGTGTGTGACTTTTTACATTTTTTATGTATTTTTTTTTGTTTAATGAAGAAATTAACTATCTTTATTCATTAATAAGTACTAATTGTCTAGGTGACACTTAGGTCTGACACATAAAGCAGTCAGAGATGGCCTCTAGGCCGTCTCTTACTCTCTATTGATCATATAAAGCCCAAAGTTTGTCACCTTTATTGCAAATCTAAACCCTAATATTTTTTAAATTTTGAATGTCTACAGTTACTACATGATTTTTTTTTTTTTTGTAAAGCCGTGTTCTCTATCTTCTTTATATAAACTCAATAAAAATGTATTAAAGAAAAAAACATAAATTTTATTACACTGTATTTCAACTTACTGGGCCGTAAATGTGGTGGCTGTAATATAAAGATTACAGACACAACCCGACTAGTGTGGCACCACATCCATAGATGATCACAAAAACTAAAAAGAACACAGCATAGGACTTTAACGGCTGCCATCTGCAATCCCAGATAAGAAAAGACGAGTACTCAGAATATAGTTTAAAAAGTATACAAAATTTTATTTCACAATATCAGTAAAATCTACCAAAAAAAAGTATGTGTATAAATTTCCCTCAAAGGCTAATTATTGGTAATGTGTATACATTGAGACGTGTCTACATGGCCCAATGCACTTGGAATGAAGTAGTATAATAGAAGAGAGGGTTTTCCATATACAGGGCCAGATGCAGGAATTAATGAAATGTCACCTATAGCAATCACTACGCGTTTCGCCAATGGCTTCCTCAGGGTATCCTATTGGTGAAATTTATACCAAGTCAAGGTTAGAGCTCTGGAGTGTTTGGTCCAAAGATGGAAGAGAGAGAAAGGGATGGGCACACACATCGAGTACAACAGAGGAAGATATCACACTAGGGTCAAGCAGCTTGAAAAGAGCTTTACTGAGGCAATGCCATCCTTTAGAAAAGGTATCAACAATAAGCTCCTGGATCCAAAAATTCAAAGATCAATATGCACCCACAAGTGGGCTGGCTTCCCATCCATAGGGTTTCCCACTTGGTGCTTAGAAAATATTCTCTGCCACACCAGTCCTAATAGCTGCTTCCATCTTCTTGAAGAGGGGTGAAACGTCTGCCAACTGCAGATCTTTGAATTTTTGCCCAATACGTTTTATTGATAGATTTTACTGGTATTGTGAAATAAAATTTTGTATACTTTAACTATATTCTGAGTACTCATCTTTTCTTATCTGGGATTACATTTGGAAAGCATTAAAGCCTTATACTTTGTTCTTTTTTTGTTGTTGTGGTGGCTGTATTAATTTTATCTTTTCAGGTTCTTCTTTATTTTCACCTGGCAACACTGTGAATAACACATGACCTGTCCTAGTGTGGCTATACTCACCTACTACCAGTGGCAGAACTACCAGAGTCGCAGCAGTCGCACTTACGACTGGGCCCTGTAGTTCTGTCACTGTGGGGAGGGGGTCACCTCAGGGTTGCTGGCTGAAGTTATGAGCAGAGAGTGTGTATTACACTCTCTGTCACACTGCCCATACCCCACCCCCCCTCCTCATATGGACACTCAGACAGGAGAGGAAAGAGATAGAGAGAGCAGGATCTTCTCCTCCTGTGTGTACCAGTTGCCCCGCCCACATTCTAATCCCCAGCAGCTCTGTGCCTTACAAAGGGAAAGTCCAGCAGCCTGCAGCTAGATAGTGGATGAAAGATCAGCATGTATGTACCATGGATGATGCAAGTTTGCAACCCTCCACAGGGGATCTACAGCTCTCCAGGACAGCCTTCCTTCCTTCCCAAACTTCTCAGTGATTGAAAAGAAAGCAGCACACAGGTGGGTCAGTCATGAAGAGAAAATGTGTTGTCACCTCAAAAACCCCTCTACCAACACAGCAGCCCACTGGGGTTTCCCTGGTATGGTGCACTACAAGCCTCAGCATGCTCTGTCAGCCTATGTGTATGTATAGCACAGGCTAGTAGGCCTTGCTTGCTGACCACAGTGGCAGAACTCCAGGGCCCAAGCCTCCATCTATGGTGAGTGAAGCATCCCTTACTTCCTTATCTTGTCAGCCTCTGAGCACACTAATGTAAGGGAGAGGTCTGTGGACTGTAATGTAAAGGGGGATTCTGATGTAAGTGGGGGCTTTGGTGAGTAGAGACCCCCTTATATTGGTTCCTAGAGCACCCCTTACATCAGAGTTTCCCTTTATATTACAATCCACAGAGCTCCCCCTTAGGGCCCTTTCACATGGGCCCTAATGGGAGAAAAGGACCCCATGATCATTGGTAAGGGCCCAGGACCAGAGATCAGGGGGGCCCTTTATGGATTCTTGCACCACGGCCCTGAAGGTTCTAGTTACGCCTCTGCCTACTACACTGCATCTATGGAAGAAGCCATAGTTGCAAACCCAGGCTGGAAATCAAACATGTCCTAATTTACAATACATGGAAGGATTATTGGTTTCACACCTCCATCCACTTTAGCTATGTACATGGGCATAGCATAAGGGGTTGCAGGGGTCACAATTGCAACCCCGCCCCTAGCTCCAGGTGGCCCCTGCAGCCTCCCTGTCATATTATCATATCCTCCACAAAGGCCAGCTCCGACCTACCCTAGAGCCCCACAGCCACGCTCCAGTACTGGGCTTCCACTTTCCCTTCCACAGTCCACACCCCTCTGTTCTCATTGGCTGGGGAGAAGCTGTGAGCCATTTCCTGAATAGAGAGGAGCATGGGGTGAGAACAGCCCAGGATGGGGAAGTGTCTGTGCTGGGTGCTGGCAACATGGAATGGTAACCAAGCTCAGCAAGTTAAGAGGAGGAGAGTACCGTCCTGTAGCCACAATGGGACCGATGTCACTGGTGAGGTGTGACACTGCTCAGTGTCTCCTAGTCACCAGCTGGGATTCTCTGTACCCCCCCCACTCGAGGATGTCTACTTACCCCACTTCCATAACAACTAGGGAAAAGACACGGATCTCCGGGAGGTGTCCTTCCCCCAACACCTGCCAAAACTGACAGAGAAACCTTCAGAAATTGCTAAAACAAATCCCTTATCACCTCTTGAGGGACCCCTGAGGGGCTGCAGGGTCCAGATTTCATGTTGCACCTTGAAAAAGTCACGTGCCAGTGATGTAACGTGTAGGAGGAGCCAGTAACCCCAGTGCTGTGTGAGCAAGAAAAAAGCTAAGTGAGGAGACTGTCTGAATATATGCAACTGACCTTCTTAAATGCGATCTTATTGCGGGGCATGTGTGAGTGCAATTGTGTTTTATTACCCACGTGTCGCTTTTAGTTTATTTATTTGCGCAATGAGGTATGTTCTTCCTTTTATTCGAGCGATATCAATCTATGAAGGATTGAAAGCAATGAAGGTATGAAAGCAATCCATTACATGTGAACAGCATCAGAGACTACACACCTGATCATTTGGGTATCGTTGTCCTTTTGTGTTTTATCTTACAAATGAGTGGTATTTGACTTTTTTTCCCAGCATCTCCAGAAATCTACAAGCATTTTAGAAGAACAGTAATTCATTTATATCTAGTGTGGTTTACTGGACACTTATATATGATTAGTTTATTTATTCTTTCTAGTAGGGATGAGCTTCGTCGTGTTCGAGTCGAACCCATGTTCGACTCGAACATCGGCTGTTCGGTCGTTCGCCGAATTGCGAACGATATGGGCCGTTCGCGCCAAATTCGTGTGACGCGTCACGGCCCATAATTCACTGCGGCATCGCAGTGCATTGCTGGCTGATGATTGGCCAAGCATGCACTATGACCCGCATGCTTGGCCAATCACAGCGCCGACAGTAGAGAGAGCTGTAATTGGCCAAAGCCAGGATGGCTTTGGCCAATTATGGCTCAGGGGATTTAGTACACGCCCCACACTATATAAGGCCGCCTGCACGGCGGCCCTGTGTAGTGTGTGTTCCGGTGTGCTGAGAGATAGAGAGAGAGACAGACAGTGTCATTTGATTTGAGTTAGATAGATTAGGCAGAACAGTCAGTCAGTTACAGTGTATTTTGTATATATATGCATCCCAGGTGTTGCATATATATATATACACTGTATTCAGTTTAGCTAGATCCGTTCCTGTTATCTTCTATCTAGACTATTTACATTTGGTGCAGTGCGTCCTGCTCACAGTGTTCAGCTAGATCCGTTCCTGCTATTTACATTCAGTGCAGTGCGTCCTGCTCACAGTGTTCAGCTAGATCCGTTCCTGCTATTTACATTTAGTGCAGTGCGTCCTGCTCACAGTGTTCAGCTAGATCCGTTCCTGCTATTTACATTTAGTGCAGTGCGTCCTGCTCACAGTGTTCAGCTAGATCTGTTCCTGCTATTTACATTTAGTGCAGTGCGTCCTGCTCACAGTGTTCAGCTAGATCCGTTCCTGCTATTTACATTTAGTGCAGTGCGTCCTGCTCACAGTGTTCAGCTAGATCCGTTCCTGCTATTTACATTTAGTGCAGTGCGTCCTGCTCACAGTGTTCAGCTAGATCCGTTCCTGCTATTTACATTTAATGCAGTGCGTCCTGCTCACAGTGTTCAGCTAGATCCGTTCCTGTTATCTTCCTACTGACAGGCAGGCTTGTCTGGTTACAGTATATAAAGCTACCTGAAGAAAATTACAGGTGTTCTATCCCAGCTTAGTGCAGCTACAGGCCATTAGTATGTCTGGAAGGCCAAGAAGGAGAGGCAGACAGTCACAAGCCAATAAGAGAGGGCAAGCAGGCTCTGTGTCTAGTGCTGGTCGTGGAGACGGTGCATCCTCATCAGCACG
Organism: Lithobates septentrionalis; assembly: GCA_037952835.1. Taxonomy (NCBI): domain Eukaryota; kingdom Metazoa; phylum Chordata; class Amphibia; order Anura; family Ranidae; genus Lithobates; species Lithobates septentrionalis. The sequence goes on along the minus strand of JBBDGP010000083.1, from coordinate 1,868,158 downwards.
TGGCCATGGGACACGCTTGGCCTTTTTTTCGGCAGCTGGCCGTGTTGAGCCGCAACATGCGGAAGACTTGGTCGAGTGGATGACCAAGCCGTCCTCATCCTCCTCATCCTCTCTCACCCATGCCCAGGGTGCTTTGTCTGGCAAAGCAGCGGCCTCTTCCCTCAGCTCAATGTCATCAGTGACTCCTTCCCTAGCTCCACCATGTCCTCCTGAGGATTCCCTCAAACTGTTTGACCACAGTGTTGGGTACATGCTCCAGGAGGATGCCCAGCGTTTGGAAGGCTCTGATGATGATACTGAGCTTGATGAAGGCAGTAACATGAGCACGGACAGAGGGGGTGCCCAAGAAGGACAGCAATCTGGCAGTCATGCTCCCCCTGCTGCAGCATACTGCCAGGTTTGCTCCAGTGATGAGGAGGGAGGGGATGATGAGGTCACTGACTCAACGTGGGTGCCTGATAGGAGAGAGGAGGAGGAGGAGGAGGAGGAGGAGGAGGAGGAGGCGGCGGCACATCACCAACGAGGCAGGATGCCCTCCAGGGGCCAGCCTAAGGGTAGCACATTGACTGCATCACACCCCAAAGCTCCACATGTGCAGGGCGCTGCAGTCTCTGCGCGTTATTCAAAAAGTTCTTTGGTGTGGGCCTTTTTTGAGACGAGTGCATCAGATCGCACCGCTGCTATTTGCAACATATGTCTCAAGCGTATCTCGCGTGGCCAAAACATCTCCCGCTTGGGTACCACATGCTTGACCAGACATATGTTGACCTGCCATGCAGTTCGTTGGCAAGCGTATCTAAAAGACCCACACCAAAGAACAAAGAGGATCTCTCCTTGCTCCTCATCAGCTGAGATTTCCAACCCCACTAGACCTTCAGTCCTCTCTGAGACCTGCAGTGAGAGGAATGAAGGTGTAGAATTAGGTGTGTCACAGCCAAGTACTTGTGGGCAATCTGCTTTTGGTACACCGACGTCAGATTGTACCAGGCAAATTTCCCTGCCCCAGCTGCTGCACCGCCGAAAGAAGTTTGCTCCCAGCCATCCACATGCCCAGCGGTTGAATGCTAGCTTGGCAAAATTGCTAGCACTTCAACTGCTGCCTTTTCAGTTGGTAGACTCTGCCCCCTTCCGTGAGTTTGTGGAATGTGCGGTTCCTCAGTGGCAGGTACCCAAACGCCACTTTTTCTCACGGAAGGCGATTCCGGCTCTCTACCGGCATGTGGAAGGCAATGTCCATGCCTCGCTGGACAGGGCGGTCAGCGGTAAGGTGCATATTACCGCTGACTCATGGTCCAGCAGGCATGGACAGGGACGTTACCTAAGTTTCACGGCGCATTGGGTGACTCTGCTGGCAGCTGGGAAGGATGCAGGACAAGGTGCAGTAGTGTTGGAGGTTGTTCCGCCACCACGCCTCCAAAATGCTGATTGTGACACACCTCTCTCCTCCACCCCCTCCTCTTCTTCTTCCTCCATGGCCTCTTCCTCGGAACCAGCGGTGCTCCGTAGTCGTTCAAGGGGCTACGCAAGTACGCAGGCCAAAAGATGCCATGCGGTGCTTGAGCTGGTGTGCTTGGGGGACAGGAGCCACACTGGGGCAGAGGTTCTGTCAGCTCTGCAGGGGCAGGTTCAGAGGTGGTTGACGCCACGCCAACTTAAGGCAGGAATGGTGGTTTGCGACAATGGCACCAACCTCCTCTCTGCCCTCCGACAGGGACAACTGACCCATGTGCCCTGTTTGGCTCACGTCCTTAACTTGGTGGTGCAGCGGTTCTTGGGCAGGTTCCCTGGGCTTACAGGATGTCCTGAGGCAGGCCAGGAAAGTCTGTGTGCATTTCCGCCGGTCATATAATGCCAGTGCTCGGCTGACGGACCTCCAAAAGGAGTTTAACCTGCCCAAGAACCGCCTAATCTGTGACATGCCCACCAGGTGGAACTCAACGTTGGCCATGCTGCAGCGGCTGCACACGCAGCAGAGGGCCATCAATGAGTACCTGTGCGACTATGGCACCAGGACAGGGTCAAGGGAGCTTGGTTTTTTTTCCCCACGCCAGTGGGCCATGATCAGGGATGCATGCACTGTCCTGTCACCATTCGAGGAGGCCACGAGGATGGTGAGCACTGACAGTGCATGCATCAGTGACACTGTCCCCCTTGTCCACCTGTTGGAGCACACGCTGCATGGAATAATGGACAGGGCACTTGAGGCAGAACAGAGGCAGGAAGAGGAGGACTTCCTTAGCTCTCAAGGCCCCCTTTATCCAGACAGTGTTCCTGCGTGCCCGCCGATCACACAGGAAGAGGACGAGGAGGAGGAGGAGGAGGAGGAAGATTGTGTCAGTATGGAGGTGGAGCCTGGCACTCAGCATCAGCAGCAGTCTTTAAGGGATCAGTCCCAAGGAACACATGGACTTGTACGTGGCTGGGAGGAGGTGGCTGCGGACGTTGTTGTCCTTAGTGACCCAGAGGACTCCGGACCGAATGCCTCAGCAAACCTACGCTGCATGGCCTCCCTGATCCTGCAAAGCCTGCGTAAGGATCCTCGTATTCGTGGTATCAAGGAGAAGGACCAATACTGGCTGGCAACCCTCCTTGATCCACGTTACAAGGGTAAGGTTGCGGACCTTATCTTGCCATCGCAGAGGGAGCAGAGGATGAAACATCTTCGGGAGGCCTTGCAGAAAGGTCTGTGAAACGCGTTCCCAGAGACTGGGAGGTTACAAACTCCTGTTTCTGGACAACGTGTTGCTGAGGCTTCGGTCAGTCAAAGAAGGAGCGGTGGAGAAGGTGGCCGTCTGACCGATGCGTTCAGACAATTTTTTGGTCCGCAGCCCCAAGGTATGATCGGTTCCAGCAACCATCGCCAGCGTCTGTTTTACATGGTGCAGGAATACCTAGGGGCAAGATCAGACTTGGACACCTTTCCCACCGAAAATCCTCTGGGTTACTGGGTCTTGAGGATGGATCACTGGCCAGAGCTTGCACAGTATGCAATTGAGCTACTGGCCTGTCCTGCATCCAGCGTTCTTTCGGAACGCACATTCAGTGCTGCTGGAGGCGTGGTAACCGATCACAGGGTGCGTCTGTCCACCGACTCGGTCGATCAGCTGACCTTCATAAAAATGAATCAGTCTTGGATCACCACCAGCTACCAAGCACCTGATGCTGATGTAACCGAATAATTTTTTTTGAAATCTCAGATCCCTTCAAAGACTGCCTATGCTGATGCTGAGTGACTATCCCTGAGTAATTATCCTCTTCCTCCTCAATCATCACGCTGATAGCTTGTAAGAACATTTTTGGTTCTGGGCGCCACCACCAGTGCCTAAGGCACAATTTTTCAGCCCCTGTTTAACAGGGGCGTGTAATTACAATTTTTGATGTAATACTTTGCAGCAGGCCTCGTTCCTACATTCCAACTAGAGTGTCTGTGAGGGGTTGCAGTGTTGTGGCACCAGCACCAGTGCCTAAGGCCCAATTTTTCTGCCCCTGTCTAACAGGGGCGTGTAATTACAATTTTTGAAGCAATACTTTGCAGCAGGGCTCGTTCCTGCGTTCCAACTAGAGTGTCTGTGAGGGGTTGCAGTGTTGTGGCACCAGCACCAGTGCCTAAGGCCCAATTTTTCTGCCCCTGTCTAACAGGGGCGTGTAATTACAATTTTTGAAGCAATACTTTGCAGCAGGGCTCGTTCCTGCGTTCCAACTAGAGTGTCTGTGAGGGGTTGCAGTGTTGTGGCACCAGCACCAGTGCCTAAGGCCTAATTTTTCAGCTCCTGTTCAACAGGGGCATGTAATTACAATTCTTGATCTAATATTTCACAGCAGGGCCCTGTGAGGGCTTACAGTGTTGTGGCCACAGCAACACCTAAGGCCCAAATTTCTGCTGAGTATATAGGGCAGGACCCTACTTTCAAACATCTAACTTACAAACGACTCCTACTTGCAAACGGAAGGAGACAACAGGAAGTGAGATGAAATCTACCCCTAGGAAGGGAAATTCTCTCCTGTAAGAGTTAATATGGGAAAACAATTTCTCCTTTCCACTGATGCTTTCCAATCCTTGTTCCACAAAAAAACCCAAATTTTCAAAAAACATTTTTCATTGGGACAAAAAAGTGAGGTGAAATCTTCTGAAGAGGAGGAAAGACAGCAAAACAAATGTCACAGGGGTGATAACCCTTCCCTATGTTTTCCAAAAAGCTTAAAAAAGTTCCCCTTAATATCCATACAAGACCCAAAGGGCCTGGTAATGGACTGGGGGGTACCCATGCCGTTTGTCTCACTGATTTTCATCCATATTGCCATGACCCGACATGACATTAAACCCGCAAGCAGTTTTAAATGAGATTTTTTCCTTTAAAAATGACATTTGGTGCAGGGACTGTTCTAAACATGGGAAACACGCGTCACTTTACAGGCATACTATAGACACCCCCCAGGTACGATATTTAAAGGAATATTTCACTTTTTTTTTTTTACTTTAAGCATCATTAAAATCACTGCTCCCGAAAAAACGGCCGTTTTTAAAAGTTTTTTTTGCATTGATACATGTCCCCTGGGGTAGGACCCGGGTCCCCAAACCCTTTTTAGGACAATACCATGCAAATTAGCCTTTAAAATGAGCACTTTTGATTTCGAACGTTCGAGTCCCATAGACGTCAATGGGGTTCTAACGTTCGTGCGAACTTTCGGTCCGTTCGCGGGTTCTGGTGCGAACCGAACCGGGGGGTGTTCGGCTCATCCCTACTTTCTAGTAGCACATCCTTTATTGGATCACATTATTTAATGGATCACTGTGCTATATTAAGGTTGATGGTAGCGCTTTATTAACTTTTTATACAATAGCAAAAAGAGTCTCTTATAAAGCGCTCAGGTGCCCCCAAAAATATATTGAAAGTGCTGAAGTGCTTCATGTAGACAGGCTGTGCTGTGTGCCAATGTGCCACACTCCCCTCTCGTGTCCCCACACCACTGGCCATGTGGCTATGTTTGGGCATTATTTTCCCTGAAAATGAATGGGTTTTGGTAATGCCATTGGTTGCTAATAATGCAGCATGTGCCGCCACACACAGTTGCATTAGCGACCATTGATAGGAAGCTGTCATAGATAGTAACTGTATACATTTTGTCTGCTAAACATAAAACACATTGACATGGTTTAAACCACATATTCAGCAACTTGAATGTTTATTTTTGTGCAAATGATATATAGGCTGCAGTCATTGAACCATAATGCTACACCTGCACCAAAAGCTGCCTCTCAATTTGTACTCAGCATACTTGGTTATAACATATGATGTCTCTCAGCCGCCCAGCAAATGTACTCACGGTACCTGCTGTGAATGTGATGTGATATTGGCTATTCCATGTCCTAGAGTGTGTTTGTCGACTTTGATGGACGAGCGGGTCTGTGCATGGGCCCAATGATCAACCAAGGTACAAGCAACTATATCACGCGTACGTTGTATATGAGATCCGGCTACCTTAATTAATTTAAAATACTCTATCAAGAAACAGTAACAGGTTCTGATGCCTACATCGGTTCCTTATCATAGTCCATTGTCATTATTTATGCATAAATAAACAGCAGAGTATCTGTAAAATCTGCAGGTGTTATTAATTAAGCCGTGTCATTTATTTTCATAAATCTTATCTGCATTGTTTTCTGAGTTACATTATCTAAATTACACACAAATCACAGGGAAACATCTAGACAGTCTTTTTTCATATTACAAAATCCTTTCCATACATCTTACATGTCACCTGACATGTGATAAGCAACTGGTGCATTCACATTAGTGACACGTATACAAGGTGATAAGAGTATGGCAATAAAATGTATGGAAATTGAATATGACTTCTACTCAATATTAAACCTAATATTCTAATAATAACAGTTCTAACGGCAACACCACCACTGTAAAATAAACCCAATATCCAAAAATCGAATTTTGGCTTTCACATTTTAAAGTAATTTAAAAAAAATGTTTTTAATACTTGTTAAATCTGCAGCTTTCTTTAAAATATTCACTGGTGATCCTGCCATGAAGGTCCTTGTTTAGACATTTCCTGTTAAAGGGTGACATTGCTTTTTGGCATTCCTCTTCTACAGTTTAAGGTGCTCCATTAGGAAGTGGGTTGTTTAGGAGAAGCCTAACTGATATACAAACACCCTAAGGCCCCTTTCACATGGGGCAGACTCTGTAATGCGCATCCGCCTGCTCATCAGAAGATCTCTCTGCTGATCCCCCCTGGGCAGGTAGGTGACAGGTCTGTGTCCGCTCTGCTATGCAGGGCAGACACGGACACAGCCTGCTGTTCTCTATGGGGCGGTTAGGTGGAAACGGACCGCCTGTCCCCATGGACCCAAAATGTCGATGTTTTGTTACCCAAGCCACTTGGTTATCATCACTTTTGCCTTATGGCAAGGTGCTCCATTATGCTGGAAAAGGCATTGTTCATCACTAAACTGTTCTTGGATGGTTGGGAGAAGTTGCTCTCGGAGGATGTTTTTGTACCATTTTTTATTCATGGCTGTGTTCTTAGGCAAAAATGTGAGTGAGCCCACTCCCTTGGCTGAGAAGCAACCCCACACATGAATGGTCTCAGGATGCTTTACTGTTGGCATGACACAGGACTGATGGTAGCACTCACCTTTTCTTCTCCGGACAACGTTTTTTCCAGATGCCCCAATCAATCGGAAAGGGGATTCATCAGAGAAAATTACTTTACCCCAGTCCTCAGCAGTCCAATCCCTGCACCTTTTGCAGAATATCTGTCCCTGATGTTTTTCCTGCAGAGTAGTGGCTTCTTTGCTGTCCTTCTTGACACCAGGCCATCCCCCAAAAGTCTTCTCCTCACTGTGCCTGCCGATGCACTCACACCTGCCTGCTTCCATTCCTGAGCAAGCTCTGCACTGGTGGTGCCCCGATCCCCTGAATCAACTGTAGGAGACAGTCTTTGCGCTTGCTGGATTTTCTTGGGCGCCCTGAAGCCTTCTTCACAAATCAACTGAAAATGTTGTTTTATGGGATTAAGTTCCTTTTCATGGCAAAGAGTGACTTTGCAATTAATTGCAATTCATCGGATCACTCGTCATAACATTCTGGAATATATGCAAATTGCCATCATAAAAACCGAAGCAGCAGACTATGTAAAATTATTATTTGTGTCATTCTCAAAACTTTTGGCCACGGCTGTAGACAGGATGTGGCTGCAGAGAGGTTGCAGTAGATCAGCAATACAAAGATCCAACAAAGATCCCACCCAGTGTGCTTCCCCTTGTTATGCCCGAGAGGCAGGAAGGTCTGCCTAATCACATGCTTACCATGATTGGCTGTCACAGCAGTCACGTGATTGGGAGCCAGACCCACAAGCTTCTGATATTTACTAAAGACAGGGCGCTGTCTGGACAGCTCTGCCACTGCACTGGGAGCAAGCAGTGAGCACACTGTCAGTTCAGAAACCTCAACTACCCATTGATGCACATGTGTGGTGTGTAAGCTGTAAAGCCCACCATGTTTGCCATATAAGTGTTACGTGCAATGGCGGCACATCCATTAGGGGCGCACGGGTGCCGCCCCCCCATCCCTGCGTCCGGCCCCCTAATCTACATGCAGGGCACCAGACGCATTGATTCCCATTGGGTTTTTTTTAAGCACATGATTAGAGCCAGAGGCTCTAATAGGCTTCAAAAAAGGGTGGGTTTTGGGGCGCAGAGCACTGCGCCCTGAGCCCATCCAGTTGTGTGACAATAGCGAATTAATAGTCGGCCCTCCTGCCGTCACAGGTTACGTGAGTGGTAAGTAGTTAAAAAGGCAACTATTCATGATACACAAAGCTTTAACAAATAATGCTGTGATAAAAATAATCAAAAACTAAAACATATGAAAAACAAGAGTAACAATACCCTTTCTTTTTTCCCGTTTTTAAATTTTTCCCCCCTTTTTCCAATTTTTTCTATCTTAGTTACTTCTATGTGTTGTTTTTCGGATACTGATTATCTTCAGCAAGGTAAACTAGAGCAAGATATCTGAGTTTTCAGCCCATGCATGGGGGTGGAAGAGAGCACTTTTTTTTTTATTCTTTATATGAGTGGACAGAAAATCTCATCAAAATAATACATTTATTTTTATCTACTAATAGCAGCATGAGTAAAAGAAAAAAATGATAACAAGATATCAGTTTCACTTATTCATAAATGCCTTTTTTGTCCTTGAACATTGCTTAGAATTATATGGAAACACACAGTGTAGAAGGCAGAGTTATGAGTTATATGGAGCCTCTATATAAATGTCAGTGTTGCCGACAAAAGATCGCCCATGGCTTCTGCTATGGGAGGGGAAGCACTTCACTCACTGATTAGAATGATAGAATTAATAGCTCTAAGGCCAGGCTCTTCATGGAGAACCTTGCTGCCCAATTACCAGCCAATGAAACAAAATACCAACCCCACCTCAAATAAATAAATGTGACAGGATGGATGCACCCTGAAAGGAATTCTGGTTCTGGATGACCATCCTTGGTTAATTCAGGCAGACCACCCGGAACCTCGGATCCGTGAGAGACCACATGAGACACGGAAAACAAGTATGTTCATAAGATCTCTGTCTTTATTGAATACAACAGTAGTATATATACCAGTAAAAATACATGTCTAATGGTTATTCAAACTTTACACTCAGTACTTTCTTATCAAGAGTTAGGCTGCTTGACTAGAAAACAAGAAATAGCTGAAGACTTGCTGACACAGATTCGTGTGGTTTTATGCAAACTTTTAAGCTGATTATGGCAAAACTCACACACACACAAAAAGTTCACTTCTACTTTATGTAAAATGGAAGAGAATCTAAGATGGAGTCAGTTGTTTATACATTCTACTACAATCCCCTCTTAAGTCATAAACATGACTTACTTTCTCTCCACAGTAACATAATTACCTTTCTTATAGTACATGCTAAGGTAGGCTTTATTAGCAGCAGCGGGGTCAGGGGTTTGGGTAGCTCTAGCAGTGATACACATTACAAGTTTGAAACATGCATATATCTACTGCATGTAGAGGGGTTAGTCTGTGTCTCATTCCCTAAATTAAAACACCAGTCAGGGAAATGACTTCTACCCATTGTTGAAAAAGTAACGATGTTGCTTACATATAAACTTGATATGTTAGTTAATACACTGGTAGGAGTTCCATTTAAAAAAGGGTGATATTTAAAGGTACAGCAATAAGGGGAATACGGGCTGTACTAGGATGCAGTTTACTACATATCCAACATTTCTCATACCCTGATTTCTGGGCATAATTCTATTTGAATTTCAGTAGCAACATTTTGTCTGTAAAACTATCGGTTTTAACTCCTTCATTATCTGATTGTGCATCTCTCTTGTGTCTGGTATGTGTATTATCGATGGTGTTATTGGGTGACTCACATATGCCTTTAAGGGCTCCCAAGTCCTCAGGATGATAAATACATTTAGTTATGATCCATATTGGTAAGAACACCACCAAAGTCATCAAGAACAAGAGGCCCAAGGCCTTCCCAAAAGTCTGTGGTGCAATAAGCGAGGTCATCTTGTTCCGGGACTCTTTCACCTGCTTCACTCAAGGATTTGTATCACTTGCTTCACCTCTCTGTTCTTTATCTTGCTTCTTAGGTGTTTGGTTCACCTTCTTCACACGTAACCGTGATCACTGTAGTCGGGGGTCCAAATGGGTATTCTTGCTTCTTTGTACGATTCAGCTTCTGGACCACTACGACGTCTCCCACCTGGAGAGGATGAGTAGGTCCCTGTAAAGAAAAAGGAGAGGTGCGAGTGACACGTTTTTCATATCTATCCAAAGTTTCAATCACTTTCTTAACATACTCCTCCTGTATGAGATCAAGATCCCCTCTTTCTAACATTAATGGCTGTCTAGCCCATGGGGTGGGGAAGGGTCTGCCCATCAGGACCTCGAAAGGGGAGTAACTTGTGGTTTTAGAGGGAGTCATTCTTACCTCTGCAAGGACTGCAGGAAGTACCTTTTTCCATCTGTTGAAAGTTCCCCCTGTGGTTTTCCTGATTTTATCTTTAAGTGTCCTATTCATTCTTTTTACTATCCCTGAACTCTGGGGTTGGTATAGGATGTGAAACTTAAGTGTTTTCACTAAATCTTGACACACTTTGGCTATGAAGGCAGGACCATTGTCTGACTTCATTTGAAGTTTGCAGCCCTATTTTGGGATTATTTCCTATGTAAGGATTCTGACTACTGTTTGTGCATCTTGCAACATATAATTTTACTAATAAGGGAAGACCGGGGATGAAAATTTTTTTTATCCAATAACCCACCTGTAACCTGCCAGCCTCTGTGTCCTACCCCATGATATTGTGAGATAAATTGGGGTGTACTAGCTACGGGTATGCATGGTCTCCCCTCTTGGCAGATGAGCCTTGATTCAAGGCTTTTCTGCACTCCTTCAATGTTCCTTTTTCTAACAGGATGGACACATTGTGAGTAGTGCGGTTGCATGACCCAAGGTGAATGAAGTAGCCATCTCCACAACCATCACACAGGATGCTAAAGCTCGGAGACACGCCGGCATGCCCAGTACTGGCATAGGCAATAAACTGCTTACACTCTTCAGACAGGACTCACGTAAATGACAGGGACATAGTGTAACACTGGGGAGCTGGTCTTCCTGGGATGCAGGACACAGACAACTAGTTAAGGTACACAAGCAGTCTAGGACAGGAAGGACCCCTATGGGTATTAACTGGAGAAAATACAGTATGCCCACACATATAACGAAAGTGAGGGCCCTTGGAACAGCCAAGAGCTCTGCACAACTCTTCTCCAGACTCACCCAAAACCATACACTACGAGGCCAGACAAATATTAACAAGCGTGCAGGTGACGTGACAGCTTACCTCGTGGCTCGGCCGGGAGCCGAGAAATACTAAGCAGCAGGGGGCGGGGCGCACATGCGCTATCATTGGTTGCAGGGAGGCCCGCGGTCCCAGCAACCAATTACTGCGAGTGGAGGAGTGGGAATGTGGTGCTGTACACTGGCGGCCTGACGGTCCAGACAGGAGCATCGCTCGGTCCATGTTCGGACCGCGGGCCACCATTTAGTGATGGCTGCTTTAAACTGACTTCATTTGCAGACCAAAGTTGATCTGTAAATGAATAAACCGAAGGACAGATACAAAGATGCAATGGGGGTTATTTACGAAAGGCAAATCCACTTTGCACTGCAAGTGCACTTGAAAGTGCACTGAAAGTGCACTTGGAAGGGAAGTCACTGTAGATCCGAGGGGGACATGCACGGAAAATAAAAAACAGCATTTTAGCTTGCACATGATTGGATGATAAAATCAGCAGAGCTTCCACTCATTTCAGATCTATCCCTTAGATTTAGAGCGACTGCACTTTCAAGTGCACTTGCAGTGCAAAGTGGATTTGCCTTTCGTAAATAACCCCCAATGTTTCTTTTTATCTGTCTCTTTCAGCACTGAGTAATGTTGTTGATAAACATTGCCGGCCGCTTTTTTTTGACAGCTGTGAGCAGGGGACTGGCTCTGCACTTTTTATATAAATCGTGGAAATGCTGGATTAAGATCCTGTGTGTGTGGGGGGGGGGGGTCGAATCTAGATTTTATTAGATTTAATTTACACAGTAATCAGTGCATTTTTATAGTTCTGATCGCTGTATAAATGTCCGTGGTCACAAAAATGTGTCAAAAGTGTCCGATCTGTCCGTTGCAATGTCGCAGTCCCACTAAAAATTGCAGATCGCAGCCATTACTAGTAAAAAAAAAATATATATATAAAAATGCCATAAACCTATCCCCTATTTTGTAGACGCTATAACTTTTACCAAAATCAATGTTCGCTTATTGAGATTTTTTTTACCAAAAGTATATTGAAGAATATATATCGGCCTAAAGTGATTAAGAGATTTCTTTTTTTACATGTTTTTTTTGGTTATTTATTATAGCAAATAGTAAAAAATATTGTTTTTTCTTTGGTTAAAATTGTCGCTCTTTTTTTGTTTATAGCGCAAAAAATAAAAACCGCAGAGGTGATTAAATACCACCAAAAGAAAGCTCTATTTGTGGGAAAAAAAGGACGTAATTTTTGTTTGGGAACAGCGTCACATGACTGCGCAAATATCAGTTAAATCGACGCAGTGCCGTATCGCAAAAAATGGCCTTGTCATTAAGGGGGAAATTCTTCCGGGCCTTAAGTGGTTAAGGCTTCCTCATTATTTGCAGTCCTCTGTTTTGAGAAATAATGTTTACTTTTCAAGCTGCTTTATTTATTGCTCTCCCTTCTACATCCTGAGGATGGCAGGATGTACAGAGTGTTGGATTGCCCCAGCAACTCACCAACGAGCTCCCTTTCTTACCAATGCATTCACTCTTGCAGAACTCTGAGCTTACAATAAAACAAACCAAAACAAAAAAAAGAAGGTTTGAATGGAGTTGGGCTTTAACAGCTCACTGGGTGACATTATTCGTGTTGCCTGGAGCTGCTCTTTGAAGTCTACATTCATGCAAAGCTGATAGATATAATTATATAATTTATATCTAACATTCTCGGCACATCCTCACTTGTCATGTCAAAATGTCACCAGTGCACGATACACTGTGATTACGCTGAAATCTCATGAGGGTGACTGATAGGCAGATACTGATTTCTCCTTCGTGTAATTATGATATATCTTTTTCGAAACGATGGCATCTCAAAGACAAGCAGTGTGTTAACAATGAAAAATTTGGATCTGCTGGAAGTGACGCGGCGATATTACCACGCTGCTTGCAGTCACCATCCCATACCACTCTTCACATTGCATTGTTATGGATAGGCTTTGGTTTGGCGTTGAATATAACAAATTAGCCTTGTGCCGTGCATGTCTGAGCAAATTACAGAAAATCATCAGGCAGGAGTAATTATACAGGGAAATCTCTGTGGAGTTCTACAGCTTAATAAATAACTTTGTGCAAAAACGAAAAACTAATTATCTGCTGATAAAATCATCGTTAGCCTGTCTCAGCCTTGCTGACTTCATCTTTAATGACCACGAGCAGCTAAAAATTTCACCTAATGCTACACAGACAATAAAAATAAAAAAAAACTTGACAGAAGGAGTAGGCAGAGGATGAATAAAAGAAACACGGAACTCTTTCTCTCAGGTGCTTGCTGCTCAGTTGCCTTGGCAAATGTAATGAATTATGAATGAGATGATCAAAAACTGATTTACCATTTTTGTTTCTTTTAATTTTTTTTTCTATTTTTACCTTTTCTTTAATATATTGTTTTTTGAATGCAAAATGGCAGAGGAACAAAAAAAGGAAAATCTGGAAATACCATTGCTTTGTAAAACTTAAAGTAGAATTACACTTTACAAGTTGGCCCAAACAAACTATTTCTATTACAAAGTAATTGTGTGCATTGTAATACACTGTAGTAGCATACAGTAATGCCTCGTACACATGACCGTTTTTTCCATCAGAATAAACTCTGACGGTTTTTCTGACGGAGTTCCAACGGAGTTCCGCTGAAACGGACTTGCGTACACACGATAGTCCGATCGTTTAGAATGTGGTGACGTACAACACATACGACGTGACTAGAAAAAGTCACGTCGTATGTGTTGTACTCCTGTGATCTATTTTCAGCAGACAGCGGGCTGAATACAGCTGTCGGCTGATATCACACAATTGATCCAGGCTCCATATGGTCAGGATCCACCCACATGCCTGGACCGGTACCAGGCTCAGTCTCAGCGAGAGAGCCAGCCTCTCCCACCCCCTCCACAGCTCAGCACTCCAGTGAGCGCAGGGGGTGGATGCAGAGCAGAGAGCGGTGACTGACAGTCACCAGCTCTCTGCTCAGGGAGCCCTGGGAACTGAGGGATCAGCGGTGTTTGATCACTTGTTCTTAGTCTTAGAGGCGGAGGGAGACAGATGCAGCATTGGTGCGATACTGTATCCACCTAGGTAAGTATAATTCTTCAAAAAAAAAAATCCCATACTTCTCTTTTAAAGCTGAGTTCCAGGTATGGAAATTTTTATGTACAGTGCCTTGAAAAAGTATTTATACCCTTTTGAAATTTTCCAAACTTTGTCATGTTACTGTACAACCAAAAACGTAAATGTATTTCATTAGGATTTTATGTGATAGGCCAACACAAAGTGGCACATAATTGTGAAGTGGAAGGAAAATGATAAATTGTTTTCAAAATATCTTACAAATACATATGTGAAAAGTGTGGCGTGCATTTGTATCCAGCCCCCCTGAGTCTTTTTGGGGATGTCTCTACCAGCATTGCACATCTAGAGAGTGACATTTTTTCTGTGAATGGAGTTGGGCTTTAACAGCTCACTGGGTGACATTATGCGTGTTGCCTGGAGCTGCACTTAAAGAAAGATGGGCTGCATGGTCGAGTCGCCAGAAGAAAGCCATTACTATGCAAATGCCACGAAGTATCCCGCTTACAATACGCAAAACAGCACAGAAACAAGCCTCAAACCTTCTGACACAAAGTCATTTGGAGTGATGAGGCTAAAATTTTGCTTTTTGGTCACAACCATAAATGCTACATTTGAAGAGGAGTCAACAAGGCCTATGATGAAAGGTACACCATTCCTACTGTGAAACACGGAGGTGGATCGCTAATGTTTTGGGGATGTGTGAGCTACAAAGGCACAGGAAAGTTGGTCAATATTGATGGCAAGATAAATGCAGTATGTTATCAAAAAAAATGGAGGAACATTTGCATTCATCAGCCAGGAAGCTGCGCATGGGACGTACTTGGACATTGCAACATGTCAATGATCCAAAACACAAGGCTAAGTCGACCTGTCATTGGCTACAGCAGAATTAAGTGAAGGTTCTGGAGTGGCCATCTCAGTCTCCTGACCTTAATATCATTGAACTGGCTACTACTCAAGAGGTTACAAAACTTTTCTCAGATGTCCACCTAACCAATTGTCCCTTGGATCCTGTTCCCTCACAACTACTACGGTCACCCTCTTCTTCTATGCTGTGCTCCCTCACTCACATCTTCAATCTCTCCCTCTCTAGTGGCATCTTCCCCTCCACTCTAAAACATGCGCAGATCACTCCCATACTTAAAAAGCCCTCACTGGACCCCGGCAACCTGAACAACTTAAGACCCATCTCATTGCTACCATTCACCTCTAAACTTCTAGAACGCTAGAGTAGCAGTCTAGTAGTCTATAACCGTCTTAGCTCCTACCTCAGTAAAAATACCCTTCTTGACCCCTTACAGTCTGGCTTTCGCTTGCAGCACCACATGGAAACTGCCATAAAACTAAAACTTACTAACGATTTACTAACTGCTAAAACCAACGACCACTACTCCATACTCATACTACTTGACCTCTCTGTGGCCTTTGCTACTGTTGACCACCCGCTCCTTCTCAATAAACTCCATTCCCTTGGCCTCCAAGATTCTGCTCTATCCTGGTTCTCTGCCTACCTATCACAGCGCTCCTTCAGTGTTACCTACAATTCTGTCTCCTCCTCTCCATTGTACCTTTCTGTGGGGGTCCCCCAAGGCTCTGTTCTTGGACCCCTTCTCTTCTCTATCTACACCTCCTCCCTTGGTCACTTGATAACCGCCCATGGCTTCCAATACCACTTATACGCCGATGACATCAAAATCTATCTGTCTACTCCTCACCTCACTTCTTCAGTCTCCTCTCGCATTACTAACTTACTAACTGACATATCAGCAGGGATGTCGCACCACTTCCTTAAACTAAATCTCTCTAAAACTGAGCTATTAATATTCCCCCCGCCCGTGCCCCCCTCCATGACTTTTCCATCAAAACCAACAATGCAACCATCAGTCCATCCCCTCAGGCCAGGGTACTAGGCATAATCCTTGACTCTGACTTGTCCTTTCAGCCTCAAATCCAATCATTGTCAAAGGTTTGTGGAAATTTTTCTGCCCCTGTTTAACAGGGGCATGTAATTACAATTTTTGAAATAATATTTAACAGCAGGCCCATTCCTGCACCCAACAAGAGTAACTGTGAGGGGTTACAGTGTTGTAGCACCACCACCACCACCCAAGGCCAAATTTTTCTTTCCCTGTTTAACAGGGGCATGTAATTACAATTTTTGAAATAATAATTAACAGCAGAGCCCATTCCTACGCCCAACAAGGGTAACTGTGAAGGGTTACAGTGTTCTGGCACCACCAACACCTAAGCCCCAATATTTCTGCAGAGTGAAGTTCATATAGTATATAAACTTCAGTTCAGAGTATATAGTGCCTGGGGGACCCTCACGCCATTTTTTTAAAATTTTGGTGCGGGGTTCCCCTTAATATCCATACCAGACCCAAAGGGCCTGGTAATGGACTGGGGAGGGACCCACGCCGTTCTTTTTCGAAGATTTTTTATGTATATTGCTGGGAACCGGCAATACATTACAGCTGCGAGCAATTTTAAATGACATTTTTTCCTTTAGAAATGTCATTTTGCTGCGGGACTGTTATGAACATGAGAAAGATGTGCTACTTTACAGGCAGACTAAAGGGACCCCCAGGCATGATATTTGAAGGAACATTTAATTTTTATTGTTTCACTTTAAGCATTATTAAAATCACTGCTCCTGAAAAAACGTCCGTTTTTAAAACTTTTTTTTGCATTGATACATGTCCCCTGGGTCAAGTCCCCAGGTCCCCATACACTTTTTATGGCAATAACTAGCATATAAGCAAGGTAAAGTGAGCACTTTTGATTTTTCATGTTCATGCCCCATAGACTTTAACGGTGTTCTCGTGTTTGCACAAATTTTTTGCCTGTTGCATGTTCTGCTGCGAACCGAACCAGGGGTTGTTTGGCTCATCCCTACTTACTATACCCATTATTGATTGTCCAATACTTACTGGTTTTATACCATTCGGTTTTTACCTTGATGGCCATTTACTTTTTTTGTATAATAAGTTTTTATTTTTAGAACAAGACATTACATGACATGTCCAACAGTGCAAATCCTGTAAACAATGGCCTCGCAGGGTCATTTCAGTAACAATATGCAATATGTGGGTTGAACAAACACATACATTACTATTAACCTAGTGTAAAGTGCTCTTCTAGGGATAACTCTGTGGGACCCGCCAAGGGAGTAATCAGGAGCTCTGGAAGCCCCATGTTTTCATGAAGTATGCAAATGAAGCGGAGCCCGCCTAAGGGCTCGCGAGGGTGTGTTTAGGTTGGGGGACTCTCTGGAATGTGTGGGGTACATAGCCCGGTGGCCCACGCCCGGGGCAGGAAGGGGGGGCTCAAAACCTCCATCAATCCGCCTCCTGCTCCCACGCGGGCCCCCGCGACCACGCAACAGTGGTTTATTCATGTAAAATTTATCTGGCTCTTGGAAATCCAGAGATCTCCCCCAGCGGATTTCGTTTCTATATTGAACAGCCCATACTTAGCTGTTTCGCATGAGTTTCCCTAATATTATACCAAAATAACAATAATAAATAGAGAGACACAAAAATAAAAAGGGAATAATAAAAAAGAGAGAGGTGGGGGGGGTACAGTAAGAGTGAGAAGAGGGAATAGGAGAGGGAAGGGGGGGGATGGGAAAGGGAGAGGGAATGGGTCAGGTTACCTGCAAGTACTGGTAAGCTTCCTCTGCCTCTGCGACGGACCCCTCGGAGCTGGATTCGTTATTCCTCGGGTAGGTCAGGTTTTAGGGTCTTGCCTACAGGGTTGAGTTTTTGTTAGCCTAAGTACTCTAAGAGTAGGGTCTGCCAGTTCCAGTAGTGCAACGTCTAGACTAGACGACACTGCGGTGGAGTCAGAGGTGTATTCAGCCCATGACATCCAGATTGCATGGAATCGGTCTTTGTGGCCTTTATTGGTCGCCACCCAATCCTCGGCCTCCCGGATCTCACTAACCTTTCCAATCCACTCAGCACGTGTGGGGGTCGTATGTTTTTTCCAATGGATTGGGATCAGGCGCCTAGCCGCATTTAATAAGTGCGGCAGCACACTTTTCTTGTATTTTCGTAGTGAGATCGGGGGGACCTGCAGGAGAAAGTGGGTCGGGAGGAAGGGGATTTCTATCTCTGTCACTAT
Source organism: Lithobates septentrionalis (assembly GCA_037952835.1). Lineage (NCBI taxonomy): Eukaryota > Metazoa > Chordata > Amphibia > Anura > Ranidae > Lithobates > Lithobates septentrionalis. The sequence goes on along the minus strand of JBBDGP010000083.1, from coordinate 1,850,059 downwards.
TTTGATTTGGTTACGTATATCTTCCCAAAAGGATTTAATTTGAGGGCAATCCCACCATATGTGTTTCAGTGTACCTTTCTGACCACATCCTCTCCAGCACAGCTCGGATGTGGAAGGGTAGAAGCGGGCCAAGTCCGCAGGTACTCTGTACCAACGGGATAGCAGCTTAAAGTTCGTTTCCTGGGTCTTAGACTCTATTGAGGATGAATGAGTAAGCTGATACAAGTGAGTTAAGTCTGTCTTTGCAAATACGATGCCCAGGTCCTTTTCCCAACGTCTGATAAAGGCGGGTGTGGAGTTAGGGAATGAGGAACCTAGTAATTTGTAAAGTTCCGAGACCAAGTGTGGTGTAGGGTCTTCTGCAATAAAGAGTTTTTCAAGGTGGGTGAGAGAAGAAGGGTCTCTAATCTTATGGCCTTGTAATTGAAAGAAGTGATGTAGTTGTCTGTATTTCCAGAAGTTCATTGGGGTACCCTGTCTGCCTGTAGGCAGAGATTCGTAGCCCAGGAGTTTGCCGTCTTTCATGAGTTTGCCACAACTGGCGTCTCCACCCTCTAACCACGATTCAAAAAAACCTATTTGTTCTCCCGGAGGGAACCAAAGGAAACCTCCCAATGGGGCCAGTGGGGACACCGAGGGAGCTAATTTTAGCAGCGGGTTAATCTTATCCCAGGTTGACAGTACCTGGGTTGTCAAGGGGGACGTTGTCTCCGACAGTCCTCTATGCTCTCGGGACAGCCAGGGAGCATATGATAAGTTCCTACCCGCTAAACATTTCTCTAGTGGTACCCATATCTTAGAGCAAGAGTGGAAACGCCAGTTGAGCATCCTCTGTATCGCTATAGCCCAGTAGTATCTTCTGACGTCTGGAAGGCCTAGGCCTCCGTTTTGTTTCAAGCGTCGTAGGACTCGTAGAGCTATCCTAGGTTTGCGCGCATTCCATGTAAATTCAGACAGTATGCTAGATATTTTATCAAAAAAAGATCGGGGTAGTCGAATTGGTAGCATCTGTAAAAAGAACAGTATGCGTGGTAGAATATTCATTTTTATTATGTTCACCCTTCCCAGCCATGTGAAGGCCATCTGTGTCCATTGGGATAGGTCTTTCTTAATGGTAGTTATCAGTGGGAGGTAATTTGCGGTATATAGGCTGTTAAAATTATCTGTGAGTTGTATACCGAGGTATCGAATAGCCGACGTGGCCCAGGTGAAAGGAAAGGCTGATTTAAGGCTCATTGTTAATTGGGGTGACATGCAAATAGGGAGTATTTCTGACTTTGAAAAATTAATTTTAAAATTTGAAAGAAACCCAAAGAGCTTCAGTTCCTTCATCAGGTTGGGCAGTGAGATCAGGGGGTTTGAAACATGGAACAGGACATCATCAGCATATGCCGAGAGTTTATGCTCCGTGTTACCAACCGTGAGACCCTTAATGTCGGGGTTAGCGCGTATTGTGCAGAGCAAAGGCTCCAGCACTAAGGCGAACAAGAGAGGTGATAGGGGACACCCCTGTCTCGTGCCATTTCTGATGGGGAAGCGAGCCGAGAGGGTTCCATTTACCTTGACTTGTGCGCAAGGTGTCGAGTATAGTGCTAATATAGAGGACAGCATTCTCGGACCCATTCGCAGTGATCGAAGCACCTCCGTCAGGTAAGACCAGTCAACGCGATCGAACGCTTTTTCAGCGTCTGTTGACAGTATGAGGTAAGGCTGTGGCTCGGGGCGGGCACGGGCCCAGTGAGTAAGGTGTACCGCTCTGATAGAGTTGTCCCTGGCTTCTCTACCTGTAATGAATCCCGTTTGGTCTGGGTGGATAATGTCGGGTATAAGGTATTTAAGTCTGTTTGCTAGTGTTTTCGCTAAAATTTTTATGTCTAGGTTAAGGAACGATATTGGCCTATAGCTCGGGGGTACGGTGGGATCCTTGCCCTCTTTCGGGATTACAGTGATGTGTGCCAGAAGTGCCTCTGATGGAATGGTTCTTCCTTCTGCAATAGAATTAAAATATTTGCACATGGGTGTCTCTAGGTGAGTCAGGAAGGCTTTATAGTATGCCTTAGTGAACCCGTCAGGTCCAGGACTCTTTCCATTGGGCAAGGAATTCACCGTGGCCCGAAGCTCATTTAGGGTGATTGGGGCGTCTAGGTCTGAGGATTGCTCTTCTGTAAGTGTCGGGAGTTTGGCTGCAGTCAGATAGTCTCGGATCGCGTTTTGTCTAATGTCCCGTGATGTAGGGGAGGGGTCAGAGTCTATGTTGTACAATTTAGCGTAGTAAGCTCGAAATTCAGCAGCAATTTTAGATGGGTGTAGAAACGGTGTTCCCGAGGCGCTATGTAGTTTATGTATATATGTCTGGGCTTGACGTTTCCGAAGGGCCCGGGCCAACATGCGGCCGCATTTGTTTCCGTGTTCATAGTACCTGTGTGCCATGAATCGGAATTGTTTGCGTGTTTGACGATCGAGTAGGCGTAAGAACAGTTCGCGTAGCTCTGTCAGCTTTTCCAGGTCTTCAGGGCGTCCGTTGGCTTTGTGCCTGAGTTCTGCTTTTTGGAGTTCGGTGTGTACTCTTAAAAAGTCTGCCTGTCGTATCTTTTTAAGTCTACTGCCCTGGGAAATCAGAGCCCCCCGAACCACAGCCTTGTGAGCCTCCCAAACCGTCCCCTCACTCAGCTCGCCTATAGGGTTCTCTGCAAAATAATGAGCTAGGGTATCCGCGACCTCAGCCATCACCACCGCATCGTCCAATAAGTTCTCATTAAGTCTCCAGGTCCGAACTCCCCGTGCGCCTGATGGCAAAGAAAAGGCCATCGTCACTGGGGCGTGGTCGGAAATGGAAATGGAACCAATGTCTGCAGACTGTAAAAGTTCAAGGATATTTCGATCCACATAGATGTGGTCAAATCTTGTGTATACGTTATGTACTGTAGAGTAATAGCTGAAGTCACGATCTAGTGGTCTAAGCGCTCGCCAACTGTCGGTGAGCAGGTGGGACTGAATAGTCCTGCGGAAGTGCTTCAAGAATGCGTAGGAGTGGGAGGGTCTTGCATGGGAGGTGTCTAGCATTGGGTCAGGGCTTACGTTAAAATCGCCTCCTAAGATTAGGAAGCCTTCTCTGAATTCAGCCAAGCGGTCTAGTGTAGTGTCTATGAAGGTAAGTTGATCTGCATTCGGGGCGTAAATAGTGGCGAATGTATATTTTTGGCCAGCAATGTTGCCCTTTAGGAAAACATATCTCCCCAAGGGGTCTGTATCGTGCTCTGTCAGCTGAAAAGGGCATGCCTTGTGTATGGCGATAGCTGTCCCTTTAGATTTAGGGGTCGGGGATGTGCTAATAAACCATTGGTTGAAAAGGTGAGTAGGCAATTTGGGAAGAGACTTTGGCGTAAAGTGGGTTTCTTGAAGGAAAACCACTTGGGTTTTCAGGTGTTTTAACTCCCCCCAAAGCTTACTACGTTTGTGTGGGGAACATAGTCCCCGTACATTATATGTACTTACCCGTAGGGAAGCCATGGGAAGGAGCGTGGGTGTTCAATGTGTGCAATTTGCGAGGGATCCGTCACAGACAGCAAGGTGGAGCAACCTGTAGTGAAGGGGGAGGGAGTAGGAAAGAGACGAGAGGAAGAGGGAGAGAAAACAAAACATGTGTGAGAAGAAGAACATGAAAACATGGTCATAACCATCAAAACAGTATGAATGTTAACATCCACGCATGTAAAACAACTACTAAGGGTCGTGTCGAGGAGCCCCCCCCCTAGAGAAGGGAGGGACTCCAGGCCACGACCCCTTATCCCAAAGGGGATTAGTGCCCAAAAAAAGCAGGGCGGCCTACTAGGGGGTTAGTGTGCCGTCTATAAGAGAGGGCAGGAGGTCCTCCGTCTCCGTCCACCGCGTCTGATATGGTGCGGTTAGACATGGAGAGAATGATGGTGCTTCAGGGAACTCAAAAATGTGCAAACCATCAAGCAGCCTTACGGCTAATGTTAAGGGGATAATCTAAGTGCAATATGTATAAAAAAGAAACACTTGGGTATATTTAAAACCTGGAAAAAGAAAAAAAAAAAGGAGAAAAAAAATCCCTGTAGCAGTTCGTTTGCCCCAGAAAGGGATGTTTGCTAGTTTCCGGGTAAGGACATTCCCAGCGAGGATTCAGAGAGATGTCGCCTGCGATTCCTCCTGCGATTCTGGTTTCTGGCTGGTTGCCACGGTTGGTGGGTAGGTAATTTGTCGTTTCCCAGTTCTGAGGAACATCTCCAGTCGGGAAAGTCTACCGGGTCCAGATCCAGGGAAGTCAAAAAGTGCGGGAGGTCATCTTTGTTGCGAAGAGTTATGGTTCTACCATCTTTGGTGACTTGAAGGCTGAAGGGGAATCCCCAGCGATACACCAGGCCTGCGTCTTGGATAGCTGTTAGGAGAGGGCGAAGTGCTCTACGTTGCATAAGAGTGCGCCTCGAGATGTCCTGATAAAAGGCCAGGTGTGCACCATCAAAATCAAAATAGGGTTTCCCCCTCATTTTTTTGCATGATGCGGTCTTTAAGCGTATATTTATGTAATTTACAGATGATATCTCTTGGATTGTTCGCATCCTGGGATGGGGGCTTCAGGGCCCTGTGTGCACGGTCTATTTCGATCGTAGCAGTGGCAGGCAGTCCTAATATTTCCTTAAAGACTCCTTCCAGGGTGGGGATTATGTCCCTGGGCCCAGTAGCTTCAGGTAGGCCTCTTATCCTGATATTTGCCCGTCTGCTGCGGTTCTCTGTGTCATCCAGCTGACATAGCAGGGCCTCAATCTGTTGGCCCTGTATGTTACACTTGTCTTGTAATTTAGAAATGACAGGGAGAGTTTCCTCAAATTTCAGTTCCAGAGTTTCAAGTCTGCCTCCCAAGTGACTTGTATCAGCTTTGAGCTGAGCAATATCTTCCTTAAAAGCTTTTTCCACTCTGTCAGCAAAGCGTTCAAGATCAGCTTTCGTGGGTAGGGACATAATATGGCGCCTGATGTCTGCATCTGCCAGGGGGTCCAGGTCAGTGGAGTCACCGTCTTGGGAAGTGGGGGAGCCTGGGGAGATCAGGGGAACTGAGTCACTCACCGACCCTGGAGATGTAGCGGGAGAGTCATCTAATTGCTGTGACTGGCCAGCGGAGGTCTTTGCGGCCTTGTTAGCACGCTGTGTCTTCCCGGTCGGCGCCATCTTGGAAGGCTCGCGGCCTCTCCCGGTCTGCCCAGTGTAGAAGGAATCCAGCTGGGATTGCCGCGATCGGTCAGTCCGTTGTGGCTGGGAGGATGCCCGGTGTCTCAGGGACATAATTTGCTGCGGGTGCGGGTGTTACCTCCGCTGTGGAGCTGGTAATGTGCTGCGGTAGAGCGGAGCTGAGAAGGCACACGTCCTCACTCCTCCATAGTCCAGACACGCCCCTCGCCATTTACTTTTTAAAATGATACAATGAAAGTCCATTCTCCTGTGCATGTTGAGGTTTCCTCCCCCTCTCTGTTTAGGGTGTGGTTTGATATATACTTAAGTGAGATGGTGCCACCATGAGATTGAATATATATCTATGTCTGGCTCACATCTTCATTTGTATTCATTAGTATATATTTTTTATATATTATATTATTTTTAATGCATATTAAATCTTAAATATCATTATATAATATATAAATATACTGTATATACAGTATCTCACGAAAGTGAGTACACCCCTCACATTTTTGTAATTATTTTATTACATCTTTTCATGTGACAACACTGAGGAAATGACACTTTTCTACAATGTAAAGTAGTGAGTGTACAGCTTGTATAACAGTGTAAATTTGCTGTCCCTTCAAAATAACTCAAAACACAGCAATTAATGTCTAAACTGCTGGCAACAAAAGTGAGTACACCCCTAAGTGGAAATGTCCAAATTGGGCCCAATTAGCCATTTTCCCTCCCCAGAGTCATGTGACTTGTTAGTGTTACAAGGTCTCAGGTGTGAATAGGGAGCAGGTTGTGTTAAATTTGGTGTTATCGCTCTCACTCTTTAGTACTGGTCACTGGAATTACAACATGGCACCTCATGGCAAAGAACTCTGTGAGGATGTGAAAAAAATATTGTTGCTCTACATAAAGATAGCCTAGGCTATAAGAAGATTGCCAAGATCCTGAAACTGAGCTGCAGCATGGTGGCCAAGACCATACAGTGGTTTAACAGGACAGGTTCCACTCAGAACAGGCCTCGCCATGGTGGACCAAAGAAGTTGAGTGCACATCTTCGGCGTCATATCCAGAGGTTGTCTTTGGGAAATAGATGTATGAGTGCTGCCAGCATTGCTGCAGAGGTTGAAGGGGTGGGGGGTCAGCCTGTCAGTGCTCAGACCATACGCCGCACACTGCATCAAATTGGTCTGCATGGCTGCTGTGCCACAAGGAAGCCTCTTCTAAAGATAATGCAAAAGAAAGCCCGCAAACAGTTTGCTGAAGACAAGCAGACTAAGGACATGGATTACTGGAACCACGTCCTGTGGCCTGATGAGACCAAGATAAACTTATTTGGTTCTGATGGTGTCAAGCGTGTGTGGCGGCAACCAGGTGAGGAGTACAAAGGCAAGTGTGTCTTGCTTACAGTCAAGCATGGTGGTGGGAGTGCCATTGTCTGGGGATGCATGAGTGCTGCCAACACTGGGGGGCTACAATTCATTGAGGGAACCATTAATGCCAACATGTACTGTGACATACTGAAGCAGAGCATGATCCCCTCCCTTCGAAGACTGGGCCGCAGGGCAGTATTCCAACATGATAACGACCCCAAACACACCTCCAAGACGACCACTGCCTTGCTAAAGAAGCTGGGGGTAAAGGCGATGGACTGGCCAACCCTATTGAGCATCTTCGAGGCATCCTCAAACGGAAGGTGGAGGAGTGCAAGGTCTCTAATATCAGCCAGCTCCGTGATGTCGTCATGAAGGAGTGGAAGAGGACTCCAGTGCCAACCTGTGAAGCTCTGGTGAACTCCATGCCCAACAGGGTTAAGACAGTGCTGGAAAATATTGGTGGCCCAATTGGGCCCAATTTGGACATTTTCACTTAGGGGTGTACTCACTTTTGTCAATTTTGAGGGGACAGCAAATTACTTTTGTAAGATACTGTGTGTATATATATATATATATATATATATATATATATATATATACAGTGCCTTGCAAAAGTATTCGGCCCCCTTGAACTTTTCAACCTTTTGCCACATTTCAGGCTTCAAACATAAAGATATAAAATTTTAATTTTTTGTGAAGAATCACCAACAAGTGGGACACAATTGTGAAGTGGAACGAAATCTATTGGATATTTTAAACTTTTTTAGCAAATAGAAAACTGAAAAGTGGTGCGTGCAAAATTATTCGGCCCCTTTACTTTCAGTGCAGAAAACTCACTCCAGAAGTTCAGCGAGGATCTCTGAATGATCCAATGTTGTACTAAATGACTGATGGTGATAAATAGAATCCACCTGTGTGTAATCAAGTCTCTGTATAAATGCACCTGCTCTGTGATAGTCTCAGGGTTCTGTTGAAAGCGCAGAGAGCATCATGAAGACCAAGGAACACACCAGGCAGGTCCGTAATACTGTTGTGGAGAAGTTTAAAGCCGGATTTGGATACAAAAAGATTTCCCAAGCTTTAAACATCCCAAGGAGCACTGTGCAAGCGATCATTTTGAAATGGAAGGAGTATCAGACCACTGCAAATCTACCAAGACCTGGCTGTCCCTCTAAACTTTCAGCTCAGACAAGGAGAAGACTGATCAGAGATGCAGCCAAGAGGCCCATGATCACTCTGGATGAACTGCAGAGAACTACAGCTGAAGTGGGAGAGTCTGCCCATAGGACAACAATCAGTCGTACACTGCACAAATCTGGCCTTTATGGAAGAGTGGCAAGAAGAAAGCCATTTCTCAAAGATATCCATAAAAAGTCTCGTCTAAAGTTTGCCACAAGCCACCTGGGAGACACACCAAACATGTGGAGGAAGGTGCTCTGGTCCGATGAAACCAAAATCAAACTTTTTGGCCACAATGCAAAACGATATGTTTGGCGTAAAAGCAACACAGCTCATCACCCTCAACACACCATCCCCACTGTCAAACATGGTGGTGGCAGCATCATGGTTTGGGCCTGCTTTTCTTCAGCAGGGACAGGGAAGATGGTTAAAATTGAGGGGAAGATGGATGCAGCCAAATACAGGACCATTCTGGATGAAAACCTGTTGGAGTCTGCAAAAGACCTGAAACTGGGACGGAGATTTATCTTCCAACAAGACAATGATCCCAAACATACAGCAAAATCTACAAAGGAATGGTTCACAAATAAACGTATCCAGGTGTTAGAATGGCCAAGTCAAAGTCCAGACCTGAATCCAATCGAGAATCTGAGGAAAGAGCTGAAAACTGCTGTTCACAAACGCTCTCCATCCAACCTCACTGAGCTTGAGCTGTTTTGCAATCAAGAATGGGCAAGAATTTCAGTCTCTCGATGTGCAAAACTGATAGAGACATACCCCAAGCGACTTGCAGCTGTAATCGCAGCAAAAGGTGGCTCTACAAAGTATTAACGCAAGGGGGCCGAATAATTTTGCACGCCCCACTTTTCATTTTTTTATTAGTTAAAAAAGTTTCAACAATCCAAAAGATTTCGTTCCACTTCACAATTGTGTCCCACTTGTTGGTGATTCTTCACAAAAAATAAAAATTTTATATCTTTATGTTTGAAGCCTGAAATGTGGCAAAAGGTTGAAAAGTTCAAGGGGGCCAAATACTTTCGCAAGGCACTGTATATATATATATATATATTATATTATATTATATTATATTATATATTTTTAATCATTTTTATTTCTTATTCTAAGTAAGTGGTGTCACCCTAGGACTAGAATATGTTATTGACAGAATCATCGAGTGAAAATAAAGGAAAAATAAAAAAAATGCAGTAACCACATTTTAAGACTGATATGCTGCAATATACATTTTTTGGTTTTGGTTTTAGTTTTAGATACACTTTAACTTGTTAAAGTACATGTTACATTTTAGCAATTGGGTTCAGATCCACTTTAAAAGTAAATATACTTTTATAATCTGTACAATTATCCTGACTGCAAAATAAAATATAGTGTATGCTTTTAGTGTGTCTTTCTAAATAGTGTGTAATCTAGATGACAGGCAGGAGTGGACCTCTCTACAAAGATGTCTACTTTTAACTATTATCAGTAAGTTGCACCTCTGCTGCTATAGCCAATAAAAAAATTATTATTAGGCTTGTTTTATCTAGCATAGAGCAAAATAGATTAACCCGTATTGCTAGCGGTGTGCAATAAACAGAGTCCCTTACCACAATGCAATTTTCCCAAATCAAATGCTGCTCTCCAGAAATATGAAAGTCTATTAAGAGAGTAAACTTGTTATCTCATAGATAACACTCACTAATAGGTCTGCAGGGAGATCACAGGAATCTGTGTTATTTCGCCAGCACTTTCCCTCTCCTTCAAAACCAGCTGCAACAGAAGATTTCTCTATTATAGACATTTTGCTTTTGGATGCAAGATAAGAATGGATATAAAATTCTGCAGATGGATCTTCGCTGGGAACCAATATTTGGATTCACATGGAGCTCCCTAAGTTAGGTCATTCGAACACCTCACATATAGCACTCTGGGCCTTGTAGGTTAAAAAGTCTTTAGGCTTTTACATATTATTTGTTCCATTAACTAGAAATAAGCAGTAGTTCAACTGGGCTTGTTTTGTACGAATAAAGACATTCCACTGCTCATCCAAGTGGCTTGCCCAACTCTGATGTGTGTCAGGAACATACCTGAGTATTCATCTTCATACAGATTTCTCAGTTACCATCATGCAACCACCTTGGAGTGTTTCAAGGCAAATGCTAACTGTCCAAAAACATGATGGGCAGTTAAAAAAATATATATGAAAGGAGCTTCTGTAACTCTTATGCCCCGTACACACGGTCGGATTTTCCGATGGAAAATGTCCGATCAGAGCGTGTTGTCGGAAATTCCGACCGTGTGTGGGCTCCATCGGATATTTTCCATCGGATTTTCCAACACACAAAGTTGGAGAGCAGGAGATAAAATTTTCCGACAACAAAATCTGTTGTCGGAAATTCCGATCGTGTGTACACAAATCCGACGGACAAAGTGCCACGCATGCTCAGAATAAATAAAGAGATGAAAGCTATTGGCCACTGCCCCGTTTATAGTCCCGACGTACATGTTTTACGTCACCGCGTTTAGAACAATCTAATTTTCCGACAACTTTGTGCGACCGTGTGTAGAAAAAACAAGTTTGAGCCAACATCCGTCGGAAAAAATCCTAGGATTTTGTTGTCGGAATGTCCGAACAAAGTCCGACCGTGTGTACACCCTATTAGGCTGGATTCACACCTATGCATTTTTAGTGCTTTTTGCATTTTGCAGATTTGCACTACAGTCCATTTACCATGGTTTCCTATGGAACACGTTCTGTAGTGCAAATCTGCAAAATGCAAAAAGCACTAAAAATGCATAGGTGTGAATCCAGCCTAAGTAGACATTCAAAACCAATTGCACCATTAAAAACCAACTTAAAGGGGTTGTAAAGGTTAGTTTTTTTTTCTAATAAAAACAACAAACATGTTATACTTACTTGCTCTGTGCAAGGGTTTTGCACAGAGCAGCCCCATTCCTCCCCTCCTGGGGGTGCCCCACCATTCCTCCACTGCATCAGGTGCCCCCACAGAACACCACTTTCCATGGAGGCACCCGTGCAGCAGCGCTCCGGAGTCCCTCTGCTGCGTTCATTGACACAGACATCGGGAGTCGACCTCGCTCCAGTGTCACTGGATTTGATTGATAGCAGTGGGAGCCAATGGCTCCTGCTCCTATCAATCTATCCAATGAGGAGATAGACAACGGCTGGAGCCACTGGGCTCATGCTCATCGCTGGATCAGATCGGGTTCAGGTAAGAAAAAGGGGGCAGCTGCAGCAAAGAAGGTTCTTCACCTTAATGCATAGAATACATCAAGGTGAAAAACCTTGAGACTACACAATCACTTTAATTCCACCTTTCCTAATGCATTTTGCCGATCTGGCAAAAAATCACCCATATCTCCCGATTTGCACTGAAATTTAAAAAAAAATGAAGGCTTTTAGATTTTCCCTACAGACATGATGGGACATCATGGGTTGTATAAGAAGGATATATTCCTCCTAAGTATAGCAAAATTATGGTTCTCTAAGGCTGACCATACACTACACAGTCTTGTAGTGCCCGTCTGATTTGATACAAGTTAAATGGATTGGATAGGTTTAGCCTCATATTGCATACAAATGTTATAGATATATAAATACATAATATCCAATGAAATCTGATTTCAAAGGATATTATTTATTTATATATGTCATGTTTTGATTGGGAACATTGTGTGTGGAGATTTTTTGTTGTAATACTTTAGTATCTAATCACATCAGCACTTTGTATAGATCTTATATATTATTGAGGTGAAGCACTGCATTGAGGATTGTTATTGATTCTCTGTTAACATTTAGTTTTTTAGGGGGATTAATGCAGCAGCACACTAAGGGATAGATTTATAAATGTTCCCATTAATTTTGATTTATATATTTTTACCTATTGTAATTGTCATCATAGGTATACCTCAACTATGAGAGACAAAATGTGGAAACAAATCCAGACAATCACATTGTCTGATTTTTGAAAGAATTTATTTGCAAATTATGGTGGAAAATAAGTATTTGGTCACCTACAAACAAGCAAGATTTCTGGCTCTCACAGACCTGTATCTTCTTCTTTAAGAGGCTCCTCTGTCCTCCACTCATTACCTGTATTAATGGCACCTGTTTGAACTTGTTATCAGTATAAAAGACACCTGTCCACAACCTCAAACATTCACACTCCAAACTCCACTATGGTGAAGACCAAAGAGCTGTCGAAGGACACCAGAAATAGAATTGTAGACCTGCACCAGGCTGGGAAGACTGAATCTGAAATATGCAAGCAGCTTGGTGTGAAAAAATCAACTGTGGGAGCAATAATTAGAAAATGGAAGACATACAAGACCACTGATAATCTCCCTCGATCTGGGGCTCCACGCAAGATCTCACCCCGTGGGGTCAAAATGATCACAAGAACGGTGAGCAAAAACCCCAGAACCACACGGGAGGACCTAGTGAATGACCTGCAGAGAGCTGGGACCAACGTAACAAAGGCTACCATCAGTAACACACTACCCTGCCAGGGACTCAGATCCTGCAGTGCCAGACGTGTCCCCCTGCTTAAGCCAGTACATGTCCAGGCCCATCTGAGGTTTGCTAGAGAGCATTTGGATGATCCAGAAGAGGATTGAGAGAATGTCATATGGTCAGATGAAACCAAAGTAGAACTGTTTGGTAGAAACACAACTCGACATGTTTGGAGGAGAGAGAATGCTGAGTTGCAACCAAAGAACACCATACCCACTGTGAAGCATGGGGGTGGCAACATCATGCTTTGGGGCTGTTTCTCTGCAAAGGGAACAGGACGACTGATCCGTGTACATGAAAGAATGAATGGGGCCATGTATCCTGAGATTTTGAGTGCAAACCTCCTCCCATCAGCAAGGGCATTATGGATGAAACGTGGCTGGGTCTTTCAGCATGACAATGATCCCAAACACACACCACCCGGGCAATGAAGGAGTGGCTTCGTAAGAAGCCTTTCAAGGTCCTGGAGTGGCCTAGCCAGTCTCCAGATCTCAACCCCATAGAAAACCTTTGGAGGGAGTTGAAAGTCCGTTTTGCCCAGCGACAGCCCCAAAACAACACTGCTCTAGAGGAGATCTGCATGGAGGAATGGGCCAACATACCAGCAATAGGGATGAGCCGAACACCCCCCTGTTCGGTTCGCACCAGAACATGCGAACAGGAAAAAAATTCGTTCGAACACGCGAACACCGTTAAAGTCTATGGGACACGAACATGAATAATCAAAAGTGCTAATTTTAAAGGCTAATATGCAAGTTATTGTCAATAAAAGTGTTTGGGGACCTGGGTCCTGCCCCAGGGGACATGGATCAATGCAAAAAAAAGTTTTAAAAACGGCCGTTTTTTCAGGAGCAGTGATTTTAATAATGCTTAAAGTCAAACAATAAAAGTGTAATATCCCTTTAAATTTCATACCTGGGGGGTGTCTATAGTATGCCTGTAAAGGGGCGCATGTTTCCCGTGTTTAGAACAGTCTGACAGCAAAATGACATTTTGAAGGAAAAAACTCATTTAAAACTACCGCGGCTATTGCATTGCCGACAATACACATAGAAGTTCATTGATAAAAACGGCATGGGAATTCCCCACAGGGCAACCCCGAACCAAAATTTAAAAAAAAAAATGATGTGGGAGTCCCCCTAAATTCCATACAAGGCCCTTCAGGTCTGGTATGGATATTAAGGGGAACCCCAGCCAAAATTTAAAAAAAAAATTGACGTGGGGTTCCCCCTAAATTCCATACCAGACCCTTCAGGTCTGGTATGGATTTTAAGGGGAACCCCGCGCCCAAAAAAAAAAAAAAAAACGGCGTGGGGTCCCCCTAAAAATCCATACCAGACCCTTATCCGAGCACGCAACCTGGCAGGCCGCAGGAAAAGAGGGGGGGACGAGAGTGCGGCCCCCCCCCCTCCTGAACCATACCAGGCCACATGCCCTCAACATTGGGAGGGTGCTTTGGGGTAGCCCCCAAAAGCACCTTGTCCCCATGTTGATGAAGACAAGGGCCTCATCCCCACAACCGTGGCCGGTGGTTGTGGGGGTCTGCGGGCGGGGGGCTTATCGGAATCTGGAAGCCCCCTTTAACAAGGGGACCCCCAGATCCCGGCCCCCCCCCTGTGTGAAATGGTAAGGGGGTACTTACCCCTACCATTTCACTAAAAAACTGTCAAAAATGTTAAAAATGACAAGAGACAGTTTTTGACAATTCCTTTATTTAAATGCTTCTTCTTTCTTCCTTCATCTTCTTCTTCTTCTGGTTCTTCTGGCTCTTCTGGTTCTTCCTCCGGCATTCTCGTCCAGCATCTCCTCCGCGGCGTCTTCTATCTTCTTCTCCTCGGGCCGCTCCGCACCCATGGCATGAGGGGGGAGGCTCCCGCTCTTCTCTTCATCTTCTTCTTCATCTTCATCTTCTTCTTCATCTTCTTCTTCTTCTTCTTCTTCTTCTCTTCTTCATCTCTTCTTCCTTCTTCATTTCTTCTGCGGGCCGCTCCGCATCCATGCATGGAGGGAGGCTCCCGCTGTGTGACGGCGTCTCTTCGTCTGACGGTTCTTAAATAACGGGGGGCGGGGCCACCCGGTGACCCCGCCCCCCTCTGACGCACGGGACATGACGGGACTTCCCTGTGGCATTCCCCGTGACGTCACAGGGAAGTCCCGTCAATTCACCGTGCGTCAGAGGGGGGCGGGGTCACCGGATGGCCCCGCCCCCCGTTATTTAAGAACCGTCAGACGAAGAGACGCCGTCACACAGCGGGAGCCTCCCTCCATGCATGGATGCGGAGCGGCCCGCAGAAGAAATGAAGAAGGAAGAAGAGATGAAGAAGAGAAGAAGAAGAAGAAGAAGAAGATGAAGAAGAAGATGAAGATGAAGAAGAAGATGAAGAGAAGAGCGGGAGCCTCCCCCCTCATGCCATGGGTGCGGAGCGGCCCGAGGAGAAGAAGATAGAAGACGCCGCGGAGGAGATGCTGGACGAGAACGCCAGAGGAAGAACCAGAAGAGCCAGAAGAACCAGAAGAAGAAGAAGATGAAGGAAGAAAGAAGAAGCATTTAAATAAAGGAATTGTCAAAAACTGTCTCTTGTCATTTTTAACATTTTTGACAGTTTTTTAGTGAAATGGTAGGGGTAAGTACCCCCTTACCATTTCACACAGGGGGGGGGCCGGGATCTGGGGGTCCCCTTGTTAAAGGGGGCTTCCAGATTCCGATAAGCCCCCCGCCCGCAGACCCCCACAACCACCGGCCACGGTTGTGGGGATGAGGCCCTTGTCTTCATCAACATGGGGACAAGGTGTTTTGGGGGGCTACCCCAAAGCACCCTCCCAATGTTGAGGGCATGTGGCCTGGTACGGTTCAGGAGGGGGGGGGGCCGCACTCTCGTCCCCCCCTCTTTTCCTGCGGCCTGCCAGGTTGCGTGCTCGGATAAGGGTCTGGTATGGATTTTTAGGGGGACCCCACGCCGTTTTTTTTTTTTTTTTTGGCGCGGGGTTCCCCTTAAAATCCATACCAGACCTGAAGGGTCTGGTATGGAATTTAGGGGGAACCCCACGTCAATTTTTTTTTAAAATTTTGGCTGGGGTTCCCCTTAATATCCATACCAGACCTGAAGGGCCTTGTATGGAATTTAGGGGGACCCCCACATCATTTTTTTTTTATTATTTTGGTTCGGGGTTGCCCTGTGGGGAATTCCCATGCCGTTTTTATCAATGAACTTCTATGTGTATTGTCGGCAATGCAATAGCCGCGGGTAGTTTTAAATGAGTTTTTTCCTTCCAAATGTCATTTTGCTGTCAGACTGTTCTAAACACAGGAAACATGCGCCCCTTTACAGGCATACTATAGACACCCCCCAGGTACGAAATTTAAAGGGATATTACACTTTTATTGTTTGACTTTAAGCATTAATAAAATCACTGCTCCTGAAAAAACGTCCGTTTTTAAAACTTTTTTTTGCATTGATCCATGTCCCCTGGGGCAGGACCCGGGTCCCCAAACACTTTTTATGACAATAACTTGCATATAAGCCTTTAAAATTAGCACTTTTGATTTCTCCCATAGACTTTTAAAGGGTGTTCCGCGGCATTCGAATTTGCCGCGAACACCCCAAATTGTTCGCTGTTCGGCGAACTTGCGAACAGCCAATGTTCGAGTAGAACATGAGTTCGACTCGAACTCGAAGCTCATCCCTAACCAGCAACAGTGTATGACAACCTTGTGAAGACTTACAGAAAACGTTTGACCTCTGTCATTGCCAACAAAAGATATATAACAAAGTATTGAGATGAACTTTTGATATTGACCAAATACTTATTTTCCACCATAATTTGCAAATAAATTCTTTCAAAAATCAGACAATGTGATTGTCTGGACTTGTTTCCACATTTTGTCTCTTATAGTTGAGGTATACCTATGATGACAATTACAGGCCTCTCTCATCTTTTTACCTGGGAGAACTTGCACAATTGGTGGCTGACTAAATACTTTTTTGCCCCACTGTATATTGCCAAAAGTATTGGGATGCCTGCCTTTACATGCACATGAACTTTAATGGCATCCCAGCCTTAGTCCATAGGGTTAAATATTGAGTTGGCCCACCCTTTACAGCTTCAACTCTTCTGGGAAGGCTGTCCACAAGGTTTAGGAGTGTGTCTATGGGAATGTTTGACCATTCTTCTAGAAGTGCATTTGTGAGGTCAGGCACTGATGTTGGATGAGAAGGCCTGACTCACAGTCTCTGCTCTAATTCATCTCAAAGATGTTCTATTGGGTTGAGGTCAGGATTCTGTGCAGGCCAGTCAAGTTCCTCCACCCCAAACTCGCTCATCCATGTCTTTATGGACCTTGCCTTGTGCGCTGGTGCCCAGTCATGTTGGAACAGGAAGGGACCATCCCCGAACTGTTCCCACAAAGTTGGGAGCATGAAATTGTCCAAAATGTCTTGGTATGCAGATTCCTTAAGAGTTCCCTTTGCTGGAACTAAAGGGCCAAGCCCAACCCCTGAAAAACAGCCCCACGCCATAATACCCCCCCCCCCCCACGACCAAATTATTTGGACCAGTGTGCAAAGAAAGGTCCACCATAAAGACATGGATGAGCAAGTTTGGGGTGGAGGAATTTGACTGGGCTGTCCTGACCTCAACACGTTAGAACACCTCAGGCCTTCTCGTTCAACATCAGTGCCTGACCTCACAAATGCGCTTCTGGAAGATTGGTCAAACATTCCCATAGACACACTCCTAATCCTTGTGGACAGCCTTCCCAGAAGAGTTGAAGCAGTTATAGCTGCAAAGTTTGGGCCAACTCAATATTGAACCCTATGGACTAAGACTGGGATGCCATTAAAGTTCATTTGCGTGTAAAGGCAGGTCTCCCAATACTTTTGACAATATAGTGTAAGTACAGACTTCATCCTAGCGTATAAAAAACGAAACCAATGCAGCATATAAAGAGAGGATTAGAAAGGGTATAAGACACATTTCCCATCTCTAATCATGTGCGATGACATACATACAGTATCTCACAAAAGTGAGTACACCCCTCACATTTTTGTAAATATTTTCTTCTATCTTTTCATGTGACAACACTGAAGAAATTACATTTTGCTACAATGTAAAGTAGTGAGTGTACAGCTTGTATAACAGTGTAAATTTGCTGTCCCCTCAAAATAACTCAACACACAGCCATTAATGTCTAAACCGCTGACAACAAAAGTGAGTACACCCCCATTTGAAAATGTCCAAATTGGGCCCAGTTAGCCATTTTCCCTTCCCTTCATGTGACTTGTTAGTGTTACAAGGTCTCAGGTGTGAATGGGGAGCATGTGTGTTAAATTTGGTTTTATCGCTCTCACTCTCTCATACTGGTTAATGGAAGTTCAACATGGCACTTCCATGGCAAAGAACTCTTTGAG
Source organism: Lithobates septentrionalis (assembly GCA_037952835.1). Taxonomy (NCBI): domain Eukaryota; kingdom Metazoa; phylum Chordata; class Amphibia; order Anura; family Ranidae; genus Lithobates; species Lithobates septentrionalis. Next base: position 1,832,372 of record JBBDGP010000083.1, on the reverse strand, counting down.
GATCTGAGAAAAAGAATTGTTGCTCTATATAAAGATGACCTAGGATATAAGATTGCCAAGATCCTGAAACTGAACTGCAGCATGGTGGCCAAGACCATACAGTGGTTTAGCAGGACAGGTTCCACTCACAACATGGCCTCGCCATGGTTGACCAAAGAAGTTGAGTGCACGTGCTCAACATCATATCCAGAGGTTGTCTTTGGGAAAAAGACGTATGAGTGCTGCCAGCATTGCTGCAGAGGTTGAAGGGGTGGGGGGTCAGCCTGTCAGTGCTCAGACCATACGCCGCACACTGCATCAAATTTGCCTGCATGGCTGTCGTCCCAGAAGGCAGCCTCTTCTAAAGATGATGTACAAGAAAGCTCGCAAACAGTTTGCTAAAGACAAGCAGACTATGGACATGGATTATTGGAACCATGTCCTGTGGTCTGATGAGACCAAGATAAACTTATTTGGTTCAGATGGTGTCAAGCATGTGTGGCAACAACCAAGTGAGGAGTACAAAGACAAGTGTGTCTTGCCTACAGTCAAGCATGGTGGTGGGAGTGTCATGGTCTGGGGCTTCATGAGTGCTGCCTGCACTGGGGAGCTACAGTTCATTAAGGGAACCATGATTGCCAACATGTACTGTGACATACTGAAGCAGAGTATGATCCCCTCCCTTCCAAGACTGGGCCACAGGGCAGTATTCCAACATGATAAAGGCCCCAAACACACCCCCAAGATGACCACTGCCTTGCTAAAGAAGCTGAGGGTAAAAGTGATGGACTGGCCAAGCATGTCTCCAGACCTAAACCCTATTGAGCATCAGTGGGGCATCCTCAAACAGAAGGTGGAGGAGCGCAAGGTCTCTAACATCCACCAGCTCAGTGATGTCATCATGGAGGAGTGGAAGAGGACTCCAGTGGCAACCTGTGAAGCTCTGGTGAACTCCATGCCCAAGAGGGTTAAGGCAGTGCTGGAAAATAATGGTGGCCACACAAAATATTGACACTTTGGGCCCAATTTGGACATTTTAACTTAGGGTGTACTCACTTTTGTTGCCAGCGGTTTACACATTAATGGCTGTGTGTTGAGTTATTTTGAGGGGACAGCAAATTTACACTGTTATACAAGCTGTACACTCTCTACTTTACATTGTAGCAAAGTGTAATTTCTTCAGTGTTGTCACATTAAACGTTAGAATGAAATATTTACAAAAATGTGAGGGGTGTACTCACTTTTGTGAGATAATGTAAGTCACATGAGCAGTTTCTAAATTTCTGTCTATTGTCTATAAATACCATACAATAGACCCATCAGATATGTTATATTTAAGTAAAAAAAAGTGAAAAATTCCTACCTAAGAGTAGACAACCATGATATGCCTCCTATTTTCCATCTTTGCTATTCATAGAAGTCTCTTGTTGGTGCATCTGAAATCCAAGTCCAATACTAAGGACTCGACTTTTTGGAGAAGTTCCACCACTGGCAGGACACTGTTGTCCCTCTTTTGAACAAAAGTATCTCACAGGACAGTAAAGGTGCTCATATTGGTGACTGGGATGGTGGTTAGGGACTTAAAATCCATAAAATCAATTTGTGTCCTTAGTAACAAAATGAAGCTTGAATCAGATTGGAGTACAAAGGAGTCTTTTCTGGCTGACAAAGTTAATATCAGGCATCCTATGGTGCTGCACTAGGCTGGACATTTACTTTGAAAGGCTTAAAACAGCTGACAGTTTGCTTTACATCTTAGAATGGCATTAATGATATATTGTAGAGGTGACAGGCTTGTTAGTGGAAGATTAGACAGAAAGTAAATTATAAAGGTCACGATGTGAAATCTCTATTTGTCAAAAACAAAATCTGCAATCCTGTTGAAGGTTGCTTGCAAAATTACGTTTTAATAAATAAAATATCAGCATGATTTAATAAACACTTCTACCACTTTCCCATTAAGAGCAATTAATGAAAAAAATCTTTATGCTTCTCTTTGAGTGTCTGATCTCTGTATAATCTAGGACAAGTCTACAATGTATGGTAGATCTCCATTTCAGTTCTATACCTATCAATTGATTTGAAGGTTTTGGATTTTTTTTTTCATGCAACGCCCGTGCTGTGATGTTCAATTCAATGACCGTCTTTCTACTTTCTATAATTAAACATAGTGAAATCTTCCATAATTCAGATCCAGCTGTAAAACCGAGACTGCCCTGCATTACTATGCTGAAGGCTTTTAAAAATTAATTTGCTCTCCTTTAGAACTTGAGACTTTGTCTTTACATTAAAAAGGCAAAAATATGCAACCCTGGGTTTTTCCATGACCCTGAATTGAATTTTAATGGTGATATAAGTGTGGTTTGTCAGATTACCTTTTATTGCCTTAGCAACATTGCCCTCGCTGGACCTCAGCTGAATTGTATTGCCATTGAAATTTGAATGCATTTCTCAATTATATCTCGCGTAAAGAATTTTAATTTTCTTTTCCAGTGGGTTCTATTCATCGTCTATCTTCAGCTCTGAATTATGTTGCTTGAATGCACATTGAAATCTGAAGTTACAGACTGCTTCGGTGATGACCTTACTTCTTTCCTTGTAATGTGCCTCATCTTTTACTTATCACATTAATATTTACCAGAACTTAGCACTTGGCATGGCACAGTCATCATGTGGAAGGTGTAAAGAGCTTTTTTTTTTGTATTATGGTGTATTTCCAAACAGTAATTTCTTCCAGTGACATAGAAAATGTTGTTGTGATGTGGAAAGTGAAGAGGGGGGTCCACCAGAGTCCAGTAGTCACCTTCTTAGATGACACCAGAACTGCGGGACACCAGGCTACAGAAGGTTTTTTACAAAATATAACATAAACACATTAAAAAAATACATAAAAACAATTAATCAAGATTAAGGGGACATCATAAAGATGTAAAGCATATTTGTAGCCAAAACTTTATTTTTAGTTTTGGGTGCAGAAAGAGGGCTAGGATCCATGTGAGATACATTTTTGTTGCCCATGTCCCATTGGCGACACATTGTCCCATTGAGGTTAAAATCCATTTGAGATATTTTTTGTTGCCTGTGTCTCTTTGGGGGAGATAAATTAAAGTAACTGTCTCTAAAGTGAGGAGACTTACAAATAACAACAATAATGTGACCACGCTTCCCTACTGTATCCAAAAGTAAACAAAAAATATCCATACTGTACACTTTAAGGGGTATATTTATAAAGGAATAAGGGAGAAAGGCTAGTGCCATGGAAGTCAGCTAATACATAGTTTTATTATTGCAGGTGAATAACAGGCAAAAATCCAACCTGTTTCGGCCATCAGGCCTTTATCATGGTTTGCATGATTAAGGCCTGATGGGCGAAACACTGTGGATTTTTTGACTGTTGTTCACCTGCAATAAAAAAAAATGTGTTTTAGCTGACTTCCATGACACTAGCCTTTCTCTCTTTTCGCATGGAATATACATGGAGGTTTGCAGAGACTTCCCAGGCTGAGTGCTGTGTCCTTGAGGCTCACCAGGCATTACATAGGGCATAGTAGCTCGGATGCACCTGTTCCAGTATATTTATAAAGCAGTGAATGTGATTTTCACCATACATTCACTGCCGATAATCAATGACTGTCATGTAAAACCAATGCACCTGCATGGTTAACCTGTATGTGTACTACTAAGTGCCATTCTGTTCCACATACCTAACACCAATGTCTACAATGGTGGAAATAATAAGATATAGTGAACATGAAAAAAAAAAAAAAAACAATGTGAAAAAGGACCTTATTCCAGGGGCTGTTATAATTCAAGTGCTAGTCATATAACTAGTGCCATGGCTTTGACTATATTGTCTCTCTCTTTTTCAAAGGGGCTTGAGGGACAGACATCTTGGGAGAACTAGGCACTCAGTAGCTCTGTGTAAACATTGATCCTCCTCTTTGACAGAGAACATGTGACCAGTTACTGATCAGGTGGGTGAAAAAGATAATGGATGGGATTTTAACAGCACCGAAAAGATTACAACCATAAAAAGTGCAAAAAGTTTATTGTACATCACGATTAAAAAACAAGTACAAAGATTAAAAGCATGCGAGTCCTTTGCACATATGAGTCACATATATATGCAATTACATGTGTACCCCCAAAAAAACACACTGAAAGTGCAGAAATGCATCCCAACACATTTCAACAATTATTGCATTCTTCAGGGGTTAATGGAGAAAGGGTAGATTTGCGTGAATGACATAAGCCAGTCCACACATGGACCAGTTATACAATAAGTCCTTTGGCATACCATCCTACAATATTTCTATATATATCTAAATATATCTATTTTGAGATAAATACTTCTGATGTGTCCGGGTCATATCGGCAGCTTGTCTCTCTTTTCCCTCGGTGCGGTCAGTATCCCTCGGGTCTGTAGAGTATTCCATGTGTGGACTGTGTGACAGGGTATCTCCTATAAGAAGCTGCTTCCCAAGCTCTGGAACACAAGACCAGTGAATCTGGCTATAGTTTTGGAGTAAACCAGAATACGAACTGTTTATTTGAAAACTCACAGAGAATTTATACTACTCAGGAGGACACCCCCCTCCTGATCATATTACCCTAACAATACAAACTGTACACAGGAATATAATTACAACAACCGACATATACTATAAATATTACGTTAATTAGCCACTTGGACAATGTTGTGGTTAATCAGAGATCTCCACTTCAGGTCAGACTTGCTGCCACTGAGCTCACAATGTACAATACACATTATCATAAGTATAAACACAGAACACCTTCAGACAATAGCAGGAGACCAACTTTCAATAAACACATTATGGCAGGGGGACCAAGACAGGTGGGTTGCTGATGGCATCAACATCTGCCAGTCTCACAGTGTGAAGCAGTCACTACTTTTAAAAAGGCAGCTAGGCCCTTAAACAGGGACCCTAGGCCTAGGGCCTCAGAGTCTGTTTGTCTAGGAGAGATATGGACTTGAATCCAAAGTAACATTACTCCAAGCATCCCCCAGGCATCCACATCCAAAAGAGCAGTGTTCCCTTGAAAGCCAGGGCCCATAGTCAGTGGGCATAGGGTAGACTGCAGAAGCCAAAAGCTCTCCAAAAGCCTCCCAAGTCCATGACAGACTGGTTTTTGTCATCAACGCTAATCTACCCTTTCTCCATTAAATCCTGAAGAAGGCAATAATTGTTGAAATACATGAAGAGGGGAACAAACATGGGACTTTATATGAGGCGTATATCCACTGGTAAAAAGGTACATGTTGTATATATCTAATGTATAACCATAAGTAACAAAAAGTACATAAGAACAAATGTTTATTGTGATGGTTAATAGTAAAAATGAATTCATAATAGAAGCGGTCAAGATTGCATCCTAATGCTCCACGCATTTTGTGAAAAAAATTAACTTCCTCTGGAGCGGGTGCAAACCGTATGTCTATAAGAAAGGTATATGTATAAGCAGCATTGTAGCTAAGTGGTCACCAATTGGCAATAAAAAGTATATATTGTTTGGGGCAACAGACAAAAAACAAAAACCTTCAGAAGTTAACTTACTGGTAAATTTAAACTGTACACATATGGTGTGAATAGCCAGGGGTAGGCTATGAACATCCCGCCTGGGAACTGAGGGGGCTATATCCATGTAGGTCAGATTAGCTATATACAGTATGTACCTTTTTACGAGTGGATATACTCCTTATATAAAGTCCCCATTATGGTTTTAATGCTATGCTGCTGTGTGCAACTATCTGACCTATGCTTTTAATTTTGTATCATTTCTGGCTGCAATGTACTATCTAAATAAACATTTGTTCATATTTACTTTTTAGATATACAGTATCTCACAAACGTGAGTACACCCCTCACATATTTGTAAATATTTTATTATATCTTTTCATGTGACAACACTGAAGAAATGACACTTTGCTGCAATGTAAAGTAGTGAGTGTACAGCTTGTATAACAGTGTACATTTGCTGTCCCCTCAAAAAAACTCAACACACAGTGAGTACACCCCTAAGTGAAAATGTCCAAATTGGGCCCAATTAGCAATTTTCCCTCCCCAGTGTCATGTGACTTGTTAGTGTTACAAGGTCTCAGGTGTGTTAAATTTGCTGTTAATGCTCTCACTCTCTCATGCTGGTCACTGGAAGTTCAACATGACACCTCATGGCAAAGAACTCTCTGAGGATCAGAAAAAAGTATTGTTGCTCTACACAAAGATGGCCTAGGCTATAAGAAGATTACCAAGACCCTAAAATTGAGCTGAAGCACAGTGGCCAAGACCATACAGGACAGGTTCCACTCAGAACAGGCCTCGCCATGGTTGACCAAAGAAGTTGAGTGCACGGTGCTCAGCATCATATCCAGAGGTTGTCTTTGGGAAATAGACATATGAGTGCTGGCAGAACTGCTGCACAGGTTGAAGGGGTGGGGGGTCAGCCTGTCAGTGCTCAGACCATATGCCGCACACTGCATCAAATTGGTCTGCGTGGCTGTTGTCCCAGAGGGAAGCCTCTTCTAAAGATGATGCACAAGTAAGCCCGCAGACAGTATACTGAAGACAAGCAGACTATGGACATGGATTATTGGAACCATGTCCTGTGGTCTGATGAGACCAAGATAAACTTATTTGGTTCAGATGGTGTCAAGTGTGTGTGGCAGCAACCAGGTGAGGAGTACAAAGACAAGTGTGTCTTGCCTACAGTCAAGCATGGTGGTGGGAGTTTCATGATCTGGGGCTGCATGAGTGCTGCTGACACTGGGGAGCTACAGTTCATTGAGGGAACCATGAATGCCAACATGTACTGTGACATACTGAAGCAGAGCATGATCCCCTCCCTTCGTAGACTGGGCCGCAGGGAAGTATTCCAACATGATAACGACCCCAAATACACCTCCAAGACGACCACTGCCTTGCTAAAGAAGCTGAGGGTAAAGGTGATGGACTGGCCAAGCATGTCTCCAGACCTAAACTCTATTGAGCATCTGTGGGGCATCCTCAAATGGAAGGTGGAGGAGCGCAAGGTCTCTAACAGCCTCCAGCTCCGTGATGTCATCATGGAGAAGTGGAAGAGGACTCCAATGGCAACCTGTGAAGCTCCAGTGGCAACCTGTGAAGCTCTGGTGAACTCTATGTCCAAGAGGGTTAAGGCAGTGCTGGACAATAATGGTGGCCACACAAAATATTGACACTTTGAGCCCAATTTGGACATTTTCACTTAGGGGTGTATTTACTTGTAGCAAAGTGTCATTTCTTCTATGTTGTCACATGAAAAGATATAATAAAATATTTACAAATATGTGAGGGGTGTACTCACTTTTGTGAGATACTGTATATGTACCCTTTTACCAGTGGATATACTCATCATATAAAGTTCCATGTTTGTTCCCCTCTTCAAATGTATCGCATATAGGGATGGAGGCATACTACCATATTGCCTCATATAAACTCCCAACCCTTCCCCCCATTGGTCAATTGTTGAAACACGTCGGGGTGCTTTTGCACATTCTACCTCAGTGTGGTTTTTTGGGGTACACATGTAATTGCATATACAGTGGGGACGGAAAGTATTCAGACCCCCTTAAATTTTTCACTCTTTGTTATATTGCAGCCATTTGCTAAAATCATTTAAGTTCATTTTTTTTCCTCATTAATGTACACACAGCACCCCATATTGACAGAAAAACACAGAATTGTTGACATTTTTGCAGATTTATTAAAAAAGAAAAACTGAAATATCACATGGTCCTAAGTATTCAGACCCTTTGCTCAGTATTTAGTAGAAGCACCCTTTTGATCTAATACAGCCATGAGTCTTTTTGGGAAAGATGCAACACGTTTTTCACACCTGGATTTGGGGATCCTCTGCCATTCCTCCTTGCAGATCCTCTCCAGTTCTGTCAGGTTGGATGGTAAACGTTGGTGGACAGCCATTTTTAGGTCTATCCAGAGATGCTCAATTGGGTTTAAGTCAGGGCTCTGGCTGGGCCATTTCTACAACTTTCTCCCATCTCCCGACTGCGTCTTTGGAGCTCAGCCACAGTGATCTTTGGGTTCTTCTTTACCTCTCTCACCAAGGCTCTTCTCCCCCGATAGCTCAGTTTGGCCGGACGGCCAGCTCTAGGAAGGGTTCTGGTCATCCCAAACGTCTTCCATTTAAGGATTATGGAGGCCACTGTGTAGAAACCTTAAAGCGGTAGTAAACCCGCTGATGCCTTTTTTTTATTTTTATACACCTGTAAGGTAAAAGGCATAATGAGCTAGTATGCACCGCATACTAGCTCATTATGAAATACTTACCTTAGAACGAGGCATTGGTATCTCACCTGGTCCACGCTGAGGTAGCTGACATGTTGCCTCGGCGTGTCTTCCGGGTATCGCGGCTCCAGGCACTCACCGCGCGTGAGACTTCTTTCCGGCAAGGTCCGGCATCTTCCGGGATTTCAGCCGAGAATCCCCTGTGCGCATGCGCCGCTGCAGTCAGCGGCTCATTGCAAGGGGAATATCTCCTAGACCGTACAGAGATATTTTTTTTACCTACAGGTAAGCCTTATTATAGGCTTACCTGTAGGTAAAAGTTAAAAATTTGACTATACAACCGCTTTAAGTGCAGCAGAAATTTTTTTGTAACCTTGGCCAGATCTGTGCCTTGCCACAATTCTGTCTCTGAGCTCTTCAGGCAGTTCCTTTGACCTCATGATTCTCATTTGCTCTGACATGCACTGTGAGCTGTAAGGTCTTATATAGACAGGTGTGTGGCTTTCCTAATCAAGTCCAATCAGTATAATCAAACACAGCTGGACTCAAATGAAGGTGTAGAACCATCTCAAGGATGATCAGAAGAAATGGACAGTACCTGGGTTAAATATATGAGTGTCACAGCAAAGGGTCTGAATACTTAGGACCATGTGATATTTCAGTTTTTCTTTTTTAACCACTTCAAGACCGCCGCACGACGATGTACGTCCAAACTTTGAACGGGGATATCGTTGTTATGGCAGCAGCTAGCTGCCATAACCCCAGTATCCCCGTTTTCGTGCGGCGGCCGGCTTTCAGATAAAAGTGGTCCGTGCGGTGGATTCGTCGCGAGATCACTTTTATCGGTGGCGGGAGAGGGCCCCCCCCTCCCGCAGCGATCCGGTGCCCTCCGCCGCTTACCGGAGCCGTCGGTAGCGGCGGAGGCGATCGCGTCCTATCCTATGGTGTGTCTGGAGACGAGTAAGGCTAAGATGGCGCTCACTCGTCTCCATAACACTGCTGGGCGGAAGCGACGTCAAAACGTCACTTCCGTCCACGCCTCTTAAAGGCACATTTTTTCAAATGTCATTTTTTTAAATGATTTTTTTTATTTTTTTTTTATTGCATTTTAGTGTAAATATGAGATCTGAGGTCTTTTTGACCTCAGATCTCATATTTAAGAGGTCCTGCCATGCTTTTTTCTATTACAAGGGATGTTTACATTCCTTGTAATAGGAATAAAAGTGACACCATTTTTTTTTAAAAAACTGTGTAAAAATAAATAAAATATTGTAAAATAAATAATAAAATTTTTTTTTTTAAAACCCCCCTGTCCCGACGAGCTCGCGCGCAGAAGCGAACGCATACGCGAGTAGCGCCCGCATATGAAAACGGTGGTCAAACCACACATGTGAGGTATCGCCGCGACCGGTAGAGCGAGAGCAATAATTCTAACCCTAGACCTCCTCTGTACCGCAAAATATGCAACCTGTAGAATTTTTTAAACGTCGCCTATGGAGATTTTTGAGGGTAAAAGTTTGATGCCATTCCACGAGCGGGCGCAATTTTCAAGCGTGATATGTTGGGTATCAATTTACTTGCCGTAACATTATATTTCACAATATAAAAAAAAATGGGCTAACTTTACTGTTGTCTTATTTTTTTATTCAAAAAAGTGAATTTTTTCCAAAAAAAGTGCGCTTTTAAGATCGCTGCGCAAATACGGTGCAAAAAAAAGTATTGCAATGACCGACATTTTATTCTCTAGGGTGTTAGAAGAAAAACCATATATAATGTTTGGGGGTTCTAAGTAATTTTCTAGCAGAAAAACCTGTTTTAAACATGTAAACACCTAAAATCCAAAACGAGGCTGGTCCTTAAGTGGTCAATAAATCTGCAAAATCTGTGTTTTTATGTTAATATGGGGTGCTGTGTGTACATTAATGAGAAAAAAAAAGAACTTTTTTTGCACTTTTTATGGTTGTAATCTTTTGGTGCTGTTAAAATACCATCCATTATCCTTTTCACCCATACTGTTTCCAGGGATGTGGCACCAGTTATAGGGGGTGGGCACCAATTGTCTGACATAATTTACTTATCAGGTGACTGGCACCAGAGGGGTAAACAATTGCAAAGTTCCCAGTAGAAAAGTATGTGTTCTTTATTGTTTGATTTACTGTATTTCTTATCACTAGTGTTATTGTTATAATAAAGAAATGTTTTCAAAGAACGTTGGTTATTTTTAACAAGCCTGTCACCTCTACAATCTATTATCCTTGTATTAAAAAAATATGAAAAATAATTTAGCCAGATCCTAGTAAAATAAATAGTCACCTACTCTCCAATGCGGACCCTTGAAGTCTCACTGCTCTAGCACCAGTCCTTTTTTTGGTTGAATGGTGACCAAGCACCATTCAAACCACTTCCTGTGAGCCCAGGCTGTCATAGACACACACCCTAGAAGTGTGTCACCAAGTTGGCATGTTCTCACAGAAGAGTACTCCATAGAGCCTGATGTCAAAACATTAGTAGTGTAGTGATGACTCTGCTGTAGTGGGATCTGGGATGTATCAGGGATGGGGAAGAGACTGAGTATAGGACTGTGGTTGGAGAACTTTGACACATGGTGTGAGGATAATCATCTGTATCTAAATGTGACAAAGACAAAGGATATGATTGTGGATTTCAGAAAGAGGAAGCCACCAGTGCCCCCAATCTCCATCCAAGGAGTGGATGTGGAGGTAGTAGAGAGTATGAAGTATCTTGGGGTGCACATAGATAATAGGCTGGACTGGAGAAAGAACACTGAGGTGCTCTATAGGAAGGCCAGAGCCTCCTCTACTTTTTGAGGAGACTGAGGTCCTTTAACAACTATGCTGAAGATGTTTTATGAGTCTGTGGTGGCGAACGCTCTCCTGTATGCAGTTGCATGCTGGGAATACAGGCTTAGGGTGTCCGACACCAACAGACTTAAACTGATTCGCAAGGCCAGAGATGTTGTTGGATTGAAACTGGAGTCTTTTACAACAGTGTTGGAGAAGAGAATGTTGTTCAATGTATGTTCAATCTTGGACAACTCCTCCCACCCACTCTACAATACGATGGTCAGTCTGCAGAGTACCATCAGTGACAGATTGTTACAACCACGATGCACCACAGAGCGACACAGGAAATAATTTTTGCCTGTGGTGATCAAGTTATATAATTCTTCTCTGTGAGGACTGAAGGTGAAGATTTAATTCTGGTTTATGATCAGGATTTTGTGTTGTTTTTGTAGTATGTTATTGTGTTGGTTATTATTTGGGGTGATGTTAGAGAAAGTGGTGTATTATTTGCATTAGGTAGTTTTATTGTCTGTTATTTTAATCTGTGTTATTTATTCTATATTGTATTTTAATTGTATGAATGTTTTATTTGTAGTGTAGTTTTAATTTGTTTTACAGTGGAACCTTGGATTGTGAGTAACGCGGTTAACGAGCGTTTCGCAATACGAGCACTGTATTTTTAAAAATCGTAACTCGGTTTGCAAGTGTTGTCTCGCAAAACGAGCATGATTCAGGCCAAAGCGTGTGCAATACCGCGTTTGGCCTGAGGTGGGGGGGTGCCGGAGCCGGGCGGCGTCGCAGCCGATCTGCGCCGTTCGGAAATGCAAGGAGAGGCCTGAGGACAGCTCGGCTGCCCTCGGCAAACCTTGGGAATGGGGTCTTTCTGAGGTTTGCCGAGGTCAGCCGAGGTGTCCTCGGGCCTTTCCGACCGTTTCCGAGGCTCTACGGCGCCCCCCTACCTCTGGCCGCATGCGGTATTGCATGTCATTGAAGTCAATGCGGAACAAATTATTTTCGTTTCCATTGACTTCAGTGGGGAAACTCGCTTTGATATGCGAGTACTTTGGATTACGAGCATTCTCCTAGAACGAATTATGCTCATAATCTGAGGTTCCACTGTATTTGGTGCTAATGGCTGCTTTTGATAATTTTTTTGTGTTTTTGTATCTTGTTCAGTTTACTGTTGTGATCTTGTGTTGTCTTTGTCAAGTGTGTCTGTGTCGCAACAATTTCCCAATTTCTCTTTGGGATTCATGAAGTATGCTGTATTCTGTATAGTATGGAAGACCACCTACTGTTGCCATCAGAACAAGGGGAAGAGGAGCCAGGATTTTTTCCATTCCAGAGTTCAACTTTAAAGTTCGGCCAACACTATTTTTTAGATTGCTCGGGAAGCTTTTATGAAGGCAACGGTAACCTTGATGGATGTGTTTTCTTAATGTTTTTGAGATACATATAAACTATGTTTTGTCTGTGCAGCTTCTGGTAACAATTGTAGTTTAATAACATTTGTGATCTCATTGTAATGCTTATGTGGTAGAAATTATTTTGCATCTCTTAAAGCGGAGGTTCACACAAAAATTGAACCTCCGCTTTTCGGAGACCCTCCCCCTCTCCGGTGTCACATTTGGCACCTTTCAGGGGGGAGGGGGGTGCAGATACCTGTCTAAGACAGGTATTTGTACCCACTTCTGGCATAGACTCCCACGGGAGTCTATGCCTCCTCCCGTCCCCACCGTGCTGTCTGCTGGGACACACACGGGTCCCAGAGACAGCAGGGACCAGTTAGGAAGCGCAGGGCGACTCGCGCATGCGCAGTAGGGAACCGGGAAGTGAAGCCACAGCGCTTCACTTCCTGATTCCCTTACATAGAATGGCGGCGGCAGCACCCGAGGACCTAGGGACGATTCGGTCTCGGGTGCTGACATCACTGGACCCTGGGACAGGTAAGTGTCCTTATTTTAAAAGTCAGCAGCTGCAGTTTTTGTAGCTGCTGACTTTTAATTTTTTTTTTTTCGCGGGACTCCCTCTTTAAAGTATAACTAAAGGTAAAAACATTTTTTGGCTTTGGATAGAGTGGAAATGGATTAGACCCTTTCTCAGTTTGCATTGCTGTCTGTGTCCCAGTTAGGGAGATTCACTGTCTCTTATTTGTCCTGTTTATCATTATATTCAAACATGAAAGTAAAAGAAAATCCCACATTGTTCAGTTGTCCCCAGAAAAACAATAGATGGGAAATCTTCCAATGGGGTCACTAGTTCTGGTGACCTGGGTGGCTCCAAGAGATTGCCTTAATTTGCAGGGATTTCCTCCCACTTCCAGTTTTGACTATGGGGCAGGAAGTGAAGGAAAATCTCTCAAATAGGACACAGTTGGCAAAGTAAAACTGCCCGGGGTTACAACCCTTCCTTACTCTATCCAAAATGAAAAAAATAAAGTTTTGCTTATAGTTCTACTTTAATGCTTTTTCGATTATAGATGGGAAAAACTCTGCTCACAGCTGCTTTACTGTGCCATAGCGTCATAAAACAATTATACGATCGCTATCGTATAACATGTTGAACAGTTACAGGTAGCCATACACTGCCTGTGAAAACTAGGAAATGTAGGGGTTGAAGCCAAACAGCTAATTCGTTTTTTTGGCGTTTTTTTTTGTTTTTTTCTAGAGTTGGAAAGTATTAGAATCTTGACTGTTTTTTGTGTCACCACTGGGGAGATTTCCTCTCACATCCTGTCCAGATGATGGGTGTCAGACAGAGCAGAGAAGCAGAAGGTGAGGGGGATTTTCCTCAATGGGAGTTCATTCAGAAATAAATATTTTACAGAGATTCCATCCTTCTATGCTTCATCGATAACTAAAAAAACATAAAAGGGTTTTTTTTTTCAAAACTTTGTTTATCGCTTACATGACACATATACAAGACTATTGCCCCGTACACACGGTCGGACTTTGTTCGGACATTCCGACAACAAAATCCTAGGATTTTTTCCAACGGATGTTGGCTCAAACTTGTCTTGCATGCACACGGTCACACAAAGTTGTCGGAAAATCCGATCATTCTGAACGCGGTGACGTAAAACATGTATGTCGGGACTATAAACGGGGCAGTGGCCAATAGCTTTCATCTCTTTATTTATTCTGAGCATGCGTGGCACTTTGTCCGTCGGATTTGTGTACACACGATCAGAATTTCCGACAACGGATTTTGTTGTCGGAAAATTTTATATCCTGCTCTCAAACTTTGTGTGTCGGAAAATGTGTGATGGAGCCTACACACGGTCGGAATTTCTGACAACAAGGTCCTATCACACATTTTCTGTCGGAAAATCCGACCGTGTGTACGGGGCATATCAGTTGAGCACAATGTTTTACAGTCAGGGGCAGGGTTGGGACAAGGGGTGGGCAGGAGGGGGCAAATCTCCAGGGAGGTAGACAGCTAGGTGGGCTGGTGAGTGTTCCAGTCAAGAGGACTGAGAGGCATGCCTGAGAGGACTGGGCGCAACCAGTCTGGGATGGATGCAGAGCCAGTCTGGGAGGACTGTGGAGTCTTGGCCAGGAGGGTTAGAGAAAGGGGCAGCTGCAGCCAGGTGGGCTGGCAGTGCCTGAAGAGGTGGTGCTGGGATCAGTAGCCACAGGAGTAGGACAACTAAGCACTAGGACTTTTTGCTACACTACCAAAGGAACCCACGGTCCCTGCCTGCACCGATCTAATGGAGCCTTTGTTAGATCATCCAAACAGTGCCAGCAAGCAAGATTTGTCCTGGAGGTAGAAGGAGAAGTGTATATACAGATTGCATATAGTTGCGTCCCTGAAGAGTTCTACTAGCTCGTTCAAGTGGGCATCCCATAACATCCCTATCCAAGTTTATTCAATAAAATACAAAAAAAGAAGCACTGGACTGTTCTTGTGACTCAAGTGTTTGTGTGAAGATGAGGTGTGCCTGGCTGTGCAGGGTTGGGGATCCCTTTCATAAAAGTCAAGAAGATCTACCAGTGCCTGTATTGAACGAGCACAGGTAATTTTCTTACCTTAAGACTGAAAGCTAGTTTCCAACATCACTTTTAGAAAAAAAAAAATAGTCTTAGTGTCACCATCCTGGAACTAACACAAGTCCTGTGTCCTGGGAGTCAGAGAGTGTCAGATTCCGTTGAGGCATCTCACATTTGGATTTTGGTTTATGACAGGTGCCCTTTAGCAGCTATTAAAAAAAACAGATGCAGTTCAAAGTAATGATACATCTTGATAAGCAGAGCGTGACAGAGCGCTGACAGCTCCCTCGCGGGGATGGAGGTTGCCATTTTGGAGATGATTTTAAAATCAAATGTTGGAAAACAGAAAATGATAAGGCTCATTTTAATTTGGTAATGAATGGAAGTTATCAATAACAAAATGATTTTACAACATCTCTGTTCTGGAGATAGCGGAGTAATTAGATTGGAAATCAAAAGATGCATTTGAAAAAAATGCAATTAACAAGATAAAAATGCAGACATTATGAAGTGCAGTTTAGTGATTAAATGAACTATGGAAGGTTAATTGGGAGCAAGCATTGAAGAAAAAACTATTAACGGAAAACTGGAAATATCTAAAACTTTGAGTGGCAATTTACATAACAGAATCTCAGTTAGCCACAGAGATTTGGATGAGTAAATTTGGAAGTAAATATAAAAAAGCTCAAAGCTGCTTGGGCCTATACAGTAGTTGGGGGGGGGGGGGGGGGGTGAAGGGGTTGCTAATTTTCTGAAAAAATGATGTAAAAATTTACTTAAAAATAGAACTGAAGACAAAACCTTTTGCTATCTGTGTCCTATTGGGGAGATTTTCCCACACTTCCTGTCCCATAGGCAAAACAGGAAGTTCGAGGCATTACTGTTGTGTGGACAACCCAAAATGTTTTACTTTCTGCTATAAAACATATCCTATCAAATCATTTAAAAATAATCTAATTTCATCAAAATGTTGGCCAAATGTATTCTGCTACATGTCTTTGATAAAGAAAATCTCAATAAGGGTATATTGATTGGTTTGAGTGGAAGTTATAGCATCTACTAACTATGGTAAATATATTGGATTTTTTTTTATACTACTAAAAGCAATGATCAGTGATTTATAATGAAACTGTGATGAAACTAACTGATGCTGGGGGGAACTGACTAACTGCCACTGACGTCACTAGTGACACTAAAACAGTGATAATACTGTACACTGTCACTGTACTAATGACACTGGCTGGAAAGGGGTTAACATCTAGGGAGATTGAGGTGTTAATTGTGTGCCTAATAATGTGTAATCAGAGAGATTGTTTCCTCTGTACAGAGCCCTGTGTTGATTGTCAACACAGGGCTCTGAACTGTGATTGGACACAGCCAAACAGCAGGTCCCGGCCATAAATCATTGGCTGGGACTTGCTGACAGACTCCCATTATGTACAATCACTCCCTAACCCAGGAGCAGGCAGCATAACACATTTTAGGTTTTTTTTTTCAAAAGTTTTGGTTGTTTTTGTTTTTATATAGCAAAAACAGTGGTGATCAAATACCACCAAAAGAAAGCTCTATTTGTGTGAAAAAAATTATATAATTTTTTTTTTGGGTACAGCATCGCATGACTGCGCACTTGCCAGCTAAAATAGCACAGTGCTAAATAGCAAAAAATGACCTGGTCATGAAGGGAGTAAAACCTTCCAGAGCTGAGGTGATTAAATTACCCAATCATGTGTAAGGATCTGCATATGGTTAGCTATTAAATAGTGAATAGGCATTTGCTTGATTGGAAAACGTTAAATTGTATCAAATACTTACCATAATTTTCCATTCCTGACGCCAAACCACGGCAGCATACTACTGATAAAGCTCCGCCTCTTGTCCACTCCCTCAGGACCAGTGAATAGCATAAAAATAGGAATAGTTAGCCACCTCCCCATTTTTTGTAACAAGTCAAATACCAAAACATACAGGATGGGCCCGTATCCTGACATAGTTTGGCGTCAAGAAAAGAAATGACAGTAAATATTTGATATCATTTTCAGTTTTCCTGATGCCAACATGGCAGCATAATAGTGAGAAATAACTAGCAGACAGGGTGAGTTATGCTTTAAACAACATCAGTTTTATTTACAATGTAAGAGAAGATTGGATTGTTCTTCTCCCAAAGTCTACAGATGATAAGGCATCCGGGTCTACTCCATAATGCCTTAGGAAGGTATCTTGGGAAGACTATGATACTCTGCAGATGATCTCCATCGATTGATTCGAAAGAGCCGCCCGCGAGGCTGCTACTGTCCAGGTAAAGTGTGAAGTCACTGTTGTAGAAAGCCCACATCCTCTTGTCCTGTACGTTCTGCGAATAAGCTTGACGATCCAGTTCGCCAAGGTCTTTGAGGTAGCCTCCTTTCCTTTGTGTTTCCCTGCTGGTCTTATAAAGAGCTTATCTGAGCATCTGAAGGGAGCGGTGGCCGAGAGGTATTTCCTTAATGTTCTGGAAACATCCAGCTCATGTAGTCTGCCTGAGCGCTCTTCCGGGAAGTTAGATAAAGCCCAGATGCCTGTCTGGTGATATGAAGTGGCTATTTTTGTCACAAAAGGGTCTACTGGTCGTAGTTCCACTCGATCTGGAAAAAAGGTAATATGTCTTTGATGCCCCCAGGGCCCGGAAGTTCAGAAACTTTTCTGCCTGAGGTTATCGCAGTCAGAAAAACAGATTTATGATGTCCCACAGCGAACACTGTTCAGTTGGAGCAAAGGATGAACAGATAAAAAGTCCAGCAATACAGACAAATCACATTAGGGAAAGATTCTCTTCTTAGGTGGTTGGATTTTAATGACCGCCTTTAGAAGCTGTACTACCAATGGATCTTCCACCCACTTGATTGTTGTTACTGCTGAGATGGTGGAAACTTGTTTTTTCAGTGAACTCAGGCTAAGGCCCATGTCCAATCCTGATTAAAGAAAGTCCAGGACAGCTGAAAGTGGAGGCGCAGAAGGATCCAACTCCCCACCAGCCAGGAAGTTTGAAAACTTGTCCCAAACTTTTGCATAAACGTGGTTTGTGAACGTTTTCTGGATCTTAAAAGAGTAAAGATTATCCTAGAGGAGCACCCTAGACTCCCCAGCTTCCCCCTCTCAAAAGCCATGCTCGTAGCTCCAGTCTGTGTATGCTTAGATGTAGGAAGTCTTCCTGAACTAGAAGGTGTGGGAACACTGGGGACACTGGGAGGGGAACTGGTTGCTGTACGCTGAGGTGGTTTTCTAGCAGAAACTAGGGCCTCTGTGGTCAGAATGGAAAAACCGTCATGACTATCATGTTCTCCTTCAACAGCCTCAAAAGGAACCTCATTATTAGAGAAACTGGGGGAAAGGTGTAGGCTAGGGCAGAGTTCCAAGGTGCATAAAGAGCATCTGTCCCCTCTGCCTGAGGATGCGGAAACCTGGACAAGAATCTCGGGAGTTTGCAATTGCTGGGAGAAGCAAAGAGATCCATTTGTGGTGCACCCTTCATGTGAACCAGTTGGGAAAAGACCCGAGGGTGCAGAGCCCACTCGTTGTGGTCTGGAAATGTTCGAGAGATAGACTGCTCTCAGAACCTGAACGTGATTTTCCGCCCAGGATATTATGGGCTCCACTTCCTTCGATAGGATGCTGCTGCGGGTTCCTTCCTGGCGTTGTATATAAGGGACTGCTGCCCTTTTGTGCATCTGCATAGTGACTGGTTTTCCCTGGATCTTTTGCTGCAAAGCCTTGAGGAACAAAATTACTGCTTAAATCTCTAGCACATTTGACACTATGCCTTTGGCCGGGAATCTCCATCTGCTCATGACTGACTGTCCTTCGCAGTGTGCCCCCCAGCCTGTCTCTCTGGCATCCATTGTAACAATGGTCCAGTCTAATGGCCCTAAGGGGCGAGAGTTCCTCAAGGTCTCCTTCTTTATCCACCACTGCAAGCTCCTCCTCATACTGAGAGACACTGTTATTAGTTGTGCTAGGTACTGCTTTTTCCACTACGCAAGAAAACTTAGCTGGAACTGCCGCATGTGCCAATGTGCCCAAGGGAGCATTGGAATGCAGGAAGACATAGTGCCCAACAGGCAGAGACATTGGGATGCTGACAGATGAGTGGAAGTTGCTTCCATCAAAACTCTATTCCTGACTATCAGCGCCTTTGTAGGCAGAATTGAGACCGGAGTGTCGACCATGTTGAAGAGTGCCCCCAGGTATGCCCACTGCTGGGTTAGGGCAAGTTGGCTCTTCTAGAAGTTGATGATCCAACCAAATTTCTGCAAGGTATGAATAAGTTTCTCCCTGTGTGTGTCAAGAGTTCCCCCCGGTCCCTGGCCAACAGAAGGACATTGTCCAGGTAGTGATAGACCCGGAGACCCTGTACCCGGAGTGGACCTAATACCACACAGAGGACCTTCGTGAATGTTCTCGGGGATGTGCACAGGCCGAAGGGAAGGCTGGTGAAATGCAGGTGCGTGCAGCTGACCGCAAGCCTCAGATACCTCTGAAAAGATGGCAAGATTGGGACATGAAGATAGGCATCTTGCAGATCCAAAGAAAGCATCCAGTCGCCTGGCTGCACTGCTTAAATGATTGTGTGGATGGACTCCATTTTGAACCTTTCCAGAGGGATGAAGCGGTTTATCCTTTTTAGATCTATGACTGGACGCCAGCCTCCATCCTTCTTGTGGACCATGAACAGGGTGGACTAAAACCTGGTTTATCTTTCTGAAAATGGAATCTGTATCACAACTTGCTGGGTTTGGAGTGTGTGTATATTGTAGCAGAATAGTCACTTTCTGCGGAGCCTTCAGAATCTTGGTGGGGGAGAAATGATCCGGAGGAGGGGCGCTGCAAAACTACTGGAAGAAATTACCTCGGGTGACTGTTGCCTTCACACATAGGTCTGTACAATTTTCCACACAGACATCCTCAAAATGTGCCATACTGGACCCTACTGCAAATGTCTGGGGCTGCACACTGTCAAAAGGGCTTGCTAGGCTCTTGCGGGATATTTATGGCCTTTTGCTAGTGTGAGCTGAGAAAGGTTGCCTGGTTACCCTTGCATCTGCCACCTGATCTTCTGGCATGTCTGCTGGATCTTGGCTCCCTGGACCTGGAGGAATGAAATCTACTGGGGAAATCTAGTAATGAATAAATGAATTTAGTAATGAAAATGGTATCATTAGCATTAATCAGCATGGATTCATGAAAAATCATGACCAGTGTAGTCCAGATTTTCCCCCCATCTTATAATTACCAAAAAGGCCACCCATACTCCAACCCCTTTATCTTCCTAAATAATGAGACCAAACCATGCTTCTGGAGTATAAAATGGCCACGACAGCCTCTTTATTAACAAACCGTATAAAATTAACTCCAATATCAAACTTTAAATATATAAATAACATATATATATAACATATATATATAACCTCAGATAAAGATCAACATATTTTAAACCAATCTATTGGTCAGTGACGGAGCTACACCCATTTTACCACCCATCAAAAACAGTACACTGCGAGCACCATGATTTAAACTGATAAAGCCTCCAGCTGTACCGCTCGGAGACAACCCCTACCCGCAGTGCAACATACCGGTATTCCATTTCGGAATACACAGGAGGGGCCATACTATTGATGACCCCCCACCCCTTTTTAACCTTTCAATTTACCGCTACCGTCACCGACCAACATCAAAAACCAGCCATCCAGCTGTCATGACGACGCACGTCCACTGATCCTGAAACGAAAAACACACACATTAACCGGAACAACAACACATCACCTAGGGAGGGAGGGTGGGAGATTCTGCCTCCTTGTGTCTTCTTCCCCCACGCACTGCCCGTTCTGGCTCCACCCCCTCCTTTTAACTATCCACTCCCCCCAACTTTCCTTCTCTCTCCTCCCCCTACCTTTTCCCAAAACTTAACCCTGTGTGTCACTTGACACACTGTCATGCCCGGCCCTGCACTAACTTCATTTCTTTCATCGCTCCGGGCCTCACTTGACCAGTGTAGTCCAGATTTTCCCCCCATCTTATAATTACCAAAAAGGCCACCCATACTCCAACCCCCATACCTTCCTAAATAATGAGACCACACCATGATTCTGGAGTATAAAATGGCCACGACAGCCTCTTTATTAACAAACCGTATAAAATTAACTCCAATATCAAACTTTAAATATATAAATAACATATATATATATAACATATATATATAACCTCAGATAAAGATCAACATATTTTAAACCAATCTATTGGTCAGTGACGGAGCTACACCCTTTTTACCACCCATCAAAAACAGTACACTGCGGGCACCATGATTTAAACTGATAAGGCCTCCAGCTGTACCGCTCGGAGACAACCCCTACCCGCAGTGCAACATACCGGTATTCCATTTCGGAATACACAGGAGGGGCCATACTATTGATGACCCCCCACCCCTTTTTAACCTTTCAATTTACCGCTACCGTCACCGACCAACGTCAAAAACCAGCCACAGCCCGAAAGGATGAAACCTTATCCTTGAGGGCCCCTCCACACCCGCAAAGCCTTTTGAATTCCGTCCTGCAATCCCATGGACCAAAGATCAGTCCCCACATCCGTGAGGTGAACCCCATCCTTTCTCAAATAGAGGCCTACGTTTATCTCTAACTCTCTGTGCCGAATCACTATGCCCCCTTGTTGCACTAAAAACCTTCCAACCACCTTATTAACTCTTATACGAGCCTTGTTGATTCGCTCAACTGACCTGGCATTGCGCCACGTCGTACGTGCCACAATATCAGACCATAACAGCAGTGTCTGCGGAAATTTGGAACGGATGTGTAACAGATCCGCCTTCACATCCGCTATCAACTCCCTGACAGTACTTACACCAAAATCATTACCACCGGCGTGAATAACCAACACATCCGGTGGCCTATCGAGCCATGCATATCTCTCCACCTCTGGCACCACTCTACCCCACAACATGCCTGGTCTCCCCAGCCATCTGATAAAAGCCTCCTTCCTTGATATGCCCAACTGCCTACCATACCACCTCTCCTTGCCCCCCAACAAACATACGAGTGTCCCAGTATCCAGACGAGGCGTGGAGACACTCCATCTGAAACGAAAAGACAACAAGGAAATGGTGACACCAGAAAACTAAGACTACCCCGCCATATGCGTGTAACCTCCAAAACTCTGCTTTTTTTTTTTTATTCCACTACCAGTTGAGGACGAATGTAAGTGCGGAATCTCTTCGATTCCCAGCGCCCGATCCTCTTCACCGCCGCCTCATCCAACCCACATCTGGCAGCTTCTGTAGCCACCCCAATGCGGAAGGAGTGTGAGGCGTAAGCCTTCCCTTCCAAACCTACCTCATACAAGCATTTTCTAAACACTGCCACAAATTGAAATCTCGATAAATGTGACCCGTCTGCATGACACAAAAATGGCCCCTCGCCCAACGGTCTAACTTTTTGGAAAGCGCTAACAGTCCTTACCAGACACAATGTTGATCCTGGCAGGGAGAACAACCACACATCTACGCCCCTTCCCATTTGATCTGTTTTTGATCTCCGCAACCGTAAACCCACCCTATCAGCGTGAGTACTTACATCCTGCACCAAAATACCTCCCGTCTCCCGCCTGGACGGACTAACCAACTCCCCCACCCGAAAAGCCCCAAAAAAGGCTAACGAAAAAGCTGCTGTAAACAGTAAACACTCATAACTTGATTCACAAACGAACCTTAACTGCGCACAAATTAATACCAGGTTTTGAAAAGTGACAGGCCTGCGGTTATCCCTTCTTTTTTGACCTTTTCGGTACCCTTTTAGTGCCTGCCTCACCCAAAACTCTTTTGTCCAATCCCCCTTTCCTTGTAGCTTAAAGAGGAATGACAATGCTTCCAACTTTTTTTCCAATAGACGAAACCGCCACCCCCCGTTCCATATTCCTTGCCACAAAATATAGTACCATTAATCTCACCTCCCCGCCGGCCTCACTAACCCCAGCTTCACGGATAAGTCCTGACCATTCTTTCCATACCTTCACATACGCCGTATATACAAAAAAATTTGCGCCAACTCTCAAAAAATAAAGCAGCCAACACAACAACTTGACCCGTGTATATGTGAAGAAATATATATATAAAGTGTGGCGCTAGTGATGATGCCTCGTGAGAGGTAGTGTTAACCTTATCAGGTGTGTATAAAAAAAGAGAAAAAGGAGAAGGGGAGGGGTTAGGGTGAGGGAGATATCACTTTACCCACCCACACTTCCCCATAGGTGAGTTCAACAATAATAAGAAATACGTGCAAAGATATATCTATATCTGTATGCTAAATAAGTGAGGGTATTAAAAGATAGATGCTCCGTATCCTCACAGATAGGGAGCGCCTATCAGGCTGGTACCTGGAGGTTCAACTCCAGGTTCTAATCAAACAAAAAAAAAGAAAATCAAAGCACAAAATGTTGTTGAGGCTAATACAATGATGTATACCAGGTATTCTGCCTCCCAAAGGAGAGGGGGGCTAAAATAAAAAATGTGTAATCAAAAGTCCATCAAAGTGATAAGTACATAAATGCAAGCATATTTAAAGTCCACCATCTTAGATATGGGATGACTGGATGTCAATCTAGGTGTAAAGAGTTCAAAAAGGCTGTAGAAAACAGGGACTGTTGAACGTATCCCTGTTCAGAGGTAGGTTCTTCCCTTAGAGTGGTGACTTTGGCCCAAAAGGAACAGATATATAATGCCCTTACCAGATCAGGTGGACTCACAGGCCCTTGGCGGTGAGTCAAACGAGCTTTGTACCGTCAAGCGGTGAGGTGCTGTGAAGCTGTATGTCGTTCCTGGATAGGAATTCCCTGGTGGCACCGGAAGGCACGCCTCTGGCTCGATGAATTTTCCCAGATGTCATCTAGTGGTGCGTCCTTGGCAGGGCACGGCTGGAAGCCAGGGTCAACCAAAAATCTTCAGATGATGAAAACCTATTTCTCAGCAGCCAGCATCATTTTTGTTGGTGAAACCAGAAAAAAAGAAAAAAACTTCCACATAGTGTGAATCTTTCTTAAACGTGGCGACGTTTATTAAAATAAGCTTTTTGCAGTAAGGTACAAAAAAATGGGGCGGTAAAAACTAGGCTCAAAACATAGTAAAGAGTCCCAAGATTAAAAATTTGCGCAGTAGGTGATGGTGAGGGTAAAATCCACAGAAACCCGACGCGTTTCGTCCTCAAAGACTTCTGCTGGGATACGCCGCCCAAGTGGACTCACTCACAGACTGTTGTATCCATCCCGCGATGACTCCAAAGCCAGCTCCCAGATCCACTCCGGGCAAGGAATTCCTTCCAACTCTGCAGCCGGAGCTAATTCCCTGAACTTGTCCCACTGAAAGCGAGACAGTGAATCAGCCAGTGTGTTATCAACCCCAGGTATGTGGACAGCATATATGAAAATATTCAATTGCAAGCAACGCAAAACCAACTGCCGTAATAGCCTTATGACAGGTTGGGAAGACGCTGACATGCGATTGACTACCTGCACCACTCCCATATTATCGCAATTCAATCGCAACTTTAGGTTCTGACAAGACTTTCCCCACAACTCTATAGCCAATACCACCGGAAACAATTCCAGCAATACCAGGTTACGAATGAATCCCGCTTCCACCCAGGATTTTGACCAAGGCTCCGCACTCCATTGCCCTTGAAAAAATGCCCCATAACCAGTTGATCCCGCCGCGTCTGTAACCAACTCCACGTCGAAATTACTTACCGGGCCCTCCATCCACACCGACTTCCCATTGTACTCCATCAGAAAATGATACTATACCTTTAGGTCCTCTCGGTGCTCTTTCGTAAGCCTAACAAAATGTGTCGGTGCTTTTACCCCTGCTGTAGCCGCGGACAGCCGGCGGCAAAAAACTCTGCCCATGGGTATTATCCTGCAAGCAAAGTTCAATTTTCCTAGCAATGATTGAAGTACCCGCAGCTGTACTTTCTTCAGCCCATGTATCTCTCTGATTTCTTTCTGCAGATCCCCCAATTTGTCCGGCGGTAACCTGCATTCCATCGCCATGGAATCAATAACAATCCCCAAGAAACTAATCTCTGTCTTGGGGCCTTCTGTCTTTTCCGCTGCCAGGGGCACACCAAATCGTTCTGCAATGTGTTGCAACGTTGCCATTAGGATCGCACACACCTTGGATGAAGGGGGGCCTATGCATAGGAAGTCATCCAAATAATGGATCACCGATTCCAGCCCCGACACATCCCTTACCACCCACTCTAAGAAGGAACTGAAAACCTCAAACATGGCGCAGGAAATAGAACAACCCATGGGCAAGCACTTGTCCACGTAGAATTGTCCTTGCCAGTGGCAACCTAGCAGCCAAAAACTATCCGGGTGAACCGGAAGTAGCCTAAACGCCGCCTCTATATCCGATTTTGCCATCAATGCCCCTTTCCCATCGAACTGCCGCATCAAATGAAGTGTACGACACTGTACATGCCTCCGGGTCAATTAAATCGTTAACAGAACCCCCTTTTGGGAATGATAGGTGGTGAATCAACCGAAACTTGTTTGGTTCCTTCTTTGGTACCACGCCCAATGGGGACACCACTAACGCCTTGAACGGCTGTTCCCCAAACGGCCCACCCATGCGCCCTAATTTCACCTCTTTTTCCAATTTTTCCCCTACCACCCCCGGGTGTTGCACTGCGGATCTCAGATTCTGAGCCACCGGAGGCACCACCTCCAATGAACACGGTATTTTAAACCCCTCGGTAAAACCCTTATACAACAACCTCGCTGCCTCCCTATCCGGATACTTAATTAGGAAAGGCCGCATCCTTTCCGCCCTCACCAGCGTCATCCCTCTTGTTAACAGCATCTCCGGTAGGCTTTCCTTTTTTGAAACACCGCGCCAGGGTATGGGTTCCCCCACACCCTGAACACTCGTGCTTAAACTTGCAAGATCCACCAAACTTACATGATCCCTCATTATACTGCCAGCACACTCCCCATTTTCTGCCGGCCGGTAGTCCTGGGGAGTGGGTACCCCCGGCCCCCCCTGAAATAACTGAGGTGGGGCCCTAGCTGACGCCATCAGTCTCATCCATAAGCTAATATCCTTATGGTCCCAAACGCAGCTCCAGACGCATCGCTCTGCGTTGACGAAACTGCTCGTCATACCTTAACCAAGCCGTACCACCATAAACTCTGTGTGCTTCCCCTATAGCATCCATATAACAAAACAACCCAGAACAATGTTCTGGATTCTTTTCGCCAATGACGCTGGCCATGATAGCAAATGCTTGTAACCAATTTACAAACGTCCGCGGTATCAATCTATACCTCCTCTTCTCCTCATCCTCCTTCTTGGAATCGTTGGGCTTAACCCTATCCAGGTTAAACTTTTCCAATGGCAACAAGGAGAATATCTCAACATATTCCCCTTTGCAAATTTTTTCTCTCACTTCCTGTTTCAGATGAGCTCCCAGCGGGCCCTCGAAACAGACATATATCTCACATTTTGCTGCATCGGCCAGCCTAACCACATCGGTCCCACCCTTAGCTTCCGGTACCCCTTTCTCACCTGACGTTTCTTTACCTGTCACCGGCTCCACCGTCTGTTCCGCTTGTCGCACCGTAGCTGCCTATTCCACAGGCCCACCCCCTGAGTTCACACTGCCCGCAGCCTGTTCCGCACCCCGTGCACCCCCTTGTGCCTCCCCTTGTGCATTGCCAAAACGACCTACCAGCACCCGTAAACCCTCCAATAGCTCCTGAAGCTGTCCCGTGGACCCCGAACTGGCGGATACTGTACCCGCCACTTGTTGGTCCGGAACCTGTCTAACCGCCCGTGGCGAAGGTGCCGCCACCCCCCCTGCACTTGTTGCCACCACCCCCAACAAACCCTGCAATGCATTGGTGAATGATAAATTGTCACTGGACTTACCGGGCTGACCAGGAGACCTCCCAACGGCCGCTGTGCCGCCGTCCCTCGCCGGTGCTTGCTGGCTTGGCTCCTCTGCGTCATCCGACATTTCCTCATCTGATTGTGCCCTGTGCACTGGAACTGACGCCACAGGCGAATCCCTCCTGGAGGCCCGGCCATCTGCATGCTGTGGAGCTTGTCCCCTGCTGCGATCGGATGGTAAAACATGCTGCCCTGACGTCCCTGCAACCGGGCCAGCCTGCTCGCGATTCCGTCCGCCATCTTGTGACACCTCCGCGCTGCCGAGTGAGTTCCGCCCCCTCGCAGCGTATCTTGACCCTCTGCTCACCGCTTCTCCATCTCCTGCCTCTGCTCTGTCCCTTCCATTCTCCCCCCCACGCTCATTTAGAGCTGCTGGGGTGCCAGTCTGTTGTCCCCCTCTGGTAACCGTGCGCAGGGAAGCGGCGCCATTGTGGCCCGTGGCCTCATCCGGTGAACTCTGAACTCGCCGTGTAGTGCGCCCGGGCCTCACCACTGCCTCCTTACTGCTCCGTTTTGCCGGCGGAAGCGATCGTTCTTCCCCTGGACTCCTCTCAGCTCTACCCAGTCTGCATGCAGGCCCCGGAGAGTACCGCGCCGGAGGCCGCGATCTCCGCGCACGCGCCGCCGGCTCCTCAACCCTCGCTGATCCACTTGCCTCCCCGCCGAGCATCTCCGCCACCTGTCTGTGCAGCCAATCCGACCCTCTCACCTCCGCCGCCTGCTTCAATCGCGCCAACAAGTCCTCCACACCGGCCATAGCTGAGGAGCAGAGAGATTCTGCCTCCTTGTGTCTTCTTCCCCCACGCACTGCCCATTCTGGCTCCGCCCCCTCCTTTTAACTATCCACTTCCCCCAACTTTCCTTCTCTCTCCTCCCCGTACCTTTTCCCAAAACTTAACCCTGTGTGTCACTAGACACACTGTCATGCCCGGCCCTGCACTAACTTCATTTCTTTCATCGCTCCGGGCCTCACTTTCTTTGCCCAAAAAATCTATTAACCTTCTATGAGGGGGTGCCATCTAGATGACAGAAGACTGGTAGACGTGGTGTATCTGGATTTTGCAAAAGCATTTGATACAGTTCCCCACAAACGTTTCCTATACAAGATAAGGACTGTCAGCATGGACCAAAGGATGAGTACCTGGATTGAAAACTGGCTACAAGTGCGAGTTCAGAGGGTGGTGATAAATGGGGAGTACTCAGAATAGTCCAATGTGGAAAGTGGGGTCCCTCAGGGTTCTGTGCTGGGACCAATTCTATTTAATGTATTCATAAATGATCTGGAGGATGGGATAAACATCTCAATCTCTGTATATGCAGACAATACTAAGCCAAGCAGGGCAAAAGCTTCTCCGCAGGATGTGGAAACCTTTCAAGAAGATATAAACAAATAAATGGGGTGGGCAACTACATGGCAAATGAGGTTTAATGTAGAAAATTTAAAATAATGCATTTAGGTGGCAAAAACATACTCACTAGGGGGAGAAACTCTGGGGGAATCTAGGATGGAAAAGGACCTGGGGGTCCCAGTAGATGACAGGCTCAGCAACGGCATGCAATGCCAAGCCACTGCAAGCAAAGCCAATAGAATATCGGCATGCATTAAAAAGGGAATTAACTCCAGAGATAAAACAATAATGCTCCCACTCTACAAGACTCTGGAGTATGCCGTCCAGTTCTGGGCACCAGTCCTCAGGAAGGATGTGCTGGAAATGGAGCGAGTACAGAAAAGGGAAACAAAGATAATAAAGGGTCTGGAGGATATTAGTTATGAGGAAAGGTTGCAAGCACTGAACTTATTCTCTCTGGAGAAGAGACGCTTGAGAGGGGATATGATTTCAATGTACAAATACCGTACTGTTGACCCCACAATAGGGATAAAACTTTTCCGCGAAAGGGCATTTTAAAAGACCCGTGGCCATTCACTAAAATGAGTGGAAAGGCGATTTAACCGGAAACTGCGTAAAGGGTTTGTTACAGTAAGGGCGGTAAGAATGTGCAATTATCATCTACAGGCAGTGGTTTCAGCAGGGAGCATAGATAATTTCAAAAAACAATTATCTCTTCTTGGTGTTCTGGCATTCTTGCTTAATGGCATCCTTGATTTCCTCTATAAAAGGAAAAAAAGCTTGGCGTTTCTGGAGAAAGGGAAAATAAGATTTCGCCTTCTTGGGAGCATCCTCTACCAGTATCGATATCAGTGAAACCCTGGATGTAAGGTATCTAGAATGATACCAGCAGCTAGAAGAGACAGATGGAATGAACCCAGAGAAGCAGCTGTGTAAAGCAGGTGGCAAAGGCAGAGGCATGAGGAGGCCCAGGACTGAAGCTAGGTAAGCTAGGAAAAGTGCCACCCTCTTCACTCCGTCACCTAGCCCCCTCACATTCCAAGAAACTTTGGTGCAAACACTCGACATGACATAGCATATAAGCAAGCATGCAAAGGAAGCCTTGTCAGGTGCAGAGGCCCATAATTAGGTGTTTCGCGTCTCCACCTGACAGCTTTAAAAATAATATACGGGTATGAGCAAGGTGTCAGTAACCACGTAGTTACATCTCTGGTTGGTAAAATAAAGAAAAAAATGAATGAACTGCTTACACTTCCTATGGCAGTGAGCTGCATGCACCAAGGGATAAAACGCCCCATGGCATGGAGCAAAAAATAGCAAAAAACAAAATAAAGAAAAATAGAAAAATGTCCGTGCATCCTGTAAACAGTAAGGAAGCTTGGTAGAAAAAGACAGAAAAACATGTCCATGCAGGACCTATATGGGGGGGGGGGGGGGGGGCAACGTCTCAGTTCAACTCTGATTCAAAGGAACTTGCGGGTCCAACTCGATAAAGAATAGTGCAAGGTACATTTATTTTCTTCATCCTGTCAGGGATTTTAGGGGAAGAAAAAAAAAGCACATGTCCAAAACTTCTGATATGGCATCCTCTTCTCCTCATCAAAGGTGAATAAAGGCAGGTCTCCTTCAGACCATAGGTGCCGGTGCTTTCTTGAGTGTATGTTCCATACGATCCAGCCACATTGAGGCATTTGGCGGGTTATCAAAGAACTGCGTTTCGCTGTTTGCTGCGATTCTGAGCTTGGCTGGGTAGAGCAGGGTGTATGCAACCTCATATTTACGGAGGCGCTTCTTTACTTCAGTGAACTTGGCTCTGCGACGTTGTAGATCAGCCGAGAAATCCGGATAAAAGGATATAAGGGCATTATCTATTCTCATGAGAGCACCTCTGGTCCTGGCTTGTTTCAGAATGGCATCACGGTCTTTAAAGTTCAGCATTTTGAACAGGAACGGTCTGGGGGGCTCCCCAGGTTTAGGTGGTCTGGGCGGAACTCTGTGAGCTTGCTCCACAGCAAACATTGGTGAGAAGGAGTCCTTACCAAAGGTGTTAATCAGCCAATTCTCAATAAAGGCTACCGGGATCTTACCCTCCGCCCGCTCTGGTAAGCCTACCGCGCTGACATTATTGCGCCTCTGCCTGTTTTCCATGTCCTCTAAACGCGCTGTGTGGCCAGTAATAATGGATTGCATATGACGGATTTCTCTCTGCAGGGGGGGCGACATCATCTTCCACATTGCTCATCCTGTCCTCCAGTGATGCCATGTGGTCCCGCAGCTTCTGCATGTCCTGTCTCACCATATTCAGTTCCAGCTTCACTCCCTTAATCTCATTAGTTAGAGAAGTAATGGAGGTGTTGCAGTTAGTCACTGCAGCAAATATATCTCTCAGAGTCCGTTCAGGGGTTTGACTGTCCTGGTCAGTCAGGGCTCTGGGGGCCATGTTAGGAGCAGGTGTACTCACTGTGTCCCATGAGGAAGATTGTTCTGCATCTTCTGGCCATATCTGCTCCAGTGCCTCTGTTGGGGAGTCCACATCAGGTGCATCCATCAGCTGGGAGGGCGTTTTAGGCAAGCCTCCCTTCCCCAGAGCGCCGCTGAACATTCTCATGGCTGACTCCTTAGCTGAGTGCTGGGTCCGGGTGCCATCTTGGCCTCCATGCTCTGCTGTCTGCATAGGATCTTTACCGCTCTTGCGGGACATGTCCGCCACCGGAATATTCACAAAAGTCGTACCGCTGGCTTGGGGAGAAGGAGGGGAACCCTCCGGTGTTGTTAATATGTGAAGCAGGTGCCACAGGGTCTTGTTATCAGGATAATTGAGCAGGCTTTCGACGGAGCTCTCACTCTTTGCTTCCTATCTCATCAGCCGCAAGCCACGCCCCCTAGTTTTTTCTTTTTTTTTTTTTTAGTACTCGCAGATACCAATTACCGTTACCTACCACAACTGTTTTGTTTACACTTCAGCTGTCAGCAATGGTACAAAGCATTGAAAACGTATTTACAAATGAAATAAATAAAAAAATAATAATAATTTTTTGCTTTTTTCGATGTAAAAAAAATGTTGATAAACATTGCCTGG
This sequence comes from Lithobates septentrionalis, assembly GCA_037952835.1. Lineage (NCBI taxonomy): Eukaryota > Metazoa > Chordata > Amphibia > Anura > Ranidae > Lithobates > Lithobates septentrionalis. The sequence goes on along the minus strand of JBBDGP010000083.1, from coordinate 1,800,901 downwards.
CTGCTTTTTTTTTTTTGATAGCTCTTATCGCTGGGACTTCTTTTACACTTCAGCTGTCAACAGGGGAATCTCACTGATAGCTGAATGAGTCATCGGTTGTTAAGCACACGGTGGCCCCGCTCCTTAACAACCGATAATTGCCGGATTTTCTTTTTTTTTAATATTTCAGCAGTGAGGGAATCTGGCTGACAACTGAAAGAACTGAGCCTGAAAGTATCTGTTTCAAGTATTGGAGCATTTGCATGAGTACCGATACTCGTGCAAATGCTTAACACCCAAACCGGGACTTTGGGACATGTGGCCATAAATTGAGCTAGTTGTTTCAAAGGGTCAAATGAGAAGGGTGGAGGGATATAAATGTTTGCGATTATACATGTCAGACCTGTAATTTTGCACAGTAGAAACACATATCGCCCCTGCCCATCAATCATAGATTGCAGCAACTGAAAGTTAGCATCTTGTGATATGAGAACGCTAATGCCCCGTACACACGGTCGAACTTTGTTCGGACATTCCGACAACAAAATCCTAGGATTTTTTCCGACGGATGTTGGCTCAAACTTGTCTTGCATACACACGGTCACACAAAGTTGTCGGAAAATCCGATCGTACTAAACGCGGTGACGTAAAACACGTACGTCGGGACTATAAACGGGGCAGTGGCCAATAGCTTTCATCTCTTTATTTATTCTGAGCATGCGTGGCACTTTGTCCGTCGGATTTGTGTACACACGATCGGAATTTCCGACAACGGATTTTGTTGTCGGAAAATTTTATATCCTGCTCTCAAACTTTGTGTGTCGGAAAATCCGATGGAAAATGTCCGATGGAGCCCACACACGGTCGGAATTTCCGACAACACGCTCCAATCAGACATTTTCCATCGGAAAATCCGACCGTGTGTACGGGGCATAACTCCTCTTGAGTAAGCCGTGTGAACGGAGTGAAATTGAGTTGGGTATCCATGGTTTTTGAGCGTAGATATGGAATTATCCAGCAGGTGGGTTTCCTGCAGGCATATCACTGAAGGTCTATAAGCTTTAACCGTGCAAATGCTTAGCATTGGCACTGATACCAGTATCGATATCAGTGAAACCCTAGATGTAAGGTATCTAGAATGATACCAGTAGCTAGAAGAGACAGATGGAATAAACCCAGAGAAGCAGCTGTGTAAACCAGGTGGCAATGGCAGAGGCATGAGGAGGCCCAGGCCTGAAGAAGCACAAGATAGGTGAGCTTGTGGGGGCTCAGCCTCATGTGGAGTACCTTTGCACGAGAGTTTGTTCACAGGATATGCCAGACTCTTAAGGATTTACCTAACTGACTGAGGCTTTGACATCCAGGTTAGACCCCGAAGTGAGTGAGAGTGCTTTAGAAGATGCACCATGGAAACAGGGGAGGTAAGTAGCTGCTACATATAACTTCTCTTTTTAAAAAAAAGCAGACAGCTAAGCTCTTCAATGACCAGCACTCAAGGTATGTAGCCCAAACCTGAGGTGTAATCTAGAAGACAAAAATTAATGTAGTCAATATTTACAGCCCATTTTCCAACCATTTACACTGTCTTGTGTAATTGTTTAACAGCTGCAAATTAAAGTAAACAAAGTGTGGAAATCAATGGAACTGTTTTCCCGACAGAGAGCATAAAAATGTAACAGTGTAATATTTTGACATAACAATTTAACAAGAAGAAACACAAACAAAATAGGAAGAACAACTGTGAAAATAATGCCATAACAGGAGCCAAAGCATGAATTTCAAAAGGACAATGAACTGGCAATCTTTATTTTATATATATTGTGTATATATATATATATATATATATATATATATATATATATATATATATATATACTGTATTGTCAAAAGTATTGGGACACCTGCCTTTACACGCACATGAACTTGGCATCCTAGTCTTATGCCGCTTACACACGATCGGAATTTTCGCCGGAAAAGCCTTGGATGGTTTTTCCGACGGAATTCCACTCAAGCTTGTCTTGCATACACACGGTCACAAAAAATTCAGACCGCAGTGACGTACAACACGTACGACGGCACTATAAAAGGGAAGTTCAATACCCAATGCGCCACCCTTTGGGCTCCTTCTGCTAATCTCGTGTTTATCTCGTGTTAGTAGAAGTTTGGTAAGAGATGATTCGCGCTTTTCAGCCTCGTGCTTTTCAGCCTCGTGCTTTTCAGATCGTTACTGCTCTTCAGTTTGTGCTTGTGGGTTTGTATCTGGTTTTCAGTGCGTGTAGTCAATTCGTATCTGTTTCCCAGTGCGTTCTTGTCCGCACGTTTCTGATTTTCAGTACGCTCTACACAGGCCTTTCTGTTCTTCAGTACGTTCTGTTAGTTCGTTCTGACCAGCCGACCATTTTGAAGCCATGTTGCAGTTACGTACTCATCGTAGAGTTCGTGCTGTGCAGGGGCTTAGTGTTGGGCTTCTTGCTTTGACCCAAGCCCAGTCCATGAACAAGGCGGGGAGAAGTTAATGGACGAAGAATTGGTTACTCCAGCGTGACCAATTCTCTCATGTGCCTTTGCTGCGGGAAATCCAGGAGAATAACCCTGATGATTTAAGGAATCTTCTCCCTGGATGACGGACCCCGTTTTTCACCGTCTGTTGGCTTTGCTGTCCCCTTATATTACGAAGCAGGACACCTGCATGCGGCAAGCCATCACTCCCGAGCAGAGGCTAGTCACCACGTTGCGGTACTTGGCGACAGGGAGAAGTCTATGCTCCTTTTTTGGCCTACATGCATATTTGCCTTCACTAACCTCCCCAGCATGCTATACTGGGTCAATTCACACCTAGCCTAGTCACTTAACAATGTATTTTGTCAGCTCCATTGTATTACTTTACCCTAAACACCCCCTAAAATGTGTCCAAATGTTATTGTTGCCCTTAAATTCAGGCAGAGTGCCAGAGGCTTTTTTGGGGGTCCTAAACTCATTTATAACCCCCCCTAAAAATTTTTACAATGGGCCATCAGAGGGGGTGAGGAATCTGATAAGTGGACCTTATATTTTTGTCTTTAAATACTCCTTAAAATAAATGTTATACTGATGTTGGCCAAGAATGTTTGTGTCTAATCTGCTTGCAATGTTATGTGCAAAAGTACTAATATTTTTTTTTTTTTGACTCCACAGTTTCCTTCAACGCCACAGGAAAGGCAGACTGTGGCCTCCCAGTTTGCCGAGCGGTGGGACTTTCCTAACTGCGGAGGGGCAATCGATGGAAAACATGTCCACATCATACCGCCACCCCACTCAGGGTCATACTATTTTAATTATAAGGGTTTCAATAGTATCGTGTTGATGGCGGTGGTGTCGGTGGCATATGAATTTTTATATGTGGACGTGGGGAAGAATGACTGGATGTCAGATGGTGGAGTCTTTGCCCAGACTGAGTTCTACCGACGTCTCCAGAGTGGTGGCTTGGGATTGCCACCTGTGGAAGAGAACGTTGAAGGGCTCCCATTTGTTTTTATCGCTGATGAAGCATTTGGTCTGGGTGATCACCTGATGAGGCCATTCCCCCAGAGGACCCTCACCCCAGAGAAGAGGGTTTTTAACTACCGGCTGGCCAGAACCAGAAGAGTCGTGGAGAATGCCTTTGGGATAATGGCCAGCCGGTTCCGCCTATTTCTTACGGCAATTAATATGGCGGAGTACAAACTGAACCACATAGTTCTAGCATGCTGCGTAGATCACAACTTTTTAAAGAGAAATGCTCCTAATTATGTTGCCTCAGTTGGGCCTGAGGCCGGACTTCCTGAAAATACACCAACGATCCTGAAAGCTGGCTGTCCTGGCTTGCCCCTTCAAAGCGCCCGTGAAGTGCGGCAAAAAATATGTTGATTATTTCACAGGTAGGGGGGCCGTTGCTATGGCAGCAAATTTGTAAATATTTTCTATTTGAAAAAAAAAAATTTATCTGATAAAATCTTGATTTTGATTTACTGCTTGTGTTTCTTTTAGCTGTCTTCTCGGTTCTCCTAGTGCACTTGTAGTGCCAAGTGGTTTTTCCATCATTAAATAACACCCATTGTCCCTGTAAACACCAACTTAATACAAAAACTGGTATTGAGCATTGAAAGAAGAAGCCTCACATTGTTGAGTATAAAACCTTTTACTCTGTGCACATGCACATGTGCGTGATAAAACATTTTTGTGTAAAAAAACAACATCCTGGTTTTATAAAGTTTTACCTTGAAAATTTTTTTAGTACATAAACAGGCATGTTTCAAAACATAACATACACAACTCAGGAACTTACAAAGTTCAACATTGAAAAACTGAAGGCAATATCAGACAAAAATGTGTTGATCTTGCCTTCATCAGATGGGGTGATGTCACCCCTGTAAAAGCCAAATTTTAAAGATGCACACAAATTTGGAGTCAAACTGGGGATTTTCCTCCTGATCCCATGCCTAATGTCAACATGTACTATCTCCCATCATGGAGGATCAATGGACGTGTTTTGGGGGGTGCAACCACTTCCTCTCACCTACTTGAGTTGCGAGGAAGGGGTTGCACCCACAAAATACGTAAATTGATATCCCCTGATGGCACATAGCACATGTTGACACACTGTGTGCATCTTCAAAATTTGGCTTTTAAAATGCGACCAAAATTTTTCTAAATTGGTCCAAAAAAATCTAAAATGGTGGCATTTTGTTGTTATTTAGATTCTCCCTAATACATCAATCATGTTCTTCAGTTTTTGTTCAACCTCATTGGTTTTTTGCTTTATGATGTTTAAATCCCGACTACACACCTTTATCTCCTGGATTAGTATTTGTGCACTTGCACTGGTGAAATGAGGAGCTTGTTCTTTCACAACATGCACATCACCTAAAAGAAAAAATACACACCATGTATTATAAATATGCAGGCATATCTCTATTACCTGAATCTGTGGTGTCACACACTGACCTGTTGTGGTGACAATTTCAACCACGTCATCCACGTCTCCTCCCTCCACATCCTGAGGTTGTGGTGTCCTCTGTTCCCTTTCTTCAGGAGTTGGGGGTCCCTGGTGTCCTCAGATGTCCCGAGTCTTTTCTCCCCTATGAGAATGAAACAAAAGGTATACTTAGCACACCGATATTTGAGGTCAGAAATAGGAATATGAAACATTGCTTGGAAGTGTGGTACAATTGTCTGTTTTGGCAGAGTTCCAAGCTGAAGACATGATTTTTTCCCTTACCAGAGGTGGAATACTTACCTTTTTTGGACAAGTTTCACACATGGAGACACCCCAAGTATCCACTGGATTACCTGTGTGGGACACACTAAAAATTTTGTTCTGGTGTCCCACACTAGTGCTCCTGAGTCCAGATGTGTAAACAGCTGCTGAGTGTCCTCTCCTTACATTACACTGAATCAAGTTTGCAATTAATTCTAGTTTCAAACACATCTAGACAACAATGTCCTAAACTTCTTTTATTACAAATTAGCATGACCAAATGTAGTTAACCCTGTATCTGCCAAAAATATTGTATTTAGTTGACAAACGAACAATGTTTACTGTGACTGATTACTGTGCCCACGAACATGAAAGTTGCCATTTAAAACTGTACAACAGTAAAGAAAAGCACATGGAGCAGCATGCAAGTAATAATAATAATAGGGACACACGACAACTACTTACTTGTTAGAAGCACTTTCTTGATCCTTCTGTACTCATCCTGCTTCCTCAATTTCAGGTCTGACCAGCGTTTCCTCAATTGCTCCTTGGATCATCGTACCCCAAAATTCCTGTGCAGACTTCTCACTACTTTAGACATGATCTTGGCCTTTCTCACATTTGGGTTTAGGTAAGGTCCATACTTCCCATCATAGTCGGCCTTCTTCAAGTTGTCCACCATCTCCACCATCTCTACAAAGGCCATATTAGAGGCCTTAAATCTCCTGCGGGATCGTGACGTTTCTGGCTCCGGGCTTTCCTCTTCGTTACTGCTATTACGCACCTGCAGTGTCTCCGCCATGTTCCTCTCCCACTGCGATTAGAGAAGGGGCAGGGAATATTCTAGAAACAACATCAGGGACGGGCGACGCGGGCGGAGTTTCACGCATGCGCAGTGTATATGAAGTTAACACACGTGTGTCGTACCTACGTTCTATGTGCGGAGGAAGGAGGACCGGAAGCGCCGAACGTTCTAACAAAGTTAACATTTTAACTTGGGACATCAGTGGCCTATAATGATTCGAGATTGAGGCCTATATTGGGATAAGATTAGGAGAATTTAGCCTGATATTAGTGTTTTTGTCTTGTGTTTTGTCTTGCAGCAAATATGAAACAATGCAAAGACCCTGAATTCATGGGCCAATTCATAGACAGATACAGGGATATGAGAAATTTGTGGGAGGTTAAAGCCCCTTATATCGAAATAAACCAGCTAGGAAGACATCGCTGGAGAAACTGCTGCAATTTGTGAAGATGAAGGGCCCTGAAGCAGACATCGAGTTTGTGGATAAGAAAATTGGTAGCTTGAGAAGCACGTATAGGAAGGAGCTTAATAAGGTCCAGGCTTCCATGAAATCAGGAGCAGCAGCAAAGGATGTGTATGTACCTAGTCTGTGGTACTACAACAGAATGCGGTTTTTGGAAGACCAGATTGAAGCCAGGGAATCACTTTCTACACTTCCACCCACCCTTTCCTCAACCCCAGCTGAGGCTTCTGTGGACCAACCTGGGCTGAGGCTTCTGAGAACCAACCTGGGCCTTCCATCCTTGAAGAAGTTGAGGAGCCCAGCTGGAGCCAGGTATAGTATTTTTTAACATATTTATTGTCCAAAAATTATTGTTGTTAACTAGATGTTATTTTTGATAACAAATGAATAATTTAACAAAAAGTGTTTTACATATCAATAGACAGTAGGGGCCAAAAATGATTGTGACAAGAATGAAAAATGCTGGGCTCAGAATGATAGTCTTTTCTATTTATTAACATTCAATTTGCAACAGTCATGAGCTGAAAATTGTGTGTGGTTGATGAACCAAAAACTAAAACTATGTCCCTTTTTCATACACAGGAAGACCTCAGCCAAGACGAGGCTCTGGAATCTGGCAGACAGGAGAAGACGGGGGTAAGTGTCAGCCAGGAGGTAGGGGTAAGTGTCAGCCAGGAGGTGACCAAGCCCAGTAGCCTCACCCAATCCCAGGTGCCTCCAGTCCGCCTTACAACAAAAAGGGCCAGGGTGGCTCAGGGACAGTTATGTGGGTGTGGGATAGGCTTCCCTGAATAAATGAGTTTTCAGGGATCTCCTAAAGGTGGACAGGGTAGGGGCTGATCGGACATACTGGGGCAGGGAATTCCAGAGGATGGGAGAGGCTCTGGAGAAGTCCTGAAGGTGAGCATGGGAGGAGGTAACAAGGGAGCTAGAGAGCAGGAGGTCCTGGGAGGAGCAGAGGGGGCGATTTGGGCGATATCTGCAGATGAGGTTGGTGATGTAGATGGGGGCGATGTTGTGAATTACTTTGTATGTTATGGTTAGCATTTTGAATTTTACACAGTGGGGTAGGGGAAGCCAGTGAAGGGATTAGCAGAGAGGAGCAGCAGTCACGGATCGATTAAAAATTCAAGATAATAATGTTGTTGTGGAAACTTGACACACACAAAAAAAAAATATGGAGATCACTAGAAAATAATTTAAAAATAATCAAAAAAACAGGAGATCTTGATAAAAAAAATATATAATTATGAAAACGCCAGTATCTTTGCAGTGATTTTTTTTAAACTTTTTTCAGCTTTTTTCAACGTTTTTGCAATTTTTTGCGTTTTTTTTTAGCGTTTTTGAGCGTTTTTCCGCGTTAGCGTTTTTTAGCGTTTTTAGCGGGGGGTTTTTTTTCAAATTTTTTTTTTTTTCAATGGATCAAAAACGTCAAAAAACGTTGGTGAACGTCGTTTTTGAGCATTTTTGAGCGTTTATCAGCGTTAGAGCGTTTTTACAGCTGAAAAACGTCTCTCAGAACCCACTGGTCCTGGGTTTTTTTTACAGCTTAAAAACGCCTATGCCATTTGCACTTTAAAAACGCCTAGGTGGGCATGAAGCCATAGACTAACATAGACAGGCGTTTTTAAGCTGCAAAAAACGCTCAAAAAAGCGGCTGTAAAAACGTCCGTGTGCATGAGGCCTAAAAAATAATTCTAAACATTATGGAGATCTGGCTTTAAAAACAAAAATTATTCAGGAGATCACGAGATATAATAAAGAAATCAGTTTGTCAGAACTCTGTGTGAATATAAGCAGCAAAACAAATTCATTATTCTAGCATTATAAAGAACAAAAGAAAGCGCTGCATTAAAAGATCCAATAATTTGCAGCGTGACGAATGTGCTATCTCCATTACGAAAGCTAGTTTTACCAGACCGAGCGTTTCCGTCTCGTACTTGATTCTGAGCATGCGTGTTTTTTTGCGCGTCGGAATTGCATACAGACGAATGGCATTTCCAAAAGAAACTTTTTCCGTCTGAAAAATAGAGAACCTGCTCTCGGTCTTTGAAATGCCGCCAGCAAAAGTCCGATGGAGCATACACACGGTCAAGGTGGAATTTCCAATCGTGTATACGCGGCAGTAGTCCGTAGGGTTCAAAAATTATTTGGCCCACCTTTTGCAGCTATAACAGCTTCAACTCTTCTCGGAAGGCTGTCCACAAGGTTTAGGAGTGTGTCTATGGGAATGTTTGACCATTCTTCCAGAAGCATATCTGTGAGATCAGTAACTGATGTAAATGAGAACGCCCGGCTTGCAGTCTCGGCTCTAATTCATCCTAAAAGTGTTCTATTGGGTTGAGGTCAGGATTCTGTGCCTGACCTCACAAATGCTCTGCTGGAAGAATGGTCAAAAAATTCTTACAGACACACTCCTAAACCTTGTGGACAGCCTTCCCAGAAGAGTTGAAGCTGTTACTTTTGGTAATATATATGTTTCAGGGTCTTGGCAATCTTCTTATAGCCTAGGCCATCTTTATGTAGAGCAACCATTCTTTTTTTCAGATCCTCAGAGAGTTCTTTGCCATGAGGTGCCATGTTGAACTTCCAGTGACCAGTATGAGAAAATGAGAGCGATAACACCAAATTTAACACACCTGCTCCCCATTCACACCTGAGACCTTGTAACACTAACGAGTCACATGACTCCGGGGAGGGGAAGTGGCTAATTGGGCCCAATTTGGACATTTTCACTTAGGGGTGTACTCACTTTTGTTGCCAGCGGTTTAGACATTAATGGCTGTGTGTTGAGTTATTTTGAGGGGGCAGCAAATTTACACTGTTATACAATCTGTACACTCACTACTTTACATTGTAGCAAAATGTCATTTCTTCAGTGTTGTCACATGAAAAGATAGAATAAAATAGTTACAAAAATGTGAGGGGTGTACTCACTTTTGTGAGATACTGTGTGTGTGTGTATATATATATATATATATATATATATATATATATATATATATATATATACAGTATATACACACACACAGCATCTCTGTATCTCCAGTAACCAAATTTTCCTCTCCATTTTGGATGAAGCTGGAGTTCTTTGTCCAAGGGTGAAATATCTGCCCAAATTTAAAGAGCTTAAAAGAAAACTTCACTTTCCTTAAAAAAAGAATATAACATAAACAGTATAATGGTTATATAATAATTTTGTAATTTAATGTTAAAATGATCTTCCCGTTTATGCAACTGCTTCATTTTTCTTAAATGGATAATTGTCACTTCCTTCCAGTATGGCAACCTGTAGGTATTCCATGCATTGTTAGTGTAAAGAATGACCCTAGAAATGTTCCAACTTGTATGGTTGGCTCACTGGTTTCCCCATAAGTCTGTGCTGAGACACAAGTCAAAGTTTAGGCATCCTCTGCAATAGGAATCTCATTTTGGTCAGATACCCCAAACAACCTACCTACTTTTACAGGAATGCAGACACTGCAAATGTTATTATTAAAATATTGGGATTGTTCAGGTGGTTTTTAATGAAGTCACAAGTTCACCATATTTATGGGCATACCTACAGGTTATCTTGTATATACATTGGATCAACCCACATGGGACTATACCATATATACACAATATGGGTCATTTACTAAGGGAAGTACTGGGTGCTCTACATTTAATAGCGTAGATTTCAGGCAATTAAGATTTCAACTAGGCAAACATGTGAATGAAAAATCACGCTATTAGTGGTGAACATGCCTTAGTAAATTCGAAATCAGCGCTAATCAGCGATCCACAGATCTGCACGTGCATATTGCTACCAAGTTATTATATAGTACTGAACTGCAACCATGTCCATGTACGTGAAAAAAAAACATTTTTATGTGAGATGTGCTTTACTTCGTGTGCATCTATTGCAATTAGCCTTCCTAGTTTCTTTTTTCTTCTTTTGCTAACGAATGCAGTTATGAATGAGTATTGCAGAGTAATGTCTGCTATTCTATAAAGTTACATGTATTGAACATTTAACAGTTGCGTATCTGTTGTATGTTATTTTTTTCATGTTATTTTTTTTTTATTTAGGTGACCATAAAGCACTAATTATAATGCCGCGTACACACGAGCAGACTTTGCCCGGCGGACGGGATTTCGTCGGACAATTTGATCGTGTGTGGGCTCCAGCGGACTTTGTTTTCTCAAAAGTTGGGCGGACTTAGATTTGAAACATGTTTTAAATCTATCCGTCGAACTCGAGTCCGGTCGAAGAATCCGCTCGTCTGTATGCTAGTTCGACGGACAAAAAGCCACGCTAGGGCAGCTATTGGCTACTGGCTATAAATTTCCTTGTTTTAGTCCGGTCGTACGTCATCACGTACGAATTCGACGGACTTTCGTGGATTGTGTGTAGGCAAGTCCGTTCATTCGGAAAGTCCATATAAAGTCAGTCGAAAAGTCCGCTGAGCAAAGTCTGCCGTAAAGTCCGCTCGTGTGTACGGGGCATTAGTGGTCTGCTCAGATGTCTCCAAAGCACCCAAGTTATGAGTGCAAATCCCAGCCAACATGTCACTTCAATTTCCTTTAAAGTACAGCCCATGTGAATGACTGCACTTTTTTACAAGGATTGAAAAAACTTGGAGATAATGACTGACCTAATGTGGGTGCTCTTCTGGATACTATGTTAACCCCCTGTTTAAGAATGTCTGCACAGGTTGTATCAATATTCAGGATGGGCAAATATTTTTGAATAATATCCCTAATCTGGGCAAATTACACACTGAAGGTGGTAGAAAGAGTCAGTTTGCCATAACAAGGGTCCACCCTGTTCTTCTTCTGACCTAACAAGTCTTTCCTCTTTTTGCCTTGCTATTTGTAATGCCCTCTCCATAATCCATCGGCGGTATCCCCTAGCCAGGAAATGCTTAAAAAGTAAAGCAGCCTCTTTCTCAAATTTCAAATCGCTACTGCAAGCATACCATCACCCCTGATGGTATGCTTAGGATGACCTGATTGGGATAGGAGTACTGTATTGCCTGAGGGGTTTCCTATAGAGGGCGGTCTCAACATATGGCACTTTACCTGTAAGACGCACGTCTAAATATCCACAAATAGTGATCCATGAATAGTCTGTCTCCCATGGGAAATCTCTCATAAATTGTAATAAATGGTTGGTGTCTTGTAGATACTTGGGAAGTTGTGCTACCAATGGTTGTAAATAGCTATCAAGCCACTGTCCCAATCTTTCATTAAGGAAGCCAATTCCAGAAATTATAGGTCTACCTTGCAGGGGTTCTAGACCCTTGTGGGTTTTAGGTGAATGGTAGAACGTAGGAATGGTAGGATATTCTGGAATAAGTGACTCCATTTCTTTCTTTTAAAAATGCCTAACCTGAAACCACTGTTGACTAGTTCTGTTAAAGTAGATTTTAATTTTTTTCATGGGGTCCCTCTTTAATCTCATGTATGTGTGTCTGACAATTGTCGGGCAGCTTCAACCAAAAGGGATTCCACATTCATGACAACAATCATGCCTCCTTTGTCCAGATGATTATGGACTTATCTTCTTCCAAACTATTTAAAGCTAATCATTCGCTCTTCGAGAGATTGTCCCACCAAGGCAACTTACCCTCAGTAACTTGATGTGCTAACATTGTCAAGTCTTGCTCAACCAGCTTTTCAAAGCTTTTCGGTTTGGCCAAACGTTAACCACCCTCCACAGATAAGTGAGCGGTACTCTCTAGAGCTAAATCTTCTAAGTCCCTAATTGCACATAACTCTCTAAATGTAAACACCATTGTGCTATTGTCCATATTGTCCACAAATGATATTGTCCACTGCGACAATATCATCATTTGCTGCATAATAGTGTTTTTAAATAGTGAGATTTCTCACAAACTTGTTAACATCCACAATCCTGTCAAGAAAATTGAAGTGTCTGTCAGGAGAAAAATTCAGTCCTTTGGACAAAAGAGAGGTTTTATGTGGGAAGAGCATACTATCAGACAGGTTCAGGACATTGGATGTATTTCTCACTTCTTCTGTGCCTGTGATCGTGAGGGGTATCTTTTGCCCTCCTCGATGCTCTGTTCTTTTCTTTCCCTAGCGTGTTTTCCTCCATTTTTGTTCCATTCTTTCTTGTGTTTTTTGCGCTGGGCAGACACGTTTTTTTTTGGGGGGGGGACACCCCCACTAGCCCCCTCCTGACGGTTAGGATGGGATCCACGAATGGGTGATGCATCTGAATCTGAAGCTGCTAATGTTTCATCAAAGACTTCCGCTTCCATATCTGAAAAACTCACATGTTTACCAGAGGTGCCAGTGGCTGTAGAAGGGCCATACCAGGAGCGCCTTTGTTCCCTAACATATACATTATTCGTGTCATAATCGATTTTGTCACGCAACTTCATGTTCCAGATTATTTAGTTTGTCATTTAAACGCTTATCAAGGTCCGTAAATTCGGATGCACTTTGCAAAGACCTGATGGCTTGTTGTAGTTCCAATATTTCATCTTGTAACGCCTCCACTTCTTTCTTTTTGGAAGCTATAATGATGTTCATCAGGCCGAAAGAGCAGGTGGACAAAGTGTCAGTCCATTGCCTTTTGAGGGATTCATCAAACAGCTCAAACGTTGGATATTTCTTAATCTTAAGACCTCTGGGGATACGTGCAAGAGTTAAATACTCTGATAAAGAGCTGGAGTCCCAATAGGCTTTTGTTTCCTTAACCATGCTTCTTTCTAATTTGCGGAAAAGCAACCTCAACGAGCCTACTGTATCTTCTACATTGTGTAGAGTGTCATGTATATTGGCTCTTAGCGGGTTGTCCTTCGCCGATCTAAAAGTGTGACTAGTGTCCTGTGGTGTGTCATGCTGGGACATGACTGCAGTATCCAAACACAGTAAAAAAAGTAAATGAAAGAAAACTCACCGAGCCAGCGTAATGCGAGATGGAAACAGAAGAAATGAGAAGATTGCTGCTCCAAAGGGGGAGCCGCTGTTGAAGCCCGGGAGAATCGCTGCCCACCATAAATGGGGTAAGGGCTCCAGACCCGACCGACCAACTGACTGGGGGTGGGGGGGTGCGGCAACTGTTTGCCCCCCCCCAAAAAAAATGACCACTGGCCACCACTGCTTGGTACAATCAGCCTGTCAGATTTTACATGTGTTTATTGCTAGCAGCTGTTATAGCCACTAGCAACAATCACTGGGTTCTCCCGGCAGAGATGGCTTCCCCCCCCCCCCCCCTCACGGGGAGTACACAATGGCTCTGCGGGAGTGACTCCCCCATCAACACTGAATGAGTCCATGGGTGAATTTTCTTTCCTGCAACCACAGGCAAGAGAATTGCTCCTTCTATGGCCGGCCTTAAATGAGATCCTGTGCTAATGAATCTGTTCAGGAATTATGCTCTTTCTATGTACAGATATTCCTTCCCCAGTGCTACTAGCTGATTGAATGTGCAGTACAGAATAAAAGTGATCTGTCATTTTTCTTTCTGGGTTTGTAAGGTCTGTTAGAATTGAATAAACATCTGACTTGTCTCCCAAAATACCACTGTAAATCATTTTAATAGTGTGCACTGACATGCAACAGACGTATTGATTCCAACTTGCCAGAAGTGGCAAAGTGCCAGGACAGTATGAAAAAATACATAGAATGACCAAGCTGGAAAAAGTTAAAGGAGATCTATAGTCACAGCTAGGGATGAGCCGAACACCCCCCGGTTCGGTTCGCACCAGAACCCGCGAACGGACCGCAAGTTCGCACGAACGTTGGAACCCCATTGACGTCTATGGGACTCGAACGTTCGAAATCAAAAGTGCTCATTTTAAAGGCTAATTTGCATGGTATTGTCCTAAAAAGGGTGTGGGGACCCGGGTCCTACCCCAGGGGACATGTATCAATGCAAAAAAACCTTTTAAAAACGGCCGTTTTTTCGGGAGCAGTGATTTTAATGATGCTTAAAGTAAAAAAAAAAAAAGTGAAATATTCCTTTAAATATCATACCTGGGGGGTGTCTATAGTATGCCTGTAAAGTGACGCGTGTTTCCCATGTTTAGAACAGTCCCTGCACCAAATGTCATTTTTAAAGGAAAAAATCTCATTTAAAACTGCTTGCGGGTTTAATGTCATGTCGGGTCCTGGCAATATGGATGAAAATCAGTGAGACAAACGGCATGGGTACCCCCCAGTCCATTACCAGGCCCTTTGGGTCTTGTATGGATATTAAGGGGAACCCCGCACCCAAATTAAAATAAGGAAAGGTCCCTATATACTCTGAACAGCAGTATACAGGCGGTGCAAACAAGACAGGGACTGTAGGTTTGTTGTTAAGTAGAATCTGTTTGTAATTTTGAACATTTTTAACGTGTTTAGCTCCAGCCAAAAAATCTTTTCTAAGCTTTTTGGAAAACATAGGGAAGGGTTATCACCCCTTTGACATTTGTTTTGCGTCTTTCCTCCTCTTCAGAAGATTTCACCTCACTTTTTTGTCCCAATGAAAAATGTTTTTTGAAAATTTGGGTTTTTTTTGTGGAACAAGGATTGGAAAGCATCAGTGGAAAGGAGAAATTGTTTTCCCATATTAACTCTTACATGAGAGAATTTCCCTTCCTAGGGGTAGATTTCATCTCACTTCCTGTTGTCTCCTTCCGTTTGCAAGTAGGAGTCGTTTGTAAGTTAGATGTTTGAAAGTAGGGTCCTGCCCTATATACTCAGCAGAAATTTGGGCCTTAGGTGTTGCTGTGGCCAAAACACTGTAAGCCCTCACAGGGCCCTGCTGTGAAATATTAGATCAAGAATTGTAATTACATGCCCCTGTTGAACAGGAGCTGCAAAATTAGGCCTTAGGCACTGGTGCTGGTGCCACAACACTGCAACCCCTCACAGACACTCTAGTTGGAACGCAGGAACGAGCCCTGCTGCAAAGTATTGCATCAAAAATTGTAATTACACGCCCCTGTTAGACAGGGGCAGAAAAATTGGGCCTTAGGCACTGGTGCTGGTGCCACAACACTGCAACCCCTCACAGACACTCTAGTTGGAACGCAGGAACGAGCCCTGCTGCAAAGTATTGCATCAAAAATTGTAATTACACGCCCCTGTTAGACAGGGGCAGAAAAATTGGGCCTTAGGCACTGGTGCTGGTGCCACAACACTGCAACCCCTCACAGACACTCTAGTTGGAATGCAGGAACGAGCCCTGCTGCAAAGTATTACATCAAAAATTGTAATTACACGCCCCTGTTAGACAGGGGCAGAAAAATTGGGCCTTAGGCACTGGTGCTGGTGCCACAACACTGCAACCCCTCACAGACACTCTAGTTGGAACGCAGGAACGAGCCCTGCTGCAAAGTATTGCATCAAAAATTGTAATTACACGCCCCTGTTAGACAGGGGCAGAAAAATTGGGCCTTAGGCACTGGTGCTGGTGCCACAACACTGCAACCCCTCACAGACACTCTAGTTGGAATGCAGGAACGAGCCCTGCTGCAAAGTATTACATCAAAAATTGTAATTACACGCCCCTGTTAGACAGGGGCAGAAAAATTGGGCCTTAGGCACTGGTGCTGGTGCCACAACACTGCAACCCCTCACAGACACTCTAGTTGGAACGCAGGAACGAGCCCTGCTGCAAAGTATTGCATCAAAAATTGTAATTACACGCCCCTGTTAGACAGGGGCAGAAAAATTGGGCCTTAGGCACTGGTGCTGGTGCCACAACACTGCAACCCCTCACAGACACTCTAGTTGGAATGCAGGAACGAGCCCTGCTGCAAAGTATTACATCAAAAATTGTAATTACACGCCCCTGTTATACAGGGGCTGAAAAATTGTGCCTTAGGCACTGGTGGTGGCGCCCAGAACCAAAAATGTTCTTACAAGCTATCAGCGTGATGATTGAGGAGGAAGAGGATAATTACTCAGGGATAGTCACTCAGCATCAGCATAGGCAGTCTTTGAAGGGATCTGAAAAAAATTATTCAGTTACATCAGCATCAGGTGCTTGGTAGCTGGTGGTGATCCAAGACTGATTCATTTTTATGAAGGTCAGCCGATCGACCGAGTCAGTGGACAGACGCACCCTGTGATCGGTTACCACGCCTCCAGCAGCACTGAATGTGCGTTCCGAAAGAACGCTGGATGCAGGACAGGCCAGTAGCTCAATTGCATACTGTGCAAGCTCTGGCCAGTGATCCATCCTCAAGACCCAGTAACCCAGAGGATTTTCGGTGGGAAAGGTGTCCAAGTCTGATCTTGCCCCTAGGTATTCCTGCACCATGTAAAACAGACGCTGGCGATGGTTGCTGGAACCGATCATACCTTGGGGCTGCGGACCAAAAAATTGTCTGAACGCATCGGTCAGACGGCCACCTTCTCCACCGCTCCTTCTTTGACTGACCGAAGCCTCAGCAACACGTTGTCCAGAAACAGGAGTTTGTAACCTCCCAGTCTCTGGGAACGCGTTGCACAGACCTTTCTGCAAGGCCTCCCGAAGATGTTTCATCCTCTGCTCCCTCTGCGATGGCAAGATAAGGTCCGCAACCTTACCCTTGTAACGTGGATCAAGGAGGGTTGCCAGCCAGTATTGGTCCTTCTCCTTGATACCACGAATACGAGGATCCTTACGCAGGCTTTGCAGGATCAGGGAGGCCATGCAGCGTAGGTTTGCTGAGGCATTCGGTCCGGAGTCCTCTGGGTCACTAAGGACAACAACGTCCGCAGCCACCTCCTCCCAGCCACGTACAAGTCCATGTGTTCCTTGGGACTGATCCCTTAAAGACTGCTGATGCTGAGTGCCAGGCTCCACCTCCATACTGACACAATCTTCCTCCTCCTCCTCCTCCTCCTCCTCGTCCTCTTCCTGTGTGATCGGCGGGCACGCAGGAACACTGTCTGGATAAAGGGGGCCTTGAGAGCTAAGGAAGTCCTCCTCTTCCTGCCTCTGTTCTGCCTCAAGTGCCCTGTCCATTATTCCACGCAGCGTGTGCTCCAACAGGTGGACAAGGGGGACAGTGTCACTGATGCATGCACTGTCAGTGCTCACCATCCTCGTGGCCTCCTCGAATGGTGACAGGACAGTGCATGCATCCCTGATCATGGCCCACTGGCGTGGGGAAAAAAAACCAAGGTCCCCTGACCCTGTCCTGGTGCCATAGTCGCACAGGTACTCATTGATGGCCCTCTGCTGCGTGTGCAGCCGCTGCAGCATGGCCAATGTCGAGTTCCACCTGGTGGGCATGTCACAGATTAGGCGGTTCTTGGGCAGGTTAAACTCCTTTTGGAGGTCCGTCAGCCGAGCACTGGCATTATATGACCGGCGGAAATGCACACAGACTTTCCTGGCCTGCCTCAGGACATCCTGTAAGCCCGGGTACCTGCCCAAGAACCGCTGCACCACCAAGTTAAGGACGTGAGCCAAACAGGGCACATGGGTCAGTTGTCCCTGTCGGAGGGCAGAGAGGAGGTTGGTGCCATTGTCGCAAACCACCATTCCTGCCTTAAGTTGGCGTGGCGTCAACCACCTCTGAACCTGCCCCTGCAGAGCTGACAGAACCTCTGCCCCAGTGTGGCTCCTGTCCCCCAAGCACACCAGCTCAAGCACCGCATGGCATCTTTTGGCCTGCGTACTTGCGTAGCCCCTTGAACGCCTACGGAGCACCGCTGGTTCCGAGGAAGAGGCCATGGAGGAAGAAGAAGAGGAGGGGGTGGAGGAGAGAGGTGTGTCACAATCAGCACTTTGGAGGCGTGGTGGCGGAACAACCTCCAACACTACTGCACCTTGTCCTGCATCCTTCCCAGCTGCCAGCAGAGTCACCCAATGCGCCGTGAAACTTAAGTAACGTCCCTGTCCATGCCTGCTGGACCATGAGTCAGCGGTAATATGCACCTTACCGCTGACCGCCCTGTCCAGCGAGGCATGGACATTGCCTTCCACATGCCGGTAGAGAGCTGGAATCGCCTTCCGTGAGAAAAAGTGGCGTTTGGGTACCTGCCACTGAGGAACCGCACATTCCACAAACTCACGGAAGGGGGCAGAGTCTACCAACTGAAAAGGCAGCAGTTGAAGTGCTAGCAATTTTGCCAAGCTAGCATTCAACCGCTGGGCATGTGGATGGCTGGGAGCAAACTTCTTTCGGCGGTGCAGCAGCTGGGGCAGGGAAATTTGCCTGGTACAATCTGGCGTCGGTGTACCAAAAGCAGATTGCCCACAAGTACTTGGCTGTGACACACCTAATTCTACACCTTCATTCCTCTCACTGCAGGTCTCAGAGAGGACTGAAGGTCTAGTGGGGTTGGAAATCTCAGCTGATGAGGAGCAAGGAGAGATCCTCTTTGTTCTTTGGTGTGGGTCTTTTAGATATGCTTGCCAACGAACTGCATGGCAGGTCAACATATGTCTGGTCAAGCATGTGGTACCCAAGCGGGAGATGTTTTGGCCACGCGAGATACGCTTGAGACATATGTTGCAAATAGCAGCGGTGCGATCTGATGCACTCGTCTCAAAAAAGGCCCACACCAAAGAACTTTTTGAATAACGCGCAGAGACTGCAGCGCCCTGCACATGTGGAGCTTTGGGGTGTGATGCAGTCAATGTGCTGCCCTTAGGCTGGCCCCTGGAGGGCATCCTGCCTCGTTGGTGATGTGCCACCTCCTCCTCCTCCTCCTCCTCTCTCCTATCAGGCACCCACGTTGAGTCAGTGACCTCATCATCCCCTCCCTCCTCATCACTGGAGCAAACCTGGCAGTATGCTGCAGCAGGGGGAGCATGACTGCCAGATTGCTGTCCTTCTTGGGCACCCCCTCTGTCCGTGCTCATGTTACTGCCTTCATCGAGCTCAGTATCATCATCAGAGCCTTCCAAACGCTGGGCATCCTCCTGGAGCATGTACCCAACACTGTGGTCAAACAGTTCGAGGGAATCCTCATGAGGACATGGTGGAGCTAGGGAAGGAGTCACTGATGACATTGAGCTGAGGGAAGAGGCCGCTGCTTTGCCAGACAAAGCACCCTGGGCATGGGTGAGAGAGGATGAGGAGGATGAGGACGGCTTGGTCATCCACTCGACCAAGTTTTCTGCATGTTGCGGCTCAACACGGCCAGCTGCCGAAAAAAAGGCCAAGCGTGTCCCATGGCCACGGGCTGATGAGGATGCACCGTCTCCACGACCAGCACTAGACACAGAGCCTGCTTGCCCTCTCTTATTGGCTTGTGACTGTCTGCCTCTCCTTCTTGGCCTTCCAGACATACTAATGGCCTGTAGCTGCACTAAGCTGGGATAGAACACCTGTAATTTTCTTCAGGTAGCTTTATATACTGTAACCAGACAAGCCTGCCTGTCAGTAGGAAGATAACAGGAACGGATCTAGCTGAACACTGTGAGCAGGACGCACTGCACTAAATGTAAATAGCAGGAACGGATCTAGCTGAACACTGTGAGCAGGACGCACTGACTGCACTAAATGTAAATAGCAGGAACGGATCTAGCTGAACACTGTGAGCAGGACGCACTGACTGCACTAAATGTAAATAGCAGGAACGGATCTAGCTGAACACTGTGAGCAGGACGCACTGCACTAAATGTAAATAGCAGGAACAGATCTAGCTGAACACTGTGAGCAGGACGCACTGCACTAAATGTAAATAGCAGGAACGGATCTAGCTGAACACTGTGAGCAGGACGCACTGACTGCACTAAATGTAAATAGCAGGAACAGATCTAGCTGAACACTGTGAGCAGGACGCACTGCACTAAATGTAAATAGCAGGAACAGATCTAGCTGAACACTGTGAGCAGGACGCACTGCACTAAATGTAAATAGCAGGAACGGATCTAGCTGAACACTGTGAGCAGGACGCACTGCACTAAATGTAAATAGCAGGAACGGATCTAGCTGAACACTGTGAGCAGGACGCACTGCACTAAATGTAAATAGCAGGAACGGATCTAGCTGAACACTGTGAGCAGGACGCACTGCACTAAATGTAAATAGCAGGAACGGATCTAGCTGAACACTGTGAGCAGGACGCACTGCACTAAATGTAAATAGCAGGAACAGATCTAGCTGAACACTGTGAGCAGGACGCACTGACTGCACTAAATGTAAATAGCAGGAACAAATCTAGCTGAACACTGTGAGCAGGACGCACTGACTGCACTAAATGTAAATAGCAGGAACGGATCTAGCTGAACACTGTGAGCAGGACGCACTGACTGCACTAAATGTAAATAGCAGGAACAAATCTAGCTGAACACTGTGAGCAGGACGCACTGACTGCACTAAATGTAAATAGCAGGAACGGATCTAGCTGAACACTGTGAGCAGGACGCACTGACTGCACTAAATGTAAATAGCAGGAACAAATCTAGCTGAACACTGTGAGCAGGACGCACTGACTGCACTAAATGTAAATAGCAGGAACAGATCTAGCTGAACACTGTGAGCAGGACGCACTGACTGCACTAAATGTAAATAGCAGGAACAAATCTAGCTGAACACTGTGAGCAGGACGCACTGACTGCACTAAATGTAAATAGCAGGAACGGATCTAGCTGAACACTGTGAGCAGGACGCACTGCACTAAATGTAAATAGCAGGAACGGATCTAGCTGAACACTGTGAGCAGGACGCACTGCACTAAATGTAAATAGCAGGAACGGATCTAGCTGAACACTGTGAGCAGGACGCACTGACTGCACTAAATGTAAATAGCAGGAACAGATCTAGCTGAACACTGTGAGCAGGACGCACTGCACTAAATGTAAATAGCAGGAACAGATCTAGCTGAACACTGTGAGCAGGACGCACTGCACTAAATGTAAATAGCAGGAACGGATCTAGCTGAACACTGTGAGCAGGACGCACTGCACTAAATGTAAATAGCAGGAACGGATCTAGCTGAACACTGTGAGCAGGACGCACTGCACTAAATGTAAATAGCAGGAACGGATCTAGCTGAACACTGTGAGCAGGACGCACTGCACTAAATGTAAATAGCAGGAACAGATCTAGCTGAACACTGTGAGCAGGACGCACTGACTGCACTAAATGTAAATAGCAGGAACAAATCTAGCTGAACACTGTGAGCAGGACGCACTGACTGCACTAAATGTAAATAGCAGGAACGGATCTAGCTGAACACTGTGAGCAGGACGCACTGACTGCACTAAATGTAAATAGCAGGAACAAATCTAGCTGAACACTGTGAGCAGGACGCACTGACTGCACTAAATGTAAATAGCAGGAACGGATCTAGCTGAACACTGTGAGCAGGACGCACTGACTGCACTAAATGTAAATAGCAGGAACAAATCTAGCTGAACACTGTGAGCAGGACGCACTGACTGCACTAAATGTAAATAGCAGGAACAGATCTAGCTGAACACTGTGAGCAGGACGCACTGACTGCACTAAATGTAAATAGCAGGAACAAATCTAGCTGAACACTGTGAGCAGGACGCACTGACTGCACTAAATGTAAATAGCAGGAACGGATCTAGCTGAACACTGTGAGCAGGACGCACTGCACTAAATGTAAATAGCAGGAACGGATCTAGCTGAACACTGTGAGCAGGACGCACTGCACTAAATGTAAATAGCAGGAACAGATCTAGCCTAATCTAGCTATCAAATCAAATGACACTGTCTGTCTCTCTCTCTATCAGCACACCGGAACACACTACACAGGGCCGCCGTGCAGGCGGCCTTATATAGTGTGGGGCGTGTACTAAATCCCCTGAGCCATAATTGGCCAAAGCCACCCTGGCTTTGGCCAATTACAGCTCTCTCTACTGACGGCGCTGTGATTGGCCAAGCATGCGGGTCATAGTGCATGCTTGGCCAATCATCAGCCAGCAATGCACTGCGATGCCGCAGTGAATTATGGGCCGTGACGCGCCACACGAATTTGGCGCGAACGGCCCATAACGTTCGCAATTCGACGGACGGTCGAACAGCCGATGTTCGAGTCGAACATGGGTTCGACTCGAACACGAAGCTCATCCCTAGTCACAGCATACACACTTATTTTATTATATCAGCATTGTCATAACAAACAATAGTTATTTTTGAGAACCCAATATAAACGTATTTGAAAAATCTTCTTGTTAGGAGTGCTAAATATCAGTTGACCATCTCTTTCCACAACTTCTTGGGTTCCCTACTGCTTTGAAGCTCCTTCTCTGTGCATACTTTGGTATACGTTGAAGGTCCAAGGACTATATATCCCATGGTACCTTGCTGCCTGCAAGCAGTAAATCCTGTACTGACCTCGCCTACTGAAACTCCTCCTCTCAGCTCCTCTGTGGTGCAGAAGGCAGGTTCTGTGCAGTGTATGACACAGCAGTGTCTACTCACAGGGCATAGTAAATATGTGTCACTGCATTCAAGGAAGTAAATGTATGGGCGTCTTCATCAAGAAAGTTTACAAGCTTCAAGATCATTCAGATTAATGAACGTAGACTAATAATAATTGAAATTCAGTGTGGAAATGAATATATGGTTTTATGTTTTGACCATAGATAGACTATAAATCCAGACTGCTGCATTCTTTATTACAGAAGAACATTTTAAATGTGTAATGGTACCTACAGAATGTTCCCATATCTTGGCTCCTGTCATAAATCAGTCATTCAAAGAAGGGATTGTCCCAATCGCCCTCAAGCAAGGCATCGTTAAACCCCTCCTAAAGAGACCCAACCTCGATCCTAAGGACCCTAACTGCCGCAGACCGATAACAAGCCTTAACCTCCCTGGCGGTATGATTTTTTCGGATTTAGGTGCTGAAAGCGGTACAATTATTTTGCATGGAAATTTGGCGTTTTATATTGTAGGCCTGTAATTCTTAACAATAACACACTTAAATCTGTCCAAACAAGAGTCTAGTAGACATCTCGGGTATGATGAAGTTTGAAACACAAAAACATAAATTATAATATAATAAATAAATATAAATAATTTAAAAAAATAATAATATAATAATAATAAAATAAATTTCCCCACGATTCACTATCGCTCAATTCTGCAAGTGTTCTAAATTAACTATCGCTGTTTTCTAGATGGTCTAAAGCCACTTTTGACATAAAGGGACACTTTTTGGTTGCTATGGACAATCTCCAGTTTCCAGGCAGAAAGAACAGCATATATCATATAAAACTGCATGCAGGGCATGGGCCAAAGCATTGGGGACAAAAGGGATGTGAAATGATTTCATACAGTACTGTAATCTGTAAGATTACAATACTGTATGTGTTATGGTTTGTACGTTTTTTTTTATTTGCCGCCAGGCTCCGTCCCCGTGCGTCGCGACGCTCGCAGGGAATGGAGCCTGGTACGGAGAGGCTTCAGGGGAGACAGAGCCCGCAGACACAGCGGGGGACATTGCAGGATCCTGGGGACAAGGTAAGTAACGCCGCACCAGGATCCTGCAATGTAATCCCGAGTGTGGCTCAGGGTTACCGCTAATGGGACTGAAATTTAACCCCGAGCCACACTCGGGAATAGCGTCAGGGAGGCTACTACCATCTCCAAGATTATGGAAAAAGCAGTAGTACAACAGCTACAATGCCACCTGGACACACACAAACTCTTGGACCCTCTGCAATCAGGATTCCGCCCAGGCCATAGCACAAAAACGGCACTCTTCAAAATATAGGACGACGCCCTCGAAGCAGCAGATGACGGAGAATTATGTCTCCTGACACTGTTGGACCTCAGTGCAGCGTTCGATACAGTGGACCACAACACCTTACTCATCCGCCTCACAGAAGTTGCAGGAGTTCAGATCTAAAATGGTTCACCTCATTCTTGGGAAATCATTCTCAGCAGTGGCTGCCAGTCCATAGGGGCGCCTGGGCGCCGCCCCCCCCTCCAGGCAGTAAAAAAAAAAAAAAAATGTCAAAAATAAAAAAATAATAATAATTTAAAGCTGGCCCTTTAAAAAAAGAAAATTCAAAAAACGGTCCTTAAGTGCACTGTGTTCGGACGCCGGACACAGTGCAATGCCGGACACAGTGCACTTATGGGAAGCGCCACGTCTATGCAATCACGAGATTGCAGACGTGGCGCTGCATTTGCGGGCGTTTAGCCCGCCTTGCGGCGCTTTGTGAAGCGCCAAGTAGCTTCCGCCCAGCCCTAGTATTTATTACTATGGCCAGGCGGTTTAATTGACATCTGAGTATGATTTCACTTCCTGCTTCTCTCTCTCTCTCTCTCTCTCTCTCTCTCGGAAACAGGAAGTATGAGAACAACGGAGCTCTCCACAGGAGACACCGCTGGAGAGGACAACACATAGCAAGGTAAGTAACGGGGAGGGGGGTTTGGTGGTGACACACATTGCTGCAATTTGGGGACACATACTGCTGCAATTTGGGGACACATACTGCTGCAATTTGGGGACACATACTGCTGCAATTTGGGGACACTGCTGCAATTTGGTGACACTGCTGCAATTTGGGGACACATATTGCTGCAATTTGACACTGCTGCAATTTGGGGACACATACTGCTGCAATTTGGTGACACTGCATATATATATACAGTATATATATAGAATATATATAGAATACACATATTTCTATTGTTGTGTAGGATCTGGGCCTGCTGTCCTTCCATACCTCTCTCCCTCTCCCTCCATCCCTCGTTCAACTCAGACACTAACCACACCACCTTAGAGCCACGCCCACTATTTAGCTGAAACCACGCCTATTTTCACCAAGTGGGAGGGGTCAAAAAGGAAGGGCGGGGCCTGTCGCCCCCCCATCCTAAAACTTCACCAGCCGCCACTGGTTCTCAGGCAATGAAACTTGGAGCCTTCACCTCTGAAACCTGCGCTGTTTCTTAAGGAGTCCCTCAAGGTTCACCCTTGTCACCAGTGCTCTTCAACATCTACATCCGCCCACTCCTCAAAATCATCAGAAAATCGGACCTGTGCTTCCACTCATACGCTGATGACACTCAACTCTACTTTCGCATCACCGGACAAAAAGACCAATATCACCAACTAGAAAAATGCCTCACATTGATAGACGACCGGATGACCACTAGCTCCCTCAAACTCAACGGATCCAAAACAGAGCTTCTTCTCCTACAGGCAAACCGAAATACTGGATCCAAGACCCTGTGGACACCTCCCACTATCTTTGGACAGACTATCCCCCAAAGCACCAAAGCCAAAAGTCTTGAGTCATCTTTGACTGCTACGTAGACTCATCCCCTTCATTCCTGAAGAAGACAAAGCAGCAGTAGTTGGTATAATCATCAATTCCCGACTCGACTAAGTGAACTCCCTCTACATAGTACTACCTAAATATCAGATTGCACGCCTACAACTCATCCAAAATACGGCAGCAAGACTGGTAACAGGAAAAAACCCTGGGAATCCATCTCTCCATCCCTGAGGAGCCTACATTGGCTAACTGTAAAGAATCGGATCACATTCAAGACCCTCTGCCTCACCCACAAATGCATACAAGGAAACGCTCCTCAATACTTATGCAAGAAAATAAAACACTACATACCTAATCGCAATCTTCGATCAGCGAACCAAAACCTACTCTTCATTCCCAAGTCCCGCTACAAATCGAAGGGAGACCGAAGATTCGCAGTCCAAGGACCATGGCTATGGAACGCTCTACCAACTAACATCCGCTTGGAAGAAAACCATCAGGCCTTCAGAAAAAAACGTAAGCCCTACCTCTTCTAAGGAGCTGGACGACACAGGACGGATAAGCGCCTTGAGGCGATTCAGTTCGCATTTGCAGTGTTATACAAGTCATTCATTCATTCATTCATTCATATGATAAACACAATCCAACAACATGTTTGTCCTTATAAATCTAAGTCTTCTCCAAAAGATAATATATACAGTATCTCACAAAAGTGAGTACACCCATCACATTTTTGTAAACATTTTATTATATCTTTTCATGTGACAACACTGAAGAAATGACACTTTGCTACAATGTAAAGTAGTGAGCGTACAGCTTGTATAAAAGTGTCAATTTGCTATCCCCTCAAAATAACTCAACACACAGCCATTAATGTCTAAACCGCTGGCAACAAAAGTAAGTACACCCCTAAGTGAATAAGTCCAAATTGGGCCCAAGGTGTCAATATTTTGTTTGGCCACCATTATTTTCCAGCACTAACTTAACCCTCTTGGGCATGGAGTTCACCAGAGCTTCACAGGTTGCCACTGGAGTCCTCTTTCACTCCTCCATGATGACATCACGGAGCTGGTGGATGTTAGAGACCTTGCTATCCTCCACCTTCCATTTGAGGATGCCCCACAGATGCTCAATAGGGTTTAGGTTTGGAGACATGCTTAGCCAGTCCATCACCTTTACCTTCAGCTTCTTTAGCAAGGCAGTGGTTGTCTTGGAGGTGTGTTTGAGGTTGTTATCCTGTTGGAATACTGCCCTGCGGCCCAGTTTCCGAAAGGAGGGGCTCATGCTCTACTTCAGTATGTCACAGTACATGTTGGCATTCATGGTTCCCTCAATGAACTGTAGCTCCCCAGTGCCGACAGCACTCATGCAGCCCCAGACCATGACACTCCCACCACCATGCTTGACTATAGGCAAGATACACTTGTCTTTGTACTCTTCACCTGGTTGCCGCCATACATGCTTAACACCATCTGAACCAAATACGTTTATCTTGGTCTCATTAGACCACAGGACATGGTTTCAGTAACCCAGGTGCTTAGTCTGCTTGTCTTCAGCAAACTGTTTGCGGGCTTTCTTGTGCATCATCTTTAGAAGAGGCTTCCTTCTGGGACGACAGCCATGCAGACCAACTTGATGCAGTGAGCGGCATATGTTCTGAGCACTAACAGGCTGACCCCCCACCCCTTCAAACTCTGCAGCAATGTTGGCAGCACTCATACATCTATTTCCCAAAGACAACCACTGGATATGACGCTGAGTATGTGCACTCAACTCCTTTGGTCAACCATGGTGAGGCCTGTTCTCAGTGGACCCTGTCCTGTTAAACCGCTGCATGGTCTTGGCCACCATGCTGCAGCTCAGTTTTTTAGGGTCTTGGCAATGTTCTTATAGCCTAAGCCATCTTTATGTAGAGCAACAATTCTTTTTTCCAGATCCTCAGAGAGTTCTTTGCCATGAGGTGCCATGTTGAACTTCCAGTGACCAGTATGAGAGAGTGAGAATGATAACACCAAATTTAACACACCTGCTCCCCATTCACACCTGAGACCTTGTAACACTAACAAGTCACATAATACCGGGGAGGGAAAATGGCTAATTGGGCCCAGCGGTTTAGACATTAATGGCTGTGTTTTGAGTCATTTTGAGGGGACAGAAAATCTACACTGTCATACAAGCTGTACATTCACTACTTTACATTGTAGCAAAGTGTAATTTCTTCAGTGTTGTCACATAAAAAGATGTAATAAAATATTTACAAAAATGTGAGAGGTGTACTCACGTTTGTGAGATACTGTAGGAATGGTGTAAATTGGTGGGTGTGGTTGTCAATCCTTGGTATTAGCTGTGCACTGCTCACCATCTGAATCTAGTAATGGTCATTTCCAGTGTCCAGAGGTGGTCCTTTCCAATGTGTTAGACATTTTGAGAAGAAATAATAACATTTTGTTTTATTTTTTTTATGGAATAAGCCCCATAAGAAAAAGGTTAAAATAAGGGCATAGTCACTTCAGTTATTTCCAAACCAAGACTTATCAGGCCTTGAACATTATAAACAAACTGTTTGCAGAGCTGAGACCAAAAGAACCAAAGATATTTACATTCTCTGTTTTGTTAAATAAAAGGACGGGGAAAGCCTGATACCTCCAATAAAACATGTTTGTTTCAATATTTTTATTGACTTTTATCTTAATGAACAAACAAAAGGTAAACAGCATCTGTCATACATTCAGGCATTTTCGAGAAAATCACGTGTATGAATTCTTATGTCACAACTATGTAACAATCAGGAAAGGACTAAATCAACGCAATGTAATGCTAAGCCTCAAGCAAAGGGTGTCACCCTACACTCCCCGCTACCCCATATGGAAGCAAGCTAGGTTGGGGCAGGATAACATCGCCCAGCTTCAGGTTAAATTGTTTAACGTTATATATTTTTTCCTAGTTTACATTGTTGAGAGTTTCAGGACAGTGGTTCAGTCAGGCAAGTTCTAAAACCAGTAAAAATAGAACTAACAAAGAGGTGATATCCAGTCATAGGGACAGAACTCACTAACTCTTTAGAGAATTTAACAAGTGTAGTGAATAACAGAACCAAGAAGGTGAATTTTGCTTATCAATCTTAACTTACAGTTAACGCTATCTATGACCTACTGGGTTAAAACTGTAAGTCTCACAATTGAACCTTGAGAGAGAGATTTTCTCGGCGTTGTAAAGGAAAAGGGAAGGGAGAAAAGGGTAGAAACAAAAAAAGGAGAAAGAAAGAGGGGACAAGAAGGCGTTGTTTATTTTATGATCTTTGGGACAAGGAGAGTACTAGGATGAAGAAGTAGAAGAATTAGGGGGAAAGGAGCTCGATGTCTGCACTATACCTATGTTTACGACAAGGGTACATGAATATATGATGCCCAGGGTTCCCACGTTCGTTCAAACAAAGCACTTCGGTCATTAATAATACTAGCAATGTTTTCCTGTATCATAATCCATGATATTTTTTGTTTAAATCAACTGTAAGATACTAGGGGTGTCTTCTGTGCTCCCACAATAGTGATCTTAGCTGCCAGCAGTATAAAGTAAATCAGCCGTTTCAACGGACACGGCCACTCATTAGGTAAAACATTAAGCAAGGCCAAGCTTGGTTGTTGATCAATAGAGATCAATAGATCAATAGAGAGCCCTGTCACCCTCTCTAGAGAGGTCCTCATCACAGTTGAGATCCCTCTCCCAGACCAGCATATATGGCTATTTCTGAGGTGGGGTGAGCAGCAATTCAAACATCGTGGAGATGCCCCCTCTAGTGCCCTAAACCCTAGTGCACCATTTTTCATATGTTGTCTGTGAAGGGGGTTCTCCTGACGGCCAAATTGAACGTAGAAAGTGAGCAATTTGTAGAAAACTGAATTTTTCTGAAACTGGCATTTTTAGGACCGAGGAACAATGAGTAAGGGTGAAGAGGCCTCTATGAGTGAAGAAATGGCCGATGCGATACAAGCCCTTGTCTGTCCACCACTTGAATGCCCTTATGTCCATACTGGGGGGAAGGCAGGATTATGAAATATGTGTGCCAATGGGGTGAATGTAGAAGTTAGTATTGGGTTAGGCCGAAAACACTCCCATAAAGCAAAGGAATGAGATACGATAGGTGCTCTTATTATGGGGGGAGACTTTAAACGGCACCATGGCAAATAATCGATTGTAAAAGAGGGGATGGCTTGATGTTCCATCTGAACCCATTCCGGTCTCTCGTGGCGAGAGTACACAACTGACAGTTGCCTCAGCTGGGCTGCCTTATAATACTCGTGAAAGTCGGGTACACCAAGACTCTCTTTTTTCTAGGAGTGAACAAAGTCAACCCGAGCTAATCTATGACCCTTTGTGCCCCAAATAAATTTGAAAACTTTGGACTGAAAACAGAGTAAATCTGCCCTGGAGACCGACACCAGTAAGGATCTAAATAAATAGAGAAGTTTAGGCAGAAGAGTCATTTTGACTGCGTGTATCCTACCGAGCCACGAAAGACCGTATAGGACCCAGCTAGAAAGTAGTAGTTCTAAACGTCGAAAGCAAGCAGGGTAATTTACTGCGTACAATGCCGAATATGTGGGAGGGAGGTTAATTCCAAAATATGGGAGAGCTGTATCCATCCATTGAAATGGAAAGGAGTCCCGTAAATGACAAAACGTAGATTCAGGGATGTTGATGTTCATGGCAGTGGATTTTGTCTCGTTCACTCTGAGCCTGTCAGGGACGTGCCAGTACTGATCAGGGGCACATGCGTGCACGCGGGCCCCTTCTCGAATTATGCAACAATGTTTGCCCATCAGTATGCGCCGGCGCTCTCCCCATGGCACGCGTGTGTGCGCGGTGTTCGCGTGTGCGTGTACAGCGAGCATGCGCGCTAGCGCTGTTTGGCACCAAGGAACTTTTAAAAGTATCTCAGCTACACTTGTGCGGCACTGTTTTGTCTGCAGCTCTGTACCAGTGTTACCTGTATCCGTTTGCTGATTGTTATACTGACCCGGCTTTGTCTGACTTCTTTACCATCTCCAATCCTGCCCGGCCTGCCTGACTCTGCCTAATCTCTGTTGTGACCCGTTGCCAACTTCTGCTTGCCTTACCGACTCTGCTATTGTCTGCTGTACTCATCTGCCTGATCACCTGCCAACCCGGACTGTCTGACCTTGCTGTTTGTCTGCTGTGTCCATCTGCCTTATTGCCTGCCGACCCGGACCGTCTGACTCTGCCTACTGCCTGCTGCCTAGTGTTGCTGTGTTCCCGGCCTTCTCATTCAGCTGTTCCTGCATTTACTGCCATCCAGCTCGCTGACCCGCTTCTGCCTGCTGTCATCTGCAGTCCAGCCATCCCTGGAGGATCTCCACTCCGTTCCTGTGCTGGTCGCTGCAACTTCCATGAGGCACGCCTACCCACTGTGCTCACGAGACCACTGTCCCCATTCCAGTGGCTCCTGAACCAGCGTCATAAGAGGGGTCTTCTCCTAGTCGGGCTCTACTACAAGGTACCTAACAGAGCCCAGACACCTGACCAAACTCATGTAGGGTTCTAAGTATATTCGGAAGGGAGATAATGGGGGAAGTAACAAACAACATGTTATTCCGCAAATAATGTGCACTAATGCATAGAAGAACCACATCGGACACCTTGTATGTTTGTATCTTCTCGGATGGCTATAGCCACTGTCTCAATTGCAATGGCAAAGAGCAACAGAGACAGTGGACATATTTGCCTTGTGCTCTTTTCAATTGAGATGGGGGCAGAATGATAGCCGATCAGTTTCACCCTGGCTTGTGGGTCAGAATAAAGTGTTCCCAGGGTATGCAAACAAAGGGGACCAAAACCCAATTTTTCCAAAACCTGAAACAAATAATTCCAGGACACCGAATCAAAGGCCTTCTGCCAGTCTATTGACAGGAGAAGTCCCTCTTGCGCAGGGTCCCCTGACCAACCAGACTGTAGTAATGAGATAACGTTCACTGCTCTGTGAATCTGAATCCTTGACGCCCCGAGATGAAGCCCACCTGATCCCTATGGACATATGTATTTATGAATTAGGACAGTCTGTTAGCTAACACTTTCGTGAACAGTTTAAGGTCATTATCAATAAGTGGGATGGGCTGATAGTTCCCAACTTCCCCAGGGTCCTTATTAGGTTTCGATACTACTGAAATATTGGCCATTTGGGAGAGAGGATCCAGATAGGACCAATCCCGAAAAGCTTTAAAATATTGGACCAAATGTGGAGCCAGGGAATCTTGACATTTGCGATAATAGAGAGCCAGAAATCCATCCGAGGATTCTGAGGACGCAAGACGCAGCTCCACCTTAAGTAGAAGCCATCTTGGAAATCACAGCAGCCATTTTAGGCCAGCAGCCATTTTGGAAAGGGTAATTATATTGGATTGTTTTTCCCTTATATGCAATTGTTTTATTCGAAAATATTGATTGATTGATTATTATAAACAGTTAGATAACTATTTCTCGAGTTGATAACCACCTTGTAGATTTTTCTGTAGCTTCATTTTTACCTTACAATTTTTGTAATCATTCTTTTTGTTGACATGTGTCTATTTTATTTCACGCTGTTGATCACTTACTTACCTGTAGTATAGTAACGGTTGAATTTGTGAAATACAGACATTCTGTCTAATCGTCATATATACACGGTCATTGACTCTACAGGGAAGTTTTATCATTTTGGTGTCCTTTAAAGTACAGCACTCCCATTAGCAGGTGTTTCAATTGGTTTTCAATATTTTGTGTAATGCCGCGTACACACGAGCGGACTTTACGGCGGACTTTGCCCGGCGGACTGGATTTCGTCGGACAATTCGATCGTGTGTGGGCTCCAGCGGACTTTGTTTGCTCAAAAGTTGGACGGACTTAGATTTGAAACTTGTTTAAAATTTATCCGTTGAAATCGAGTCCGGTCGAAAAGTCCGCCATCTGTATGCTAGTTCGACGGACAAAAAGCCACGCTAGGGCAGCTATTGGCTACTGGCTATGAACTTCCTTGTTTTAGTCCGGTCGTACGTCATCACGTACGAATTCGACGGACTTTGGTGGATTGTGTGTAGGCAAGTCCGTTCATTCAGAAAGTCCGTCGTAAAGTACGTCGAAAAATCCGCCGGGCAAAGTCCGCCGTAAAGTCCGACCGTGTGTACGCGGCATTACATTTAT
This sequence comes from Lithobates septentrionalis, assembly GCA_037952835.1. Classification (NCBI taxonomy): domain Eukaryota; kingdom Metazoa; phylum Chordata; class Amphibia; order Anura; family Ranidae; genus Lithobates; species Lithobates septentrionalis. Next base: position 1,768,092 of record JBBDGP010000083.1, on the reverse strand, counting down.
TTCTGTCAACCAATATATATAACTATTTGGTGTGAAAACATGTCTGGAGAATAAATCTCCTATTTTTTTTAGTCTGTGTACATATTGACTGATCTTGTATCTTAAAAATATTATCGTTTAAAAATTACTCATTCACAATTATTGTGCAGAAAAATTATTCTCATAAGCACGACAAATGTCTAATACTACTCTGCGCACATGGTGGGAGATGGTCTCTCTCTGTGTCCAGTTTGGTTGTTGTTATCTAAGGTAGCTCTTTATGTTCCTCCTACACCATTCCACTGCTACATTTGTTTTTAGTGCCAAAATACCACTGTGGTCGGGTCCACTCTCCCTGCATGGGGGTGCCTTTTGCCATGAACATGCTCACCAATGCCCAGGACCAGGTGGGGGCTGCAATCAAGTGAAAGTCTAACATTAAGGCAGTTTCCCATCTTAGAGATGAGCTGTGTCACTGTGTGCAGTAATTAAAGTACAGAGCTTCCACTGTAAAGTAATGTCCTGAGTCCCTACACATTGTAACGTGATGTACAGTATGTCTGTATTAAGAGGGCTGCTGCTGAGCCTGATCCGTCTCCACCAGTTCAGCGTACCTCTCTTACTGCCAGTAACAGAATGGGGGTCCGCACATATTTCGGTCCTCATGCACGCACTTGTTAACTCCTTTCTTCCCGTACCTATGTGGGCAGGGCTTGGATCTCCATAACGTGGGTTCCGTTCCGGTGCTACTGGAAACTGGCCAGTAGGGAGGTAGCCAGGACATCTACCCCCTTGCTACTGGAGGACCGGTCACCTATACCAGTTACCACGCTTCATGACTGGTTCATGACTGGTTGTTCCAGCACATGGTTACCCATAGCTAAATAATGTGTATTACTTTGAACAGCCCCTCCTTAGTTACACTATTGGCAGCCCACTGGACAGGTAAGAAGTGTCATAAGACAAAGATATAAATACACATTGTACACATTTTAGCACATTTGGACATTCTGCTATTACCTAGCAAGATAATAATAGGATACAAAAACTTTAAACAGTACCATTTGAAAGTATACAGGCAGGCCCTTGCACTACATGCTTTGGGGAATTCATCCATAAATCTGACCACAAAAGAGGTGGGTATAGTGTGTATGGGTTTGGCTAAGTCAGCAGATAGATGATTGAGGATAGATAGAGAATTGGTATCAGCTGACTTAGCAGTTGGGGGGAGGGAGGGTTAAAAATGATTTGGGGACCCCCCAAAAAAAAGCCTCTGCCACTCTGCATGAATTTTAAGCACCAATCACATTTCAAAACATTTTAGGGGGTATTTAGGGTTAAGCACTACTATGGAGCTGATCAAATACGTTAAGTGACTACATGAGGTGAATATAGGGCCAGGAGAGCATGCTGGGGAGGTAAGTGAAGGAAAATATGTATGAAGGAGAAAAAAAATAATTACATACAAATCCAGCATGCATGAGGACAAAGGGGACATTCACAGCATATTACAATCATGGTAATTAGGGAATGAGGAAAGAAATACAATATATTATCAAACATTAAATACAATAAAATGTGATATTAAAGGATACATCTTACCTTAATATACTCCTTCTGCAGGACCTGGATGATAGCAGAACAGGTCTCTGGGATAATGATACCCAGAGCCTGGGGGCAGATGCCTGTCGAGAACTTCAAGTCCTGCAGGCTTCTCCCTGTCGCCAAGTACCGCAGGGTGGCGACTAGCCTCTGCTCCGGAGTGATGGCTTGCCTCATGCAGGTATCCTGCCTGCTGATATAGGGGGTCAGCAAAGCCAACAAACGGTGAAATACGGGGTTCGTCATCCGGAGAAAGTTCCTGAAATCATCAGGATTATTCTCACGGATCTTACGGAGCAAAGGCATATGACAGAACTGGTCACGCTGGAGCAACCAATTCTTGGTCCATGAACTCCTCCCCACCCTGTTCATGGACTGGGCTTGTGTCAAGGTAAGGACCCCAACACCAAGCCCCCGCACAGTGCGAACTCTACGAGGAGTACGTATACGCAACATGGCTAGAAAACGGTCGGCTGCTCAGAACGAAGTAACAGAACGCACTGAAGAACAGCAAGGCCTGTGAAGAGCGACCTGAAAAACAGTAACGAAGGAACAAGAACACAATGACAAAGTCACGTGTAGCTTGCTGCACGCACTGAAGAGCTGATACAAACCCACAAGCACAAACTGAACAGCAGAAAACGATCTGAAAACCACGAGTCTGAAAAAGCGCGAATCGTCTCTCACCAAACTTTTACTAACATGAGATTAGCAAAAGGAGCCCAAAGGGTGCCGCGCTTAGTTCTGAAATGGCCTTTCTTAGTCTCGTCGTACGTGGTGTACGTCACCGCGTTCTTGGCAAGTGGAAATTCCGACAACTTTGTGCGACCGTGTGTACATAAAACCAGTTTGAACCAACATCCGTCAGAAAAAAATCCATGGATTTTGTTGTCGGAATGTCCGATCAATGTCCAATCGTGTGTACGGGGCATAAGACTGGAATGCCATTAAAGTTCATGTGCATGTAAAGGCAGGTGTCCCAATACTTTTGGTAATATAGTGTTTATATAGTATATATGTTAAATTCCAGCCTGGAGACACATTTACTCTTGCAGTGGGTCCTCCTCCACACTTGTCATGGGAGGTTGAATAAGACGAAATACATACCTTGAAAGAATGTGAGGACCTCTGCGCTACTAAAAAATAAATAATAAAAACTAGGTGTAGTGCTGCAAAATCTGATGGTATACACAAATCAACCAATAAAAAAGAGGAAACAGAGTGATTTCGCGCAAAACAATAATAACAGTGATAATGGAGTGATACTAAAGTGTCAAAAAATCGTTATGCAAGTGAATGAACAATGATGAAAATCCTAATAAAAAATGAATAAAATCAATCAATAAATAAGTCCAAAGAAAGGATCAAATTTTTAGGCATAAGTGTTCATGAATCTTCTCCAAAAATATGGTAGGTGCCCTGAGGAAGTCACGAGGGGTCGTGACGTAACACGTAGGACCCACGTTAGCCAACCCAACCGGAAGTTATCATCTTTGACCCGGTTGTTGTTATTGCGGACCGGAAGTTTTGTAACAGGTGGTGGCGGAATGCCGTCCTGTGCTGTACTGTGCTTTCGCATGTCCTGTACAGCGCTTTTAGATAATAAACGGGACTTTTTAATACTACACAATTGGAGGCTGTCCTTTTCTCTTCCTTTGCACATGCACATCCGAACCCGGAGGTGAGCCTGACCCAGCTCTATGAATGACACCCATCCACTGGAGATACCCATCGGTCTCTACCGCCATCCATCATCTGGAGCATTAAGGCATTTACCCATGCCTATGGAGGTAAGGGCTCTGTGAGCACATTACTGTACAGATGCCATCCATTATTACCCACGTCACCTACCATAATTTTGGAGAAGATTCATGAACACTTATGCCTAATAATTTGATCCTTTCTTTGGACTTATTTATTGATTGATTTTATTCATTTTTTATTAGGATTTTTATCATTGTCCACTCACTTGCATAACGATTTTTTGACACTTTAGTATCACTCCATTATCACTGTTATTATTGTTGTGCGCGAAATCACTCTGTTTCCTCTTTTTTATTGGTTGAAATACATACCTTATTCCTCACACTCGTAGGCTTCCTCCTAGATGCATGACCAGTCCCCTACAGCTGGGCTCCTCTTTGCAGCCCAACTGGACTAGCAATCCACCTTTGTAAATGAGAACATATACATCAAAAAGAATGAATGGGATGGGAGATGGTAAGGTATATACATATAATCTTATAAAATCCTTAATTTATTTAACCCAACATAAAGATCACAAATTAAAGCATAAATACATCTAAGACTGGTAATGTTCATCATGGTAAGTTTTACACATATTCCACCAAAAAAACTTTTCTCTCTTTTTCACATATTAATTTCCATTTCACCTTACATATTTTTTACATATTTCTTCGAAGTGTAGCAGTTCTCTACGCGTTTCATGAACAACGCTCACTTCTTCAGAGGAGTACAAACATATAGTAGAAATATAGAATATACAGATATGATTATTATAACATGCAATATTTCTTGTTTTCCTTTCCCCATGCATATATTGATACATGTCCCTATCGATCCATTTATACAGCACATAAAAATATCTACTTACAAGGAACAGCCAGCCAAAACATTAAAAACTCAATGATTTCTTTTCCACAGGTGCCCATCCTGAAGGATCACAGACAAAAGGCCACAAGGGATATCTCCCAAATCATATCTAAAGGCAATAACCTGTAATATTATAGAAAGTAATATTCATTTTAATATATTTTCTCCAATCCAGCCAAAGAGAAGGGGAAAAAAGGAGAGGCAAGAGAATCATAGCTAGTATATTATATTCTCGCATGCCTTGTTTCATTTATAACATGTAGCCGACTAACATCCACCTCTGCTTTCTCATTGTATTATGGTTGTATTAATCATGCTTTGCCCCCTTCTGTCTATGATTGTAAAGAGTGTCTTTTTAGTCCTCTTATACTACATTTATTCAATCTGTATTATATACAGTTAAATAAACAAAATCAGTAAGGCCTAAGTAAGTAATAATATGTGGAGTAGGAATCAGTGGAGTCATGCAATAGGAATGTTGTTAGAGGAAGAATGTATATATATATATGTGTATATATGTATGTATATATATATATATATGTATGTATATATATATATATATGTATATATATATATGTATGTATATGTATATATATATATATATATATATATATATATATATATATATATATATATTTTTTTTTTTTTTTTTTTTTTTTTTTTCATTAGCTGCAGGGTCTTTGGGAGAGATAATATGAAATTCATATATCACCTGAACTGACCCACCCTGCCTGCTATAAGTAGACCAATATAATTGTAAACCAAAACCAACAAATATAGCACTAATAATGTAGGTTGTATGACATTTATTGATTTAATTTATATAACTCCTTTTTTTTCCCTTTCTCTTTGGCTGACTTGGAGAGAGTATATTACAATGACTATCTCTCCTTATAATACAGATTATTTCCATCAGATATGAGGGAAGATTCGGGAGATATCCCCTGTAACCTTTTGTCTGTGGTCATCCGGGGTAAGCTTCTTTGGAACTAAAGGGGGGTTAATTGGGACTTTAAATGAAACACATAGAAACATATGCCTCTATCCCTATATCTATATACTAAAAAAGGTGTTTAGGACTTTAAATGAGGCACGTGTGGCACAACTAAATTATTGATCAATGTAAAAATGACAAAAGAAGGGGGAACATTTGGGACTTTGAGTGAGACGTAAGAGAAGGTTTACGCCTCCATCCCTGAGCTGTATGCAACAAAGGAAGCCAGAAATTTGGAACTTTGAATGAGGTTTGTATGGTGAAACCAAACAAATCATGTGGGTAAAAACATCCATTTATTTATCCATATTACTGAACCATTAAAAGGCATGATATAATACAGTATAACATGCATAGTAAAGTTGTCAAATTACATTGAGAAAATTATTAATAACATGGCACATAACAGTAAAGCATATGCATACTGGACACTTTAGGAGAATGTAGTCTGGTAAAAACGTAAATTGGTAAAATCGTCTAGGATCTCCATGTACAGGGGATGCATAAAGAAAGGCGCGACACGTTTCGTGGACTTCATCCACTCATCAGGAGCAGTGCATCCATGTTCTAAAAGGGATATGTAAAAATTATATATCTGTTTATTCTCATGATGAACAATAAGTAGCATGACACATTACAGTTTGTACATACCTGAATATGAATTATTGTATATTAATATGCAAATAACGTGTTTCATAGAATTTGGAGCTCTTACAGACCTTCACATGGACACTCTTTTTCTCTTGGGGATGTAGAGGTGTGTGCCCGGTTTTTCTGCAGGCCTGTATCACCTCAGCTCCCGGAAGAGACATTTCAAGATGAATAGTTTTTCTCTTCCTCCCGCTCCTATTCCCTCCCCTGATGCATCTGCTCCTGAGGAAGTGGAGCGAATCCACGAAACTTGTCAAGCTTTTTTTGGATGCAGTCATGTCCTTTATAGATGGTTTAATATATTTTTTATTTAGATCTTACCATGCAATTCTGCAATTTTAATCAATTTTTTGAAATAGAGGACAATTGGCTTACACTATAAACTGCAGTGTGCTGTTTTGTTATCCTTATGTATATATGAATTGTGTGGACACATACGCTGCTGGCCCCCTCACAGTGTCATGGGAAGGTCTGCCTCTCCTGTTGGCCTCCCAGACATGATGGGGGGGGGGGGTGCTTATTAACAAAATCTAATAAAGGTCTGGAAATGTGTATGGGGATGCACTTTAATTATTGGAAAGTGGTGTTTGGTGCACTTTAACCTGAGTACTCACTACACAGACACACTCTACTGACACACTACAATATACTGCAGTAAAACTGCACTGATGCACTGCAATATACTGCGTTAAACCTGCAGTAATGCACAGAAATGTACTGCATTAAACATGCAGTGACACACAGAAATATACCTCAATAAACGTGCAGTAACGCACAGAAATATACTGCATTAAACGTGCAGTGAATCACTGAAATGTACTGCGTCCAACATGCACTAACGCACTGAAATACGCTGCGTTAAATGTGCACTAATGCATTGAACTATACTGCTGTAAACCTGCCCTGACAAAATAAACTGACACTAATGTAAAAATGAATGGTCACTATACTCACACTGATTGAACTATTACTAGATTCATACTAAAGTGACACTAAAGTAACAATGAATGGTGGTCACCACACTCACACTGACTGAACTATCACTAGATTCACACTAAACTAATATTCTGCATTGACAATAGAATCAGAATAGCACACTATAGCACACTCACTATCTAATAGCACTGAACAGAGCCCTGTTCTATCTCTCTCCACGTCAATATCACACTACAAATGGCTGCTATTGAAATAATTATTTTATCGTGTGGGGCGGGACTAAGAGCAATGAGCCATGATTGGATAGAGTCACCATTACTTTCTCCAATGATGGCTCTGACAGTGCTCTGTGCCCTGAGTGGGCAAAGCTTTCATTGCTTTAGCTAATTAGGGCTTCCAATGCACTGTGCAGCGGCGCAGTGCATTGTGGCTATTCGGCATGCAGAAGAAACTTCCAAACGCCCTGATAATTTGGGTGTTCGTCGAATGGGTGAACAGCCAATGTTCGGCCCAAACTCATGCTTGGGCCAAACCATTCACCGATCCCTAGTTATAGGTAATGAAATGAAATGACACAGGGAAAAAGTATTGAATACATGGAGAAACGGAGGTGCAAAAAGGCATGGACAGCCAAGACACCAGCTGAAATCTTTCAGTAATTATAAAGCAATCCTGCCCCTTGTCAGTGAAAAGTAATATCAGCTTGTTCAGTGTAAACTGATGGCCTATAAAAAAGTGTCTCATTAGCAAGGTGTCACACAAGAAACATCTAAATGTAGAACATTATAGCAATGCTTCTCCCCCTGTTTTTTGCACACCACGAGCCAGTACAAGACACCTTAAGTGAACCAAAGAGGTATGCGTAAACACACAAAATGTGCACTTAGGATGTGTCAAATGGTCCTCTCCCGAAGAGGAAGAACGCTTCCCTGAACCCCCCAGGGCACAAGACTCCTGATGGAGGCAAGGCACACTCAGCTTTATCTAGCCCAAATCTTGTTGGACACCGCTCTTCATGATCAGTCCAAAACTTAACGAGTACTAGGCGAAGCGTTCCCCCAAAGAGAGACGCCTCCAAGGCAGAGAGTGAGGTAACCTAATGGCCACGCATCCTTGCCCTAGACTTTGGGGTAGGCCTGAAGACTCACACCCTACAATCCAAGTACCTGGCTACACCTGACTTATAAAAGTGCAACATATATAAGTGCAAGTAGTGCTTTGCTCTCCCTACAGTTTTTCTATCGGTAACACACCCTGACAATATGGCTTCTAGGAACACACCCTCTTATTGTCTATGTCTCAAATTACTGGCTTTCAGGGACTCATCTGACTAGTGACAAAGGTGGTGCATTGCAGTATATGTTTGGGCACACATTTTTGGCCATAAACTTATGCCCCGTACACACGGTCGGATTTTCCGACGGAAAATGTGTGATAGGACCTTGTTGTCGGAAATTCCGACCGTGTGTAGGCTCCATCACACATTTTCCATCGGATTTTCCGACACACAAAGTTTGAGAGCAGGCTATAAAATTTTTCCGACAACAAAATCCGTTGTCGGAATTTACGATCGTGCGTACACAAATCCGACGCACAAAGTGCCACGCATGCTCAGAATAAATAAAGAGATGAAAGCTATTGGCTACGCCCCGTTTATAGTCCCGACGTACGTGTTTTACGTCACCGCGTTCAGAATGATCGGATTTTCCGACAACTTTGTGCGACCGTGTGTATGCAAGACAAGTTTGAGCCAACATCTGTCGGAAAAAATCCTAGGATTTTGTTGTCGGAATGTCCGATCAATGTCCGACCGTGTGTACGGGGCATAAGAGTTTAACGGCGAATTCATGGGATCTACCACAAACACAAGATAGCTTTGAACCCAAAACCTCCCTACTCCTCACTAACAAACACCAACATTTGAGTCCTTTTCAGCTTTACACCTTATTTTATGTATGACGGTTTCATTATTTGTTGTGCGCTTCCAACAATCAGGAACATGTTGTTGAACTACAAACAAGGACAACAAAAAGCTTTGTAATACATTATTCTCTTTATTGTTCCTGCCCAAATCATTTGCATATTGTTTTTTTTGAATGCAAGAAAAATGTTTTGAAACAAACAACAGGAAAAAAAAAAAAATAGCACTGTCAGAAAGAAATCAACACCTCAGCATTAAAGACATAAGCTCTGCGTACCAGCCAGTTTATTTCAAATATTTTTGATACTGTTCATTGTAATTTTTGCTCATTTAATATAAAAGTTTAAGCTTTAGAAAATGATGGTGCACAAGGGATTCTTTATTAGAATTAAACAATTGATTAAATGTGACTTACAATAAGAAGAGTCATCAAATATTTATAATGAAATATTGCAACTGTTGTGGAAGAAAATATATCAGATCATCATTATTCTGAGCTTAAAAACTGACATACAGATAAAGCAAAAAAAAATTAAAAATGAGAAAAACGGAAAAGATCCAGCTTTAGTTGTGCACATAAACCAATCAGTGGCCATGTTTTTTTTTAGACCTTGATGATCTTAAAGGAATTTGGTATACATCATTACAAAATCTGTATTGCTGCTCCCTAGGGAGCTGCACTGGAAATAATTGCGTTCCCATACTTGTCTCATAGCTACCTGCCCTGTATCTGAATCCAACAGCTCACCAACAATTCTCCTACACAAATTAGTTTTTTTTTACCATTTTTTGAATTTTCAGGGTTTAGGGGTGCAGGATACCCAAAAAAGCATAAGCAGAGGGACACTGTTTAGCCACTTGACCTCTGGAAGATTCACCCCCCTTCATGAACAGACCATTTTTTCCGATACTGCACTGCGTTACTTTGACTGACAATTGCGTGTACCCAATTAAAATTTATGTCATTTTTCCCTACAATTAGAGCTTTCTTTTGTTGGCGTTTGATCACATCTGCATTTTTTTTTTTTTTTTTTTGCGCTATAAACCAAAAAAGTCTGACAATTTCGAAAAATAAAAAACAATATTTTTTACTTTCTGCTATAAAACACATTCATTAAAAAAATGTAAAAAAAAATAAAATTAATAAATTTAGGCCAATATGTATTCTGCTACATGTTTTCGGTATAAAAAAAAATCCAAATAAGCATATATTGATTGGTTTATGCAAACGTTATAGCGTCTACATTTATGTTTATGGAATTTTTATTTATTTTATTTTTTTATACTACTAATGGCGGCGAAAAGTGACTTATAGCAAGACTGCAATATTGTGACAGACAATCTGATACTAACTGACACTTTTTACACTTTGCGGGAGCCAGTGACACTAATACAGTGATCAGTGCTAAAAATATGCACTGTCACTAGACTAATGACACTGGCTGGGAAGGGGTTAAACATCTAGGGCGATCAAAGGGTTAACCGTGTGCCTAGCCAGTGTTTTTGTGTGCACAGTGTGCTGCTTTTACTAGGGGAAAAGATGGATGTGCAGAGACACAGAATACATTCCTTCCCCCCCCTGTTAGAACTGGGATATGCCTTGTTTACATAGGCATAGCTCAGTTCCCTGTGTATTGCCTACGATTGGTGGGTGCCGGAGGACATCGAGTGCCATTCACAGCAGAAGCAGCCCGCCGGAAGCACATGTGCGCCCCCTGCAGTCCGCAGTGCAGAATCATAAATATATATATATGTAGCACCCTCTAATGGGTGCTAGAAGTAGTTGTTAGTGTAAGAAAATTTGGTTTGGCTGAGGGCCAGGCCTGGGTTGTGAATCTGGGTCAGGGTTTAGTGACTCAGGGGCTCGATGACTCATCTGGCAGCTCTCTCGGACACTTTCCCTTGGTCTGAAAGTTTGTAGAAACTTCCAGAGCTGGAGGGTGGGAGTAAGGAGGGGCTGCCATGCATATTTATGAGACCTCAGCCAATCCCCAGCTTTGGGCCGGCAGGGGGCAGAGCTTACCTCATAAATAGACAAGAGCCATGCCAGTAGGGGCAGTCGGGTGGAAGATGGAGATGGATTGCTGAGGAGGCTGTTGTGGCCTTTGAAGGTGCCCCCCAATCTGAGGGGGGTGACCTCGGGCCTGGGGCTCGGGTGAAGGAAGATTCACCCTACAACACATGGAGGAAACCCTTTCTGGAGGCACAGCAGTAAGTGAGAGGAACAGCGGGAACAGGTCAGCACATCTGGGAGATCTCCTGAGGAAGAGTCATCTGGGTGGGCTGGTGAGTGTCAATCTGGAGGACTGTGGGGAGAAGTTAGCTAGGAGGGCTATTGAAAGGGTTGGCTGCAGCCAGGCGGGTTGGCAGTGCCTGAAGAGGTGGTGCTGGGATTAGTAGCCACAGGAGGAAGGTAAGCTGGACATTGAACTACGTTTCTGCCTATAATGGCCAATTGCTTTCATATGACTGAGTAACTGTCAGGTATTCACAGTGAACCAGCAAGGTTCTGCAAGCAAAGTATAGGACTGTATATAGGTGAGGTTGTCCCGGAAGTTTGTTCTGAAGTCAAGTGGGCATCCCAAAACCTCCCATCCCTATCCAAGTTATTATCACTCAATAAATAACAAAAAACAACAAAGACGGTCTGTACTCTGCCTCTGGGGTGCTTGTGGAAATTTGGTCTGCCTGGCTGTGCAGGGTGGGGGATCCCAGTTATGTCGGGGTGTGCTACATATACAGTATGTGATTCTGCACAGGCAAGCTGCCCTGTAGCAGTTAAACTGCTATGGGGTGGACATTAAGTGGTCAGTCTAGAGGAGAGTGAAAGTATTTTTTACTGACCTGATCCCCTGCTCCCCTGGTAGGCGGTGCTCAGTGGTGGCTGGTGCTCAAAATTTGGGGGGGGGGGCGCAAACAAACTGAAAAAAAAACCCATCAATTGCATCCACTGTGCCATCAAACGCAGCTACTGTGCCCATCAATTGCCACCACCGTGCCATCAAACGCAGCCACTGTGCCCATCAAACGCACCCACTGTGCCCATCAAACGCTGCCACTGTGCCATCAAATGCAGCCACTGTGCCCATCAAATGCAGCCACTGTGCCCATCAAGTGTAGCCACTGTGCCATCAAACACAGCTACTGTACCCATCAATTACTGCCAGTGTGGCCATCAATTGCCACTACTGTGACCCATGAAATGCTGCCAGTGTGCCCATCAATTGCCACTACTGTGCCCCATCAAATGCTGCCAGTGTGCCCATCAATTGCCGCTACTGTGCCCCATCAATTGCTGCCAGTGTGCCCATCAAATTCCACTACTGTGCCCCATCAAATGCTGCCAGTGTGCCCATCAATTGCCGCTACTGTGCCCCATCAATTGCTGCCAGTGTGCCCATCAAATTCCACTACTGTGCCCCATCAAATGCTGTCAGTGAGCCCATCAATTGCCGCTACTGTGCCCCATCAAATGCTGCCAGTGTGCAATGCCCTGGACTTACCTGTCTCGCATCAGCGGCGATGTCCTGCATGCTCCTCGATGTCTTCTTCCATCCTCTTTATCAGGCGTCCAAACACAGCACCTGATGTTTCAGCCAATCAGGTGACAGGTCACAGATCCGCGCACGTGATTGGCTGAGAGGCGGTTCAGTGTTAGCAAAGCGAATTCCTTCGCTTCGCTAACACACAGCTGAGTGAACAGCGAACGCCCAGCATTGCGCCCACTGTTCACCTTTTTGGGCGCCTATTAGAGCCTACGGCTCTAATCAGGTGCTTCCAAAAAACACCCCCCGCCGCTGTAATTCAGGTGCCTGGCGCCCCAAAAAGGGGCCGGACACCTGAATAGGGGGTGTCAGCAGCGACCATAGATAGATTCATGCAGGAGCCAGGAGAGAGGGAGCAGCGCTACTACGCCCTTTATGGGCGCACCACCACTGCTCCCTAATGCGGTGGTAGACTGACCTTCAGTGGACGTCCAATGCAGACTTGCATTGATCCTGATGGACCTTAGACTACTGGAGCATGGGGTAAAAGACACTGCAGGGACTGGGCTAGCAGTGCAGAAGAGCAGAGGATCAGGTAAGTAAATCTACTTTCACAAGCCCCTAGACCTAAATGAGCAATTAACCCCTGCATTGCAGGATTTTCAAGTTTCCAAGTGTTGGGCTTTAATTCTGGAACATCTGTCTAGTTTGGTTCTGAAGCTTTGTGCAGCGTTGGGATTCTGTCCAGAGAGTGTCTCTCCTTTTAAAAGTCAAATACTCGTGGCTTTTTAACCCAGCAGCTTGACCAAGATTGTCAGGTGTAAGTGTTTAATGCACAGCACAATTGGCTATACAGTGACATTTCCTAGCCAGGAAGCTTTTATCTAAAAGTCATTTTATCATGTTATTTATTATTATTAAATGGCCTTTCCAATGAGTCAGACTGGCAGAGGAATAACAATTTAGTTACAATTTATCACTTTCAGGAAGATCCATGCTGGATGATTTAGTATGCGGGGAACGCAGACAGAGAATGAGCAGCCCCAGGTCAGATGGATCCTGAGTGACATAAACAATGCTGACTTTTTTCCAATCTCCTTATTGGACGCTAATATAGGCTTTCAGGTACAGCATATTTATTGTATTCTTTAAATAGGGACTGAGCAGAGAGCAGACATTCTGCTGCCAAGAGACTAGTAAGTCCCCATGTGCCTTATCAAGCGAGAAATAAATGTGGCAAGCAGACACGATATAGTTTATAAAGTCGCCAAGGCCATGTTTACACTTGCATTTGGGGGCGGTAAAAACACAAGCTTCAGCCAGGTCTTTACTACCCCAACTGGTCCCCCTTAAACTAAAGGCAGAGGACAGGGGTGTTCTGTACACGTGCCGGCATACAAAAATGAGCTCCTGTGTTGTGCCCCCTGCCAAGTGAGACCCATTTAAGTAGTGTGGGTTTTTAGGGGTTAAAACAGGTGGTGAGAAGGGTGACATAACGCCTCCTCAAACCTGTGAAACATGCTTAGAAAAGCAATCAATCATTTTTCTCCTACATGTAAAACTCATACTTTTTGTGCTTAAAAATTATTCAGAACGCCAAACATTAAATATATATTTTTTAGAAAAGACCCTAGAGAATAAAATGGTGGTCGTTGTAATTTTTTTATGTCACATGGTATTTGCGCAAACACAAATTTTTTTTGTTTGGTATAAATATATTTGAATTCGTTTTAATGCAAAAAAACCCACAATGTCTAACCCAATTTTTGGTGAAATATAACAGATCTTACACCGAGTAAATATATACCTAACACGTCCCACTTTAAAATTGCTCACACTCGTGCAATGGCACCAAACTACGGTAGTTAGAAATCTCCTTAGACAACACTTTAAATATTTTTACAGGTTACCAGTTTACAGTTACAGAAGAGGTCTAGTGCTAGAATTATTGCTCTCACTTTATCGTTCGTGGTGATACCTCACACGTGTGGTGCGAACACCGTTTACATATGTGGCCACAACTTACACATGAAATCGCTTCTGCGCAGAAGCACAAGGGGACAGGGGCGCTTTAAAAAAAAAAATATTATTTTTTTTTTAATTTTATATTTTTATTTTTACACTATCCCTTTATTTTTTTTGTTGATCACTTTTATTCCTATCACAAGAAATGTAAACATCCATTGTAATAAAAATAGGTCATGACGGGTCCTCTTTATGGAGACATCTGGGGTCCATAAAACCCCAGATCTTTCCTCTAACCTGGAAGGCATGAGATAAAAGAAAAAAAGTTTGATCTCTACTTGCAGTGTTTACATCTGCCAGAGCTGGAAGTGATGTCATGTTATTGCTTCCAGCCTCCCAGAATCATAGAGATGGCTGGGGACCATCCGATCACATGGGAGAGCATGGAGAGGCTCCCGCTGCCTGTAAAAGCAATCCAGCGGCTAATCAGCTGCTAGGATGACTTTTTACATTGTGGGTAATCGCCGGTTGAAAAGATACTGGGATGATGCCTTTAGCTGCAAGCATCATCCCGATATCTCCAATTCAAGTCCAGGACGTCATATGATGTCCTATGGGCAACAATAGTGATGTGCAAACTAAATTACAACCTCATATTCATCAATCTGTTAAAAAAAAAATTTAACACAGTAAAAATAAAATTATCATGAAAAAATAATATGAGGCTTCTTCTATGAATCGCTTCTCAATGTGATAGATGCAATTAATACCAATGGATACGGTGACTATATTGAACAAATAAATCCATAAATAAAAGTCCTTTATATGTACTAATATGTGTTATCCATCCTTGTGTTTCTTGTACTGTTGAATCAATGGGTGAGCTCCACTACCACTAAGAAAAACCCAACCAGGACAGGGGCTTTTGGAAGGGAATAGGTGCTGGCCTTCTACCCACTGATTGTGGCCCATAGAGGAGCCCATGGACCAAGGATTTTGTATGGTTCTCCCAGTCAGAGCATTGAAAAGAGCTCAGTTCAGCCTCTGATCCCATGGAGAGAGCAGATCATTCTCTAATAAACCAACCGCCGGAAACTCCTTCCTAGACTACAATAGCTGCCATCACCCTCGCTGGCTAAACAACATCCCCAAGAGTCAATTCTGCCACCTCAGACATAATTGCACCAAGCAGGCAGACTATCAGGCCCAAAGCGTAACCCTCAAACTAAAATTTCTTGAAAAAGGCTATCCACCACTTCTCATTGAACAAGCATACACCACATATGTCAAGCCAAACACCCACACCCACAAAACCAATTCATCAATTGTTATTCGGTTCACTACCCAATTTTACAATAAGCACAAAAACATGGAACATATAGTTCACAAATATTGGCCCATACTACTGCAGGACCCTCATTTAAAAGACAGCATACCTATCAAACCCAAATTTTCATACAGAAAAGCACCCAACATGGAAGGAAAAATTGCCCCTAGCAAACTCAAAAACAATAAACACACATCATTGTCGCTCCAATTCTTCTCTATGATCGGTATGTATCAAGGCGACAAACCCCTCTGCCTCACATGCAGCTTTATACAACACTTACAATAAAAGCGAAAACATATAAAATCCAAGAATTCTATACATGCGCCACAGACCATGTAGTCTACTGTCTTTCCTGCCCCTGAGGTCTCCGCTATGTAGGCAGAACCATACGCCCCCTACGCCAACGTTTTGGAGAGCATCGTTGGTTTATTGAAGCTGGTAAAGACCACCACAGCGTCCCACGTCACTTTACAGAACACCATCCCAGATCCACCCAAGGCCTAAAAGTGTGAATCATCGAATCCATACCAGTCAGTTTCCCATCGGCAGAGAGATTTCAACGTCTCCGCCAAAGGGAAACCTATTGGATATATGCCCTAAAAGTCCATCCAAGGAATATGGGTGTAGGTCTGACGAAGGAGCCGCGCATGCTCCGAAACGCGCTACCGCCCACCACCTCTCACTAACGCCATCGGCCTTGTGCGTTCCAACGTGGAACCCAGAACACAGGCCGCTTCATTGCCTCCTCCCTCCCGCACATATGGAAGTAATCTGACAGCTGCTGGATGGTGATACTTGGCTCTCCATTCGCGGAAGAGGACAGATCCATTTACCAGAGGCGGACTCCATGTTACATTCTTTAATGATCTACGATCCTGTAAGTGCTTTTAACCCCTCGTGCACTTGATTCAATCTTTTATTATTGCACTTACAGTATCTCACAAAAGTGAGTACACTCCTCACATTTTTGTAAATATTTAATTATATCTTTTCATGTGACAACACTGAAGAAATGACACTTTGCTACAATGTAAAGTAGTGAGTGTACAGCTTGTATAACAGTGTAAATTTGCTGTCCCCTCAAAATAACTCAACACACAGCCATTAATGTATAAACTACTGGCAACAAAAGTGAGTACACCCCTAAGTGAAAATGTAAAAATTGCGCCCAAAGTGTCAATATTTTGTGTGGCCGCCATCATTTTCCAGCACTGCCTTAACCCTCTTGGGCATGGAGGTCACCAGAGCTTCACAGGTTGCCACTGGAGTCCTCTTCCACTCCTCCATGATGACATCACGGAGCTGGTGGATGTTGGAGACCTTGCGCTTTTCCACCTTCCATTTGAGGATGCCCCACAGATGCTCAATAGGGTTTAGGTCTGGAGACATGCTTGGCCAATCCATCACCTTTACCCTCAGCTTCTTTAGCAAGGCAGTGGTCGTCTTGGAGGTGTGTTCGGGGTTATCATGTTGGAATACTGCCCTGCAGCCCAGTCTCCAAATGGAGGGGATCATGCTCTGCTTCAGTATATCACAGTACATGTTGGCATTCATGGTTCCCTCAACCAAGTGTAGCTCCCCAGTGTCGGCAGCACTCATGCAGCCCCAGACCATGACACTCCCACCACCATGCTTGACTGTAGGCAAGACAAACTTGTCTTTGTGCTCCTCACTTGGTTGCCGCCATACACGCTTGACACCATCTGAACCAAATAAGTTTATCTTGGTCTCACCAGACCACAGGACATGGTTCTAGTAATCCATGTCCTTAGTCTGCTTGTCTTCAGCAAACTGTTTGCGGGCTTACTTGTGCATCATCTTTAGAAGAAGCTTCCCTCTGGGATGACAGCCATGCAGACCAATTTGATGTAGTGTGCGGCGAATGGTCTGAGCATTGACAGGCTGACCCCCCACCCATTCAACCCCTGCAGCAACGCTGGCAGCACTCATACATCTATTTCCCAAAGACAACCTCTGGATATGACGCTGAGCACGTGCACACAACCTTTTTGGTTGAACATGGCAAAGCCTTTTCTGAGTGGAACCTGTCCTGTTAAACCACTGTATGGTTTTGGCCACCATGCTGCAGCTCAGTTTCAGGGTCTTGGCAATCTTCTTATAGCCTAGGCCATCTTTATGTAGAGCAACAATTCTTTTTTTTCAGATCCTCAGAGAGTTCTTTTCCATGAGGTGCCATGGGGAACTTCCAGTGACCAGTATGAGAGAGTGAGAGCGATAACACCAAATTTAACACACCTGTTCCCCATTCACACCTGAGACCTTGTAACACTAACGAGTCACATGACACCAGGGAGGGGAAATGGGTAATTGGGCCCATTTTGGACATTTTCACTTAGGGGTGTACTTACTTTTGTTGCCAGCGGTTTAGACATTAATGGCTGTGTGTTGAGTTATTTTGAGAGGACAGCAGATTTACACTGTTATACTAGCTGTACACTCACTACTTTACATTGTAGCAAAGTGTCATTTCTTCAGTGTTGTCACATGAAAAGATATAATAAAATATTTACAAAAATATGAGGGGTGTACTCACTTTTTTGAAATACTGTAAAGGCGCCTTTCTTTCTTTTTACATTCTCTAATGATGGACAACATTATGATGAACGCTGAGAGCAAGGCTTGGATTAATTTTCTGAATAAGGACTAGGGATGGGCCAAACACCCCCCCTGTTTGGTTCACAGCAGAACTGCCAAACAGGAAATGTTGTAACCCAAACAGAGAACCCCACTGAAGTCTATGGGAGCCGAACAGGTTAAATCAAAAGTGACCATTTTGAAGGCTTATATGCAAGTAATTGGCCTTAAAAGGGGTATGGGTACTGCCCTGGGGGACATGTATTAATATATATATTTTTTTAAATGATAATTTTTTTAAGGAGCAGTGATTTTAATTATGCTTAAAGTGCAACAATAAAAAATTGCTTTAAATATAGTGCCTGGGGGTCCCCTTAATGAGCCTGTAAAGTGGTGCATCTATAGCATGCGTAAAAAACGGAAAAAAAAATAGGTTTGGTGCCAGGCAGTCCCTCACATTATTACCACTAACACACAGCACTTATGTTGTACAAAAACAACATGCAACAACTTGTTGGAATCAGCAAACATTTTATATTGTGTCTTCCTACACTTAAAGTGTTACTAAACCCAGGGGCCTGCATTCACTATATCTGGTCTCCTACAGTACACAGAATATGGAAATGCAATTATTTTAGTAAACATAAACTGCTAAATATCTTTTCTCATCAGCAGTATATAGCAGTCTTGTGACTTCTATCAGTGTCTGGTTAAAGCTTATAGGAGGAGTTTTCATTCTACTGTGACTGTCCTATGAGGCTGCAGGACTGGTGACCCCCTGTCTGGACATCGCTAATTGGCCTTGTATGTAAAAATAGGTCACCATGTGCTTTCCCCCTTAAGGGGTCTCATCCACCTTCTCAGGATGCTCCTAGGATTACCACCTGGACACCTTCTCCCCTCACACTGATTCGGACCACGACAATCCAAGTACCTCTACTGACTCCTCCGCTCAAAGGAAATTTGAGCTCAACATGGTATTTTAATGTTTTAAAACAAATGCCACATTATTAAAACCAGCAGTGCACCACCTTAAAAGCACTTAAATACATCCAGTTATATGCCCTCTTTAAGATAGAGACCTCAGCATCTCCAGTCAGTGTAATAAAGCGGCTACTTCCGAGTAACATGATGACTTCACTAGGCCCCGCCCTGACATGTTGCGTCACCATCCTCATGACTTCTTTAAAGGGTAAACAGGGCCCTGCTATTCAAGTTGTCTTTTATAGCAGTACACGCAATTGAGCGGCTATAAAAAGACATCTTGGATGGGGGGGCTCTGTGTACCCTTTGAAGAAGTCACAAGGATGGATGGATGGGTGAGTTTACTATGAATATTAAAAATAAATTAAATAGCATTTTCAGTTAAATAGCATCCTCAGGTTAGTTCCACTTTAAAGCGTTACTAAAACCACATCAGTAAAATCAGTCTGTTTATGCAGTAAAGCATGATTGTTAGTTTCACTGTGGAACCTAAGGGGTCAATTCTCTGCATTGTGTAAAAAGCCTGTTTGATCCTGTCTTCTCTGACCCTTCCCTTCTTCCACTGTCCCAAATCCATCTCCTGATAGAGCCTTGGGAGGCACCCTGCAAATGCTCACTTTACTGTGTATTGCTAGAGAGTTTTTTTGTTCTTTTGAGGGTGCATGTGATCAGCACAGGGCCAATCAGCACTGTCCAGACAGGGGATAAGGGGTCCTGCAGTCTCACAGGACAATCAGAGGAGAATGAAAACTCTTCCTACAAGCTTTAATCAGTGCTGGGTTGGACAATGATAGAAGTCACAAGACTGATATATACTGCTGATGAGAAAAGGTGTTAAGCAATTTATATTTACTAATATAATTACATTTCCATGTTCTGTGTACTGTGAGAGACCAGATATAATAAATGCATGGTCTTGGGTTTAGTAACACCTTAAGGTCTGCTAAGCTGCAATATATTACATTTTTGGTTTTGGATCTAGATACCTTTTACTGTTGATCTTCATTATGAGAACAGGTCACTTAGCAGTATAAACATCGTAGAAATGTGATTCTGGTAACCATGGAACGGTTTATGCTTTTTCCGCTTTGCTCCTTCGTAATCCATGGTGAAAATCTCTGTGATATTATAAGATGTGGAAGCAGACAGACACTTCGTAAAGGATTGTGTATTAACTGCTATCCATACAAAAGTACACTAATGTGTTTTAATTAGGTGAATTAAGTGATTTTAATGGCTTCCTAATTAAAAAGGTCTCCTGCTGTTCTTGTTTTTTTTAATTTTGGAGTTCTCCTTTAATTGAGCACTTCAGTTAGAATTGTAAACATGGCCTTCAAATGCATGCAGGGTATATATAAAAAAGTGGTGCCACTGTATGACAGTTGCAACCTGGGCAGGAGGTATAACATCCATTATTCCACTAAAAAATTGGTGCAGATCTGCATACCCTATACTCAAACCATAGGACAATTGGGTTGGGGGGGGGGGGGGGGGCAGTACCCCGAGAAAAAGAGGGTATACAGTATCTCACAAAAGTGAGTACACCCCTCACATTTTTGTAAATATTTTATTCTATCTTTTCATGTGACAACAATGAAGAAATGACACTTTGCTACAATGTAAAGTAGTGAGTGTACAGCTTGTATAACAGTGTAAATTTGATGTCCCCTCAAAATAACTCAACACACAGCCATTAATGTCTAAACTGCTGGCAACACATGTGAGTACACCCCTAAGTGAAAATGTTCAAATTGGGCCCAAAGTGTTAATATTTTTTGTGGCCACCATTATTTTCCAGCACTGCCTTAACCCTCTTGGGCATGGAGTTCACCAGAGCTTCACAGATTGCCACTGGAGTCCTCTTTCACTCCTCCATGACGACATCACAGAGCTGGTGGATGTTAGAGACCTTGCGCTCCTCCTCCTTCAATTTGAGGAAACCCCACAGATGCTCAATAGAGTTTAGGTCTGGAGACATGCTTGGCCAGTCCATCACCTTTACCCTCAGCTTCTTTAGCAGGGCAGTGGTCGTCTTGGAGGTGTGTTTGGGGTCGTTATCATGTTGGAATACTTCCCTGCGGCACAGTCTCTGAAGGGAGGGGATCATGCTCTGCTTCAGTATGTCACAGTACATGTTGGCATTCATGGTTTCCCTCAATGAACTGTAGCAGCACTCATGCAGCCCCAGACCATGACATTCCCACCACCATGCTTGACTGTAGGGAAAGACATACTTGTCTTTGTACTGCTCACCTAGTTGCCACCACACATGATTTACACCATCTGAACCAAATAAGTTTATCTTGGTCTCATCAGACCACAGGACATGGTTCCAGTAATCCCTGTCCTTAGTCTGCTTGTCTTCAGCAAACTGTTTGCGGGCTTTCTTGTGCATCATCTTTAGAAGAGGCTTCCTTCTGGGACGACAGCCATGCAGACCAACATGATGCAGTGTGCGGCGTATGGTCTGAGCACTGACAGGCTGACCCCCCACCCCTTCCACCTCTGCAGCAATGCTGGCAGCACTCGTACATCTATTTCCCAAAGGCAACCTCTGGATATGACGCTGAGCACGTGCACTCAATTTCTTTGGTCGACCATGGCGAGACCTGTTCTGAGTGGAACCTGTCCTTTTAAACCGCTGTATGGTCTTGGCCACCTTGCTGCAGCTCAGTTTCAGGGTCTTAGCAATCTTCTTATAGCCTAGGCCATCTTTATGTAGAGCAACAATTCTTTTTTTCAGATCCTCAGAGTTCTTTGCCATGAGGTGCCATGTTGAACTTCCAGTGACCAGTATGAGAGAGTGAGAGCGATAACACCAAATTTAACACACCTGCTCCCCATTCACACCTGAGACCTTGTAACACCAATGAGTCACATCACATCGGGGAGGGAGAATGGCTAATTGGGCCCAATTTGGAAATTTTCACTTAAGGGTGAACTCACTTTTGTTGCCAGCGGCTTAGACATTAATGGCTGTGTGTTGAGTTATTTTGAGGGGACAGAAAATTTACACCGTTATACAAGCTGTACACTCACTACTTTACATTGTAGCAAAGTGTCATTTCTGTAGTGTTGACACATGAAAAGATATAATAAAATATTTACACAAATGTGAGGGGTGTACTCTCTTTTGTGAAATACAGTCAGGGCTGTGTTTTGGCCTAGGCCGACAAGGCCTAGGCCTAGGGCGGCACTTTGCGGGGGCGGCAAAGAAAGCCCCCCCACATAAGAGAAAGCCCCCCCACCTGTCTTGCCGGCTCCCGCGGCCGCCTCCCGCACACATGCAGCCCACAGCGGCCGGCTTGCTGTAGCGGCGCCGCTGTGTATGGGCGTGCTTGGCAGAGGGTGGGGGGCATGTAACTCATGCCCCCACCCTCTGCCAAGCACGCCCATACACAGCGGTGCCAATACAGCAAGGCAGCCGCGGGAGCTGGGAATCGGGAAGACGGTTGGGGGGCTTTCTCTCATGAGGGGGGGCGGCATGTGACTCACGCCCCCATAAGCGGCAGGTGACTGGCGGAGTTGGAGCCTTATGCTCTGCCTACTCTCCTCCGCACTGCTTCCCTGCAGTGAACATTCTCCTCGGCACCGGGGCGGGGTCTGGCTGTGACCTCAGAAGGAGGAGGAGAGAGAGAGGAGCATGAGGGAAACCCCCAGGACAGCAGGTAAAATTATTGAATCAATTATATCAGTGTTATAGGCACAGTGGCAGCATTTGATGGGCACAGTGTCGGTATTTGATGGGTACAGTGGTGGCATTTGATGGCACAATGGCTATATTTAATGGGTACAGTGGCTGCGTTTGATGGCACAGTGGCTAAAATTGATGGGCACAGTGGCAGCATTTGATGGGCACAGTGGCTGCGTTTGAGGGCACAGTGGCTGTGTTTGATGGGAACAGTGGCTGCGTTTGATAGGGCACAGTGGCTGCGTTTGCTAGGGCACAGTGGCTGCATTTGATGTGCACAGTGGCTGCAAGTAATGGGCACAGTGGCTGCGTTTTGAGGGCACAGTGGCTGCGTTTTGAGGGCACAGTGGCTGCGTTTTTAGGGCACAGTGGCTGTGTTTGAGGGCACAGTGGCAGCATTTGATGGGCACAGTGGCTGCAATTGATGGGCACAGTGGCTGCATTTGATGGGCACAGTGGCTGTGTTTGAGGGCACAATGGCTGTGTTTGAGGGCACAGTGGCTGCGTTTGATGGGGCACAGTGGCTGTGTTTGATAGGGCACAGTGGCTGCATTTGATGGCACAGTGGCTGCGTTTGATGGCACAGTGGCTACAATTGATGGGCACAGTGGCTGCGTTTGATGGGCACAGTGGCTGCAACAGTGGCTGCATTTGATGAAACAGTGGCTGCGTTTGATGGGGCACAGTGGCTGCGTTTGATGGCACAGTGACTACAATTGATGGGTACAGTGACTGCGTTTGATGGCACAATGGCTACAATTGATGGGCACAGTGGCTGCTACAGTGGCTGCGTTTGATGGAACAGTGGCTGCGTTTGATGGGGCACAGTGAGGCTGCAATTGATGGGCACAGTGAGGCTGCAATTGATGTATTTTTTTTTCAGAATTTTTTAGTTTGTTTACGACCCCCCCAAAAAATATTGAGCACCAGCCGCCACTGACATGTGCAAAGTGCTCCATGCATGCTAAAATCAATGCAAACCCATTAAACAGTCCACATTTAGTGAAAGTGCATTAATATGCAGATCATGATATTTCAATAAAGTGCTCCATCAATGCTGAAATCAATGCAAACTCATTAAAGAGGAGTTCTGCGCCTGTGAAAACATTAAAACTCAGCAGCTAAATGTAGCTGCTGACTTTTAATATTAGGACATTTACCTGTCCTGGGATCCCGCGATGTCGACACCTCCGCCGATTTTCAGATTGGCTCTAGGGTTTTGCCACCATCATTCATGGTAAGGGAAACTGGCCGGTTCCCTACTGCACATGTGCGAGGCGCGTTGCACTTTCTGAATGCCCCAGTGGAGGAAGGAGGAGGGGGGCCGAACTTCAGAGGGGGGCAGTGCAGTCTCCCGGAAGTGGGGAAGGGTACCTGTCAAAAACAGGTACCCGTTCCCCCCTCTCCCCTGAAAGGTGCCAAATGAGCCTAAAGAGGAAGGGGTGTGGTTTACAGATGATAGGGTGGGTCTTAAACAGGAAGGGGTGTGGCCTCGGCAGGAAGGGGTGGGTCATATTTAAATTAGGGGGTGCATGATTTTAGTCAGGCCTAGGGCAGCACAAAACCTAAATACACCACTGGATACAGTATACAGGGGGTCCCCGACTTACGAACATCCGACTTACGAACGACCCCTACTTACGAACGGGGCCCGAGTGACGTCACTGCCGGCCGACGCCATCCCTCTTCTTGCTGGAGTGTGAGCCGTTCCTGTGTTCCTGGCCTGGTTGTGAAGTTAAGGGGCCCCCCTCGTTATCCTGCCTGCCCGTCCACGGTCGGGGGACTGCCGGTGGCCTGCCAGGCCGCTACAACTGCCCGTCGCGGCCGCGGCCTTGTCCGGCCTAGTGAGGCCTCCAGGATCCCCGGTCTTTCCTAGGAGTGCTGCCCCGCGGAGGTGCACCACGGCCGGCCTGCCTGGACACACCGTCTACCCATCTCCCTGCTGTGCCATCAGGTGAGCAGCCTGTACTGCAGTACTGTAATATGCTTAAGATATATGTTTAATATGCAGTGTACTGTACCTCTGCTTCCTCCTGTCCCTGCCGCCATGTAAAGAGTAAGAGGGGAGAGCTGTGCTTCTCCCCTCTCAGCTATGAAAGAAAATCTAGCAGTGCTAGGAGGTGACAGGGTCAATAAAGGGAACCTGTCACCTCCAATTGCTATCACACAGGGAATTGTTTTCTCCTGTGTGATAGCAATAAAGTTAAATGAAAAAAATTGATAAAAAAATAAAAATAAAAAAAATAGGAAATACAGTATTAATTAAATTAAAAAAAAAATAACAAAGTAATTAAAGTAAAGAATAATTAAAATAAAAAAAATTATACAAAAATTAAAAAAAGTAAACGACAAGCTACAAAAAAAAAAAAAGTGATAAAAAAGTTAAAAAAAAAAAAGAAACAAAACATATTTGAACTAAACGTGCCACTCCTGCCATCCAGTTGCCATTTTTGGGGGGGTGGTTCGGTTGGCGGGGAGGGGGTGCATTGCGGAACCTGGCCTTGGGGTGGCAGGGAGAGCAAATCCGGCCCTGCTTGTACCACACACAATTGAATGAGAGCTCCACAATAGGCAGACGACATGAGCCCACGCTGGAACACAGGGACAGAATGTATCCCTGTGTCCCAGCACGAGCCCATGCCATCTACCCATGCGGAGCCCCCACCCAATCGCGCATGTTTTTTATACCATCTTTGCTTGGTCCTGAATGTAACCACTACTGTATCCTTCTGATCTCTTTTAGCCCTGTTTTTTTGTACTGTACTGGATCCCACAGTGCTTGACGGCTCTAAAGACGCACAACAAGCGGGCATACCTGTATCTATCTTGCCGCCACAGTGAGTGTTTTTATACAGTTCCAGTCTAACTAGAATAAATTGGTAATAAATTGGCTGGCTGCTACACTTTTTTTCCTTCTTGTTCTTCTTTTCTAGAGTGCACTTCATTGCACATTTTTTGTCTTCAAAATGCCGAAAAACAAATCTGATGCAAGTGCTGGTGATACAGCAAAGAAAGGAAGATCCATCACCATGGAAAATAAAGTAGAAATAATAAAAAGATCAGAAAAAGGTGAAACTCCATCATCTATTGGCAGAGCATTGGGCTACAATCGGTCAACGATCGCAACGATTTTAAAAGATAAAGGTAGAATAATGGAGCATGTGAAAGGCCATACCCCAATGCATGCTACGATTATTACCAAGCAACGCAGTGGTTTAATTGTCGAGATGGAAAGGCTGCTGACAATTTGGATAGAAGACCAAAATCAGCGTAATATACCTATCAGTCTTACTTTTGTTCAAGAAAAGGCTCGAAGCCTTTTCAACGATTTAAAAGCTGCCCATCCAAGAGAAGATGATGGCAATGAAGAATTTGGTGCAAGTAGGGGTTGGTTCAATCGCTTTAAAGAAAGAGCTAATTTGCATAGCATTAGAGTTCAAGGTGAAGCAGCAAGTGCCGATGTAAGTGCTGCAAATAATTTTCCCAAGATATTGAAAGCTATTATTGACAACGAAGGTTATATGCCAGAACAAATTTTTAATGTAGATGAAACAGGCTTGTTTTGGAAAAAAATGTCAGCTAGGACCTACATTTCAAAAGAGGAAACATGTGCACCAGGACATAAGGCATCAAAGGACAGGCTGACTGTCTTACTTGGGGGTAATGCATCTGGGGATTTAAAGCTCAAGCCTTTGTTAGTGCATCACTTCTTAAATCCCAGGGCACTACGTAATGTCACTAAGGCATCTCTTCCTGTTATTTGGAGGGCAAATACAAAGGCTTGGGTTACAGCTACAATGTTTGAAGATTGGTTTTTGAACCATTTTGTCCCTGCTGTTGAACGTTATTGTTTGAGGGAAAACATTCCCTTCAAAATTCTTCTTCTCCTTGACAATGCCCCTGGACATCCAAACACTTTAGCTGACTTGCACCCCAATGTAAAGGTGGTATTTCTACCCCCCAACACCACATCACTACTTCAACCTATGGATCAAGGAGTCATAGCCTCCTTTAAGGCCTATTATTTACGGAGGACATTCTCACAAGCTATCAGGGCTACCCAAAAGGATCAGATGACCTTAAGAGAGTTCTGGAAGAATTATCACATTTATGATGCCATCAAAAATATTGCTGATGCTTGGGCTGAAGTGAAAGAAACAAATATGAGAGGTGTTTGGAAAAATTTGTGCCCCCAATTCACAGAAGAATTTCTGGGGTTTACAGATGAAGAAATCTCCGCAACCAAGCAAGCTGTAGTTATTATTGGTAATCAATTGCAGTTGGACATCAGTGAAAATGATATCATCGAGTTACTCGACTCCCATGGGCAAGAATTAAGCAATGAAGACCTTATGGAACTAGAGCAGCAGATGACAGCATTTAGTGAAGAAAACCAGGACCTAGAAACTCCAACATTGAAAAAGTTTTCTACAAAACGGTTATCTGATGCTTTTCATCTTGTTGAAGCAGGAATGGCAAAGTTAGAGGAGCAAGATCCTGATACAGAGAGGTTTACCAAAGTTTATCGTACGGTTACTGATGGCCTGAGATGCTACAGGGCTATTTATGATGAGATAAAGAAAAGCGCTGTGCAAACATCCCTTGATGCCTACTTCAAGAGTCCAGAAGCTGAATCAGATTCTATAATAACAGTCCCATCCTCTTCAACAAGCCCATCATCCTCTACCATAATTGTTTAAGGTTGTACTGTTCTGTACAGTACTGTACAGTGTTTGAAAATGTTTAAGAATTTACATGTATGTATCTGCATCTACATGCACAGGTAAACATAAATAATATGTTAAACCAAACACCTGTCTACGTTGTATTTATTTATTTATAGAGCCACTTAAGTTTTTACTGCTGTCTGTATCCTCATTAGATGGATTTAATCTCACTTCCTGACTCTGAGACTGGATTTGCACTTAAAAAAGGTACTGTTCCGACTTACAAACAAATTCGACTTAAGAACAAACCTACAGTCCCTATCTCGTTCGTAACCCGGGGACCCCCTGTATCCGACCCGAGACGGTATGTTAATACCAAAAAAAACTTTATTGGCACCAATGATGCCTCCCTGATATGTGGCTCACTACGCCTTGTAAATAATTAGCCTCGTCAGTACAGAGGCTATAGGCATATGGTGCATAGAAAATAAGAGATGTTAGAAGTACTTGATGAAAATTAGCAAAGCTACATGAGCCACAAGATTTGGTGGACAGTACTGTTGTAGTGAGTTCATGCTTAGGTTAATGTTCATCGTTGTTTCCACATATCCAGCAGTGATGTTTCAGATTCAAAAAGCACAAGGTGGAGTGGCCAACATCCAAGTGCCCCTGTTACTAAAAGTTGTAAGGTATGTTATTATTGAACCAATAGGCGCTTCATACAATAATGAGCGTTTAGGGGTTCTCCTTCATATCTCGAGTGGTTGTGTGTGAACCATAGTATCATATGTAGGTCCACACTGTTGCAACCGACCAGTACCACCAAAGCGAGAGACCAAGACAGTATAAGGGTACTTGGATGTTGGACACTGTTGGCCTAGGCAAGAAACCAGGAAGCAACTGAAGAAATATAGAAAAGAAAATGTAAAACAAGTAAATATGATATACTTTCCTATGCATTATCTAATGCTAGCAGTATGAGGATTAAAAATAATGAAAGTTGATTGGGAGAGAGAAGTTCCAGTTAAGTGGTCTTCGCCATTACTCCAACTTATTGACCAAGACTGGTCAAAGTTTGAACACACGTATAAAGGCTCAGTGATTTCCTTTAGGGATACAATGATACACCTAAAATTGTTCCATCATATCCACAATATCCCTTTTAGACCTCAAAAATGGTAAAGTGTTATTACTTTACTTTTATTCCAGGAAGTCCATCCTCCAAACATGGAAGGAATCCCCCCCCCTTTGATGCTTGGAAAAAACGAATCAATAATGTTCTACCACTGTACAAAAACTTGATACTGTACTCTGGATCCAGGCCTCTGACTTAAAGTGTTACTGATCCCAGGACCCTGCATTCACTATATCTGGTCTCCCACAGTAGTACAGTACCCAGAACATGGAGATG
Organism: Lithobates septentrionalis; assembly: GCA_037952835.1. Taxonomy (NCBI): domain Eukaryota; kingdom Metazoa; phylum Chordata; class Amphibia; order Anura; family Ranidae; genus Lithobates; species Lithobates septentrionalis. The sequence continues at coordinate 1,739,268 of JBBDGP010000083.1, read as the reverse complement.
CAATTATTTTAGTAAATATAAACTGCTAAATACCTTTTCTCATCAGCAGTATATAGCAGTCTTGTGACTTCCTTCAGTGTCCAGCAAAGCACTGGGTAAAGCTTGTTGGAGGATTTTTCATTCTCCTCTCACTGTCCTATGAGGCTGCAGGACCCCTGACCCTCTGTCTAGACAGTGCTTACTGCAGGGCATGCAGTTGCAGCATGCTGGTGCAGGCTTTTAAGTGTTAAGATGGTTGTAAACCCTTACATATACCCACTACAGTGACTGGCCCCAGGTGATACTCAGAGATTAAACAAATCCTTCTACATGGGTTGTACCTTTTTATCTGCAGCCCCCAGAGCTGTTCAAAGAATGCACACAGCATTTCTGAGCTTTTAGAAAACAGGGTGCTGGGAACTGATGTTACACTTGGTAGAGCTCAGTGAGGGGAGCTCTGAGAGCTGATTGGAGTGAAGGGACGCACCCCCCTCCACTGCACAGGAACAAAGCTGAAGCTGTAAACCACAGGCTGTGTGCTTGAGCTCTCTCCTGGTCATGTTTTTATCTGTTGGTGTCAAGAAAATGTGTCAGAAGTGACTCATACTGATAGCAAAGCCACAAAGCAGCAGACAGAAATGACAGTTAGTGCTCTGGATTGAGACAAGTACACACTATAGAGGGATATGCTTTGTTCATATTTCATGTCAGAGGTTTACTTAAGACAGACAGCTTCCCTCTGAAAAGCAACCCACCACAGAGGGGTGGAAAGGGCTACCACAAATGTAAATGAGCCCTTACTGCATTAAACACAGCATCCCCATGACTCCTGGGAGCATGGTGGTACCTCCATAGACAGGGTGGGCTGATGTTTACCTCAAGGGTAGCTCACATAGGTAATAGTGGGACATGTAGACAGATGGAAAAAAAGTTTACAGCGCACACATACATGACATTTATCCTGCAAGGCTAGTTAAAAACACCTGAACATATTCAAAAAATACGGGGGTTTGGTCACACTATATGGTCATATAGTGCTAAGCCCACTTACTGCAACAAAGTACCCCGAATTAGTGGGTCCTACACTATCCATAGAATGGAAGATCCTACTTCTCTGAACCATGGGAGCCATACACTCCTCTAAATGGGAGAATTTAAAGGACTCCTATAACACAGGTGGACACTAATAAGAGGCAATGATGGAGGGGGGGGGGGGGGGTGCTCCAGCCCAAAGGGATTTGGTCAGAATCCATACACTAGACAAACCAAGATTTGGGGGGCACACCCTAAAAAATGCATAAAAGAGACAGAGGGCACTTGTCACTTTAGGATACAAAACAAAAAGAGGTTTATTAACTCTCCTGGGAGACAGGGGTAGGGAGTTCAGAACACCCGTTACTGGCCTACAGACTAAACCGCACAAAAAGAAGACACACCAGTACAGAAGATACCCTTTAATCTGATTCCATTACCTTCTTATTAGCAACCATCTCCATTAGCAACCAAATATTTTCAGTAGAAGCAGTAGTCTCGGTGATTCCATCATGAGGCTTTCCCAGGCTCTTCACAAGTTCCTCACCCAGGAGCTCGTGTGGAATAATGACCTCTGGTTCTTCATCTTGGACATCATCTGTTCCTCTCCTGCCTTCAACCAGGCTCCCAGACCACAGAGCCTCAAGCACCAGGACTCCCAGGACAAGCAGACTTATTTTGCTCCAAGCACACGTACAAGCCTCAGGCTTCAGGCATAATCACTCAGCTGCTCCTCACACACCCACCCCAGGTCAGAGCCTGGTGGGAAGAGAGAGATCACGTGGCCCTTACTCTTGTGGTTGGCAAGAGGAAGTATGAATATTCATAAGTCAGGTTTATTGTAGCTTCTCATACTAATATCAGAGGTATCAGTGAAAACTACTGGCAGAAGGGAGAAACCACAGCTTCACTGAATTTAGGGGGGAAACCAAATGGTCAATTAGATTATAAATAGGCTAAGTTGTATACCACCCAGTAGAACTAAATTTGGCTAGTTGTTCCTGTTTTGGACAGCGTGCCTACAATTGTAAAAATAAAAAAAGCAGCCTGACTACCCTACAAGTAAAACAATCTGAGGCTCTAATGCCGCGTACACACGGCCGGACTTTTCGGCATCCAAGGTCCGACGGAACGCATCTGTCGGATAATTTGATCGTGTGTGGGCTTCATTGGACCTTTTCTGTCGAAAAATCTGACGGACCTTAGAAATAGAACAAGTTTCAAATCTTTCTGACGGACTCGATTCCTATCAAGAAATCCGTTCGTCTGTATGCTAGTCTGATGGACCAAAAACGACGCAAGGGCAGCTATTGGCTACTGGCTATGAACTTCCTTATTCTAGTCCGTTCGTACGTCATCACGTTCCAAACGATCGGACTTTGGTGTCTTCATGTGTAGGCAAGTCCGTTTAGTTGGAACTCCGTCGGAACTCCGTTGAAAAGTCCTTTGGGGTTCAGTCCGACGAGAAGTCCGCTCGTGTGTACACGGCATAAATGTCTTTTTTGGTATAAACCAAAAAAACGATAAAATTGACATAATGCCATTATAGATTGCCTTTAATATTGCCTATACTCTAAAACATGATTGATAGGTAAAACCCTAAAGAGCATTCATTTAGAAATGACTTGTTCCCTTCAAATCTGTGAAATATATTATCGGAATAACTTTGTGCACAAGCTCCATGTAATAATATGAGACATGCCAATTTCCATATAACTCCAGCAGACAACAAAGAAAGATATTACATACTGAACACTTTTAATATCAATGTGTCAATCTTCCGGCATTTAAATATTTAAGCATTGTTTGCTCTCAGATAGTGAATGAATCATCTGATGTTTCTGTATTCTTGAAGTACAAATGATTTTCCTTTGTTGGAGGAATCACACAAACTCCCAAGCCTTTCATAATGGCTGATATTAAACTGAAAGACTCATCGGCTGGTAACACAAAATCACCTCTCTTATTGCAGCCTTCTCACTAATGATTGCTTTGTAATATTTTCCATTTTTTTTTAATTTAAGTTCTTACTAGTGAGTTATTTAAAACACTTAATAAGTTTCTTTCATTAAATCGTACCGTAACCTTGGCTGGATGGGGGAAGGTGGACTAACCACAATCTCTAAAGTAGCAGACTGATGGGTCCAGAAACTTGATATAATGATAGGTGACACATTAATGCTCAAATTTTAACCACTTCCGGACCGCCCACTGTCGTTATACGTCGGTACTTTGAAGAGTTATATCGTTGTTATAGCAGCAGCTAGCTGCCATAACCCCGGTATCCTCTTCTTCCGTGGGTGGTCCGCTTCAAGATAAAAGTGGTCTCTGCGGCGGATTCACCGCAAGATCACTTTTATCGACGGTTGGGAGAGGGACCCCCCCTCCCGCTGCACTCCGGTGCCCTCCGCTGCTTACCAAGGCCGTCGGCAGAGGCGGAGGCGATCGGATGTTGCCCGCTGTGTGACATGGAGATGAGTGAGGGGAAGATGGCCGCCACCCGTCTCCATATTATTGCAGGGCAGAAGCGATGTCAAAACTTCACTTCCGCCCATAGCTCTTAAAGGGCCATTTTTTAAAATTGCATTTTAGTGTAAATATGAGATCTGGGGTCTTTTTGACTCCAGATCTCATATTTAAGAGGTCCTGTCATGTTTTTTTTTTTCTATTACAAGGGATGTTTGCATTCCTTGTAATAGGAATAAAAGGGACACATTTTTTTTAAAAGAACAGTGTAAAAATAAAAAATAAAAGGTAAAATAAATAATAATTAAAAAAAAGTTTAAACGCGTTCCGTCCCGACAAGCTCACGTGCATAAGCGAACGCAAAGCGAACATAAGAAAACAGTGTTCAAACCACATGTGAGGTATCGCCAAGATCGGTAGAGCGAGGGCAATAATTCTAGCCCTAGACCTCCTCTGTAACTCAAAACATGCAACCTGTAGAATTTTTTAAAGGTCGCCTATGGAGATTTTTAAGGGTAAAAGTTTGTCGCCATTCGACGAGCGGGCGCAATTTTGAAGCGTGACATGTTGGGTATCAATTTACTCGGCGTAACATTATCTTTCACAATATAAAAAAAAAATTGTACTAACTTTTTCTGTCTTATTTTTTAATTCAAAAAAGTGCATTTAAAAAAAAAAAAAAGTGCACTTGTAAGACGGCTGCGCAAATACGGTGTGACAGAAAGTATTGCAGCGACCGCCATTTTATTCTCGAGGGTGTTAGAAAAAAATGTATAAAGTTTGGGGGTTCTAAGTAAATTTCTAGCAAAAAAGAAAAAACTATTTTTAACTTGTAAACAACAAATCTCAGAAAGAGGCTCGGTCCTTAAGTGGTTAAAATAAAATTAACATACTGTACATATAAAGATTTATGTATAGATTGTACAGTATCTTGCCTATAGGCATATTTATGTATCTCTGCCCTCCATCTCTCTCTCTATATATATATATATATATATATATATATATATATATATATATATAATATATATATATATATACATAGTACTGTGCAAAAGTTTCAGGCAGGTGTGAAAACATTCTGTAAATTAAGAATTCTATGAGAAATAGAAGTGTTACTAGTTTATTTCTGTCAATTAACAAAATGATTTAAAAAAACTATTTATCAAGATCAGTAAATGAACAGAAGAGAAATCCAAATCAAATCAATATTTGGTGTGACCGCCCTTTGCCTTCAAAACAACTTCAATTCTTCTAGGTACACTTGCACAGGGTTTTTAAAAAAAACTCGGCATGTTGGTTGTTCCAAACATCTTGGAGAACTAAGAAAAAGATCTTCCGTGGATGTCGACTGCCTCAGATCCTGCTGTCTCTTCATGTAATCCCAGACAGACTCCATGATGTTGAGATCAGGGTTGTGTGGCAACTAAACCATCACTTCCAGGACTCCTTGTTCTTCTTTACACTGAAGATAGTTCTTTTTTTTTTTTTCAATAGATTTTATTGAAAGAAAAGTGCAATACAAGGTATCACAATGGTTTGTATACAACATTTTTGAACATTTTATAAATATATATATATGTATATACCAGTAGTCTATGCACTTTTATATATGGTTGAATAACAGCAATAACAAGGGTAGGATATATAGTCGGAATTTTAGATAGACATACCATGACAATATAACTGGATGGATCAACAGGGTGGGTCCCTAGGGAGCTACTGGTATCAAAACAAAGAGGGGGGGAAGGTGGGTAGAATGGGGGGGGGGAGTGTGAGCAGGCACCAGTCGGTTGAAGTATTAAGTAGCGAGAGAGTTACAGGAGAAAACGAGAGAGTCTTCTTCCTCAGGAGTGGTAATGGGAGTGTCATAGTAAGCGAAAGAAGTATTTTCGAAGTTCTGTAGTTCCTCTTGGGACAGAGTTGATTGCATGAATGCCCACCATCTTGAGTAGAAACGTTTGTTGGAGAGTTCTTTTTTGAAATCGGTGTTGAGCTTTTCTCTGTGAAGCATGGTTAGAAGCTCCCTTTTAAGCTGCGAGATCTGTGGGCAGAGAGAGGAGGTCCAGTGTTGTAGAATTAGTCTTCTGGCTAGTAAGAGACTGATCAAGGTCCAGTCCTTATAGGGAGGGTGGGTGGTTTGGGACCACGGGAGCAGTATCCGAAGATGAGGAGTAGGGGGTCTTTAGGTATTTTTAGCAGCGTTATGTCGAAGATGTAGGAGATGACTTGGTTCCAGAAGGCGGAGATGGAGGGGCATGTCCAGAAACGGTGGGAAAGAGATGGTTTTGGCTGGCGGCACATGGGGCAGCTGGCTGCACCTTGCACAGTCTTGTCCGAGAGGAAAGGTATGTAAGCACGGTGCAGAATCTTCAATTGAGTTTCTCTCCATACCTCATTGGGGGTCAGCTGGAGGGTTTTCTTGTACCCTTGAAGAACCTTTTCCACTATATCTGAGTCAGGAAAGTCTTTGCCCCAGTTTGCTACCGATGAGGAAGCAATTGAGGGAGTGGTTTTTATCAGGAACGGTTTGTATATATCCGAGATTTTATAAGAGTCACCGTGGAGTAGCTGATCCGTGATGGTTGTCTGAAATCTCTTACGTTCCTCTCTGCGAAGATAGTTCTTAATGACATTGGCTGCATGTTTGGGGTCGTTGTCCCGCTGCAGTTTACATTTGGGGTCAAACACACACCTTCCTGAAAGTATGGAAAGATGAATAAGTATCTGCCTGTATTTCTCAGCATGGAGGACACCATTAATCCTGACCAAATCTCCAACTCCATTCTCAGCAATGCAGCCCCAAACTTGCAAGGAACCTCCACCATACTTCGCTGTTGCTTGCAAACACACATTATTGTACTGCTATCCAGGCTTTTGCGAATAAACTACCTTCTGCTACAGCCAAATGTTTCAAATTTTGACCCATCAGTCCAGAGCACCTGCTGCCATTTTTCTGCACACTAACACCTATGTTTTCATGCATGGTTGAGTCACTTAGCCTTGTTTCCACGTCCTATGCATGAAAATATAGGAACTGGGATGGAGAAAAATGGCGGCAGGTGCTCTGGGCTGATGACTTTTAAGCCTCCTACACAGTTTTTGTTTCAGTTAATGACTGTGTTTATACCTACTGTGTTTGAAATTGATGATCATTAGCATCTGCTTGGTATAATTGGTTAATCTTACACCTGACTTTAATCCTACAAATTCCCTGACTTTGTGCAAATGTACGAAGTGTACCTAGAGGAATTGATGCTGGTTTGAAGCCACCTAAACTTGAATGGCCTGCACAGAGTCCTGACCTCAATCCAATAGAATACCCTTGGGATGAATTAGAGTGGAGACTGCAAGCCAGGCCTTCTCGTCCAACATAAGGGCCTGTTCTCACAAATGCGCTTCTGGAAGAATGGTCAAACATTCCTATAGACACACTCCTAAACCTTGTGCACAGCCTTCCCAGAAGAGTTGAAGCTGTTATAGCTGCAAAGGGTGGGCCAACTCAATATTGAACCCTATGGACTAAGACTGGGATTCCATTAAAGTTCATGTGCATGTAAAGGAAGGCGTCCCAATACTTTTGGTAATATAGTGTATTTTCCTTATTACAGATTCCCTTTAAGGGCTGGAAGGGTCCATGTTAACTAGGGCAACATTGTTCAATGCTAGGTGTCCCAATACTTTTGGTAATATAATGACTTTGATATATTACTGGGTCATTTACATGGAAAACCAGCATCATTGGTGGTTCAGCACACAATAAGGAAAAAGAAACCACCCACCAATCATATCTTATTTTTAAAAGGGCTTCCCAAGAGATGAGGAGTATGTGTGTGTGTGTGTGTGGGGGGGGGGGGGTGACACAAAAAGGATTAAGCTAGCAATTATCTTTAAATGTGTTTACTGAAATATTTGCAGCAAAGTGATGGTGGTATTATAAGATAAGGGTTGGGGGGCTGCCTTTATGGAAACCTGGGCTAAGAGAATTGCCACTTTAAAAAAAAAAGCTAATTGTTGTGCTGATCCAATGACTTTGGTACATTACTGGGTCATTTACTTAAGATTACATACCAACGTACCCATGTGACCATCTCTGACGTGTAATTTACCAAAAAAGGAAATGCACATTTTTTGCATTACAGTGACCTCTAGGTTCTCCACTTTTCAGTAACAGGGGTTATTAAAATGTAAATGAAGACTTCCTCCCACCTATACTCTACTTATACATGCTGACATTACAGGTAATACTCCATGTTTAAATCACTAATGAATATAAGAAAATAAGAGCAGAGCATTCACAATCCTATTATGTTTCTTACAACGGACAGATAAGGGACTGCGCTGTGGTGGCCGGGGGGAGATTTTATGGCAATGGACAATAAAGAATTGCAGGACTGATAACTGCTTTGGAGGAAATTGTTCAATAAATGTATGTATTTACAATTTTCCCCTATAATAATTTTCTTTAAAAAATGTTTTGAACAGTGTTACATTTTTCTGTTGCTGTCAGGAACGTCATGCCAGCGATCTGGAAGATTATGCCAGCCATTAGGAAAATCATGCCAGCCATCAAGATGATCGTGCCAACCTTTAGAGACATCACACCAGTCATCGGGAAGACCATGCCAGCCATCAGGAAGATCATGCCAGCCATTAAGAACATCATGCCAGCCATCAAGAATGCCAGCCATCAGGAAGCTTGTGCCAGCGGTAAGGCTCAGGCTCATATCTGTGCAATATTTGTAGGCATAGAAGCCTAACTAGATGTGTGACACCGCGCAGCATAGTGTGCACACGACTGTGCAAATTTCCCACTACAGATATTTGTACCTAATTGGTAAGTTTTGCATAGGAACATTACTGAATGTGAATGGTTTTTCAGTCTGAGTTCCTGTAATTCTTGATCCTGAAACGTATGCTTGACCTTATTTTTGATTTGACTATAATTTGACCTACTTCTAAATTGTCTTTGTCTGCCTATATTTGCTCAGCTTTGTTACCAATCTGGGCTTGGACTTCTGACCAAGAATTTGCATATAGACTCAGTAACTCGCTCTCCGAATGTTCTCAATCTCTACCTATTGCTGACCTTGATTGTCCTATGATTTGGTGCCTTCCTGCTTGGTTGTTCACAAATCCGGCTAATGGCTTGACTCCGCTCATAACTAAACTTGGTATCCTGGTGCTCTAACAGCTGAACTTCTGCTCATCTTCAGTTTCAGCCCTGGCACTTGTGCCCTTTCATTGCCCTTGTAGACACTGTCTCAACTTCTAGGGGTGCTTGGATGGGAATCGTGCAAGAGGCCACCAGCATCATTTCGGGTTTCAGGGTTCCTTATACAGGTAAAAGTGTATGGATGTCCACACTCCAACTTGCTGAAGATCCAAGGCTTTAGTGTAGAAAGTCGATCATAAAAACATGTTCACGGCTCCATAAAGCCAGGCACATGTAACAATGCCTGTCTTTTTGGAGTTGTGAACATGTTTTTATAATCTATTTTCTACAATAAAACTTTGGATCTTCAGCAAGCTGGAGTGCGGTCATCCATCCACTTTTATCAGTATTTTGGCTGGACCAGCACCTATAGCTGGAGATAACTTTTGTTTGATGTTCCTCATACAAGTACATGGCAGTTTCTCTTGTTATTAGTAAATATTTAGCTTATATTGCTTTTTAGTATTGCTTATCTTGCTTATTGCTTTTTATCTCCAAATATGCAAAGGCTTCTTCACAGTAAGTGCTGTGAAAATTTGGACTCCCTCAAGAGCTGGTTCTGACCAGCTCAGTAGATTGTTTTTTAAAAAAAGGCCTGGATTCTTTCCTAAATGTACATAATATAACTGGGTACTAACATTTATAGGTGAAGATGATCCAGGAAATATCCGATTGCCTCTTGGGAGATCAGGAAGGATTTTTTTTCCCCTGCTGGAGCAAATTTTGTCATGCTTTATTGCGATTTTTTGCCTTCCTCTGGATCAACTGTGGGTATAGAATTCTATACATAGGATTGTATATGTATATTTTTTTTCCTTTTTTTTGGTTGAACTAGATGGGTTTGTGTCTTTTTTCAGTCAGACTAAATATGTAACTATGTAACAAAGTGTATGTAAAGAAAAAATTTAAAGTGATGTTAAAGCTTAAAGAGGAGTTCCACCCAGGGGGGCCATTAAAAAAAAAAAAAATTAAAAGTCAGCAGCTACAAATACTGCAGCTGCTGACTTTTAATTGGACACTCACCTGTCCCTGGGTCCAGCGGTGCGGGGGATCGAAGCCCCGCTCGTCCCCCCCCTCCGCTCGTCGGCGCCGGCATTTCAACTGTGGGCGCCGGGCTGTGGCTTCACAGCCTGGCACCCACTGCGCATGCGCGAGCGGCGCCTAGCGCAGTGATTGGCCGCTCAATCACCTGGGACCTGCAATGGGTCCCAGATGATTGACAGGAGGGAGGGAGAAGAGCCGAGCCCTTCCTGTGCCAGGGGGAAGTGATGTCACCAGCCCAGGCAGACGAAGGGGCAGATTACGAGGGACCACCTAGCAACAGGCATTTAGAGGTAAGTAAAAAAAAAAAATATCCAAATGTTTTTTTGTTTGTTTTTTTAGAATTTTTTAGGTATGTTTTTTTTTTGGGTGGAACCCCACTTTAAAGTGGAACTTCATTCCGACTCAGTACTAGGTGCATGGTGGTTGCTGCATGACTTAATTGACCCTCCCCAACTAAAAAACAAATAAGCTTTAAAGTTGCCATTTTCCTTATTTCCCATTTATTGCTTTACTTTCAAAAGCACAAAACGCTGCCTGGACTAAAACACATACACCTGGCCAAGTATAAGAAAAGTAGGTAATGGATATAGGGCATTGAACGGTCATCTCCAGACAAGTATAATATAACACAAATTTGAAAATATATAATTTATTATTGAAAAAGTTTACAAAGACATACACATGTATAAACAAGGGACCAAATATCTTCCCTATAAAAACAATAAAGTATGTACAGTAGGTACACTATATACAAGCAGTCAAAGCCGACATGATTCGCAGTAATATTGGTACATCCACATCTTCAAGGCTGAATTGCTTCATCCTTTAGTCAAAATCAATTTACAAACAAAAGGAAATATATATATATATATATATATTTCCTTATTTATATATAACGTTTGCACGTAAAGTAATATTGACTTATTCAATACGGTCAAAGACCTGAATTTATTTGCTTGTAAGCTTAACTTCAAATGCCATTTTGATTGCTACAACTATGCGATCGACCTTCCTTAGGATGAATCATATATTTTTAAGCCACGTGAATTTACGTGGTTTAAGAGTATTGAGCACTTAAAACACTTAATGAGCTAGCTAAAGAATGTGTGGATGTTAATTTTAAACCCCCTGATAAAGGATAATGATGTGGATTACGTTGCTCAACCCACGTCGCAACACAAATGATCTAAAAACAAATCAACTAAGTTCCCAACCTCAACTAATACACGTGTTAATGTTTTCCTTCAACTAGTTACAGGTGATCCTGAGACTCTAGTGTCCACGGGCAGAAAGTGGACGTGTTTGGATGACCATCAAAAGGAAATACTATCTAATCTATCTAAACTATGTGACATCATTATCAAACCCTCAGATAAGGGTGGTAGCATTGTTTTTATGACCTAAGCATCATATGTTCGTGCGATGTGCGATGATATTTTGTCTAACCAGGCTTGGTATAGAAAAATATATCCCCTAATAATCACCACTTTCCAACTAGATTTTGAGACTTTGGTGGATGGGGCCTTTCAGGAGGGCCTCATTAACCAAGACACTAGAAATTTCCTGGTCATTGGTCATCCAACCATGCCTACTTTTTATACGTTATCTAAGACGCATGAAAACAAACAGGACCCCCGGGTCACCCTATAGTGTTTGGAATTATGAGCATTACCTCGCAGGCTAGCGTACTTGTGGACGAGTACTTGTGCCCCTATGTGGAGAGCTTGCCAACACAATTTAAGGACACTATTCACTTATTGACCATTCTTGATGGTCTAAATGTTGGGGTTGATGCTTTGCTTGTGTCTATCGATGTGGAGGCGGTTTATTCAAGTACACCATGCGATTTGGGACTTGCCACGATTAAACTATTTTTAAACAAGTGAAGTACTGATGATTATGAGTACAATACGTTTGTTTTGGGGCTCCTTCAGTTCATTCTGACCCATAATGCTATTGTGATTGATGGCACCCACCACCTCCAGGTGCAGGGGTTGGCTGTGGGGACTTTGTGTGCCCCCTCTTATGCCAACTTGTACCTTGGGTGGTGGAAGCGGTCAATTTTTGGATCTGAGGAGGACTTGTCGATGTACTTCCGTCATGTATCCTTATGGCGGAGGTACATCGACAATATCCTCATCTTCTGGTCTGGGAGCATAGATTTCTCCAGTCAATTTCTGCATTGACTTAATGATAATCTATTCAATTTGTGGTTCACATTAAATGTGGATAGCACCACTATTCCCTTTTTGAATCTTACCATCAACAAGTCTGTGGATGGATCTATTAGTACAAATTTATTTAGGAAACCTATGGCTGGGAACTCTCTACTCCATGCCACTAGTAGCCACTCTAGACATCTAATTAAAGCCATACCTACTGGACAATATTTACGAGTCCGTCGCAATTGCTCAAATGATGAGGACTTCAAAATTCAGGCAGATGCCCTCAGAAAAAGACTTTTAGATAGGGGCTATAGCAACAAGGCGCTTAAGAAAGCCTATAAAAGAGCACTAGAAAGCCCTCGCAATTTATTATTAATTTGTTTCAAGGCAAACAGGGGCCTGAATGGATCAATATTAGACCAATCCTTAAATTTAATAAACAAAGTGATGATATTTATGATATCTTGTCCAAACATTGGCCTCTTCTTACTGAGGATTCCACAGGGAGACACTTTGTAGATCCCAATTCACATATTACCTGTAAAAGGAATCGTTCACTCAGAGATTCCTTAAAGGCTAGCCACTTTGATAGACAGAGGGGCTGAGACCAGTGTGGTACATGCCCTAGAGGCACTTTCAAATGTGGTCATTGTGACTATTGTCTCTACATTAATGTGGAAAATGAACCTTTCTACACATGATCTACTCTAATTAAGTTAAAGCACTTTGCCAATTGTGAAACTAGGGGTATAATCTATATACAAATGGGAGGCTGCAATGCCTTCTACGTTGGCAAGACCAAACGTATGTTCTGGCAACGTATGAAGGAACATGCAGCTGATATCAAAGATGAGATCCCTGTGAGTCCCATTGCTAGGCATTTTACTGATTGTATGTTATGTAATATTGATACCCTTCAGTTCCAAGCAATAGACAGGATACATCCTGCCCCCGGGGAGGAAACTTTGACAACTGTATCCTGCTCTCCGAATCTCGGGGGATTTAACTTTGCGTGCAAACCACCCCCCTGGTCTAAATGGGTTCATTAGTTATGCCCCTTTCACTCTGAATAATGCCAGAGAGGCTTTTCTGTATCAAGGTTACGTTTTGTCTATAGCCTAACTTTTGTTCCCCCTTTTTCTTTTTCCCCCATCTCCCCCTTTTTTTTGTACTTCATGGCCCTCTGGGCTTTCAGGACTGGGTCTCCATAGGTTTTTTTCATGTCCACTGATGCTTTATCATGGACTTGTGGTTATTGCGTACATATAGGCCCACCGGGTAGGGATGTTGCTCTGCCTTTTATAACCCTTTTTTTAAATGTTATTTTATTCATTTTTTTTTTAAATTTTGTGTGTCACTTCCGGTTTTGTGGGAGGAAGTCACTGCCGGTTTTGCGGGATGACGTCACTTCCGGTTTCACGGGATGACATCACTTTCGGTTTTGTGGGATGATATCACTTCCGGTTTGCCGGGAGGACATCCCTATGCATGTGGATCTTATACTTAAGCCTCGTACACACGGTACAATTGTTGGCCGACCAAGCGTCTGATTTTTGTCAAAAGGGCGTGTGACAGGATCTTGTCTTGCATACTAACGTTACACAATTGTCGTGCCACAAACACGAACGTAGTGACGTACTACAAGGAATTTCTCTTGAACGCCACCCTTGGGGTCCCTTCTGCTAATTTTGTGTTTGGTGAGCATTGATTCCGAGCATGCGTGTTTGTACTTTCAACTTTTGTGTGACGGATTTGTGTACTGACCATCAGAAATTCAGACGCCAAGCCTCTGGAGACCCAGAGTTGCTATACATAGTAGACTGGACCACACACCAAAAGAAGCATCTTCTACGGCTGTTTTATCATTTGGGCTGCCTATACTAAAAACCCCCCAAGGAGCCACTTTAATAGCACCAACGGGTGTGCTCGGCAGCCACCTAAGGGATTCCCAAGTGGGACAAGGGAAGCACTGATATCCAAGTCTAGAGGATCATACAACCAAGAAGCTTTGCAGTAATGGAGTAGATGGTAACGTACAGCCACTTTAACAGGATTGACAGTTTTACTAACTTCACTTACAACCATATACTGCATAATGTAACCGCATTTAATAACACCTATTAAGAAGCGTTGTTTGCAAATCCATGATCCTACTTACTGTTTGGTTACTGTGTGAATCAGGAACCTGTATACTTGGACAAGGATTAATAAATGACCCCAAACTGCCATTCAGCCCATACTCACATACAAGAGGGATTGCTTCGATTTTTGGTCTTTCTACCCTCCAAACTAGATTGTGAACATTGCTTTAACCCCAACCTAAATCAATTTTTGATGTGAATAGGCTCAGTTTATTACAACCCAGGTTCATCACAGGTGCTTCCACCCTATCTGCACTCTCCATCTATACTTGCATTATACCATGTATGACCTTAAAAAGCCAAACTTAAATGTCATAGATCCATTGATCTAGGGGTATTAGTACACCACTATTTGACTAATTGACAACATTGATAGTCATCAGGGTATAGTGCAATATGCCCTGACCGGGTAGCTTTATATGTTGTCCTTTGTAATGTTAGTCTTGTTTGTTTTGTTACCAGCGGCCGCAATCCTATTTCATTTGTGTACATTTGCAATATATATCTTAAATGCGATTTTATATGTTTAAAATGCTTGAATAAATAGAATTATTTTAATAATTAAGACCAACGTTTATATTGTTGCACAGAGTAACCCCTTTGAACCCATCTCTATTGGGTTTTCCCCTCCATCCCCCTTCTCTCCCCCATATTTGCTATAGTGAACAATATGGTTACAGCAACAATACCCTAACGGGTTAAGCACAAGGTACTGGCTATCGCGACTCAGTGACCCTGTACAGGAGATACTCACGTTATCCTCTGTTCCCATCCCCCAATCCCCCTTCCCCCTTTCCCAACTTTCTTGATGCACTATACTAGAGGCACATGGACGTTACTGACGTCCAGTATACACACTAGGTAAGGCTTTGCCTTTTTGCTTCATTGTATGGAGCTGGACTCCGGGTCTACCTCTGCCAGCTTTTGTATGCCTGGTAAATGTTACCTAATAGAAAGATACATATATGTTCTATTTTGTCTTACAGACTATATTAAATCTTTTTAAAGTCGTTGGACCCATTGGACATCTATAGATAGTAAATGCTTTTGGGTGCAGGAACACCTTCAATAATAGTCTTCTCTAAGGTCAGCATTGATTTTTGGTATCCTGGCTCATGATGCGATGCCTTTTGTTATTGTGTATCATTGTTATCTATCTTTTTTTTCTTTTCTCTTTCCTCTGTGTATGACATTTTGTAACTGTTAATTAAGCCCGGCATGTGTTACCCTATTGGGCTTATATATGTTCACAGATTCATGACTCACTGTGTATGTGAAGTTCTCCTTTAAGTGATGACTACAATCGTCGTATACATCAGGATTGTTGTCCTTTGATGTGCAGAGTTCATGCTTGCCGTGTTCGTTCTCGGTCTTTCCTCAGTTCGGACGGTCAGGGTGGCCTTGAGGTACATTTTTCCCTTTCCTCCCTGTTTTTAAATAGATTTTGACTAAAGTATGAAGCAATTCAGCCTTGAAGAAGCGGATTTAACAATATTACTGCGAAACATGTCGGCTTTGACTGCTGATATATAATGTACCTACTGTACATACTTTATTGTTTTTTTTAGGGAAGATATTTGGTCCCTTGTTTATATATGTGTATGTCTTTGTAAACTTTTTTTCAATAACAAATTATATATTTTCAATTTTGTGTTATAGTATACTTGTCTGGAGATGACCGTTCAACTCCCTATATCCATTACCTACTTTCCTTATATTTCAATACTAGGGGTGGCACTCCGTGACAATCACTATATATCACAAATGATTGATGGGTCATTACTATGTATTTATATACATATATGACTTCATTCTATTTACACCTGGCCAAGTTTGTAGAGTTCCCAGAATGCAATTTAATACACTCTTTCTTCGTACGCTAAAACATCGCCACAGTTCCAGACCTTTCCTTTTAACCCTGTCCAGAAATGTAGCAGTGATTATGGATTTTGAAATTACCCTGGAAAACAGTCAACAAGAAGTAGTGTGATTGCATTAGATGTTTTAAGCACCTGCAATCTAAGCCACAAAACTTGGCTGGAGTTGGATGTTATGCTGCTGCAGAGACACTCCAAGGCAAAGTTAATAAATCCTAAACAGAAAAGTTTAGAGACCAATGACTGGTGAAGGTCACTGGATGAGGGGCAATTTTTTTTGCAGCGTGTGCAAAATAAATGGCACATAGACTTCCAGCCAAGAGTTTAGAAAGTTAAAGTTTATAAA
Organism: Lithobates septentrionalis; assembly: GCA_037952835.1. Classification (NCBI taxonomy): domain Eukaryota; kingdom Metazoa; phylum Chordata; class Amphibia; order Anura; family Ranidae; genus Lithobates; species Lithobates septentrionalis. The sequence goes on along the minus strand of JBBDGP010000083.1, from coordinate 1,723,003 downwards.
GGATTGCAGGATTGAACCCCGAGGAGCCTGCTCATGCCTTTACATATATTTATTAGCTTCCACAAAACCCGAGAACACTCTTTATAGAGTTACGCTGCTAAGGTTGACCTTTGGCCCATGCTCTACTGTGCCTTAATGTGATGACAACACTTACTGACCATTAGGGATGAGCTTAGGCGTGTTAGGATCCCAATCTGAACCCACCTGACCAAGCCCACTAGGAGCTGTTGCCTATCCTACGCCAATCATAAACAGTCAAGTTATTCCCCCGCCATGCAGCCATACGTATAAAAGGGGCAGGTAAGCGTGCAGCTGCATGGAGGATAATGCCTCGGGCACTTATGATTGGCCCAGTACAAGTGACAGCTTCCTAGTGGGCTTGCTTTGGGTTCAGACTAGGATTTAGACCCCTTTCACACTGGAGCGTTTTGCAGGCGCTATAGTGTTAAAAATAGCGCCTGCAAACCGCCCTGAAACAGCTGCTCCATTCATTCCAGTGTGAAAGCCTTTCAGAAAAAGTCCTGCCAGCAGCTTCTTTGGAGCGGTGAAGGAGTGGTGAACTTACTGCTCCTCTACCGCTGCTCCCCACTGAAATCAATTGGGCAGCACTGTGATACCGCCGGCAAAACACCGCTCCGGCATTTAACCCCTTTTCGGCCGCTAGCAGGGGTTTAAAACCGCCCCACTAGCGGCCGAATAGCTCCGCTAAAACTATGGTTAAGCGGCGCTAAAAATAGCACCGCTTTACCGCTGACGCCGGTGGCGGCACAGTGTGAAAGGGGTCTTAAACATGCCCATGCTCATCTATACTGACCATTTGTGTGCGCTGTTTTCATGTAGCCGCACACAAATTATCTACCTGTGGATGTCAAAGCTTGGATGCAGTCAGCTGCGTCCAGGCTTGGACATCCGCAGGTAAACGCATGGTGTACGGCCACATACATATAGCAGCAGCCACTATCAGCCTGTCATTAGTTTATATAGGCTAAGTGGCTACTGCTATTCTTATGCCCTGGTCATTCCAGCTGCAAAAATCTGCCACTGGCATCCAGAAAACACAGCTAACTGGCTGTGTGAAGGAGACCTACACTATATTGTCAAAAGTATTGGGACACCTGCTTTTACACGCACATGAACTTTAATGACATTCAGTCTCAGTCTATAGGGTTCAATACAGAGATGGCCCACCATTTGCAGCTATAACAGCTTCAACTCTTCTGGGAAGGCTGTCCACAAGGTTTAGGAGTGTGTCTATGGGAATGTTTGACCATTCTTCCAGAAGCGCATTTGTGAGGTCAGGCACTGTTGTTGGATGAGAAGGCCTGAATTGCAGTCTCTGCTCTAATTCATCCCAAAGGTGTTCTATCGGGTTGAGGTCAGGACTCTGGGCAGGCCAGTCAAGTTCCTCCACCCCAAACTCACTCATCCATGTCTTTATGGACCTTGCTGTTCTAATGAGAAAAGCTGCAGTGTCTGCATCCCTTTAGAATTATTTAAAGTTGTTGTAGATCCTTACATATACCCACTGAAGTGCGTGGCCTCAGGTGATACACAGAGATTCAACACATCATTCTACATAAGGTGTGCTTGCACTCCTCTCTTCTCTATATCCTTCTCAGAATTTATAAAGCTTGTCTAAGCTGTCAGGAAAAGGGGCGGAGAGTTGAAAATACACTCTGCAGAGCTCATTGAGGAGAGAGCTGATTGGAGAGAAGGGATACACACCCCTTTACACAGCATGCCGGAACAGAGCTGAGGCTGTCAATCACAGGCTTTGTGCTGGAGATCCCTCCCATCACCTTTTTTCTCTTGGTGTCAAGAAAATGTGTCAGAAGTTTATTGATGCTGATAACAGAAGAATGAGACAACAGACAGAAATGGCACTTACAGTGCCTTGAAAAAAATGTCATAACCCTTGAAATTTTCCACATTTTGTCATGTTACAACCAAAAATGTAAATGTATTTTATTGGGATTTTTTGTGATAGACCAACACAAAGTGCACATTTGTGAAGTGGAAGAAAAATGATAAACGGTTTTCAAAATTTTTTACACATAAATATGTGAAAAGTGTGGGGTACATTTGTATTCAGCCCCCCTGAGTCAATACTTTGTAGAACTACCTTTCACTGCAATTACAGCTGCAAGTCTTTTTGGAGATGTCTCTACCAGCTTTGCACATCTAGAGAGGGAATTTTTTGCCCATTCCTCTTTGCAATGCAAATTGCAATTGCAGACGCTCTCCATCCAAGCTCTGTCAGATTGGATGGAGAGCGTCTGTGAACAGCAATTTTCAAGTCTTGCCACAGATTCTCAATTAGATTTAGGTCTGGACTTTAACTGGGCCATTCTAACACATCAATATGCTTTGATCGAAACCATTCCATTGTAGCTCTGGCTGTATGTTTAGGGTCGTTGCCCTGCTGTAAGATGAACCTCTGCTCCAGTCTCAAGTCTTTTTCAGACCCTAACAGGTTTTCTTCCAAGATTGTCCTGTATTTGGCTCCATCCATCTTCCCATCAACTCTGACAAGCTTCCCTGCTAAAAAAAAAAAAGTATCCCCACAACATAATGCTGCCACCACCATGTTTCATGGTGTAGTTGGTGTATTTAGGGTGATGTGCAGTGCTAATTTTCGGCCATACATAGGGTTTAGATTTTAGATCAAAAAGTACACTTTTGGTCTCATCTGACCAGAGCACTTTCTTCCACATATTTTCTGTGTCCCCCACATGGCTTCTAACAAACTGCAAACGGGACTTCTTATGGTTTTCATTCAACAATGGCTTTGTTCTTGCCACTCTTCCATAAAGGCCAGATTTGTGGAGAGCACGACTAATAGTTTTACTGTGGACAGAATCTCCCACCTGAGCTGTGGATCTCTGCAGCTCCTCCAGAGTTACCATGGGCCTCTTGGCTGCTTCTCTGATGAATGCTCTCCTTGCCCGGTCTGTCAGTTTAGGTGGACGGCTGTGTTTTGGTAGGTTTGCAGTTGTGCCATACTCTTTCCATTTTTGGATGATGGTTTGAACAGAGCTCTGTGAGATGTTCAAAGCTTGGGATATTTTTTTTATAACCTAACCCTGCTTTAAACTTCTCCACAACTTTATTCCTGACCTGTCTGGTGTGTTCCTTGGCCTTCATGATGCTGTTTGTTCACGAAGGTTCTCAAACAAACATCTGAAGGCTTCACAGAACAGCTGTATTTATACTGAGATTAAATTACACACAAGTGGACTCTATTTATAACTAGGTGACTTCTGAAGGCAATTGGTTCCAATAGATTTTAGTTAGGGCTATCAGAGTAAAGGGGGCTGTATACAGATGCACGCCACACTTTTCACATGTTTATTTGTAAAAAATGTTGAAAAACATTTATCATTTTCCTTCCACTTCACAATTATGTGGCACTTTGTGTTGGGCTATCACATAAAATCCCAATAAAATACATTAATGTTTTTGGTTGTAACATGAGAAAATGTGGAAAATTTCAAGGGGTATGAATACTCTTTCAAGGCACTGTAGTGCTCTTAACTGAGGCAAATACACAATATAGAGGGATATGCTTTGTTGATATTTCATGTCTGAGGTTTACAACTAGGGATGGGTGAACGGTCCGGCCCCAGCATAAGTCCGAGCCAAACTTTCACTGTTCGTACTATTCGTACTTTCGACGAACAGCCGAACAGTCGACCATTTGTTCGGCCCCCCCGGACCAACCACAATGGATTGCGGCGCTGAACAGTGATTGGCTGAAGCAGTGAAAGCTTCAGCCAATCAGGGCACAGAGCACTGTCAGAGTCATGACTGGACACTGACATCATGACTTTATCCAATCATGGCTCATTCCCGCCCCACAGTATATAAGTATTCTTTCAATGGCAGCCATTTTCAGTTTGATTTTGGCATGGAGAGAGATAGAACAGGTCTCTGTTCAGTGCTATTCGTTAGTGTGCTATACTGTTCTATTTTGCTTCAATTGGCAGTGTAGAATATTAGTTTAGTGTCAGTCTAGGGATAGTGTGAGTGTAGTGATGAGGATCATCATTCAGCTTTGCATAGTTTGCAGCTAGAGTAGGGACAGCTCAGATAGTTTCACTGTAGTGCAGTAGGACAGTAATCAGTAATCTTTACATCAGTGAATAGCTAGAGTAGGGACAGTTCAGATAGCGCCAGTGTAGTGACAATTGAACACCGTCTATTTGATTGTGTTACTGCCAGTTTAACGCCATTTACTTCTATGTGCATTACTGCCAGTTTAATGACATATAGCTTTGTGTGCATTACTGCCAGTTTAACGCCATATCGTTCTGTGTGTGTTACTGCCAGTTTAACGCCATATAGTTTTGTGTGCGTTACTGCCAGTTTAACACCATATTGTTTTGTGAGCGTTACTGCCAGTTTAACGCCATATAGTTCTATGTGCGTTACTGACAGTTTAACGCCATATAGTTCTATGTGCATCCTGCCAGTTTAACGCCATATAGTTCTGTGTGTGTTACTGCCAGTTTAATGCCATATAGTACTGTGTGCGTTACTGCCAGTTTAACGCCATATAGTTTTGTGTGCGTTACTGCCAGTTTAATACCATATAGTTCTGTGTGCGTTACTGACAGTTTAATGCCATATAGTTCTATGTGCGCCCTGCCAGTTTAACGCCATATAGTTCTGTGTGCGTTACTGACATTTTAACGCCATATAGTTCTGTGTGAGTTACTGCCAGTTTAACACCATATAGTTCTGTGCGTCACTGTACGTTTGGCGCATTATATTGCAGTATATTATATTGTATCCGTGGAGTGTGTGTAGTGTGAGTACTCAAATTATAGTGCACCAAACACCTCTTTACATTGATTAAAGTGCATCTACGTACAGATGTATTCCCTGCACACATCCTGGTCTCCTCCCTCTCTCTATTGGTGTCTTGCTGGAAGTCAGCTAACAAACAGAAGTCAGGATCAGACTTCCCTAGGCTCCAATCTTCTGTAGAATCATTCTTCTTTCTGCTCTCCCAGGATTGCCCCTTCCATACCTGACGTCATCAACTCCGGTGTCCAATCCAGCTCCAAATGTATGGACAAAAATGATATGACAGACATGTGTTCATCTCTGTGTAAACTGTAAGAACTTTTATTAATGACGTAAGATATACGTTTGAGGACTAAAGGGCTCATAGAGGATTATACCTTACCTACCTGGAGCCAGAATAATGCTTTTGGAACAACTACAGCAGATACCGTGGTGAACTGGCTGCACTGTTTAGCTACATGCGTATTGCCCCATTGGGGTGATTGGATCCGGTGAGTGGGGACCCTTGAGGGGGAGCACAAAAGTCACCTGAAGATATTGAGAGCACTCAAGTCACCTTTGGATTTCTATCACACACTTGAGCATCACCAGATATATATCTTACATGAACTGTCACTCATCCATCTATATGTGAACTATATCCTTATCACCGATACGGACGCTTAAATGCCCTTGGAGCTGTTTTGAGCTTTGGGACTTTGTTACAGCCCCTATTGGGGGCATTGAGATTTGTGTCTCTTTCTCTTTGAAACGTTATTGTTGGATGTGTTTATTTATGTACTATATTTCACTGTAATAGTCTGGTAGTTGGGTTAAGACTACCAGTCATTCACTTATTTCTTTGTTGCACTGTTTTTTACCTTTTTATGTAATTGTGACATTTAGCTGCTGGGATTTACATGGTATCTATTTATTTCACAGTTTTGTTTTAATTTATATATATACACCAGGCACTTCTGGGTCGTGCTCTGTGGCTACCGTAATTAGGAGCCCCCCTGTACGGCAGTTCAAATACACGCTGTATAGGGTATGTTTATTTATTACACATCTATACACACTCCATAGGCTTATTTATATTAGACACCGATTTTCTATTGTAAATTGGAACTGCATGTAATGTGCACCGGTGTGGGTTATACATTCACTGTGTAGCCATCCCCCATACACATTTATACTCATTAGGTAGCGCCACACACCCCCTTGTTTCCATTTGTTGTTTCTATCATTTGGAGCTTCCTTTTGGGGGGCTCTATTAGGGAAGGCAGCAACCTATATTTATTTTATTCTTCCTATCCTAAGCGTGGTTATCATTTATAACGTTTAGATGAACATTAATGTCATCCCAGTCTTAGATCATAGGGTTCAATATTGAGTTGGTCCACCTTACAGCTATAATAGCTTCAACTGTTCTGGGAAGGCTGTCCACAAGGTTTTAGGAGTGTGTCTATGGGAATGTTTGACCATTCTTCCAGAAGCGCTTAAGTGAGGTCAAGCACTGATGTTGGATGAGAAGGCCTGTCTCGCAGTCTCCACTCTAATTCATCCCAAAGGTGTTCTATCGGGTTGAGGTCAGGACTCTGTGCAGACCATTCAAGTTCCTCCACCCCCAACTTGCTCATCCATGTCTTTATGGACCTTGCTTTGTGTACTGGTGAGCAGTCATGTTGGAACAAGAAGGGGCCATCCCCAAACTGTTCTCACAAAGTTGGGAGCATGAAATTGTCCAAAATGTCTTGATATGCTGACGCCTGAAGTGTTTCTTTCACTGGAACTAAGGGGCGAAGCCCAACCCCTGAAAAACAACTCCACACCATAATCCCCCCTCCACCAAATGATTTGGACCAGTGCACAAAGCAAGATCCATAAAGACACGGATGAGCAGTTTGGGATGGTCCTGACCACAACCTGATAGCACACCTTTGGGATGAATTAGAGCGGAGACTGCAAGCCAGACCTTCTCGTTCAACATCAGTGACCTGACCAGTGCACCAAGCAAGATCCATAAAGACATGGATGAGCGAGTTTGGGGTGGCAGAACCACCAGACTGCTTAAATAGACAAAATTCCTTACTGCAGTTGCTGAACTTTTTTGAGACAGCTCTTTGTTGACAGGGAAAGGGATATCCCCACTTCAAGTAGGTCAAACAAAGGTAGAAAACCTCTCCTCCAGTTTAGAAGCCCAGGTGCTGGTAATGCATATAGCAATTAAAACCGGAAGAAGTTCTGGACAGCCGCACTCCAAAAAAGTTTTTGCCTTTTATTCAAAAAATTTAGTCAAAAATACACGCCGCAGCAGAACGGACAAAATAGCTTATGCGTTTCACACTACAAACAGTGCTTAACCATGGCTATGATTAAGCACTGTTTGTAGTGTGAAATGTGTAAGCTCTTTTGTCCGTTCTGCTGTGGCATGTATTTTTGACTCCATTTTTTTGAATATAGGGAAAAACTTTCTTTGAAGTGCGGCTGTCCAGAACCTTTTCCTGTTTTTCTTTTTTGACAGGGGTTTCCCAAGGAGTCATCGGAAATGTCTGCATGGTATTGGAATGAGAATGAGAGCAGCACAATGATTAATTCAGCCCAGTATGGGTATTTTTTACTAAATCTGATGCCAGTGTAAAAATATATTGTGTTTCAGGTGCTCACAAACCCCCCTTGATCAGGGCTTGTATGCTGATAATAAAAAATGAATTTGTATTGCACAAATACACTATTGGTCAGGCACCCATGCTATAGCTGCTTGTTACACTGGTAATCGCCCTGTATTGTATCCATTTTTTTTTTTTAAAACAAGTTCAGTGCAGATTTGTTTTTAATTATCTGGACAAGCCTGGGTGAAGGCAAATTTGTGAACCCCTTTCTTTTTACCTTTACATCATATGCAACTAAAAAAACCTTACTGCTAAAATTAATTTGTGTGGCACTGTTCTTCTACCAGTACTATGCATTATGGTTGTCTTAAAGTGGATGTAAACCCAATGTCATCCTTTCTAACTAATGTCATAGGGGTTATCTATAAGGATATACACGCCTCCTGCATGTATCTTTACCTGTCAAATGTCTCCCCTCTGTCTGTTATGAGACCCGAAAAACTGCAGATTCTGTGGGCGGGTCTTTTGTCTGGAGCTCGGTGGGCGGAGTCGTGATGTCAGTAGACTCCCCGCCCACCTCTACACTCCCCTTGTCAATATGCATTTTCTCCTGTGTATTTCTTACACTGAACTTCTGCTATGATCTCTAACATCCAGTGAAAAGACAGGAAAGTAACCACATGACTTCAGCATACCCAATCATGCTGAGGTGTGGAACAGCCAATCCTTGCAGATCTTCTGAAGAAAGGAGTGGGGGAGGGAATTAAATAATAATGCCTGTGTCTTAGGCTAGTGCACGAGATGTAAATCACCTGTCACTCACAGCAAGGGGGAGGATTTGACAAAGTTTTTCTCTGTTTGTCAAGTTTTATCTCACTGAACAATAAAAGAGGATTGCTCAGAGCTGGATTAACTCTTTGTGGCAAGACTGGGCTCAGATGATCGTAAATCTTATACTTTACATTATGACATCAAAAAAAAAAAAAAAATTCAGGGTTTACATCCACTTTAAATTCAGCCGCAAAGGTGGTGATTCTTAAGTTGCATCAGTCAATTTTTGAATTGAAATTTACATTAAAAAAAGTAATGGCATATGAAAATAACCTGACCTGAAATATTGTTCCCATTTATTTTTGTCCTATCCCAGTGTTGGCCTTTAAATCCACAAAGCTGTCATTACAATATGTTTTAAAAAAAAAAAAAGTGTATCTTTTAATGAGATTAACATAATTTCCAGATAAATCAGCATTAATTGTTATTTTCTCTCTCAGTGATCTCACAAATTGCATTGAGCTACTGTATGTAAGTCCCTAATTATAACAGATTGAGGTAATAGGTCTAAGTCCACTTTAATTTATTCTCCAATTTTCTAATTGTCATGTAACAATATTTATGGCTATATTAGTTATGGAATTCTGCTTTTGGCACCTATTGTAAGTTCTGTGATGGGTGACATTTTACATTTAAAGTAATTAATTTCTGCCTTACTGCGGCTCCTGCTATGACTAAACCTTCCCTTTTTTTTTTTTTCCGAGAGGATAAAGTAAAAGAATTACAGTGAAATGCTCATTAACACATATATCACATACTTGGAAAATGAATGATAAAAGTTTTAAAAAACCTGAATGTAGAAAGAAGCTTTTTGTTCTTGGTGGGGTTTGCAGAGTCATCTTACTGCTCCAGCAGAGGGATCTCCAGGCCATAGTTACTGCTTCAGGTCAAGTTGTTAACTTGGGTGTTCCCACAAATCTTGGATGTTCTCTCACTCCTCCTGCTGCATTTCCATAATATCTAAGATAATCTAATATAACAATAGCGTCAGACATGTGAGGTCTAAAAACGAAAGCATGGAGATCTTGCCATTGGAGTAGCCAGGAAATGTCCAAAGTTATTCATTTGTTTTTCAAAAACTGAAATATATTTCGGATGCATTTGCCCTTTTTTTTAAACATAGGTCTGCCGTTTGGCTCCTGATCGGCTCGGATTGTTCTGACAGGGGAGGGGGGCAGTCTCCCCTGTCAGAACACAATAGCACAGCAGGGGAGATTGCTGTACTAACGTGAGATTGTTAGTACAGTGGCTCCTTCTGAGCTGGGCTGAGCGAAAAAAGAATAACGAATAGTGTGTACCAGGCTTAAAAGAGGATTTTAAATCCTTATGTGAGTGTTGATAATCTTGATGTTCAACTTATGCCACGTACACACAAACAGACACGGCATTAGCCATCCAACACCATGGAAAGTGATCCGTGCAACAAAGCCACCTCCAAAGAAAAGAATGGCTGCTTACCAGCTCCATATGACCTCTCACCACAAGAGGTCATGCGCACTTGTGGCTATAGCCCAGCCAAGGCCTTTAACGGTTCTCCTATCCTCTGCGGACTCCTTGCCCAATTAAAAGTAGGCCCCCCTTGTCAGCCCGTTCTTCGGAGGATTCCGCCAGGGCACTTGGTACTGTAACCAGCGGACAGCTACCACTGGGCGCCAAACCCTGTGTACGTTACATTATGGTGTTAACCATCCGCTGGCTACAGTACCAAGTGCCCTGGCGGAATCCCCTGAAGAGTGGGCTGACGACGAGGGGGGAAGCCTACTCGCATTGGGCAAAGAGTCCGCAGAGGATGGGAGAGCTCCGGGAACCGTTAAAGGCCTTGGTTGGGCTATAGCCACAAGCGCGTATGACCTCTTGTGGTGAGAGGTCATTTGGAGCTGGTAAGCAGCCATTCTTGCCTTTGGTGGTGGCTTTGTTGCACAGATCCCTTTCCATGGTGTTGGATGGCTGAGTTGCACATCAAAATTATCAACACTCACAAAAGGATTTAATACTACTTCACTTGTGGACACTTTATTATGATGTTCCAGTATTACATTTTGGTTTTTATTGTTTGTATATTAGTGCAACTCTATATATTTACCAATTTTTAAGCTGTGTTTATGTCTTGCAGGAGAGTTGCTGCTTTTAGGTTTATTATTGATTTAGATCAGTTTTTTACACATTTTTTCTTAAAAGAAGATTTGCCAACACACATTGCCTAGGCATGGTCCACAATCACCACTATCAGGAGTCAAGAGTGATGATGGTGCAGCTGACACTGCAGAGATTACATGCAACTGAAAGAGACTGGAGGAGATAAGCAGGACTGAGATCAGAAAAGAAAGATAAAAAAAGTTGAAAACATGTATTTTAAGGAAAAAAACACCTTGCAATTGTTAATGAAATGAAATGCTTTAGGAAACGTAAAGGTTTTGCATGAATGCATAAAAGCTGATCATTTTATAAACCATCCTGCTGGTGTTAAGTGGTTTGTCTCATCCATGTTCACAATTTAACCACTTCAGCCCCAGAAAGTTCACCCCCCTTCCTGACCAGGCCATTTATTGCAATACGGCACTGCGTTACTTTAACTGACAAGTGTCGCAGGGTGCCTTTGGCCAATCGTGGCTCAGGGGGCTGAGTCCACACCGCACACTATGCAAGGCTGCTTACACGACGACTGTAAATAGTGTAATGAAAGAAAGCAGCAAACTTTTGTTTCTAAAGAAAAAAAGTCATTTAAAACTGCTCACGGCTGTAATGTATTGTCGGATCCCAGCAATATGCATACAAATTATTGAAAAAAACGGTGTGAGTTTCCCCCCCAGTCCATGGGGTTCCCCTTAATATTCATACCAGACCCAAAGGGCCTGGTAATGGACTGAGAGGGGGGCCCACGCCATTTTCTTTAATGATTTTTATCTATTGCTGGGATCTGACAATACATTACAGCCGTGAGCAATTTTAAAGTACTTTTTTTCCTTTAGAAATGTCATTTTGCTGTGGTACTGTTATAAACATGGGAAACGCACTACTTTACAGGTAGACTAAGGAGACCCCAGGCACAATATTTAAATGAGCTCTTTTGATTGTTTAAGTATGTGTCCTATAGACTTTAATGGTGTTTGCGTGTTCGCACAAATTTTTTGCCTGTTCGTATGTTCTGCTGCGAACTGAACCAGAGGGTGTTTGGCTCATCCCTAGTGGTCATTTTTGCTGTGTGCTTTGGGTCATTGTCATGTTGGAAGGTAAACCTTCTTCCCATTGACAACTTTCTGGCAGAAGGCAGCAGATTTTCCTCAAGAATTTGATGGTATTTTGCCCCATTCATTTGTCTTCTATCCTGACAAGTGCTCTAGTCCCTGCTGCAGAGAAACACCCCCATAACACCCCCATAACAGGATATTACCACCTCCCTGCTCTACTGTGGGAATGGTGTTCTTTGGATGGTGAGTTGTATTGGATTTCCACCAGACATATCAATTGTAGTCTCCTCTAACCACCTTAAATGCACCTTAAGGATTCTGAGGCCACATGGAAAAAGGGTGTTATGGTCAGATGACAGTGCTCTGTGAATAGAAAAACTTCAAAGGCAGCCTTTGCGGATGACGGCCTGTAGTGTTCAATGAACTACCACGGGGCAACGAGCAAGCAGAAAATATCGGCTTGCTCGTACGAGCAAGCCGATACACTGTCAGATCTGCCGGAGACCTGCATGGCATTAATGATCTGCTGATCCCTGGTTCTATGCTTTACAGGCTCCCAAACAAAAAATAATCAATGTACATTTTCTTACCTGCAAAAAAAGTGCATTTATTATTTTTTGTCAAAAAGCAAACTTATTCGTTAGGCTGGGTTCACACTACAGTATTGCGAATTGGAAGCAGGTTTCCCCGCATCCAATTCGCATAGCAGGAGATTGTGACCGGCTCGCTATGGATCTGGTTCACACATCTCCGCAGTGGCTCCGATGCAAATTGCACAGGAGCCTTGTGCGTCTTTTGGTCCGTTTCAAGTCCGAATTCAGCACTAAATTAGGGCTGAAATCAGACCTGAAATGGTGAATGGAGATGTGCCGAACTCTTGCTGTGAGCCGCTATTGCGTGCTATGTCAGCACGTGTGACTGGGGGTGTCTGCATAGGCGCGCCCTTCATTTGGTGGCTAGCGTCATTCACGTTCGCATGCTTTGTCACGCACACATGACGTTGGAGGCGGAGCTCACTGGGCCCTCTGGGGATATAAATTGAAGGATAGTCATGGCTGGGATCTGTTTGTCACTTCCTATTTCCTGTTTCACTCAGGGTAAATACAAATAAGAAGGATGTTTTGCCTCGAGTTAGGCTTAAATGTGAAAACTATGGGTGAGAGTCTTTGTCTCTAGCATAGAGAAGGCTGATACAATAATGAACTGTGAGAGGTAATTGTCTAGAATGTATAACATTTAATATACGGAGAAGAAAATAATAAAAGAGTAGGGAGGAAAAAAAGAAACAGTGAAATGAGAAGGCAGTAGATAAAGCAAGAATCATTGGAGGACAATAGATGGAAAGAAGATGGAAAGACAAGGAGATTAAAGGAAAAAAGGTGAAGGAGGGAGGGGGAAAGGGAAGGGAAAATTATCGATAGGTAAGGATGGGAGAGAGGGAGAGTCTATCTGGAAGATTAGGATGACCAAAAGTTGGACAATGATTGGTAAGATTTAGGGACTGGCTCTAAATAAGAACTATTAAACATCTGTCGTAGAATGTTTTTGAGTAGCTATTACATATATTTTGCCCAAAGTGGGTCTTTAATAATGGAAGCATAGCTTACCTTTCTTCCTCACACTGCCTGCAAATATTGGAAAAAATAAAACAGTACTTTTAAAAATGTTATTCTAATTTTTAAAATTGAGTTCTTTAAGGAAATTGGTAAAGTAGTGAAGGAGTAAGACCCTTGTAAAGTTTGCGCTGTCCATGTCACAATGGGAGATTTCACTTCCTTTCCAGGAACAGGAAGTGGGAGGTAATTTATTCAACGTAAGGGGCTCTCCCCTCATAGACATCTGTCACAGGAATAGGTGTTCATTTAAAAGAATTCCCTTCAGGAGAAGGACAGCATCAGAAGATGACATGCACATAACAAGGGTCATCGCTAGTTGGTTGTGCATGCATACAATTTGTGCAAACAAGCTAACTCACATGGACATGCTCTGTAGATTTATGGGCATGCAGACAGACTCATACGCATACCTAATCCCAGTCTTGGGGTCAGACGAACTTTTTAAGAAACAGAGCTGAGTCAGGAATTTGCTGGATTGTCTTCAGATGAATCCTGTAAACCGAACATGCATCTGTACCTGTGGTCTTAGCTGTTGCTGACTTGGCCTGCCCCTGGACTCAAATCTGCTTTAACTTCCTGTTGTGACCAAGTTTGATCCAGACCCTGTCTTAGTTTGTCTTAGTATTGCTGATTTGGACAGTTTGTGACATGGCTAATCTCTGCTGACTTGCTGGTGTGACTTTGGCCTGCCCCCAGGTGTGATCTCAGCCTGCCCCCTAGACAAAACTCTGCCTTACCCGCTGTCTGTGTTCATGGTTGCCAACCATGAGCAGTCTCAGACAATGTTTCCAGCCAGTCGTGAGTTCCAGTGTTTCTACCAGCAACTGTTCTGTCTGCTTCGCCACTGTGACTTCTCCTGTCATTGTGACCCTGCACTTTGGTGATCTTGCTATCAGTCTGCATGTGCACCTCACATCAAGTCTTATGCCAGAAGTGAGCTTCAGTGGACTGGACATTTGGCACCCATTGTTCCCCATTCCAGGGATTTTTTGGACCAAAGGTCGTCCTCTAACCAAGGTACATGATACCTCCTGTTTGGGTGGCAACAGTAACATTTTCCCATCACTTTTTGTCCTCGTGGCCATGGTCCTTTGGAGAAATGATGTGTAGCTAACACCCAGTTATGACACAGACAACCATAGAACAATAGCACTTGCACATGCTATTCAGAACTAAGGTTTTTGCTTTAGATACATTTAAAAAATGTGTACTAACCAAATATACCACCAGTTACACTGTGGAGTTCAGTTTTATTTTGCAATAATAAGAGACCCCCCTGAAATGAGGCACACAAAGTCAACCTGCTCTATCCATGGAGCTTGAAAAATATACAGGTATCCTACAGAGCAATGTTCACACCCTATTCCAAAGGCTTGTCAACAACTGCTACTGGAGCTATTATATGGGTTTAAACAAGGATACCAAAATTAAATTATATGTAGCTGTTTTATCTCAAAGTGAACTTATTAACCTTTCATTGATCATTATCACATTTATTTTATTATAGATAATTTTATTAGTACATCTTGTGTATGCCATTGTTTAACTTTAACCCATTTAACAGCCACTATGATATTTAATAAAAGATTGCGGGTGGGTTTGGGCATTGTCCAAAAATGTCATTTAGCAAAGCAGACTGAAAGGATATTTATTATCTGTCTAGATAGAATTCTATTGATCATTTGTTCAGGCTCTTGCCAAAATAGCTTTACCACTCAACAATCCCACCAGATGTGATCGTAATATCCCTCAAATTTAGTGACAAATTTTAGCAATCCAAAAGTTCTGGTATGTATTGTTAAGGCAGTTTTTTAAAAGGGAACGTGTTGTGCTTTTAGAATTATTTTTGTAATTCTTATATTATTTCTCTGTTTTAGTTTTTTTTAAGTGGTTGTAAACCCTCACATATACCCAGTGAAATGACTGGCCTCAGATGATACACAAAGATGTAACAAATCCTTCTACATAAGTTTAGCCTGTTTATCTGAAGTCTTTTCTTTTTTTACATCCCTTCAAAAGTGCTGATTTTACATAACATCCTTCTTCATCTGTCAGGATCACAGAGGAGGGGGCCGGGAGCTGCAGTTAGAGCTTTTGTACAGTTGATTTATGGACCTTGCTTTGTGCACTGGTCCAAATTATTTGGTGGAGGGGGGATTATGGTGTGGGGTTTTTTTTTCAGGGGTTAGGCTTGGCACCTTAGTTCCAGTGAAAGGAAATCTTAAGGCGTCAGCATACCAAGACATTTTTGAACAATTTCATCCTTACAACTTTGTGGGAACAGTTTGGGGATGGCCCCTTCCTGTTCCAACATGACTGCTCACCAGTGTGCAAAGCAAGGTCCATAAAGACATGGATGAGCGAGTTTGGGGTGGAGGAACTTGACTGGCCTGCACAGAGTCCTCTGCACTTCTGGAAGAATGGTCAAATATTTCTATAGACACACTCCTAAACCTTGTGGCAGTAGCGTCACTAGGGGGTGGCTACCTGGGCTATAGCCCTGAATCTGGGCCCTGGGGTCTCTTACCTAGGGTTGGCTCTGGGCTTCATCTGCTCAGCTGGTGGCCAGGGGAGGAACATGACTAGTTAATGTTATCAGGCACAGATTCTTATCTATCTTCAGCAGTTCCAACAATTTAATCATTGTCCCGACGTCCACTTCTATACCAATCTGTAATTGTCGGGAACACAAGCATAAGGATTACTCCTCCTGAGCCTGAAAATCATCAAAAATTCCTGGCAGAATAATCCTTGTGCATGTGGTTCCTGACAATTACATTATGGGTGTCTTGTTTGCCACCCCCCCACCCCCAAAATATACAGCACCAGCCGCCACTGTCAAGAACACTGAAAGAAATTTCAAGGCGGCGCAGCTTTTAAATCATGTGACTACTGTGATTGGCTCTCAAGGCAGTCATATGATCAGGAGCCCATCCCGCTGGCCTCCAATCAGAGGCCTTGATTAAGAGCTGTCAGTGTCTGCCTGCATCGGTGCAGTAAGGGCACTCTCAGCGCATAACCTTAGGCTGATGTGGACGCATATGAGGTTGTCAAGAAGTTAAAAAAAGCCATAGAAAATAAAAGTTTAACAAAAAATTCACCTAGGCTTCTGATGCTTCTGGGATGTGTGGGTAACACCACTGTGCCTTCTGGGTGAATAGGGTGCTTGAACCATGAGATTTTGAATGCTAAGCTCTATGAGAAAACAACAGTGACAAGATCTGTGCCAAACGTCCAGAGCTGGGGACTAGCACAAGTAATTTTCCTGTAAGAACTTTCTTTTGTAATGTTTTAACCCATTTGTATTTTTGCGAGGGTTGACTGACGTTAACGTGAGCCTTTTCATGGAAGGTCCAGCTTCGCATCTTTGCATTGTTGTATCGCATGTGTTGCCACACCATCAACTGTTGTTGATGCATTTTGGTATCATTAATTTTAAAGGCCACCCCAATGCAATAAAGCAAAGTACTTGCCTTATAGCATACAGTGACACACTGCAATCTGGGCCAGATCTGGTCTTGGGGGTGTTGACAACCCCATTCAAAATAAATGGCTTTCCTTATTGCAACATACGTTAACAGGTAGCCTTAGACAAACATTCAATGTTCTTCAAAGGGGCCTGATAATGTGCATAGTAAAATGATTCCTGTTGGAATACACTCAGAATCTGGTGCAGCTGGGGCTGTGCATGATAACCAATCAACCCAGTTGATCCCTAAAATGAGCATGACCACTCACAAAACCATCGGGGCTTCTATGCACATGTCTTTTGATTTTGACTATCAGACATTGTGCATTCCCCGTTGGACGCCATAGTGTTTCAATAATTTCTAACACTGAAACCAGGTGCTCTGGTTCTCCCTTCCCGCCCCCCGGTCCTATGGGGGAGAGCCACTTTATTTGTGACCATTCGTAAGCCTTACGGGTCAGCTTTGCCTCCTTTTCGGGGTACAGGTAGGGACGACATTCCAGCGGAACCCATAATCTCAAGTGGTGGAATCTTCTGTTTCCTTTCATGTTTTTAAAGAAGTCTCCGGATAAACGAGTCCATATGGTATAGAGGAGTTTTAAGGACTCCCTGAGGAAGACCATGACCCTATCAGGTTGAAATGCATTGTTGTTTTCTCTGACATCGGACAGTATAACCATAAAAAACATTGTAGGCAGCATTATTACATGC
The DNA here is from genome assembly GCA_037952835.1 of Lithobates septentrionalis. Lineage (NCBI taxonomy): Eukaryota > Metazoa > Chordata > Amphibia > Anura > Ranidae > Lithobates > Lithobates septentrionalis. The sequence goes on along the minus strand of JBBDGP010000083.1, from coordinate 1,705,788 downwards.
TTACCCCATGTAACCCTTTATGATACAATTTATTGTCTGACTTGTGATCTAACCTATTGTGTCCCGTATCATGTAAACCGGAGCTCATATTTTAAACTTTTGTACTACAAAATTTATGTCCAGAGGACTTTGTCAATAAAATATATATTTTTTACAACCTGTTTTTGATCCATAATTGCTGCTAAAAAACCCCTTGGGGAACTTCCAATTTCTTTTTTGATAACCAATCAGCTACTAACTTGTTTGATCCCTTCACGACCACGCTATAGTGAGGGCTACAGCCCGGTTGCACATTGCTGGGAGGGCGTCATATAACATTTCTTCTGTGATCGCGCTTCCCGCACGCCCCCTGTGGCACACATTGGCAGTGATCTGTGATTGCTGTGTCCTTTGGACACAGCTGATCATGGATCAAGTTAAAGAGCCAATCACAGTGGCTCTTTATCATGTGACCAGCTGTGTCCAATCACAGCTGATCACAGTGTAAACAGGATTTGCCAGTTATCAGTAATCCTCTCCTCATGCTTGCAGCGCGCGAGAAAAAGGAGAGACGATAAGCTACAATCCACACAGGGGACATCTACACTGATAATCAGAACATTGATCAGCAGTGTCCTGAATATCAGTGCCCATTAGAGATGCCTGTCAGTGCCTATCAGTAATGCCTATTAGTGCCCATTAGTGCCACCTATCAGTGCCACATATCAGTGTCGCCTCATCAGTGCACATCAGTTTGTTTAGCAAAAAATAAAAAACCCAGTGGTGATTAAATACCACCAAAAGCATGCTCTATCTGTGTCACAAAAATGATAAAAATTTGTTTGGGTGCAGTGTTGCGTGACTGCGCAATTGTCATTCAAAATGAACTGAAAGGTGAAAATTGGCCTGGGTGGGAAGGGGGGTGAAAGTGCCCAGTAGACAAGTGGTTAATTAAGCTTTGACAAAAAAAAAAAACCTGCAAGCTGATTGGTTTCTGTGCAAAGCTCCATCAGATTTGGTATGCTCCAGTTTTAGTTAACACCCTCCCCCCCCCCTATTGTGTAAGTATTGCATTTAGGATAAAGTTTAAATATTTCCCCTAATTATCAATTAGCCATTTTGTAAAACTTCTGTTGTCTCCACCAGTCAAATCCTGAGGATCAGTAGGCTGGATAAAGAATAGACTTATTTGGTATTTTTTTTGCTGGGCAGATGTAAAATCTCTGTCTGCATACAATGAACCGCAATTAATTGGATGAGCCATACGTCTAAGTATTTGCAAATTTTTTCTGTCTCCACCAACCCAGACACACTCTTCACACACATCAAGGAAGGCCTTGCCCCGTTGAAATCCAAAATAAAATTTGGGTTGCACCACCCTGTTTTTGCTAAATTGTGACCATTGATATTCCTTTAGAATCCATTATCCATTAACTAAGATATTAACTGAACTTTAATCATTTAATTTATGCTAGTTAAACAGATCAATTACCAAAACCACTAGAAGTGGCTACCCAATCTGTTTTAATTAGTGGATTAATTGTGTAACAATGAATTGAATTTAAGCATGTTGGCAGCCAATTCCTGAACAGAACGCTTTATAGCATAAAGGTCAGATGAAAAGTGGCTTTTTACAGCTTATTTGTTGTTAGTAACCCGCCATTTAAAGCCATTTACATGTCATATGAAGGCTGGATAGGAAGAGGAACTTCGATTCATTGCACCGTAATTGGAGTTATTTATCAAAAGCGCTTGACTGTTAATTTAAAGGCAAAATGACTACAAAACACAGGGGTGGATTTATCGGACATAAAATAATTACTGATATAAGAGGTGTTTGGTGGTGATAAGGAAGTTAATTACACCCTGTAAGTTTATTCATGAATTTTGTACTGCTGGCAGTGTGCATATATTTTGTGCATAAGAAATGCAAAGCGATATCTGCTGTATAGCATGATATATGGGTTTTTGTGTTGCCATTTGCTAAAAGCATTTTTCAAGTATTTGAATCATTACATAGATAAAGGAGATAGGTGTTAATATGGAAAACAATATTTTTAATTGTTTTGGAAACAGTGGGGAAGGGTTAAAACCTCTGTCAGGTTTTTATTGCTAGTTGTACAAGGAGGAAAGCTCCAAGTCACTGAAGTCCAGATTAAATTTTATTCAGAATCTTGTATTATAATAAGACAACACCTTTCTTTGGTTCTGTAGCACCCTCCTCTAGTTGGGCTGCTTGGTTAAACTTCATTTTTGGCTTCACTGTAATCAGTGGTGCAGCAATTGATTGTTTTTGTCTGTTCAAGGTTTCCTGAGCTTGGTGTCTGATTTTTCTCGCCTGCTTCTAGAAGAAGCTTCCAGAACATAGAGCCAGGAGATTTAAATAGCCAGCATGGATATTTACCATGCTCCTGCCAATCCCTGGATGGAGGTGCCCAGAAGGTAGCTGTTTGGGAGGCCTGAGCACAGTGTTCTTTCCTCTCTAAGGAGGCTTCCAGTTCTCCTGGGGCTGCTGCCACTAAGATAGAGCTACTGAGACAAGGGACTGCCGTCTGGGCCTCAGCAGGATCTGGGTTGAGGGCTTAGAGGAGATTGCTAAATTACATTTTGCTGGAGGGCACTGCCCAGAAGTCCTGGTCTAGAGAAGATCTTTTTATCACCCTCACTGAGTATCTACCTGTGGAGGCTATGTGGCAGACAACTTCTGGGACATTGTGAGTAAGATCTGTTTTGGGACTGTAGTGTGTGCTGCTCCTGTAAGGAATTTTCTACTAGGAATATCCTCACATTGATTTCTTGTAATGTTTCAGAGTATCCTATGACCCTAAACCCCTCTGAGATCTGGATAAATCCTCAGCAGCCCCCCTGGGGAGCAGCACTACAATTCAAAAGGTCACCTTTATCAGGGCTTAGTATTGGTAAATGAAGCATGTACTGGGGGGGCATGTCCAAGATGGAGACAGATGTCTCGCTACAGAGCTCTGCTACCTGGAGCATTTTATCTGCTGTGTTTTAGGGTGCAGAGGACCCATTTCAATATTTATCTGCCCTCCTTCCTCTCCCGAACCCTTGGGAACATGACCAGAAGGAATTACTCCACTGAATCCTGCCATAGAGGACACATTCCAGTCCTGCAAAAAGTAGCAGGAGACAACAGCCCCTCAATATGGCTACCCAGACTGAGACACTTGATCCTGACTTTCTGGAGTCTGCACACTGTGCAGACACTGTGCAGATAGCAGGCTATCTCTGCCAGACAGCTCTTACCTCAAAAATAGATCACCTTCAGTTGGATATTGGTCTGAAACCCTGTGTAACCTAAATGCCTTTCCAGAATGGATCATGGATGTGAAGCAGTGGGTCTCAATATCAGAAAATGTTCTGAGGCTACCCTCCATATCTGGCAAATGAAAGTCAGGTCTATGGAGACTCCAGAGGATGCTGAGAATCAGAAAAATTAAATATTCTGCACATACTAGGCCTGCTGGGGGATGCAGAGGGGCAGGACCTGACCACATTTAAGAAAACACTACTTAAGACCATGGTGCTTCAGGTGTAGGTTCTTGAGCTTATTTGCAGTAATGCATGCCCGCTGTTAGAGGTCCACCAGGAGCACCACCATACACTTTATTTTCAAGCTTCTTAATTGCATAAAGGTTTTACATAAATGAATAATAGCTAACCAATGTAAGTGCTCCTGTCACTGTCAAGTGGTTTGTCTCAACCCTCTTGTGATGGAAAACACCTGGCACCAGGGGCGGATTGACAACTCATGGGGCCCCAGGCAATAGGAGATTATGAGGCCCCCAGGCAATCAGAGATTATGGGGCCACACAGTATACACAAACACACACACAGTATACAATCACACAGTATACACAAACACACACACAGTATACACATACATGTACACACAGTATACACAGACATGTTTCTATTGGTTGAGAAGGTACTGGAGAGGTGGGGCAGCTATAATTTCGGGATTTTTAGACCAAAAGGATGTCGGTAAGGGACATTTCAGAGACAGATGTAAAAAAAACACAGATTATTACATACTGTCCCTGGTTTTACTGAGGCTGGCATCCCTAATGGGGCCCCCGGGCAGTGCCCGAGTGGCCGAATGGTCAGTCCGCCCCTGCCTGGCACCTAGCTTGGATGCTTCCGCCAAACAGTACCTCCATCTCTCCAAATCCTTCCAGCACAGACAAGATGTTGGGGTAAAATAAAGGAATGCCTATTTATCGAAAAGAAATATAGGTTTTTATACACTTCAAAAGTCGGTCAATCACCACATGAACAATAAAATTAGGGTAATATTAGCCATAACATCACACAATGGTTAGGGATGGGCCGAACGGACCCCTATTCAGTTTGCACCAGAACTTTCGAACACCGCGAAAGTTCGAACCAGAATAGCGAACCCTATTAAAGTCAATGGGGCCCCAACGCAAAAATCAAAAGTGCCCATTTTGAAGGCTTATATGCAAGTAATTGGGCATACAATGGTTATAGGGGTCCTTGTCCTGCCCTGGAGGATATGTATCAATAAAAAAAAGTTTGTGAAAAACGTAATTTTTAAATGAGCATTGATTTTTTGATTTTTAAAGTGAAAGCATAAAAATGAAAAATTCATTCCAATATAGTACCTGGGGGATCCCCTTAGTCTACCTGTAAAGTGGCAGATCTGTACCATTTCTAGAATCTGCTGCAGCAATAATTGCATTTATAAAGCCAAAAAAATTTCATTTTCCTGCAAGCTGCCTTTATTTTGCTCAGCAACAGGTGGGGAGCCAGTGTGTATGATGAGGCCACAAAGTAGTGCACTGGGAACAAGATTAGAGATTTTTGGATACATTCTGGTGTCACTTTGACTTTGGATAGAAGTAACAGGTGTGTACAAATTGGTATTTGGGTGTCGGTGGAGCCTTCCCACCGTAACCCTATAGAGGTACTCTTGATGAAAGCAAGAATTGGCCTTGCTTTAAAAAAATGCAATAATATGCACCTTTCAAACAGGTGCAGAAAATTGGTATTTGGGTGTCGGTGGCGCCTTTCAGCCATAACCTTATAGAGGTACTCTTGATGAAAGCAAGAATTGGCCTTGCTGTAAAAAATTGCAATGATATGCACCTGTCAAATAGGTGCAGAAAAATTACTGTTTAGGTGTTGGGGGTGCCTTCCCACCGTAACCCTATAGAGGTGCTCTTGAAAGGAAAAAAATTGCAATGATATGCACCTGTCTATGTTGAAGATAACCAAAAATAAATCTCCCCTGATGAAGCAAAATATGTACCAATAAAAATGTCCGAAACATGTTGGGATGCACGCTACAAATCTTCACGGACTGACCTCAGCTTGACTTTGGCAGTGTCTAGATTATTAGCTTTGGGTTTGATTTATATCTATCTATGTATAACCAATTAATTGGTGTGCTTTGTATATTTTAAAAGTGACGATAAAAATGAATTTTTTGTACTTAATAAAAGTGGCACTTGGTTGCCTTTTACATACTTTATTACACCCATTTCTGCCTTAAAAGTCCAAGCTCCTATTGCACCAGTTGCATGTTTTCTCTTTCTGCACCTGTCAAACAGGTGCTGAAAAATTTGTCTTTGGGTGTTAATTGTGCCCATGAAACCTATACCAAAAACATTCTTCCAGATGAAATGATTGAACACCCTCAAAGCTAGGCAGCCTCAAAGTCCTGCAGAGATTCCACATCCCAAAAAGACTTAATCAGTGACATCGACATCAGGGGCTTCATAGCTGGTAATCCAGGACTGATTCATTTTTATAAAAGTCAAACAGTCCACGGAGTCTGTGGACAGACACGTTCTATGATCAGTAACGAAACCTCCTGCAGCACTGAATGCCCGTTCTGAAAGCATGCTGGATGCAGGGCAGCCCAACAACTCAGTAGCATAATGGGCAAGTTCTGGCCACTGGTCTATTCTCATGACCCAGTAAGACAGTGGATCGTCAGCTGCAGATGGGATGTGGAAACTGACAGCCCTGGGCAGCGAGGACTAAAAAAATTCTGAAATACCTCACTTAGGCGGACGCCTTCCCCAATGCTCCTCTCTTGACCAACAGAAGACTCAAAACTATGTTTTCCATGACACTGTAACCTACTGGAGTCAGGAAAAACGTTCAATAAAATCCTCTTCAACGTGTCCTCAAGAGATTTTATCTTCTGCACTCTCTGTGGGGAGGGGATGAGTTCTGAGACCTTCCCCTTATAACGGTGGTCAAGGAGGGTTGCCAACCTGTAATCATCCATCTCCTTTATGCCACATATTCTTGGGTCCTTTCGCAGGCTTTGAAGCATGAGGTTGCCCATGCGCCTCAAATTTGCTGAGGCTTGAGAAGCAGACTCCTCGGAGTCACTCAGGATGACAGCATCTGGAACTTCCTCCTCCCAGCCACATACTACTCCCAGGGGTCCTTGGATTTGGAAAGCCATCGCTTACAGATTGACGCCTGTCTTCCTCTTCTTCAAAGCCTATGAAAGTGCCAGAATACTCCTCCTCATCCTCCTCCCCTTTCTCCTCCTGTGTGTTCTGTGACATAGGAATGATGGTGTCTGGATAAAGTGGGCCTTGAGAGGAAAGGAAGTCCTCCTCTTCCTCCTGCTGCTCTGCCTCCAGTGCCCTGTCCATAATGCCACACAGAGTCTGCTCCAGCAGGAACACAACAGGGACTGTGTCACCGATGCATGCACTGTCATGGCTCACCATCCTTGTGGCCTTCTCAAATGGTAGCAATACAGTGCATGCATCCTTAATGATCAGCCATTGGCATGGGAAAGAAAAAAGCCGAGGTGGCCTGAGCCTGTCGTCGTACCGTATTCGCACAGGTGCTCATTGACGGCCCTCTTCTGCATGTATAGCCGCTGCAGCATTGATAAAGTTGCGTTCTACCTGGTGGGCATGTCACAAATCAGGCGTTTTACGGGCAGGTGGATTTCCTGCTGAATTTCAGCCAACCGAGCACTGGCTGTGTATGACTGCCTGAAATGGCTACAGACTCTTCTGGCTAGCTTTAGCACACCTTGCAACCTTGGGTACGTATTTAGGAAACGCTGCACCACCAAATTGAGGACATGTGCCAGGCATGGCACATGTGTCAACTTTCCCAACTTTCCTTGTCTAAAGTTGACACATGGACGGACAGGCGGTTTGAGCCATTATTGCACACCAACACTCCTGGCTCCAGCTGAAATGGTATGAACCACCTCTGGGCCTGTCCCTGCAGAGCTGCAAGAATCTCTGCTCTGGTGTGGTTCCTGTCCCTTAAACACACCAGTTGAAGCACTTCATGGCACCTTTTAGCCTGACTCTGGGAATAGTCCTTTGAACACTTAGGGGATACCCTATGTTCATAGGACAATTCTGCAGAGGAGGGCATGGAGGTGGCAGAGGAGGAGGAGGAGGGGGTAGAGCTCACAGGTCTGGCATCATCACCACCAGCTGTATGAAGATGTGGGGGCACAACAAGCTGCAGCACCGAGCCCTGTCCTGCATCCTTTCGAGTTGCAAGCAGCATTACCCAGTGTGCTGTGAACAAAATATATCGTCCCTGCCCATGCTTGCTGGACCACGTGTCGTCAGTAAGGTGCATTTTACGGCTGACTGCCTTACCCAACGATGCCAGAACATTCCCTTCCACGTGATGGTAGTGATGGAATGGCCACACGTGAAAAGTAGTAGCAACTGGGAACCTGCCATTGTGGTACAGCACATTGTGTGAATTCACAGAAGAGGGCAGAATCCACCAGGCTGAAAGGCAGAAGTTGCCAACAAGTTTGACATGCTTGCATTTAGAGGCTGGGCATGTGGGTGGCAGGGACTGTATTTTTTTTCTGCCGCAGCAGATGGGGCAGATAAATTTGCCGGCTACAGTCTACAGCTGGTGGTGTGTTGCTGGCAGATGTGCTGCTAGGACCTGGGACACCCTGTGCTATACCATCATCCCTGTCAGTGGAGGCTGCTGAGAGGTAATGGCTCAGTATAGCAGGGGCAGACTAAGTGGGTGTGTAAAATGTGATGGAATAGGGTGGCTGCTCTCTACTCTTTGTTGATGTCGGCCTCCTTGGGGTTGTGACCCCTCACCTTCAGTTTCCTCCTCTGCTCTATCTGGCACCCAAGTCGAATCAGTGACCTCATCATAATCATCATCTCCATCTCCTCCATCATCAACATTAACACTGGAGACAACTTGGCAATATGCTGTGGCTGGGGGAACATGAATGCCAGTTTGTCTACCAGTGTTCTTCCCTCTCTCTAGGCTCATGTTCCTGTCATCCTCAACCTCTGAACCAACATCTGAATCCAGTAATGGCTGGGCATCATCAAGGAGCAAGTGGCTGACGCTGTGGTCAAATAACTCAGCTGACTCTTCCATGGCTGATGTTGGGACTATGGCAGGAATAGATGTGGACATGGAGGCAGGTTTATCCACTCTGGCAACTGCAGAGGACTGCACAATTGTCTCTGCTTGCATGACAGAGGATAAGGAGGATGAGGAAGGTTTAGTAAGCCAGTCCACCACCCCCTCTGCATGCTGTGGCTGGATAGCATGGGCAAACTTACTAAACAGAGAAAATGATGCCCTGCCTGGGGACTGACCCCCACGTCCACTTTTGCCTGTGGACACATTTGTTGCTTGCCCCCTTACAGTGCCAAGGGAACATCTGTCTCTCCTTGTCCTCCCAGACATTATTGGGAGGGAGGAGGTGGTGCTTATAAGCAAATGTAAAGAAGAAGTGGAAATCTGTACGTAGATGCACTTTAATCAATGTAAAGTGGTGTTTGGTGCACTTTAATTTGAGTACTCACACTACACAGACACACTCCACGGATACACTATAATATACTGCAATATAATGTGCCAAACATACAGTGACGCACAGAACTATATGGCATTAAACTTGCAGTAACGCACACAGAAGTAAATGGCGTTAAACTTGCAGTAACGCACACAGAAGTAAATGGCATTAAACTTGCAGTAATGCACACAAAAGTAAATGGCGTTAAACTTGCAGTAACGTACAAAACTATATGACGTTAAACTGGCAGTAATGCACACAGAACTATATGGCGTTAAACTGGCAGTAATGCACACAAAACTATATGATGTTAAACTGGCAGTAACGGACACAGAAGTAAATGGCGTTAAACTGGCAGTAACACACACAGAAGTAAATGTCATTAAACTGGCAGTAACACGCACAGAAGTAAATGATGTTAAACTGGCAGTAAAAGCCCACAGAACTATATGGCGTTAAACTGGCAGTAACGCACACAAAACTATATGGCTTTAAACTGACAGTAACGCACACAAAACTATATGGCGTTAAACTGGCAGTAACGCACACAAAACTATATGGCGTTAAACTGGCAGTAACGCACTCAGAAGTAAATGGCATTAAACTTGCAGTACGCACAAAACTATAAGGCGTTAAACTGGCAGTAACGCACACAGAACTATATGGCATTAAACTGGCAGTAATGCACACAGAACTATATGGCATGAAACTGGCAGTAACGCACACAGAAGTAAATGGCGTTAAACTGGCAGTAACGCACATGGAAGTAAATGGTGTTAAACTGGCAGTAACGCACACAGAAGTAAATGATGTTAAACTGGCAGTAAAGCACACAGAACTATATGGCATTAAAATGGCAGTAACGTACACAAAACTATATGGCGTTAAACTGACAGTAACGCACACAAAACTATTGGTGTTAAACTGGCAGTAACACACACAGAAGTAAATGCCGTTAAATTGGCAGTAACGCAATCAAATAAACGGTGTTAAACCGTCACTACACTGATGTTATCTGAACTGTCCCTATTCTAGCTATACACTAATGTCAAGATTACTGACATGGTCTCACTACACTGAAACTATCTGAGCTATCCCTACTCTACACTAATGTATGTATGAATGACACGGTCTCACCACACTGCAGTGAAACTATCTGAGCTGTCCCTACTCTAGCTGCACACTATGCAAAGCTGAATGATGGTCCTCATCACTACACTCACACTATCCCTAGACTGACACTAAACTAATATTCTACACTGACAATTGAAGCAAAATAGCACAGTATAGCACAATAACTAATAGCACTGAACAGAGCCCTGTTCTATATATTTCCACCTTGAAATCACACTGAAAATGGCTGCCATTGAATGAATACTTTTATACTGTGGGGTGGGAATGAGCCATGATTGAATAAAGTCATGATGACAGTGTCCAATCATGACTGACAGTGCTATGTGCCCTGATTGGCTGAAGCTTTCCCTGCTTCAGCCAATCAGGGCTTGCAATGCACTGTTCAGCTCCGCAATGCACTGTGGTCAATTTGGGGGGCGAACAAACGGCCCCCCAAACTCATGCTCGGGCCGAACCATTCGCCCATCCCTAACAATGGTTATATAACAAGGTAAAGTTGACACAAGGTTAATCTCATCATGTAGGAACCTCCAGGATAATTAGCCAACAGACAGAAACAATAGGTGACCTAATTAACTCAACTAATAATGGGAATTAACACCTAGGGGGCACAAAATGGGAGAGACACACTTAAAGTGGAGTTCCACCCAAAAGTGGAACTTCTGCTCATTTGTCTCCTCTCCCCCTCCGGTGCCACAATTGGCACCTTTCGGGGGGGAAGGGGGACAAGATACCTGTCTTTGACAGGTATCCTGTTCCCACTTATGGGAGTCCGGGCCGTGGCCCGTGATATCACCGCGGGGCTCCCTCCTCCTCCCTCCTCCTTTCCCTGCCATTGGGCCAGTAGGAGAGAAGAGAGGGGCCTCGCGCATGCGCCGGGTACCCTTACCCGCAATGGTGGTGGCAGCACCCAACAGCTGATGGAAACTGCGGTGCCAACATCGCTGGACTCCAGGACAGGTAAGTGTCCTATTGTTAAAAGTCAGCAGCTGCAGTATGTGTAGCTGCTGGCTTTTAATGTATTTTTTTTGTTGTGGAACATCGCTTTAACAATAAACACATAACACCTTAAAATGGTTGTAAACCCTTTTTGGTGACTTTTACCTATAGGTAAGCCTAGAATAAGGCTTACCTATAGGTAGTGGAAATATCTCCTAAACGTGCGCCATTTAGGAGATACTTCACTTGTAGTGCACCGATGACGTCATCGGCACATGCGCTGTGAACAAACAGACTACCGTGCCGTTTCTACCCCCAGCGTGTGCCGTGACTGATGGCTCCCGTGCGCATGCGAAACGTCACGCCACTCATGCCACTACTAGCCCATTATTCTTTTCATTTGCACGCCTTGCGGGGAGCAAAAGAGGAAGTACATCCCATTGGGGTTTACTTCCTCTTTAATAAACAGATTATAGCAGGAGACCCCAGGTTCAGGTTGTTTTGAGCTGATTATATTAACATCTGCTCTGAGTCTAGGAGTTGAGGCAGTCAATATTCTGGTTTGGGCCTAGAGGCCCCAAATCTGTATCCAAATCCCCCAGTTCCCAGAGTCTGTGTGTATTGGGGATAAATGGACTTGAATCCAAAGTAAAACTACTCCAATGGTCCTGCAGGCACACACCTCCCAAAGAATAGAGCCCCCTAAAAATGCCAGGGCCCATAGTCAGTAGGCAAGAGACTAGCCTGTAGTCCCATCCAAAAGCCCCTGTCCCGGATGGGCCTGTCACACCTTTAACTGACACTTTTGCTGCACGGCTTTGTCTGTTAAAGAAAGTTGAAAAATAACAGCAGAAGAAGCCCTCATTGACATCTGTATCTGCAGGCACCATGGAGTAATTCATCCCTAAAGTGTATATAATTTTTTTTTATGGACAGAATAGGGAGGAGCTAAAATACTTACTCATTTATTACTTCCTGTCTCCTGATCTTAAATTCCTGTCTTGTAGATGCAATATTTAGAAATCCTATCTTAGACAGTAGTAACCAGAACATTTGTTCTCATTGCAAGATTACCACTCACCTCTTATTCTAATGACAACTTTAAAAATGTGGTCAGAGCCTTCTATTAAAATGGTTGCCTTGTTTGGAAGTTAATTTAAGATGTTTATTGTAGAAGAACATCAAATAACATCCATTGCGTTTGGGGGAGTTTGTTGTAAAGCCTGGATTGGGAAGGGGGGTGGGGGGTTCATATGCCACAGTCATGATGCTTTGTGCCCGTGGCAAAAATTATCTGACACGTCACACTCGATGGGCAGCAAGCCCACCAATCATGACTCAGTCAAGCAAATGAGAAGGTGCAGCAAATGCCCAGCAACAGCACATGCCACAGTTGTGTTGCACATTTGTGAAGCAACTATGGAGTTAAAACAGGTGTGAGGAGGCATCACATCCCTGCCTCACTGCCTGTCAAATGGCTCTGAAATCATTCTGAACGCAGATAACTTTTCAGAGGACTGGCGGTTTAGACAAAGGTCTAAATCTAGCCTTGCTGCTTCTCTGGTGAACTTTGAGGATGAATGGCTTCAAATTGCCTGCAGCTAGAAAGGTGAGGGCTTGTTTTAAAGTTTATTGAAGAATAAAAGATAGGCCTGAAGCTGAAGGCGCAGCTCAAGTGGAATGCCTACATGACTAGGTTGCAGTTAGGCTGGGATACTAAAAGGGTTGATGGGTTTCAAAGTTACAAGGGGGTCGTACCTTATTGGGTAGAGGAGAGGTGTGGCAGGGTGGGGTCACAGTGGCCTTAGTAAGAGTGGTCACTTGCCCCATGGTTGGTTGGATCAGGAATAGGGACAGAAGAACTTCTCCCTCTCTCCCTCCAATTTTGACTAGCTTTGGCTTCATTTTTCTCCTTTTTGTTTATGTGGGTCTTATTTCGAACTGAGTTTCGTTGCTGGGGAATTCTGGGTTTGACAGCGGAAGCTCATCAAAACTACAATACGAGTTCTAACGGGATTTATTGCAATAATGTTATTGTCACAGCAGGGTTCTTAAAGTGGTTGTAAAGGCAGAAGGTTTGTTATCTTAATGCATTCTATGCATTAAAAACTTCTGTTTGTAGTAGCCCCCCTCAGCCCCCCTAATACTTACCTGGGTCCGATCTTCCTCCAGCGATGTGCACAAGTGCCTTGGCTGTCTGCGACTCTCCCTCCTGATTGGCTGAGACACAGCAGTGGTGCCATTGGCAATCAAAATCAGTTAGCCAATCAGGAGAGAGAGGGGGTTAGGCCGAACCTCGGCTCAGTGTCTGAATGGAAACACAGAGCTGTGGCTCAGCTCGGGTGCCCCCATAGAAAGCTGCTTGTTGTGGGGGCACTCGACAAAAGGGTGGGGCCAGGAGTCCCAAAGAGGGATGCAAGAAGAGGAGGATCTGGGCTGCTCTGTGCAAACCCACTACACAGAGCAGGTAATTATAAAATTTTTGTTATTTTTAAAGAAAAAAAATGAGACTTTAGTTTCATTTTAAGGGTCTTTATAGGCAGGAGATGGTGGTAACATTTTGGACAAAAATGGTTGGGCTCATTGCAGGTATGGGTGTACCTTCTATATTTAAGATTTGTGTAGCTGTATCAAGGATAAATGGAGTTAAATTGTTCTTCAGTCGGTGCAGTTGTGGCTGAGGGCCTTGAAGTGGAATTGGGGTAGATACAGCCAGTTGGTAAAAGAAATGTGCCTTCAAAGACCCTAGATCAGAAAATAGGTCAGACTTTTATTAGGATTGTTGTTAGAAAATTTGCTAATAAAATTGAAATTTTAAAAGTTTGTCATTTTTGGATTGGTTGTTTAAGAAAAGGCTGCTATGGCCTTTTCTGTTTCAATATTTTCAATAAAGTTTCAAGAATCGTAGCATGCCGTGGTTTACCCAAGCAGGGGGATCTTCAGACAAGCATGTGAAAAAACAGCGTATGAACATGTAATACATAACATAAAAAAAAAAAAAACTGTTACCAGTACCATAGAAGACCAGGTTAGGTATTGGGTAGATATTACAGGCTATAATACTTTACTCTTTGGAGAACAGCAATCTGTATTGATAGCCTTCATATCAAGAATGAAGGAAGAAAAGGAGGAAACAGAGAAACAGAAGAAAAGAAAGGGAAACAAAAGAGAAAAGGAGAGCGGCCCCAGAAGAGGGCGAGCACCACGGTTGCTGGACCCATGCAGGTCGACCATAGCTAATCAGGGGGCTATGGCCTTTTCAACCCAAAAATCTGTGTCCAGTGTTTTTTTTTTGGGGGGGGGGGGAAGGGGGACTTAGTTAGGTGGGGGTAAGGTATCAGGTCATGGCAGCCCCAATACAAAGCAATACCTTAGTCATGTAAATAGTTGAATGTTCAACACTTTACCGCAGTTCTACTTTAAGGTTAACCTTTAAAGAATGTAAAAGTATCACAAATGCATGTGACAAAAAAGTGATCTTGTAAAAGATTATTTTGCCACATGTATTAATAAGTGAGAATAAGAGCCTCAGGCACACTCTTTGACCAAAAACAAACCAGTAGAAATGTAATTTTTCATTTAACAAAAGAAGGTCGGTATCAGTAAGCAGCAGCAGAGGTAGATGCAGGTTATTCTGTAGTGCAGGATCAAAGTATCTTTGATAATATCAGTTTGCTTTGAGAAAGGGATCTGTATGGTCCCAAAACATTGGTTGGTGATATTCTTTTTTCTGATGAATAAAGATAGACATTTCTTGCAAAAGGTGTGCTGGTGGAGATTACTCATAAGTGCAAGGTAACACCCACGTATAGGGGTGAATCCATTCTTAGAGGTTGAAGGAGCCCACAGTTCTTTTTACAGAAGATTTTCCAACTTTGCATGATAGGTCTTCTTTAAAGCTAGCTACCGATATGACGATTCCATATCTAGAGGGGAAGAGAGAAAAAAAAAATAATAAAGACAAGTTAATCCGCCTTAGACATGGTAATACTGCTGGCAGGGCAGTCAACACATTTAATGTCTCTTTGGAGAGTAAAGTGAAGTCAGCTTAAGTCCAAATATAGCTCTCTCACAACAGCATGTATCGTAATCATACCCACCAGAATAGAATCTCACACATTCATCACAAGCGCCACAACTTTACAGCCACGCTTGATAGGGGAGTGAAAACAAGCTTGTGTTCCTACACAAATTCCAATTAGATGAAGAAAATAAACCGGCGATGTCAAATAAAGCAAGATAAAAATACATGCCGAAAATAACACATCGAAAACTAATTTCTCATTCTAGTTGGAAAAGAGGAATTGAATATATTACTATACCTTTGGTTTTTGGGGAGCGTGTTGTCACACAAGATTGTAGATTTGTATAACACATGAATATGCAAAAGCAAAGCTATAGCCTTTTTTTACAGATGTAAATATGATGGTAATCTAGTTAATGTAAGAAATCTTGTTGGGAAGTTAATTTTAAAAAACATCTGACAGGTCTGTAAGAGGGTATTCGTGGTTGGCTGTAATTTGCGCCAAGAGCCCAAGTCCCCACCTCTGCTCCTCTCCTATTAGAACACTATCCTTCCTGCTGAGGCCGAACCCTCCACCATGTTGTGCCCAACTACATGCTAGGGGCCTCCACAAGACAATGCCGGCCGTTGACCTTCATATCCTCAAAATGTAGTTTTGTTGCACTGTACTGGTGTAATTCAGGAAATGACATAACAATCGCATCACAGGAACATACATTTCAGAGTCACTTGACTTTACACATTTACATTTAGTGGAAGGTCTGCAGTAGCCACATGTGAAAGCATATGTAGAAACTCAGCAGCCATCTCCCTTGCAGTTTCTCCTCTACCCAGACTCATTAGTACTCACAGGACTGTGCTCTCTGTAGTCACCTTCTCACTAGGTACTGTACATCTCCCCCAGGAACCCTCCAGGGAAGCAGCCTCACACAGGAATTTCATGGCCTGGCCTAAAATGTCTTTTGCAATCCACCCGAGCCCCCACCTCCATAAGGGACAAATATGATTTGATATGGGATTTGTACTGCGCCAAATGCGCTCCGTTAGGACAGAGACTACAGCCAACTCGTCCTGAGTACAGGCCCACTTCTTCCGGCCTCCTGCCCTATCCAGGGTCTTTAGCTATTTAGGGTTTAGCTCCCATGCTCCAAGTGCACTAAGGCCCCTCCCAACCAGGCTTATATACAGGCATTGATTCACCCATAACATCACCACAGAGGGGCTCTAGCTAAAAGAGAAGCCATCAATTTCTTATAACTTTCCTCTATATAGGCTATAATAGGAACAGAGCAGAGGCCGAGCTGATAAAAGGGCTTCCCTTAGGGTTCATTTACACTTGCTTTGACTTCAACACAAATTAAAGCACCTACCACTTCAACATGGTTTTTTTTAGGTGTTTTTGATGCTTCTGTGGTGTTTCGGTGGTGCTTCGATGTAGCTTTGGTGGCGCTTTTTTGAAGCTTTAGGGCTCATTTACACTTGCTTCAACTTCAACGCACATTAAAGCGCCCACCACATCAATATGCTTTTTTGATGTGTTTTTGATGCTTCTGCTAAGCTTCAGTGATCCTTCGGTAGTGCTTAGATATTGTTTTAATGAAGCTTGGTAGATTCCCTGTGTGTGTGTTGATTTCTCATTCTTGCAATTTCTCCAAAACAAAGCGAAGTTAAAGCTGAATAAAAGCCATTTAAAAGCAGGTACTTCAAGTGAGCTTTGTCATAGAGGCTTTGACCATGCTTTGAAGATGCTTTCAAACACCACTACAGTGACACGAGGTATCATTTTTTGAAGTGAACCCGAAGCAAAGCAAAGCAAACACAAGGTGTAAACAGGACTGTAAGCTAATCCTATTTATGTAGTGACAAAGACTTTGACTGGCTTTCAGAGAGCTTTAACAACGCGTGTCCACAGCCATGTTTTGAAGCAAGTGTAAACGAGCCCTTAATGAAGCTTGGCAGAAGTCCTGTGTGTGTGTTGATATATCATACCTGCAACTTCTCCAAAACAAAGCGAAGCTAAAGCTGAATTAAAGCCTCTCAAAAGCAGCAAGTGGCAAGCCTTGTCATAGACTTGGATGCTTTCAAGATGCTTTGAAGCACCACTTAAGCGACGTTGGGTATCATTTTTGAACAAAGCAAACGCAAGGTGAAAATAATACTAATGATGGACATAGACAGGACTGTAAGCTAACCATTTTATGAAGTGACAGGGGCTTTGACTGGTGTTTAGAGAGCTTTAAGTGCCGGTTCACATAGGGGCGGCTTCAAAGTAGCCCAACTCTGAAGCCATCCCGTACAGCGCCACTTCTGTAAAGAAGTCAATGCAAGCCGCTCTGAAGTCGCCCCAAAGTAGTACAGGAACCTTTTTCTAAGTCAAGTCGACTTGAGTCGCTCCTACTAGAACAATTCCATTGTACAGAATGGATCGCGACTTGTCAGGCGGCTAAGTTACCTGACAGGTCTCCCCTGTGTGAACCGGGTCTAAAAAAGCCTGTCCAAAGCCATGTTTTGAAGCAAGTGTAAACGAGCCCAGCTGATGACAGGGTATTAGCAGGGCGAGTGACATGGGTGTCTGTGGAAGATCCTGGCCAGAAGATGGGTGATGCAAAAATACTGTGGAAACAGGAGTGGAGCCCGTGCAGGAGGATGTCATAGGAAATTGCAGCTGCAAGATCCTTTAGTGTAGTTGAGCACGTAGATGTCGGGAACAGCCAGGTAGCAAAGGTACAGATTCAGGAAACAGAAGCAGGATCAGATGCCAGTCCAAGGTCACTATCAGATAGGCACAACCAGTAATAAATCAGCAAGCAGAGTATGGAGTTGGGTCACAAGCCAGTGTTGATAATGGGAGATCAGGATCAGGCAGATTTAGAGGGTATACCGGGTCAAGGTGCAGATGAAGAAGCAGGACTGGTCACAGATCACAGAAACTGAAGACCACTCAGCTGCGCTCCTAACTTCTGTAAAGCCCTAAATAGACCACTGGGTGACAAAACAGTAGTGTTCAAAGTGCACTAGCGAACACGCGTTGATCTATGCACAGTCTAAATATAATGTGTCAAGCCGTTTGAACTGTGTTATGCACACACACACACATATTCAGGGTCTTCCTAACAATTATCATATTTGGTCAATGACAGCAGATAGCTCCCAGTCCCTTTGTTTCTATTTATTTGACAAGGAGTCTGTAGTGACTGAATTGTCATTTTTTTCTTTTGAAGGGTTGTCAGGCAGGGGGCTTCTATACTGGAAGTACCGGTATATACAACTTATATATAACTTCCTCTCTTTGTCCAGCACATTCACTTGATTGCAGAACTACAACTCCCAGGACCAGCTAGCACTGTTGTTGAGGCCTGACACTGGCTCAGCCAGGCCCAAAGCAAATGCCCTTTGCAGGCAGGGACCATGGGCCCCTATGGTGTAGCAATAAAATATGATAGTCCTGGTGCTAGCTGTCCCACATATGGCTATTGATCCTAGTACCATCTCTTCAGGCCCTGCCAGCCCTCCTGACTACAGCTGCCTCTTTCCACTGCCCATGCCACCACAGTCCTCTCCACTGTCTCTGCACCCATCCCAGACTGCTTACACCCAGACCTCCCAGGCGTGCCTCCCAGTCCTCCTGACTGTGTGTCACTCACCAGCCCTCCTGGCTGTTCATTGTTTTTCCTCCTGGAGACTTGCCTGGCAGTGCTCTAGCACTGTCCTCTTTTCTCCCGTGCCTCCTGGCCAAGATACCACCATAGTTTTAGTATGACTAGGGGAGCCCCCTCTAAGGCCACGACAGCCAAACACTCCATCTCCAGCTTCCCCCCGAACAACTCCTCTCCCAGCTGGGCTGACTCTGAGTATTTGAGGGGGCCTGCCCCCTGCCACTCCGAGTTGGGGATTGGTCAGGGCCCTCAGAATACTCCAGGCAGCTCCACCTCACCTCTCCTCCCATCTTTGCAGAAGGTTCCAGCACATTCTGGAAATAGGGGAAAGGTCTCAGTGATGCTGCATGTGAGTCATCTAGCCCTCCCTGAGTCACTCAAACCCAGACCCAGAAAACAAACACAAGCATGCTTGGCTGCCAGCCAAGCCTGCATAAATTTGCCTACACTGACAAAACCTACTTACAACCCTGGCACACTAGAGGGTGCTACACCCCCCCCCCCGACCCCCTTTAATATCCAGCCAGTCCCTTGGCTGGGAAATTTACAAAAATAGCTCCTGGACCCAGGAGCAAGAGCATCCTATATAAATTACAAAGTGGAAGGGGAAAAGGAACAAACTGGGACAGGGCTGTGGTACAAATAAATATCATGACACAAAAATAGATATTTAGTTTGTTCGATTATCACACATCACTCTATGCCTAACTACAGGTCTCTGTAGCTAACATAAACAATATCACACTGAAATCAGCCTTTCCCAGTGTCTAGCAACAGATCAGGGTGGCAGGCCGGTATGATCCTGCAAAAGAGTCAGAGAAGAAAAACACAGTCTGCAACCTTCAAAGCAGTCTATGTTGTGATTTTAGTGGTGAGCTGCACGCTCCAGCAGTCCCTCACACATAGTAATGCGGGTCAGGCAGTCTCCTCCTACCGCCCCCTCTTCTCTGATGGAGACACAGTGGCTCCTGCCAGGCTGTCCTGCTTTCACAATCACCACTCTGTCTTTGTAGACTGCTCTCCCGAGCCTCCATTCCTTCCGAAATGTCCTGAAACCGGTCCCAGGTCTCCTCACACTCTGGCACCCGCAAAGGCTTGGGGATGTGCACATACTCCTACACCAGCTCATCTTCTCACTCTCCCCAGGAGTTCTCAATGATATCCATAGTGTCAGGAGGGACATAGGGGTAGTCCAGACCCCACTCCAGAGCAACTCTTCGCTGGTGGGTTAATGTAGTTGGGAGGTTTGTTAGAATAGAGGGGGTGTGGCCATCTACACTCTGCCCTGCAAGATTTCCATCACTTTCTCTGAGATGTTCTGGAAAGTGGGTGGACTAAAGGAGTAGAGTGGCAGGTAGTTTTTGGAGACCCCTCTGAACCAATCGTTGTTTTGCTTGGGCAGAGGCAGGACTGCTATAAAAGCGAAGGTCACATGCTCCTAGGGGGAGATTTTGGAGAAGAAGAAGACAGCATGTAGGGGCTGGTGCAGCTTGGGTGCTCTCCCCTCTTGGGAGGGGAATGTGCCATGTGGAGAGGAGAGGAGAAATGGAGGAGACATCAGGAGAAAGTTGATACTACTAACAGAAACAAAGACTGGGAGAGGACCCTCTGTGGCAAGCATGTACGGTTGCTCAGGAGTACAAGTGAGTGGAAACCCAGGGAAACAGTGCTTCCAAGAGACTTAAAGGCGTTAAAGTGTGGGTCTTGGAGGAGGAGGTACAGATCTTCGGCCTTAGAAAATCAATGCCTAAAAAGAAGGGTTGGTGTGCGGGTCAATACAGAAGTCTGTGCAAAGGGAGTTGGGCCTTAAAGAATTAATACCTCGGAGAAATTCAATAAGTCAGCTCAAAGAACTTTATTCAGAGTAGTGTTCTTTGGTGAATACTTGTAAGTGCTGTATGGTCAGGAAGTAGCAATAAACAGGAGGAAGGAAAGCTGAACAGTACAATTGGAAGCAAGTGCAGGTTAAGAGTTATTTACAGTGGCTCTACATGATCTGGACTATGTATTCACAGGATTTGCTTCACTTAATGCCAAATCTGTAAGAGTTATTCAGAGTGACTCTGTAATGCAGTACCGCAATGAGTGCCGGAAAAGAATAAAGTTAAATGTTTAAATGGTCTGGACTGTGTGCTGTGTCAATCTATGAAGGGAAGGGGGTAATGGAGTCACACTACAGAAAAGAATGAACTACCAGCAGCTCCTACGGGTGTAGTGCGCTACACACACTTACATGGAAGTAAGGCTCCTGTTACCCCTTACTTCCTTGTAAGTGTGGATTTCATGTTTTTGTACTTAATAAATACTTGCACTGAGGCGCTTTTCTTTTTGTTTTCTCTTCTGTCTCATTTATCAGAGCTGACTTAGTTCACATGAAAAGCTGTGCCCTCAGATCTGGTTATACTACAGAGATGTTATAGACATCAAATCCGCAAAGACTGCCTTGTCATGGACAATTTTTTAATCTGCATCCACTGACACTTTTATCTCAAATATATGTTATCATCACCATTATTCTTATTAACTTTTTTATTTCCATGTCCTGAGCGCTAGCAGATGTATATATATTCTATATTCAGCTGCTCTGGTCTGGGTGGTGGAAGGTCTGTTGTAGAAGAGTTGTCTGCTGCTGATGGGGGTTCCTGCAGCTCCTTCAGCTCCCACAGCAAGATCTGGTACATCTACCACCTTGGGCTGGATCTCTTCCTGGACCTGGGAGTCTCCTATCTCCCATTCCTCCTCCGAGCTGCTGTGTGATGACCAATCTGCTATCTTCTCCAGGGACCCGAATTCTCCTTGCAGTCTGAGAGAACCCCAATCTATGGCCCTGTCCTCGCCTTCCCCTCCTGACTCACCCGAGGGCACATCTCCCTCCTGCACTGGCTCCTTCCAGGCCCCTATCTAACTGCATTTGCCTCTTTCCACTGCCTGTGCCACCACAGTCCTCTCCACTGGCTCTGCACCCATCCCAGACTGCTTGCACCCAGTCCTCTAAGGCGTGCCTCCCAGTCCTCCTGATTGTGTGTCACTCACCAGCCCTCCTGGCTGTTCCTTGTTGTTCCTCCTGGAGACTGACCTGGCAGTGCCCTCCCGCTGTCCTCTCTGCTTCCAAAGCCTCCTGGCCAGGACACCTCCGTTGGTTTTAGGAAGGCCCTGTCCGCACACGAGCCCAGGCCCAAGGTCACCCCCCCAGACTGGGGAGCTCCCTCTAAGGCCACAACAGCCTAACACTCCATCTCCAGCTTCCACCTGAACAACTCCTCCTCCAGCTGGGCTGACCCTGAGTATTTGAGGGGGCCTGCCCCCTCCCAATCCAAGTTGAGGATTGGTCAGGGCCCTTAGAATATTCCAGACAGCTCTACCTCACCTCTTCTCCCATCTTTGCAGAAGGTTCCAGCACATTCTGGAAATAGGGAAAAGGTCTCAGTGATGCTGCCTGGGAGTCATCCAGCCCTCCCTGAGTCAATCAAACCCTGACCCAGAAAACAAACACAAACATGCTTGGCTGCCAGCCAGGCTTGTAATATTTTGCCTACACTGACAAAACCTACTTACAACCCTAGCACACTAGAGGGTTCTACATGCGTCTTTTACTTTCAATGATAATAGTAAACAGGACAAATAGAGAGGGTGAATCTCCCTGATGGTGACACAGACCGCAGTAAAAACTGACAGGTGTTGTAATCGCTCTCCACTCTATCATTACTGCACATGCTGCACTCTGTGAATGGGCTGGTTACGGGGGAAGGAGAAGGGGGCTGAACTTCAGGCTGTGTTTTCCACAGTGAACTTAGCCAGAAGTTGGAGCGGGTACCTGTCAAAACCAGGTACCCACTCCCCCCAAAAGTTGCCAATTGTGGCAGCGGAGGGGGGGGCCAGACAAGCAGATCTTTTCCTCCACAAGCTTTCAACCTCCTCCCGCCTGGCGTGTAAACAAATGACGGCGTGCGTAATCCCCTCTCATTCTTGGATGACATCCTCTAATGTCGCCCCAGTCTCACAGCACTTGCGCGCTGTGTCCCCGGGAGACAGCGCAACCCAGATCTCGACAAAGAGCCGATGAAGGGGCTCTTTACCCATGTGATTGGCTGTGTCCAATCACAGCAGATCACATGTAAACACGGAAGTGCCGTTTATCGGCTCTCCTCACCGGGGTTTGAGGAGAGGAGAGCCAAATAGCAGCATTTCCTCAAAGGGGAGATTGTACAAATAATCAAGGCACTGATCATTAGTGCTGTGATTATCTGTGCAGCCCCAACAGTGCCCAGCAGTGATTCCAGACAGTGCCCATCAGTGGTGCCAATCTGTGCCCATCAGTGATGCCTGTCAGTGTTGCCTTTCGGTGCCCATCAGTGCTGTCCATCAGTACCCATGAGTGATGCCTAACCGTGCTGCCTATCATTGACCATAAGTGTTGCCTATCAGTGCCCATCAGTGCCACCTATCAGTGCTCATCAGTGCTGCATATTCCTGCTTCCTCATCAGTGCCCTTCAGTGCCATCTCATCAGTGCCCATAAGTGCCGCCTTATCAGTGCCCATCAGTGCAACCTCATCAGCGCACATCAGTGAAGGAGAATAATGACTTACTAAGGAATTTTTTTTTTCAAAATTTTCAGTGTTTTTTGATTTTTTTAGAAAAAAAAAACAAAACAGCTGTGATTAAATACCACCAAAGGAAAGCTCTATTAGTGTGAAAAGAATGATAAATAATTCATTTGGGCATAAATAATTCATTTGGGCACAGCGTTACATGACCGCGCAATTGTCACTCAAAATGTGACAGCGCTGAAAGCTGAAAATTGGCCTGGGCAGGAAGGGGGTATAAGTGCATGTTATTAAAGCGGTTTAACTCTTTTGAAGACAAAGTTTGTTTGCTGGCCCTTTTCCTTCAGTTGCCTAAAGGAAATTTCCCTATACCAGATGAGACTCTTATCAACATTCAAACACTGGTACACCCAACATTCCTAGATTTGTGACAGATGTTCATCTAAACATTAAAGTTACTGAAAGGTCCACTTTAACCACTTGAGCCCCGGACCATTATGCTGCCTAAGGACCAGAGGTCTTTTTCCAATTTGGCACTGCGTCGCTTTAACTGCTAATTGCGCGGTCATGCAATGCTGTACCCAAACGAAATTTGCGTCCTTTTCTTCCCACAAATAGAGCTTTATTTTGATGGTATTTGATCACCTCTGCGGTTTTTATTTTTTGCGCTATAAATGGAAAAAGACCGAAAATTTTGAAAAAAAATGATATTTTCTACTTTTTGTTATAAAAAAAATCCAATAAACTCAATTTTAGTCATACATTTAGGCCAAAATGTATTCGGCCACATGTTTTTGGTAAAAAAAATGTCAATAAGCGTATATTTATTGGTTTGCGCAAAAGTTATAGCGTCTACAAACTAGGGTACATTTTCTGTAATTTACACAGCTTTTAGTTTATGACTGCCTATGTCATTTCTTGAGGTGCTAAAATGGCAGGGCAGTACAAAACCCCCCCAAATGACCCCATTTTGGAAAGTAGACACCCCAAGGAAATTGCTGAGAGGCATGTTGAACCCATTGAATATTTATTTTTTTTGTCCCAAGTGATTGAATAATGACAAAAAAAAAAAAAAAAAAATATTTACAAAAAGTTGTCACTAAATGATATATTGCTCACACAGGCCATGGGCCTATGTGGAATTGCACCCCAAAATACATTCTGCTGCTTCTCCTGAATATGGGGATACCACATGTGTGGGACTTTTTGGGAGCCTAGCCGCGTACGGGGCCCCGAAATCCAATCACCGCCTTCAGGATTTCTAAGGGCGTAAATTTATGATTTCACTCTTTACTGCCTATCACAGTTTCGGAGGCCATGGAATGCCCAGGTGGCACAAAACCCCCCCAAATGACCCCATTTTGGAAAGTAGACACCCCGAGCTATTTCCAGAGAGGCATATTGAGTCCATGGAATATTTTATATTTTGACACAAGTTGCGGGAAAGTGACACATTTTTTTTTTTTTTTTGCACAAAGTTGTCACTAAATGATATATTGCTCACATAGGCCATGGGCATATGTGGAATTGCACCCGAAAATACATTTAGCTACTTCTCCTGAGTACGGGGATACCACATGTGTGGGACTTTTTGGGAGCCTAGCCGTGTACGGGACCCCGAAAACCAATCACCGCCTTCAGGATTTCTAAGGGTGAAAATTTTTGATTTCACTCTTCACTGCCTATCACAGTTTCGGAGGCCATGGAATGCCCAGGTGGCACAAAACCCCCCCAAATGACCCCATTTTGGAAAGTAGACACCCCAAGCTATTTGCTGAGAGGCATGGTGAGTATTTTGCAGCTCTCATTTGTTTTTGAAAATGAAGAAAGACAAGAAAAAACTTTTTTTTTTTTCTTTTTTCAATTTTCAAAACTTTGTGACAAAAAGTGAGGTCTGCAAAATACTCACTATATCTCTCATCAAATAGCTTGGGGTGTCTACTTTCCAAAATGGGGTCATTTGGGGGGGGGGGGGGGTTTGTGCCACCTGGGCATTCCATGGTCTCCGAAACTGTGATAAGCAGTCAAGAGAGAAATCAAAAATTCACGCCCTTAGAAAGCCTGAAGGCGGTGCTTGGTTTTCGGGGTTCCGTACGCGGCTAGGCTCCCAAAAAGTCTCACACATGTGGTATCCCCGTACTCAGGAGAAGCAGCAGAATGTATTTTGGGGTGTAATTTCACATATTCCCATGGCATGTTTGAGCAATATATCATTTAGTGACAATTTTGTGCAAAAAAAAAAAAAAATTGTCTCTTTCCCGCAACTTGTGTCGCAATATAAAATATTCCATGGACTCGACATGCCTCTCAGCAAATAGCTTGGGGTGTCTACTTTCCAAAATGGGGTCATTTGGGGGGGTTTTGAACTGTCCTGGCATTTTATGCACAACATTTAGAAGCTTATGTCACACATCACCCACTCTTCTAACCACTTGAAGACAAAGCACTTTCTGACACTTATTGTTTACATGAAAAAGTTTTTTTTCTTTGCAAGAAAATTACTTTGAACCCCCAAACATTATATATTTTTTTAAAGCAAATGCCCTACAGATTAAAATGGTGGGTGTTTCATTTTTTTTTTTCACACAGTATTTGCGCAGCGATTTTTCAAACGCATTTTTTGGGGAATAAACACACTTTTTTAATTTTAATGCACTAAAACACACTATATTGCCCAAATGTTTGATGAAATAAAAAAGATGATCTTAGGCCGAGTACATGGATACCAAACATGACATGCTTTACAATTGCGCACAAACGTGCAGTGGCAACAAAATAAATACATTTTTAAAAGCCTTTAAAAGCCTTTACAGGTTACCACTTTAGATTTACAGAGGAGGTCTACTGCAAAAATTACTGCCCTCGATCTAACCTTCGCGGTGATACCTCACATGCATGGTGCAATTGCTGTTTACGTTTGACTACACACCGCCGCTTGCGTTCGCCTTAGTGCGAGAGCAGGTGGCGACAGGGGTGCTTTTTTTTTTTTTTTTTTTTTTTCTTTATTTTTTTTTGCTTTTTTATCTTATTTTTAAACTGTTCCTTTCATTTTTATTTTTTTTTAATCATTTTTATTGTTATCTCGGGGAATGTAAATATCCCCTATGATAGCAATAGGTAGTGACAGGTACTCTTTTTTGAAAAAATTGGGGTCTATTAGACCCTAGATCTCTCCTCTGCCCTCAAAGCATCTGACCACACCAAGATCGGTGTGATAAAATGCTTCCCCAATTTCCCAATGGCGCTGTTTACATCCGGCGAAATCTAAGTCATGAAATGCTCGTAGCTTCCGGTTTCTTAGGCCATAGAGATGTTTGGAGCCACTCTGGTCTCTGATCAGCTCTATGGTCAGCTGGCTGAATCACCGGCTGCATTCTCAGGTTCCCTGTTGAGACAGGAGAGCCAGAGAAAAACACGGAAGACGGTGGGGGGGGGGGGGCATTCCCTCCCACGGCTTGTAAAAGCAGTCTAGAGGCTAATTAGCCGCTAGGATTGCTTTTACATGAAAGCCGACCGCTGGCTGAAAAGAATGATACCAAGATGATACCTAAACCTGCAGGCATCATTCTGGTATAACCACTCAAAGTTGTGAATGGCGTACCTGAAGACAAAAAAATGGTTAACAATAAAGCACAGTAAACGGTAAAGTATAAAACATTGCATACCTGAAAAGCAAACATGATAAAACATAATAACAATAAAACATTGCAGAATAGAATACAGTAAAAAAGAGCAGAACAATAGAGAGAATAGAGAGAGAGAGAACAATAAAACGACAACCATTTTTTTTTATTTTATATATATATATTTTTTTTTTTTTTACACTTTTTTTGTAACTAACTTTTATAACTGTAACCGGTTCCAGGTTCGGGTCTCTCAAAATGCGATGGCATCTTGGGAGACCCTGTGAAAGTGTGCCTAGTCTGTGCAATGCTGTACCCTACGCTAATACTCAACTAGTGCATGGTAGCGTTCAAAACATTCACCAATGCAAAGACCAAGATTGTCAGGACAGGAGGGACAATAATAGCGGGTGTCACGCCTATATCCGCGCTAGCTGCAGACACAATATCTTTTTTGGGGGCGTTCGCTGGGTAGGGGTACTCGGGAGGACATAAAGAAAATGCCTCTCATGCAGCCGACTGTATTTGGTTGGGGATGTGAATGGGGGAAGTACGGGCGCTGCAGAAGCGGTGGGTTCCCAATTAGGATTGGCGAATGCAGTAGGAAGGGCACTATGGGCACGACGGGCCTGTGTTTGTCTTTTTGGTGGCAGCGGGACACTACTTGTGCTTGCCACCTCACCAGCTTGAACTGCACTTATGGGACTCGCCACGTCACCAAGTGTTACTGCAGTGCTGGTTTGACTACGACCGGGGTGTACTAGGCCGCTGGCGCTTGCCAGTTCACCAAAACGCTACCAAAAAATCTGTTGGCGATCGCAGGGATCAGGCCTGACTGCGAACGCTGCAGTTATGCGTTTTAGTCTTTTGTAAGTGACAGTGATCGATCAATACTGCACTTGGGTGGGCTGGGCTGGGCCGGGCGGAGGGGCAAAATGCAGGTGCTAGCAGGTATCTGGGCTGATCCCGCTAACACTGCGTTTGTGAGAACCCTAAACTGCTGGGGATGCTAGTATAGATCTGATCGGATCAGATATTGATCCATTCAGATACTATACCACTAAGGGTGGTGTACAGTGCGTGCGTGGGTGTTAGCGGTACTGGCGCTAACCTGACGCTGCCTGGGGCTGGTGCTTGCCAGTTCACCAAAATACTACCAAAAAAACTGTTAGCGATCGCAGGGATCAGGCCTGACTCTGCGAACGCTGCAGTTATGCATTTAGTGTTTTGTAAGTGTCAGTGATCGATCGATACTGCACTTGGGTGGGCTGGGCCGGGCGGAGGGGCAAAACGCAGGTGCTAGCAGGTATCTGGGCTGATTCCGCTAACACTGCGTTTTTGGGAACCCTAAACTGCTGGGGACGCTAGTATAGATCTGATCGGATCAGATATTGATCCGTTCAGATACTATACCACTAAGGGAGGCGTATGCTGCGTGCGTGGGTGTTAGCGGTACTGGCGCTAACCTGACCCTGCCTGGGGCTGGTGCTTGCCAGTTCACCAAAATACTACCAAAAAAACTGTTAGCGATCGCAGGGATCAGGCCTGACTCTGCGAACGCTGCAGTTATGCGTTTAGTCTTTTGTAAGTGACAGTGATCGATCGATACTGCACTTGGGTGGGCTGGGCTGGGCCGGGCGGAGGGGCAAAACGCAGGTGCTAGCAGGTATCTGGGCTGATTCCGCTAACACTGCGTTTTTGGGAACCCTAAACTGCTGGGGACGCTAGTATAGATCTGATCGGATCAGATATTGATGCGTTCAGATACTATACCACTAAGGGAGGTGTATGCTGCGTGCGTGGGTGTTAGCGGTACTGGCGCTAATCTGACGCTGCCTGGGGCGACGCATATCACCGCCGGGCGATCAGGGGGCTAAACCTTTATTCGGTAATAAACGGCGGGTGCCCTGACACTATAAAAAATAAACAAACTAACCAGCGTCAACCGTAACGGTTATACGGTGATCAGTGGTGAAAGGGTTAACTAGGGGGCAATCAAGGGGTTAAAACATTTATTCGGTAGTATATGGGGGTCCCTGACGCTATAAAACGCTGACGGCGAACCTAAATATTTATGTCCCTAACTAGCGTCACCAGCGACACTAATACAGCGATCAGAAAAATGATCGCTTAGTGACACTGGTGACAGGGGGTGATCAAGGGGTTAAAACTTTATTAGGGGGGGTTAGGGGGGTACCCTAGACCTAAAGGGGGGTAACAGTAACTGTCCCAACACTGTAACTGTCACAAACTGACACTATGCAGTAATCAGAAAAACAAAAAAAATAAATAAAATGCTGGTGTCAGTTTGTGACAGGGGGGGGGTGATTGGGGGGGGGATCGGGGGGCGATCGGGGGGGGATCGGGGTGTTTTGTGTGCCTGGCATGTTCTACTGTGTGTGTGTGTGTTGGTGCACTCACATTGATGTCTTCTCTCCTCGGGCCGGAACGGAAATTACCGAGCCGAGGAGAGATGATATCATTTCCTTTGCTGCTGTTTAGCATACAGCAGCAAAGGAATGATTCGATTGGCCGGCGGCGATCGCGAGGGGGGGGCCACGAACGGATGGTCTCCCCCTCACCACCGATCGCCGCTGGACAAACGACGACCGCCTCGGGCACCGGGGGGGGGGTCCGATCGGACCCCCCACCCGCGGAAGGCAAATCACGTACCATGTACGTGATTTTGCCTGTCCGTGCCACTTTGTCGACGTACATCGGCGTGAGGCGGTCGTCAAGTGGTTAAAGAGATGGATGCTTAAATAAAAGTAGTCCTAAACAGAGGCTACTATGTCTATTTTGTTTTGATTGGGCTATGGTTAGCTCAGACTGACTGTATAGTTTTTTTCACCTGGTTTTTCCCTAAGCTTAGGTTGGCTTGTGATTTCTTGCTGTCACCAGTAGATGTCCCTGGTATCACTGGTCATAGTATGAGATTTCACAAAGAAAACTAACTTATGAATAGTTATATTTTCTAAAGCTAATTCAGTAGGAAGTTTATGCCACTGGTGCATGCTGGAGGGGGATATAAATATTTAGGATGGGCCATGTGCTTGCTCTCTTTCTCTGGGCTAAGGCCTAGGGAGCTGTTACTGGATGGAGCTCTGCTGTTAGTACCAATAGTCTGTTTTTGAGTCTAATATGTGCTGAAGTGGTCCTGAAGCTGTCTTGCCTGGTCTGGAGGAATCTGTGCCAGGAGGAGACGCAAGGGAGGCCCCTTGCTGGAGAGAGCCAGTAAGAAGGCTGGTCTCTCAGAAGGGCTGGTTACTTACTTGGATTTTGGGAAATTTGGGAATGTGATTACAGTTTTGCCAGGTAAGCTTAAAGGTTCTGACAGTGTGAAGCTGGACATTGATTTGGAGAAAGTGATCTGTAGGGATGAGCTTCGAGTTCGAGTCAAACTCATGTTCGACTCAAACATCGGCTGTTTGCAAGTTCGCCGAACAGCGAACAATTTGGGTTGTTCACGGCAAATTTGAATGCCACGGAACACCCTTTAAAAGTCTATGGGAGAAATCAAAAGTGCTCATTTTAAAGGCTTATATTCATGGTATTGTCATAAAAAGTGTTTGGGGACCTGGGTCCTGCCCCAGGGGACATGGATCAATGAAAAAAAAAGTTTTAAAACGGCCGTTTTTTTTTAGGAGCAGTGATTTTAATAATGCTTAAAGTGAAACAATAAAAGTGTAATATCCCTTTAAATTTCGTACCTGGGGGGTGTCTATAGTATGCCTGTAAAGGGGCGCATGTTTGACAGCAAAATGACATTTCAAAGAAATAAAAAGTCATTTAAAACTACTCGCGGCTATTAATGAATTGCCGGTCCAACAATACACATAAAAGTTCATTGAGAAAAACGGCATGGGAATTCCCCACAGGGGAACCCCGAACCAAAATGTAAAAAAAAAAAATGACGTGATGGTCCCCCAAAATTCAATACCAGGCCCTTCAGGTCTGATATGGATATTAAGGGGAACCCCAGCCAAAATTTTTAAAAAAATGGCGTGGGGTCCCCCTCAAAATCTATACCAGACCCTTCAGGTCTGGTATGGATTTTAAGAGGAACCCCGCGCCAATTTAAAAAAAAAAACGGCGTGGGGTCCCCCCAAAGATCCATACCAGACCCTTATTCGAGCACGTAACCTGGGAGGCCGCAGGAAAAGAGGGGGGGTGAGAGAGCCCCCCCCCCCTCCTGAACCGTACCAGGCCACATGCCCTCAACATTGGGAGGGTGCTTTGGGGTAGCCCCCCAAAACACCTTGTCCCCATGTTGATGAGGACAAGGGCCTTATCCCCACAACCCTGGCCGGTGGTTGTGGGGGTCTGCAGGCGGGGGGCTTATCATAATCTGGAAGCCCCCTTTAACAAGGGGACCCCCAGATCCCGGCCCTCCCCTCTGTGTAAAATGGTAAGATGGTAGTACCCCTACCATTTCACTAAAAAAGTGTCAAAAATGTTAAAAATGACAAGAGACAGTTTTTGACAATTCCTTTATTTAAATGCTTCTTCTTTCTTCTATCTTCTTTCTTCTTTCTTCTATAATCTATCTTCCTTTGGTTTCTTCCTCCATCTTCTTCTGGTTCTTCCTCCGGTGTTCTCGTCCGGCATCTTCCTCTGCGGCGTCGGCGTCTTCTTCCATTCTTCTCCTCGGGCCACTCTGCATCCATGATGGCATGGAGGGAGGCTCCCGCTCTTCTCTTCATCTTCTTCTCTTCATCTTCTTCTCTTCATCTTCTTTTCGGGCCGCTCCGCATCCATGATGGCATGGACGCAGGCTCCCGCTGTGTGACGCTTCTCCTCTTCTGACGGTTCTTAAATAACGGGGGGCGGGACCACCCGGTGACCCCGCCCCCCTCTGACGCACGGTGACTTGACGGGACTTCCCTGTGGAATTCCCCGTGATGCCACAGGGAAGTCCCGTCAAGTCACCGTGCATCAGAGGGGGGCGGGCGCCCCCCGTTATTTAAGAACCGTCAGAAAAGGAGAAGCGTCACACAGCGGGAGCCTCCCTCAATGCCATCATGGATGCGGAGCGGCCCAAAAAGAAGATGAAGAAGATAAAGAGAAGAGCGGGAGCCTCCCTCTATGCCATCATGGATGCAGAGCGGCCCGAGGAGAAGAAGGGAAGAAGACGCCGACGCCGCGGAGGAAGATGTCGGACGAGAACACCGAAGGAAGAACCAGAAGAACCAGAAGAAGAAGAAGATGGAGAAAGAAACCGAAGGAAGATAGAAGATAGAAGATAGAAGAAAGAAGAAAGAAGAAGCATTTAAATAAAGGAATTGTCAAAAACTGTCTCTTGTCATTTTTAACATTTTTGACACTTTTTTAGTGAAATGGTAGGGGTACAAGTATCCCCTTACCATTTCACACAGGGGGGAGGGCCGGGATCTGGGGGTCCCCTTGTTAAAGGGGGCTTCCAGATTCCAATAAGCCCCCCGCCCGCAGACCCCCACAACCACCGGCCAGGGTTGTGGGGATGAGGCCCTTGTCCTCATCAACATGGGGACAAGGTGTTTTGGGGGGCTACCCCAAAGTACCCTCCCAATGTTGAGGGCATGTGGCCTGGTAGGGTTCAGGAGGGGGGGCGCTCTCTGGTCCCCCCTCTTTTCCTGCGGCCTACCCGGTTGCGTGCTCAGATAAGAGTCTGGTATGGATTTTTAGGGGGACCCCACGCCATTTTTTTTGTAAATTTTGGCGCGGGGTTCCCCTTAAAATCCATACCAGACCTGAAGGGTCTGGTATGGATTTTGAGGGGGACCCCACGCCATTTTTTTAAAAAATTTTGGCCGGGGTTCCCCTTAATATCCATACCAGACCTGAAGGGCCTGGTATGGAATTTAGGAGTCCCCCACATCATTTTTGTTTTTAATTTTGGTTCGGGGGTTCCCCTGTGGGGAATTCCCATGCTGTTTTTATCAATGAACTTTTATGTGTATTGTTAGACCAACAATTCATTAATAGCCGCGAGTAGTTTTAAATGACTTTTTCTCCTTTGAAATGTCATTTTGCTGTCAGACTGTTCTAAACACGGGAAACATGCGCCCCTTTACAGCCATACTATAGACACCCCCCAGGTACGAACTTTAAAGGGATATTACACTTTTATTGTTTCACTATAAGCATTATTAAAATCACTGCTCCTGAGAAAACGGATGTTTTTAAAACTTTTTTTTGCATTGATCCATGTCCCCTGGGGCAGCACCCAGGTCCCCAAACACTTTTTATGACAATAACTTGCATAAGTCTTTAAAATTAGCACTTTTGATTATTCATGTTTGTGTCCCATAGACTTTAACAGTGTTCGCGTGTTCGAACAAATTTTTTGCCTGTTCGCAAGTTCTGGTGCGAACCGAACAGGGGGGTGTTCGGCTCATCCCTAGTGATCTGCTACAGTATTTAGGGCCCCTAAGCCTCACCTTCTTAACCATTTTGCAGCAAAACTTTAAAAAGAAAACAGCTACTGGCACCCAATATCCTTTCTCTGTACCCCTATTTTAGTCATGGATTCAGACCTGGGGTGAAATGCTAGCCCAGCCCTGCCTCTTGAGGTGCTATCCTGCCTTTGGGGTGTCAGAGGTGTGCTACTGAAATAAAAACATACTTAAACTCCTACTGCCCAGGCTGCTGAACTTTACTTTGATCAAGATTAGACATTGTGGGGCATGGCCAAGTCAGGCATGTGAGAGGACGCATCTCCCACAGCTCCAGGCAGTGATCCGGCAACCGATCCTCCCCCAGCCCACATACCGACTTTACATCGACATATGCAGCACGGGTACGATCCAGAGACCCCAGAGGAACATCCGCCAGCGTTTTGCACCA
The DNA here is from genome assembly GCA_037952835.1 of Lithobates septentrionalis. NCBI lineage: Eukaryota > Metazoa > Chordata > Amphibia > Anura > Ranidae > Lithobates > Lithobates septentrionalis. Next base: position 1,672,235 of record JBBDGP010000083.1, on the reverse strand, counting down.
GGGGAAAGTCCCGAAAAGGACAGCTGGAGATGTTGGGCCTAGAAATCCAAGATGGCGCCGCGGCGGCCTCTGTGAAGCACACACCGCGCGGACAGGACAAAACGAAGGACGCTGGCCCTAAATCAAGTAAGCTTCCCAAGCATCCTGGTAGTGATGCCCCTAGAGACATGCTCTACTATGCACAAAAGCTGTCTGGGACTCTGGGGACAGAACAGCCATCTCGCCCTGCAGGGACACAGCACATGCTGGAGGACATGCAGGCATACACTCTCCCTATACATTGGGGAGAGGAGGAGGGGGAGCAGATAGCCCATGCAACTGGGGAACCACACAGCTCAGCAGACCTGGATGCTGTGCAACCCACTTTGGCTGATAATCTTAGAGCTGTAAATAACTGTACAGCCTCTGTTAACACTTTGAAGGAACAGTTTGGGGGCCTGAGAGAAGATGTGTCACTGTTAAGGCAAGACATGCAAAAGATACGCGAGCGCACTACTGCTGTGGAAAGTAGAGTCAGTGACATGGAAGATCAGTTACCACCCATGGCGCAGGACACCAGAGCAGCATTGCCACTAGCCAAGGCAGCAAATGATCGTGCAGAGGATATGGAAAATCGCTTAAGGCGAAACAATGTCCGCATAGTGGGGTTGCCTGAGAAAGTTGAGGGTAGGGACACCACTTCATATGTGGAAAACTGGCTAGTGGAGGTTTTTGGTAAAACTGCCTTTTCTCCCTTTTTTGCGGTGGAACGCGCTCACAGAGTGCTCTCACGCCCGCCTCCACCAGGGGGCCCCCCCCAGATCCATCCTGGTGAGAATCCTCCATTATAGGGACAGGGAAGCTGTGCTGAGACAAGCTCGTGAAAAGGCTAATATTTTACATAACGGTACCCGAGTGTCCTTTTACCCAGACTTTTCGGCAAAAGTCCAGAGACGCAGAGCCAAATTCACGGATGTCAAACGCAGGCCTGCGACTTCTGCAACTTCCGTATGCCATGTTGTACCCGGTGAAACTTCGGATAGTAGTGAGAGGCCAGGCCCAGTTCTTTGAGTCCGCTAAGGAAGCCGCAGCCTGGTTGGATAGGAATGAGTAGGCACTGAAGAGACAGGTGCCACTGGAGGATGATTGAGCCAACCACGGAGATTACTTCTAAGGAGCTGAACAGCATGATAAAAGCACTCCTGATTGTTCCTATGGACAGATCACAAGAAATTACCCTCTCTATACATTGAAAGATGTTCCTTGGCTGGGGGACAAAATATTCCTAACCAAAGTAAAGAGAGCGAATTGGATCAAACTTGAACATGCAGATGCTTATTTTAAATAAAAAAGAGCGATGGATGCTCGTTTACAATGGTAAAGTTGCCACGTTGGCAAAGTGCGAAGTTTACAGCACGGGACAGCTTTTTGTTTTACACTCCCCTGTTGTTATGGGGAAGCTTTTATCGGCACGGGAAAAACGTAGAATATATGTACACTCATATGTACACTCAGTGTACATTCTCATTGTATGCACCAGGTCCAGAGGAACCACAGCACGGTTGAGGATACACCGACTCGCATATTCACAAATTAATCTCCAGCCACCGAACACTGTTCACCGGAAAGCATGGCGGACATCCCTATAGTATCTTGGAACGTTAGGGGTCTCCATTCCCCCCTAAAGCGCACCATGATTCGCATGTGCTTAAAGAAATACATCCCTTTCTCTTGATACTTTGTTATCAAGAGACCCACCTGACTGCGGACACTGTGAGTTCTCTGAGATACTCCTGGGTGGGAAAGGCCTATCATTCCACACACACTTCCTACTCTAGGGGGGTGAGTGTGCTGATTCATGGAACACTGGACTATGAAGAATTTGCAAGTGAAATAGATATTGAGGGTCGTTATGTCTTTCTCCATTGCAGGTTGGGTACATTGAATTGTGTGTTGGCTGTTGTATGCATTCCTCCTCCTTTCACGGCGGCGGTGCTTAGGTCTCTGCTTACATTCTTGGATGGCAGGCCTGACACGCCGTTGTTGGTGACAGGGGACTTTAACTGTTGTCTGAACCCAGTTGAGGATAGACACCCGGGCCCAGGACCCTTTGCCCTCTCCAGGGGTACCACCCTGGCGTGGTTGTTGCAAGAGGTGGGCTGGGTGGATATCTGGAGACACCGGAACCCCGGGGTCAGACAATTTACTTGTTTTTCCAAAACACATGGCAGTCTGTCCAGAATTGATCTGGGGGTGTGCAGCTTAAACATGCTCCCTTTTGTGCCTGACATGATCCACAGGCCCCGCAGTGTATCCGACCATTCTCCGGTGGTCATAAAAATTACAATAGCCCCAATAGTTACACTACCTAAGGCCCCTTGGAAATTTAATGCCTTTTGGCCGCAACTGTTCCGCTCTCATGAGGGGATAGTGGGGAGCATGCGTGAGTTTTTTCACACCCAGGATCCAAACGAGTCCGTTGTTGGGCAATGGGATGCCTTTAAGGCATATTTAAGGGGAGTTTTAATTGCTGAAATGAATAAAGTCAAACATGACTCTTCTATTCTTAAAACTGAAATGGAAGCCAGAGTCCAGGAAATGGAACAAAGGTATATTACAGACCCTTCGGACTCGACCAAGGAGGCATGGCAGGCAGCTCTTTCTGCATATCACCACCTGCTGTCTTCTTCGGCCGAAAAGAAGAGGTTCTTTGTGAAACAGGCGTTTTTTGAGGAAGGCGAAAAAACGGGCCGCATATTGGCGAGGATTGCAAATTCTCATCAGAAGTCACCAACCATAGGTGCAGTTAGAACTAAGATGGGTAACATAATCAACACACCTGAAAAGGTGTTGCAAGCACTAGCTGATTTTTATGAAGAACTATGTAGGCCGGGTACATCCTACACATCAGAGGATCTAGAGCAATACTTAGAACAGATTGACTTCCCTAAATGAAATGAGGGTCAGAGAGCAGACTTAGAAAGCCCACTTACAGTAGAGGAATTACAGAATGCAGTCAGTTCCTTCCCTAATTGCAAAGCACCAGGGGAGGACGGGATCCCTATGGAGATATACAAACAATACCTTGATGAACTATTGCCACAACTACTCAAAGTTTTCAATAGATCCCGGAAGGAGGGACACTTACCAATCTCAATAACCAGGGCTAATATTGTTTTGCTCCTTAAACCGGGCAAAGATTAGACATCATCCCCAAAGGCCTCTCCAGACATCTACTTTTCCGGGAATGTCCATCTTCCAGCTCCCACACAGTGGTTTTTCCCGATAACCCCAAGTCAATACTACATCTGATAAGCATACCAAGCCTTGGATGGTGATCCAAATCCCAGTTATCTAGTGACCCATTGTGATCCCTGCTGAGCAGGTGGATGACAGGTCTGTGTCCGCTCCACTATGCAGAGAGGACACGGACTCTCCTCTATGGGGCAATCAGATGGAAACGGCCCACCTGTTCATTTCCATTCACTGCCATCCGATCCGCCAAGGGGATGGGGAATACGACCACTATCCATCTGTTTTTGGCAGACAGGATTGGATTAGATGGCAGCGGGTGCCAGTGGACATGAGTCCACTGACACCCGCCTCTCCATAGAAGAGACTGGAGGATCCAATCAGGTTTGCCTAAAAAAATGGCAGGCGGACCTGATCGGACAGCCTGTGTGAAAGGGGCCTAAGGAAATGCAATCCTCTGATGTCTGCATACGCCACATCTATTAACTGCTGAAAAGCAGCAGCCAGAGGAGACAGAATAACAAGGTGCGGAAAACATCATGTTGTTTCTTTTCAGCTGCTATATGTCTTACAAAAAGCTAAAACAAGCTACTAAATAAATCAAAGTCCATTCTCCTAACATGTTTTGTTTTTTTCCTTTTAATTTAAAATTAAAATTACATTTCAAAACTATTAGCGCTTGTGTACAAGGACATTGGGGATCTGCATTTTAAATGTATTTGGAAAGTGTTCTGAAAGGGCCTCAAGCACTATGGTTCTAATTTGAATTGAGTCGTACAAGTTAGTGTAGACTGATGCTCTTCGTTGTGTTGTTGCATTTGTCTACACATAGCCTGCCCTCTTCAACAATGTCCCCCCTGCTTTTTACTCTAACACCAGTAATGGGAATGCAATGTTTGAGATTCTCTAGACCCAAGGATTTTGTAAAATTAAAAAAAAAAAGATAAGCAATTGAGATGTGCAAAATTGGGTGTTTATGGGACTTCAAGACAATTTTTTCTTTCTTTGTAGCAACATTTCATATTGCGGATATGTGTCTGTTGTACCATGTACTTGTGTTAAAACATTTACCGTTCTCTTTGTATTGCTTCCTTTGTGTGAAATACTTGGTGATCCTGCAAGCTCTCTGCTTTCCTATTTCCTATGTCAAATTGACTATACTAGGCATGACAGCACATCTTTTCTAGCGTTGTCAGTTTTCTGGCTGTGCTGGAATCACAGCCTGCATGTCCTCCAATAGTCAGATTTGTGATGACAAGCCCCCCAGCACAGCCATTCGATAGGAAGATCAGTGTACTACTGCTGTTTCTCTGCCTCCTGCTGACACCCCCCCACCTCTCCAAGCATCTTATGCAGCTGAGAACAGGGGTTGTGTGGTCACAAAAAAAATAAATAATATATATATATATATATATATATATATATATATATATATATATATATATACTGTATATACATATACACACAAATGTCTGCCTTGCATTTCTACTTCTACATAAACTTAATAGGTTATTTTACAAGGTAAGGGTCCCATAAAACACCAAATTTCCGCGCTTAGGAGAAAAGAACTGCAGCCCCCCTAACAAAGAACATCACCTCAGTGAAGTTCAAAGCACAAGGAAAATCTATTTCAGGGGAATTGGCGCTGTTCAAAAGTGATAATATATATATATATATATATATATATATAAAAGTGAACCCTCTGTGTTATTAAATCTAAACAACTCTCAAAAAAGTGCAAAGTGCTAGAAAGTAAATCTGAAATATATAAAAAAAAATAAAAAATTCATGAACAATAAATACCATTGATAATCTCCACATCAGATAATAATATCATATAATATCATATAATATAAGTGGCGTGCTAAAAAGCTAAAGGGGCTAATTTTTTGGAAAATTATTTTTATTCACAGTTTTCAATACAAGAACAACAATAACATACACCCACAAAAAAATACCCCCCCCCCCCCCCCCTATTGTGCAATATTCAAGTATAACAGGCATTAAAACATAAATCACATGCTTTTCCGGCCTACTCGAGTCATTCTAACCATACATGCTTATATGAAATCTAAGGCAATGACTACAACCATCTGAAATCTATAAGCCCCATCTCGTTTCCTCCATGAGTGCATGATCCCTTTCATATAACATGTAACCAATCATTTACACAGTAACTCACACAGTATCATCAGAAGAAAGCCAGCTCTGCCATACCTTCTCGAATTTTTTTGGGCACCCTCTACTTAAGTAAGTGGCTTTATATAGGGGTAACGCCTTATTTACCATGCCTTTCCAGAAAGCTAAGGATGGGGCCTAAGTTTTTTTCCAGCATAAAAGGATGACTAAAACAGGGCGAGAGAAAGCATAGTTCTTTGTGCCCTAAGTGGTGCTACCTCCTCCACCAGGCCCAGCATACATACCGATATTGTCATGGGGACAGGTAGCAAAACCAACTCTTGAATGACCCCCCATAACCCCCATCCAAAAACCTGTATTAATGGACACTGCCAGAATACACGATCGAAATCTGTCCCTGCCGCGGTACAGCGCCAGCAGGAGGCATCATCCAAACCATAGATGCTGGCCAATCTCACTGGTGTATAATATATCCTGTGGAGTATCTTGAATTGTATGTACCTGTCACGGGCTGATACCAGGACCTGAAAGGGGTGGTTCCACATATCGTCCCAGTCATCCCCTTGAAAGTTAGGGACTAACGAGCTCCATTTCTCTCTAAATTTACTAAGTGCCGGAGGCCTTTCGGGAAACAACTCTTTATATGTTTCTGAGAGCGTTCCCCGTACAGACTCATCACAGAGCAACTGCTCTAAAGGTGAGGAATGAAGTATCACCGCGTCTGTGCCAAACTGTGCAACAAACGCATGCCTTAGCTGTAAGTAGCGAAAAAAATACCAATTTGGTAGATCATGTCTATCCTTCAGTTGATTAAAGGAAAGCAACTTCCCCTCCTTTATTATGTTCTTTAATTGTTTGATGCCAACTCTGGCCCATATTACTGGATCTGGAATTTCGCTAAAAATGGGATAGCCTAGGATTAAGCCATAACGGTTTGTCCGGTGACCATGCTGCCGCTAAAGGAGCTAATTTAATAAATAAAAAGTACCCCCATGTGAGTCCAAAGAAAACGCTTCAAGCAAGTGAATATCAAAAATGAATGTGTAAAAAATGAAAATAAAAAAATTATTGTAAAATATTGACACTGAGTAGTATAAAAAATAGTGATAGAAAAGTCCAACTAGATGTGCATGTGTATATGACTATACACTGAAAAAATATATAGTCTGTGAGTAATATCCATACATAAGATCAAAAATAATAATAATAGTAATGACTCTTCAGTGCTTCCCGCCTTCCTCCACAACTCCCACTTGTGCCCGCACTCACCGGAGCGCCTAACCCCTGCAGGGGTAACAGGCGTGTTAGCTGAGATCCAGCAGCGGTGTCCCCTTATGGTGGATAGCCCTTCGGGTGGGTGCCGTAATCTTCCCCTTCTCCACGGAAGTCTTTCTAGGAATCCCCAGCGGCAGACATCCACATAGATACAGGAAAGATAAGCCTCATAGCGTGAATCCGTAGGTAAAAATAATTTATTGCAGAACTCATTAAAACAAAGGAGCTCCAATACTGGATCTCAACTAACACGCCTGTTACCCCTGCAGGGGTTAGGCGCTCCAGTGAGTGCGGGCACAAGTGGGAGTTGCGGAGGAAGGCGGGGAACACTTTATTGAGAGTTGTTTAGATTTAATAACACAGAGGGTTCACTTTTTATTCTTTATATATATATATTTTTTTTTATCACTTTTGAACAGCGCCAATTCCCCTGAAATAGATTTTTAAGGGTCCCATAAACTTCTACACCTCCGGGGGCAAAAAACATTTTCTGTGTCCGCACTGCACGGGTCAACAGCTCATTTTGGCAAGGGGTGAGCACAAAGTTTATACTCACTTCATCCTTCCATCCTCTGGAAAACGACGCCCCCCCATGTCCAGCAGTGGACTTTTCCTGATCCATGGAAGCTGCGCTAGGAGTGATGATGTCAGCAACAGTCCACTATTCAAGACCGCTGAATGGTGGGGGTGCCAGACCGGTCTTGTGCTGGGAGGATCAGAGGATTAGGTAAGTCTATCTGAGCTCACCTCTCCCCTAGAAAAAAAACGAGCAAATAGCCCGTGCATGGGACATTTTTAATTTTTTCCAGAGCTCAGCTTGGGCTTTTTAAAGGGTGTACTTAGCTTTAAACTGCTCCTGATTGTTACTGAAGCACCTTTAACCTTTTCCTGACCACGTAACACATATATGCGGCGGCAAGAAAAGTGGGGTTTGCGCGCATGTGCGGCTTGTAAAATGGTGGACGTGTGGAATCTCAGCTCCAGTCAGTCCCTGTCTCCCCTTCCGAGGTCCTGCACTGCTACACCCAAAATCATCGCTTCAGGAGCCATACCACCCATTCCCGGAGGCACCCAGGCACCCCGGGGGTAAGATTGGCTTCCAGAAGCACATCTATCAGAGGTACATCCCGTCGACACAGCACAAGTCCGGGCCCTCACAGCTCATGGAGCGCATCCTGCTTAGGCCGCAATCCCCGGCATCAGGTAATCTAGAAGACCCACTGGAGCCCGCCGACCTCCTCACATCTGCCGAGGGTCTGCTACAGAGGGGCCACCTAGCTCAGTTGCCTGAGCCCACCGCGATGGTTACAGTGGAAGTATTGGATTTAAAGCTACATACCCTATTATAGGACCTAACCCACAATATCACTAAGAAAGTGGGGAAAATTGCACAGGAGCTCAGACAGGGAAATGATCCAACTAGGGGAATGTACTGGTACATTGGAAAATAAGTTCAATGAACATACCCTAATAGGTACATGCCCTTGAAGAAGATAACGCTTCCCTCAAACACACAGTTTCCCAAATCCAATTGCAACAAGAAGATCCTGAAAACAGGGAACACCACCAAAATCTGCAGATATGTGGGGTCCCTAAATCTATCAATCATAAAGAAATACGCCCATACTGTATCTTCTGGGCTTGTTTGTCACCCTGACCCCCCACATTCCACATATAGATTGGCGTCTTGACAGGGCCCACAGATCCTTGGCTCCTAAACCGCCCCCAGGGGCTAACCCAAGAGATATTATTGTTCGCTTTGCCTTCTATGAGAGTAAAAGGCTCTTACTGTAGCTACACGCAATAAAACTCGCATAGTCTTTAAAGGAATCAAGATTAAAATCTTCAGCGACCTATCACCTATCACCTTAGTGAAAAGACGTAGCCCTGTCACCGTTCATCTACAAAACCACCATGCGACAAATGAGAAGATAATTGCACTTGGGAGGTAGTTTTCGAATATAGTGCCTGTAGGGCCTGAGAACCCATAGTGAGACAGAACTGCAAACATAAAAGGCCAACTTATGCGATCGAAAGCTTTTTGAGCATCCAAGCTTAATACTAGGGTTCGGCGTTTAGTTATAGTCAGGAGGTCTATAAGGTCTATAGTGCATCTCATGTTGTCACCAGCATGTTTAGTTGGGACAGAGCTTCTCTGTGGATCAATGACAGTAGCAGAAGTGACAACCTATTTGCTAAGATCTTTGTAAATATTTTATTATCCAAATTTAACAATGCAATAGGTCGTTAATTGTCGGGGACAGACGGGTATTTGCCTGGTTCTGGGATGACTGTTATAAATGCATGTAGAAATTGGGAGTGAGGGATAACACCTTTCATCAGAGAAGAAAAGAGGTTTAACATATGCAGGGCTAAAATTTGAAGAAAAGTCTTGTAATAGGAATAAGAAGGCCGTCTGGTCCAGGGGATTTGCGATAGTAAATGTCTAATCACTTCTGCTATTTCTTCAGCGGTAAAGGAGAAGTCCAGCCAAAGCTCATTTGGCTGGGCTTCTCCTATGGATCAAAGGAGTGCAATGTGTTTTGCACTCCTGTGACGTCACAGATATCAGTCCAGGCACTGCGTCATCGCGACAATAAAGTCTGGATCCACCAGGTGCCTGGACTGACACCCATCTCAGGTTCTCAGCGAGAGCCTGAGATGGCCTGCTCCCCCTTCCACAGCGCAGCGATCCAATGAGCATGGAGGGAGATGAGCAGATGACTGCTCACGGAGTTCTAAAAACCGAACCATCGGCGGTGTTCGATCACTCAGTTTTCAGTGCAGAGACACTGGGGGGCAGATGCAGCATCGGACCGATGCTGCCTCCACCTAGGTAAGTATGATTAGGGGAAAAAAAGAAACTCATACTTCTCTTTTAAGCTTGAAATGGTAAGCTGAAGAAAGGTGGGGTTTAATGCCTAGCCACTTCACATGGTAGTTTAAGGTGGCAGGAGGTTGTGTGCTGACTAGTCTCTTTAACCACAAAATGTATACGTGCAGCAGCAAAGGGGGTGGGCCTTAATGACCACACACCACATATATCTGTCCATGGCGGCTGTATGATCCCAGCACTGTGACCAAGATGTCACCAACAGCTCCCAGTTTCTAGTTATAATCTAGAGCCACTAGTCTGGGCCTGTTCTTGTGCCATATGTAGCAGCCTCTAGTGTGTGCTAAATGTAGGTTAGGTTTTGTAGTGTAGGTTTGTTAGCATAGGTAAATTTAGTTGGCATGGGGCTGAGCCTGAGCTGTGAATTTGGGTCAGTGTTCAGAGAGTCAGGGTTGGATGACTCATCCTAGCAGCCTCTCCGGTGCCTCTCCCTTGTCTGGAAGGTTGTAGAAACTTCTAGAGCTAGTGGGAGGAGGTTAGGGGGAGCTGCCTGGAATATTTATGATGGCCTCGGCCAATCCCCAGTAAAGGGCTGGCAGGAGGCAAAGCTTACCTCATAAATAGGCATGAGCCATGCCAGCAGAGGCAGTCGGGTAGAAGATGGAGATAGAGTGCTGTGGAGGCTGTCAGTGGCCTTTTGCAGTACTCACTAGTCTGGGGGCCGGTGACCTTGGGCCGGGGCTCGGGTGCTAGAATTATCCTACCACAACACATGATGGAAGCCCTTCCTGGAGGCATGGGAACAACAAAGAAGACAGGGTGAGTAGATCAGCACTACTTGGGACTTACAAGGGGGGAGACTGCCACATGTAGCCAGTTCTCCCTGAAGAACTTTCCTGAGAGATCTCCTGCAGAGTCAGCCGGGTGGGCTGGTGTGCGTCAGTCTGGAGGACTGTGGAGGAAAGTTAGCCTGGAGGGCTAATGAAAGGGACCACTGCAGCCAGGTGGGTTGGCAGTGCCTGAAGAGGTGGTGCTGGGACCAGTAGCCACAGGAGAGAGAGAGAGTGCAAGTTGATCCCTGTATTCTGCTACACAAGGGGCTTCGAGTTCCTGCCTGCAAAGGGCCATTTCTAAATCTGACTGTGCTTGTCAGATCTATTAACAGTGATCCAGCTGGAGACTGCAAGCAAGTAAAGTGCAGGGGAAGTGTCAAAGAGTGTCAAGTGTATAGTTTTAAGTATATAGACTGTATATAGACTGTGTATAGACTGTGTGTAGGAAGATGTTGCAGAAGTTGTTGCCAAGTTTTGTTGCTGAAGTCAAGTTGGTATCCCATAACCTCCCATCCCCATCCAAGTTATTAACCCTCAATAAACCACAAAAACAAAGTCAATGACTGTTCTCTATCTCTGGAGTGCCTGTGAAAATTTGATGTGCCTGGCTGTGCAGGGTGGGGGGGGGGGGGGGGTGTCTGAGTTCATCTGGGGCTCCTTAGGGGTGTGCTACAAATAAAATGGCCCATATTAGCTTAGATATTGAGGAATGCAGGAAACCTAATGCTAATGCAAACCCTAACACCAAACCTAATGCTAAGCCTTTGTTGACCCCCATATCAACTCTGATATAATTGGCAGATTTGGTAAGCTTCCATCAGCTTTCAACAACAACAATTTGTAAAAAAAACTGAAATTGGCAATAAATAATAATAATAAAACCATATTTAGGGTGGCAGCGCAGTGGATGAGATTATGTTAAACAACTGCAGTCGTTAAACTCGAAATTGGGAATCTATTGAAATGTGAGTGGCAGATTGCTGAGGTGGAAAGCTAGTGGAAACCTTCCAATTTTTCCAATTACTGTGCTAAGTGTATGACCAGCATTGGATCGTTCAATTAACCCATCTCAATCATTAATGCAATTAAAAAAACACAAACTGCAGTCATTCAGAATGCACCTTATATTGGTCTGACTTGAATGAAAACTTTTATAATCCTGTGCAGTTTAATGTAAGCAAATGACCATAGCTGTGCATAATTTTCATTGAAAATCATAAATAAATCAAGTGATACACTATACAGTAGGTAGCTGAAGTTACTGTATATGGAAATTTGACTTTTCCTATAAAGTCAAAATTTCTGCCCCTCCACTGCTGAGGGGGTTCTTTAAAGCTGAACTCTAGACAGATACACCATATTACCAAAAGTTTTGCATTTAGACGCACATGAACTTTAATGGCACCCCAGTCTTAGTCCGTAGGGTTCAATATTGAGTTGGCCCACCCTTTGCAGCTATAACAGCTTCAACTCTTCTGGGAAGGCTCTCCACAAGGTTTAGGAGTGTGTCTATGGGAATGTTTGACCATTCTTCCATGTCACATCCATGTCTTTATGGACCTTGCTTTGTGCACTGGTGCACAGTCATGTTGGAACAGGAAGGGGTCCATCCCCAAACTGTTCCCACAGTCGAAGGCATGAAATTGTCCAAAATGTTTGGTATGCTGATGCCTTAAGTGTTCCCTTCACTGGAACTAAAGGGTCAAGCCCAACCCCTGAAAAACAACCCCAAACCATAATCCCCCCCTCCACCAAATGATTTGGACCAGTGCACAAAGCAAGGTCCATAAAGACATGGATGAGCGAGTTTGGGGTGGAGGAACTTGACTGGCCTGCACAGAGTCCTGACCTCAACCTGATAGAAAATCTTTGGGATGAATTAGAATGGAGACTGCGAGCCAGGCCTTCTCATTCAACATCAGTGCCTGACCTCACAAATGCCCTTCTGGAAGAATGGTCAAACATTCCCATAGACACACTCCTAAACCTTGTGCACAGCCTTCCCAGAAGAGTTGAAGCTGTTATAGCTGCAAAGGGTGGGCCAACTCAATATTAAGCCCTACAGACTAAGACTGGGATGCCATTAAAGTTCATGTGCGTGTAAAGGCAGGCGTCCCAATATTTTTGGCAATATAGTGTATAAGACTTCACACACACGGCTGTAGAGGGGGTGTACAGCGTGCAGAACTTGTGTAATGAGATTCCCGGGACCCCCTGCCGCCTCATTTGAAATGCATTAGATGATGTGCAAAACAACCACAGGCACACTAATGCATGTTCTGAATGCAGATAGTGTGTGTTCGGAGTATTCATCAGTGCACATGCCAGTGCTTTACTCAACCCCTGGCACACAACTGCGTACAGCCACCTCTTATATGGGGTGGCAGCAGGTCTCAAAAATGTCATTAGACAGGCTCTGCATGCTGTACAGTCAGGTGCATGGGGCCTAAAATATGCACATTAATGCAGCTTGGTATTCACTAATAATCCAATAAATGTACTAGTAGATTTAGATGCACTAGCAAATAGAAGCCGAACACCAGCTCACAAGTTATAATCAGTTACAGCAAAATGTTTTTTTCTCTATTTAGGATAAAGGTTTTACATGAATAAACAAAAGCTGATCTTTGTAAGCACCTCGGCCAGTTTTAAAGGGTTTGTCTCAACCTTGTAAACTGATACATCTGGAAGAGAGCTTGTTCTTTTAAATAATAAGAAAAAATTAAAAAACAGGCTTACTGGCTGGATCACCAGATGAAACTAGGAAAAAATGAAAGCCTAAAAAGAAAACGAATGCAGGAATCACATCTAAAAATTGGTAAGCTTCAATATAATAAAAGTTTGCTTTAAGGCTTATTATTGCTTTAACAGACTGAATGGGGAGTAAATAGGAGATGTTCACAGTTAGCAGTCATATACCCTTTACCCTTGGTTCACACCTATGCATTTTTTAGTGTGTTTTGCAGAAATGCACTACAGACCATTTAACGTGGTTTCCTCACATCTGTGAGTTTTGAGCCGATGAGTTTTCTGGAAAGGGCCAGGGACTTTTTTTCAGTAGCAGATTGCATTTTGCGCGTAACAGACTTCAATGGATCCGCACCAGTATCTAACCCTAACCCTAATGATCACTTCTAACCCTAATGATTACCACTAACCCTAACCCTAATGATTATCACTAACCCTAATGATCACTTCTAACCCTAATGATTACCACTAACCCTAACCCTAATGATTATAACTAACCCTAATGATTATCACTAACCCTAACACTAATGATCACTTCTAACCCTAATAATTACCACTAACCCTAACCCTAATGATTATCACTAACCCTAACCCTAATGATCACTTCTAACCCTAATGATCACTTCTAACCCTAATGATTACCACTAACCCTAACACTAATGATCACTTCTAACCCTAATAATTACCACTAACCCTAACCCTAATGATTATCACTAACCCTAACACTAATGATCACTTCTAACCCTAATAATTACCACTAACCCTAACCCTAATGATTATCACTAACCCTAACCCTAATGATCACTTCTAACCCTAATGATCACTTCTAACCCTAATGATTACCACTAACCCTAACCCTAACCCTAATGATTGCCACTAACCCTAATGATTACCACTAACCCTAATTATTACTGCTAACCCTAATGATTAATTCTAACCCTAATGATTATCACTAACCCTAATGATTACTTCTAACCCTAATTATTACTGCTAACCCTAATGATTACTGCTAACCCTAATGATTACTAATAACTCTAACCCTAATGATTACCACTAACCCTAACCCTAATGATTACTACTAACCCTAATCCTAAAGATTACTACTAACCCTAACCCTAAAGATTACTACTAACCCTAACAATAATGCTTATCACTAACCTTAATGATTACTATTAACCATAACCCTAATGATTACCGCTAACCCTAATGATTATCACTAACCCTAATGATCACTTCTAACCCTAATGATTACCACTAACCCTAACCCTAATGATTGCCGCTAACCCTAATGATTACTACTAACCCTAATGATTACCGCTAACCCTAACCCTAAATATTACTACTAACCCTAACAATAATGATTACCGCTAACCCTAACCCTAATGATCACTTCTAACCATAATGATTACTACTAACCCTAACCCTAAAGATTACTACTAACCCCTAATGATTATCGCTAACCCTAACCTTAATGATCACTTCTAACCCTGATGATTACCACTAACCCTAATGATTACCACTAACCCTAACACTAATGATCACTTCTAACCCTAATAATTACCACTAACCCTAACCCTAATGATTATCACTAACCCTAACACTAATGATCACTTCTAACCCTAATAATTACCACTAACCCTAACCCTAATGATTATCACTAACCCTAACCCTAATGATCACTTCTAACCCTAATGATCACTTCTAACCCTAATGATTACCACTAACCCTAACCCTAACCCTAATGATTGCCACTAACCCTAATGATTACCACTAACCCTAATTATTACTGCTAACCCTAATGATTAATTCTAACCCTAATGATTATCACTAACCCTAATGATTACTTCTAACCCTAATTATTACTGCTAACCCTAATGATTACTGCTAACCCTAATGATTACTAATAACTCTAACCCTAATGATTACCACTAACCCTAACCCTAATGATTACTACTAACCCTAATCCTAAAGATTACTACTAACCCTAACCCTAAAGATTACTACTAACCCTAACAATAATGCTTATCACTAACCTTAATGATTACTATTAACCATAACCCTAATGATTACCGCTAACCCTAATGATTATCACTAACCCTAATGATCACTTCTAACCCTAATGATTACCACTAACCCTAACCCTAATGATTGCCGCTAACCCTAATGATTACTACTAACCCTAATGATTACCGCTAACCCTAACCCTAAATATTACTACTAACCCTAACAATAATGATTACCGCTAACCCTAACCCTAATGATCACTTCTAACCATAATGATTACTACTAACCCTAACCCTAAAGATTACTACTAACCCCTAATGATTATCGCTAACCCTAACCTTAATGATCACTTCTAACCCTGATGATTACCACTAACCCTAATGATTACTGCTAACTAGGGATGAGCTTCGTGTTCGAGTCGAACCCATGTTCGACTCGAACATCGGCTGTTCGACCGTCCGTCGAATTGCGAACGTTATGGGCCGTTCGCGCCAAATTCGTGTGGCGCGTCACGGCCCATAATTCACTGCGGCATCGCAGTGCACTGCTGGCTGATGATTGGCCAAGCATGCACTATGACCCGCATGCTTGGCCAATCACAGCGCCGTCAGTAGAGAGAGCTGTAATTGGCCAAAGCCAGGGTGGCTTTGGCCAATTATGGCTCTGGGGATTTAGTACACGCCCCACACTATATAAGGCCGCCTGCATGGCGGCCCTGTGTAGTGTGTGTTCCGGTGTGCTGAGAGATAGAGAGAGAGAGAGACAGTGTCATTTGATTTGAGTTAGATAGATTAGGCAGAACAGTCAGTCAGTTAGCTGCACTTACAGTGTATTGTGTATATATATGCATCCCAGGTGTTGCATATATATATATACACTGTATTCAGTTTAGCTAGATCCGTTCCTGTTATCTTCTATCTAGACTATTTACATTTAGTGCAGTGGGTCCTGCTCACAGTGTTCAGCTAGATCCGTTCCTGTTATCTTCTAGACTATTTACATTTAGTGCAGTGCGTCCTGCTCACAGTGTTCAGCTAGATCCGTTCCTGCTATTTACATTTAGTGCAGTGCGTCCTGCTCACAGTGTTCAGCTAGATCCGTTCCTGCTATTTACATTTAGTGCAGTGCGTCCTGCTCACAGTGTTCAGCTAGCTCCGTTCCTGCTATTTACATTTAGTGCAGTGCGTCCTGCTCACAGTGTTCAGCTAGATCCGTTCCTGCTATTTACATTTAGTGCAGTGCGTCCTGCTCACAGTGTTCAGCTAGATCCGTTCCTGCTATTTACATTTAGTGCAGTGCGTCCTGCTCACAGTGTTCAGCTAGATCCGTTCCTGCTATTTACATTTAGTGCAGTGCGTCCTGCTCACAGTGTTCAGCTAGATCCGTTCCTGCTATTTACATTTAGTGCAGTGTGTCCTGCTCACAGTGTTCAGCTAGATCCGTTCCTGTTATCTTCTAGACTATTTACATTTAGTGCAGTGCGTCCTGCTCACAGTGTTCAGCTAGATCCGTTCCTGTTATCTTCTAGACTATTTACATTTAGTGCAGTGCGTCCTGCTCACAGTGTTCAGCTAGATCCGTTCCTGTTATCTTCTAGACTATTTACATTTAGTGCAGTGCGTCCTGCTCACAGTGTTCAGCTAGATCCGTTCCTGTTATCTTCTAGACTATTTACATTGATTGCAGTGCGTCCTGCTCACAGTGTTCAGCTAGATCCGTTCCTGTTATCTTCCTACTGACAGGCAGGCTTGTCTGGTTACAGTATATAAAGCTACCTGAAGAAAATTACAGGTGTTCTATTTGATCCTATTAGTACCACGGTCAGGCAGCTAGACTATTTACATTTAGTGCAGTGCGTCCTGCTCACAGTGTTCAGCTAGATCCGTTCCTGTTATCTTCCTACTGACAGGCAGGCTTGTCTGGTTACAGTATATAAAGCTACCTGAAGAAAATTACAGGTGTTTTATTTGATCCTATTAGTACCACGGTCAGGCAGCTAGACTATTTACATTTAGTACAGTGCGTCCTGCTCACAGTGTTCAGCTAGATCCGTTCCTGTTATCTTCCTACTGACAGGCAGGCTTGTCTGGTTACAGTATATAAAGCTACCTGAAGAAAATTACAGGTGTTCTATTTGATCCTATTAGTACCACGGTCAGGCAGCTAGACTATTTACATTTAGTACAGTGCGTCCTGCTCACAGTGTTCAGCTAGATCCGTTCCTGTTATCTTCCTACTGACAGGCAGGCTTGTCTGGTTACAGTATATAAAGCTACCTGAAGAAAATTACAGGTGTTCTATCCCAGCTTAGTGCAGCTACAGGCCATTAGTATGTCTGGAAGGCCAAGAAGGAGAGGCAGACAGTCACAAGCCAATAAGAGAGGGCAAGCAGGCTCTGTGTCTAGTGCTGGTCGTGGAGACGGTGCATCCTCATCAGCACGTGGCCATGGGACACGCTTGGCCTTTTTTTCGGCAGCTGGCCGTGTTGAGCCGCAACATGCGGAAGACTTGGTCGAGCGGATGACCAAGCCGTCCTCATCCTCCTCATCCTCTCTCACCCATGCCCAGGGTGCTTTGTCTGGCAAAGCAGCGGCCTCTTCCCTCAGCTCAATGTCATCAGTGACTCCTTCCCTAGCTCCACCATGTCCTCCTGAGGATTCCCTCGAACTGTTTGACCACAGTGTTGGGTACATGCTCCAGGAGGATGCCCAGCGTTTGGAAGGCT
Organism: Lithobates septentrionalis; assembly: GCA_037952835.1. Lineage (NCBI taxonomy): Eukaryota > Metazoa > Chordata > Amphibia > Anura > Ranidae > Lithobates > Lithobates septentrionalis. Next base: position 1,654,447 of record JBBDGP010000083.1, on the reverse strand, counting down.
CTGATGATGATACTGAGCTCGATGAAGGCAGTAACATGAGCACGGACAGAGGGGGTGCCCAAGAAGGACAGCAATCTGGCAGTCATGCTCCCCCTGCTGCAGCATACTGCCAGGTTTACTCCAGTGATGAGGAGGGAGGGGATGATGAGGTCACTGACTCAACGTGGGTGCCTGATAGGAGAGAGGAGGAGGAGGAGGAGGAGGCGGCACATCACCAACGAGGCAGGATGCCCTCCAGGGGCCAGCCTAAGGGCAGCACATTGACTGCATCACACCCCAAAGCTCCACATGTGCAGGGCGCTGCAGTCTCTGCGCGTTATTCAAAAAGTTCTTTGGTGTGGGCCTTTTTTGAGACGAGTGCATCAGATCGCACCGCTGCTATTTGCAACATATGTCTCAAGCGTATCTCGCGTGGCCAAAACATCTCCCGCTTGGGTACCACATGCTTGACCAGACATATGTTGACCTGCCATGCAGTTCGTTGGCAAGCGTATCTAAAAAACCCACACCAAAGAACAAAGAGGATCTCTCCTTGCTCCTCATCAGCTGAGATTTCCAACCCCACTAGACCTTCAGTCCTCTCTGAGACCTGCAGTGAGAGGAATGAAGGTGTAGAATTAGGTGTGTCACAGCCAAGTACTTGTGGGCAATCTGCTTTTGGTACACTGACGTCAGATTGTACCAGGCAAATTTCCCTGCCCCAGCTGCTGCACCGCCGAAAGAAGTTTGCTCCCAGCCATCCACATGCCCAGCGGTTGAATGCTAGCTTGGCAAAATTGCTAGCACTTCAACTGCTGCCTTTTCAGTTGGTAGACTCTGCCCCCTTCCGTGAGTTTGTGGAATGTGCGGTTCCTCAGTGGCAGGTACCCAAACGCCACTTTTTCTCACGGAAGGCGATTCCGGCTCTCTACCGGCATGTGGAAGGCAATGTCCATGCCTCGCTGGACAGGGCGGTCAGCGGTAAGGTGCATATTACCGCTGACTCATGGTCCAGCAGGCATGGACAGGGACGTTACCTAAGTTTCACGGCGCATTGGGTGACTCTGCTGGCAGCTGGGAAGGATGCAGGACAAGGTGCAGTAGTGTTGGAGGTTGTTCCGCCACCACGCCTCCAAAATGCTGATTGTGACACACCTCTCTCCTCCACCCCCTCCTCTTCTTCTTCCTCCATGGCCTCTTCCTCGGAACCAGCGGTGCTCCGTAGGCGTTCAAGGGGCTACGCAAGTACGCAGGCCAAAAGATGCCATGCGGTGCTTGAGCTGGTGTGCTTGGGGGACAGGAGCCACACTGGGGCAGAGGTTCTGTCAGCTCTGCAGGGGCAGGTTCAGAGGTGGTTGACGCCACGCCAACTTAAGGCAGGAATGGTGGTTTGCGACAATGGCACCAACCTCCTCTCTGCCCTCCGACAGGGACAAATGACCCATGTGCCCTGTTTGGCTCACGTCCTTAACTTGGTGGTGCAGCGGTTCTTGGGCAGGTACCCGGGCTTACAGGATGTCCTGAGGCAGGCCAGGAAAGTCTGTGTGCATTTCCGCCGGTCATATAATGCCAGTGCTCGGCTGACGGACCTCCAAAAGGAGTTTAACCTGCCCAAGAACCGCCTAATCTGTGACATGCCCACCAGGTGGAACTCAACGTTGGCCATGCTGCAGCGGCTGCACTCGCAGCAGAGGGCCATCAATGAGTACCTGTGCGACTATGGCACCAGGACAGGGTCAGGGGAGCTTGGTTTTTTTTCCCCACGCCAGTGGGCCATGATCAGGGATGCATGCACTGTCCTGTCACCATTCGAGGAGGCCACGAGGATGGTGAGCACTGACAGTGCATGCATCAGTGACACTGTCCCCCTTGTCCACCTGTTGGAGCACACGCTGCGTGGAATAATGGACAGGGCACTTGAGGCAGAACAGAGGCAGGAAGAGGAGGACTTCCTTAGCTCTCAAGGCCCCCTTTATCCAGACAGTGTTCCTGCGTGCCCGCCGATCACACAGGAAGAGGACGAGGAGGAGGAGGAGGAGGAGGAAGATTGTGTCAGTATGGAGGTGGAGCCTGGCACTCAGCATCAGCAGCAGTCTTTAAGGGATCAGTCCCAAGGAACACATGGACTTGTACGTGGCTGGGAGGAGGTGGCTGCGGACGTTGTTGTCCTTAGTGACCCAGAGGACTCCGGACCGAATGCCTCAGCAAACCTACGCTGCATGTCCTCCCTGATCCTGCAAAGCCTGCGTAAGGATCCTCGTATTCGTGGTATCAAGGAGAAGGACCAATACTGGCTGGCAACCCTCCTTGATCCACGTTACAAGGGTAAGGTTGCGGACCTTATCTTGCCATCGCAGAGGGAGCAGAGGATGAAACATCTTCGGGAGGCCTTGCAGAAAGGTCTGTGCAACACGTTCCCAGAGACTGGGAGGTTACAAACTCCTGTTTCTGGACAACGTGTTGCTGAGGCTTCGGTCAGTCAAAGAAGGAGCGGTGGAGAAGGTGGCCGTCTGACCGATGCGTTCAGACAATTTTTTGGTCCGCAGCCCCAAGGTATGATCGGTTCCAGCAACCATCGCCAGCGTCTGTTTTACATGGTGCAGGAATACCTAGGGGCAAGATCAGACTTGGACACCTTTCCCACCGAAAATCCTCTGGGTTACTGGGTCTTGAGGATGGATCACTGGCCAGAGCTTGCACAGTATGCAATTGAGCTACTGGCCTGTCCTGCATCCAGCGTTCTTTCGGAATGCACATTCAGTGCTGCTGGAGGCGTGGTAACCGATCACAGGGTGCGTCTGTCCACCGACTCGGTCGATCGGCTGACCTTCATAAAAATGAATCAGTCTTGGATCACCACCAGCTACCAAGCACCTGATGCTGATGTAACCGAATAATTTTTTTTTAAATCTCAGATCCCTTCAAAGACTGCCTATGCTGATGCTGAGTGACTATCCCTGAGTAATTATCCTCTTCCTCCTCAATCATCACGCTGATAGCTTGTAAGAACATTTTTGGTTCTGGGCGCCACCACCAGTGCCTAAGGCACAATTTTTCAGCCCCTGTTTAACAGGGGCGTGTAATTACAATTTTTGATGTAATACTTTGCAACAGGGCTCGTTCCTGCATTCCAACTAGAGTGTCTGTGAGGGGTTGCAGTGTTGTGGCACCAGCACCAGTGCCTAAGGCCCAATTTTTCTGCCCCTGTCTAACAGGGGCGTGTAATTACAATTTTTGATGCAATACTTTGCAGCAGGGCTCGTTCCTGCGTTCCAACTGGAGTGTCTGTGAGGGGTTGCAGTGTTGTGGCACCAGCACCAGTGCCTAAGGCCCAATTTTTCTGCCCCTGTCTAACAGGGGCGTGTAATTACAATTTTTGAAGCAATACTTTGCAGCAGGGCTCGTTCCTGCGTTCCAACTAGAGTGTCTGTGAGGGGTTGCAGTGTTGTGGCACCAGCACCAGTGCCTAAGGCCTAATTTTTCAGCTCCTGTTCAACAGGGGCATGTAATTACAATTCTTGATCTAATATTTCACAGCAGGGCCCTGTGAGGGCTTACAGTGTTGTGGCCACAGCAACACCTAAGGCCCAAATCTCTGCTGAGTATATAGGGCAGGACCCTACTTTCAAACATCTAACTTACAAACGACTCCTACTTGCAAACGGAAGGAGACAACAGGAAGTGAGATGAAATCTACCCCTAGGAAGGGAAATTCTCTCCTGTAAGAGTTAATATGGGAAAACAATTTCTCCTTTCCACTGATGCTTTCCAATCCTTGTTCCACAAAAAAACCCAAATTTTCAAAAAACATTTTTCATTGGGACAAAAAAGTGAGGTGAAATCTTCTGAAGAGGAGGAAAGACAGCAAAACAAATGTCACAGGGGTGATAACCCTTCCCTATGTTTTCCAAAAAGCTTAGAAAAGATTTTTTGGCTGGAGCTAAACACGTTAAAAATGTTCAAAATTACAAACAAATTCTACTTAACAACAAACCTACAGTCCCTGTCTTGTTTGCACCGCCTGTATACTGCTGTTCAGAGTATATAGGGCCTGGTGGCCCCACACCTTTCCTTATTTTAATTTGGGTGCGGGGTTCCCCTTAATATCCATACAAGACCCAAAGGGCCTGGTAATGGACTGGGGGGTACCCATGCCGTTTGTCTCACTGATTTTCATCCATATTGCCATGACCCGACATGACATTAAACCCGCAAGCAGTTTTAAATGAGATTTTTTCCTTTAAAAATGACATTTGGTGCAGGGACTGTTCTAAACATGGGAAACACGCGTCACTTTACAGGCATACTATAGACACCCCCCAGGTACGATATTTAAAGGAATATTTCACTTTTTTTTTTTTACTTTAAGCATCATTAAAATCACTGCTCCCGAAAAAACGGCCGTTTTTAAAAGTTTTTTTGCATTGATACATGTCCCCTGGGGTAGGACCCGGGTCCCCAAACCCTTTTTAGGACAATACCATGCAAATTAGCCTTTAAAATGAGCACTTTTGATTTAGACGTCAATGGGGTTCTAACGTTCGTGCGAACTTTCGGTCCGTTCGCGGGTTCTGGTGCGAACCGAACGGGGGGGTGTCCGGCTCATCCCTACTGCTAACCCTAATGATTACTACTAACCCTAACCATAAAGATGACTACTAACCCTAACCCTAATGATTACCGCTAACCCTAATGATTATCACTAACTCTAATGATCACTTCTAACCCTATTGATTACTACTAACACTAACCCTAATGATTATCACTAATCCTAACCCTAGTGATCACTTCTAACCCACATGATTACTACTAGCCCTAATGATTAATACTAACCCTAATACTAATGATTAATACTAACCCTAATGATTATCACTAACCCTAACGATCACTTCTAACCCCAAAGACTACTACTAGCCCTAACCCTAATGATTACCACTAACCTTAACCCTAATGATTAATTCTAATCCTAATGATTACCACTAACCCTAACCCTAATGATTATCACCAACCCTAATGATCACTTCTAACCCCAATGATTACTACTAGCCCTAACCCTAATGATTACCACTAACCCTAACTGTAATGATTAATTCTAACCCTAATGATTACCACTAACCCTAACCCTAATGATTACTATTAACCCTAATGATTACTACTAACCCTAATCCTAAAGATTACTACTAACCCTAACCCTAAGGATTACTACTAACCCTAACAATAATGCTTAGCACTAACCCTAATGATTACCGCTAACCCTAATGATTATCACTAACCCTAATGATCACTTCTAACCCTATTGATTATTACTAACACTAACCCTAATGATTACCACTAACCCTAACCCTAATGATTACCGCTAACCTTAACCCTAATCATTACTACTAACCCTAACCCTAATGATCACTTCTAACCCTAATGTTTACTACTAGCCCTAACCCTAATGATTACTTCTAACCCTAATGATTACTACTAACCCTAATGATTATCACTAACTCTAATGATCACTTCTAACCCTATTGATTACTACTAACACTAACCCTAATGATTATCACTAATCCTAACCCTAGTGATCACTTCTAACCCACATGATTACTACTAGCCCTAATGATTAATACTAACCCTAATACTAATGATTAATACTAACCCTAATGATTATCACTAACCCTAACGATCACTTCTAACCCCAAAGACTACTACTAGCCCTAACCCTAATGATTACCACTAACCTTAACCCTAATGATTAATTCTAATCCTAATGATTACCACTAACCCTAACCCTAATGATTATCACCAACCCTAATGATCACTTCTAACCCCAATGATTACTACTAGCCCTAACCCTAATGATTACCACTAACCCTAACTGTAATGATTAATTCTAACCCTAATGATTACCACTAACCCTAACCCTAATGATTACTATTAACCCTAATGATTACTACTAACCCTAATCCTAAAGATTACTACTAACCCTAACCCTAAGGATTACTACTAACCCTAACAATAATGCTTAGCACTAACCCTAATGATTACCGCTAACCCTAATGATTATCACTAACCCTAATGATCACTTCTAACCCTATTGATTATTACTAACACTAACCCTAATGATTACCACTAACCCTAACCCTAATGATTACCGCTAACCTTAACCCTAATCATTACTACTAACCCTAACCCTAATGATCACTTCTAACCCTAATGTTTACTACTAGCCCTAACCCTAATGATTACTTCTAACCCTAATGATTACTACTAACCCTAATGATTACTACTAACCCTAACCCTAATGATTACCGCTAACCCTAATGATTACTACTAACCCTAACCCTAAAGATTACTACTAACCCTAACCCTAATGCAGGGCTTGACAAATTTGCTTGGAATCTAGGAGCCAGCTAAAAAAGTTAGGAGCCAGGTTTTTTTAAACGACCGACAAAGCTTTATTTTCAATATAAAAAATAACTAATCTTAAATTTACACAGAAAAAGACCGCCCCGCTAGAGGCCCGAATAGCGTCACTAAAACTACGGTAAAGCAGCGCTAAAAATAGTGCCGCTTTACCGCCAACGCCCCCCGCGGCTCGGTGTGAAAGGGCTCTAAGGGTCCGATCAGGTCCGCCTGAAAAACAGACAGGCGAACCTGATCAGACAGCCCGTGTGAAAGGGGCCAAGCAGGGAGATAACAAATAAACTAATTTTAATTAGGAAAAAAATAAATAAACAGTTTTTATATAAATATAAATAAATAAAATCTATTACGAAAAAAAAAAAAAAGGCTATCCCCACATTCACTTCCTTCTCTTCTTCACTTTGGGAAGGAGATGGGCAGTGAAAACAGGCAGGTATTTCGCATTAGCATTGCATTAGCATTGCTGGTTGCAATACCAACGGCCACCACAAGATGGCGCCAGATTTCAGAAGGACTCCAGAACTACCGAAGAAGGCCGCAAAGCCGGGGCCTCAATTACCGGCCGGCGCGGCCCGGCGCGATCGCACGGGGGGGGGGGTCTATGTCCGCACAGAGACAGGACACCCCCAGCTGTGCTGCCCCAGGCGCCAGGTCGCTAATTCTAGTCGCAAATGCGACCTGGCACCCGGGTTTTGTCGAGCCCTGCCCTAATGATTACCACTAACCCTAACCCTAATGATTACTACTAACCCTAATGATCACTTCTAACCCTAATGTTTACTACTAGCCCTAACCCTAATGATTACTTCTAACCCTAATGATTACTTCTAACCCTAATGATTACTACTAACCCTAACCCTAATGATTACCACTAACCCTAATGATCACTTCTAACCTTAATGATTACTACTAGCCCTAACCCTAATGATTACCACTAACCTTAACCCTAATGATTAATTCTAACCCTAATAATTACTACTAACCCTACCCCTAATGATTACCACTAACCCTAATGATTATCACTAACTCTAATGATTACTTCTAACCCTAATGATTACTACTAACCCTAATGATTGCTGCTAACCCTAATGATTACTAATAACTCTAACCCGAATGATTACCACTAACCCTAACCCTAATGATTACTGCTAACCCTAATGATTACTACTAACCCTAATGATCACTTTTAACCTTAATGATTACTACTAAACCTAACCCTAATGGTTGCCACTAACCCTAATGATCACGTCTAACCTTAATGATTACTACTAGCCCTAACCCTAATGATTACCACCAACCCTAACAATTACTTCTAACCCTAATGATTACTACTAACCCTAACCCTAATGATTACCACTAACCCTAACCCTAATGATTTTTACTAACCCTAATGATTACCACTAACCCTAACCCTAATGATTACCACTAACCCTAATGATCACTTCTAACCCTAATGATTACTGCTAACCCTAACCCTAATGATTATCACTAACCTTAACCCTAATAATTAGTACTAACCCTTACCCTAATGATCACTTCTAACCCTAATGATTACCGCTAACCCTAAAGAATAATATTAACCCTAACAATAATGATTACCATTAACCCTAACCCTAATGATTACTACTTACCCTAATGATTACCGCTAACCCTAAAGATTACTATTAACCCTAACTATAATCATTACCATAACCCTAACCCTAATGATTACTACTAACCCTAACCTTAATGATTAAGGCTAACCCTATTGATTACTACTAACCCTAACTCTAATGATTACGACTAACCCTAACCCCAATGATCACTTCTAACCCTAATGATTACTACTAGCCCTAACCCTAATGATTACTTCTAACCCTAATGATTACTACTAACCCTAACCCTAATGATTACCACTAACCCTAATGATTATCACTAACCCTAATGATTACTGCTAACTCTAATAATTACTACTAACCCTAACCCTTTAACCAAACAAAAAAAAAAGCAAAACGCATCAAAAACAAGACAAAAACATGCATTCAAAGACCTCAAAACCTGCCAGAAACGCATGAATTGCAACACGCATAGGTGTGAACCTAGCCTGAATGTAATGCCATATTAACCATTAGGGAGGCTTGTCCTGTCTATTACTGTGGATCTATTGATCCACAAAGTTTTAATTGAAGATAGTCTCTGGGTGTGTTTCATCACCATGTCACCATGTACTGGGATTGCACTGCCCCGGTTTGTTACACATTTTCTCGGTCTGCTCTATCCACTTAGCGCTTTGCTCTTTGTGCTATATATTGAACGAGGCTAACGGTGCCGGTGTCTCATCTTCAGCGTTAGTCTTTCATTTTAAAAGACTTGGAAGGCAAGCAAGCAGCTCACTGAATAAATAAGTGTTCTCCTACACAAAAATCCATGTCATAGAGAGATCGGGGAGGTGGAAGAGCAGCCCCTGAAGATGCACCGTCTGAGCAATAGGATAAATTACACTTAAGTAAAAGCAGTGCAACTTGTTTGATTGATCTCCCTACAGGGAGACGGGGCATTACAGAGTATGGGAAAAGGGAAAAGCTTGGTAAAGGAAGCAGGCAGAATGGAACAGCATCTCAGTCTATGTAGAAATGTACTGTACCTCTTCCTGTAAAGTATCGATGTTAAACATGCAGACAAAATACACACATCCACATATGGGAGCTATTTGTTTTACAATTGTGCTCTTAAGTTTACATACCCTGGCAGGATTTATGATTTCTTAGCCATTTTTCAGAGAATATGAATGATAACACAAAATCTTTTCTTTCACTCATGGTTAGTGTTTGGCTGAAGTCATTTATTATCAATCAACTGTGTTTACTGTTTTTAAATCATAATCACAACAGAAACTACCCAAATGACCCTGATCAAAAGTTTACATACCCTGGTGATTTTGGCCTGATAACATGCACACAGGTTGACACAAAGGGGTTTGAATGGTTATTAAAGGTAACCATACTCATCTGGGATCTGTTTGCTTGTAATTAGTGTGTGTGTATAAAAGGTCAATGAGTTTCTGGACTCCTGACAGACCCTTATATCTTTCATTCAGTGCTGCACTGAAGTTTCTGGATTCTGCGTCATGGGGAAAGCAAAAGAATTGTCAAAGGATCTGCGGGAAAAGGTAGTTGAACTGTATAAAACAGGAAAGGGATATAAAATGATATCCAAGGAATTGAGAATGCCAATCAGCAGTGTTCAAAGTCTAATCAAGAAGTGGAAAATGAGGGGTTCTGTTGAAACCAAACCACGGTCAGGTAGACCAACTAAAATTTCACCCACAACTGCCAGAAAAATTGTTTGGGATGCAAAGAAAAACCCACAAATAACTTCAGGTGAAATACAGGACTCTCTGAAAACATGTGGTGTGGCTGTTTCAAGATGCACAATAAGGAGGCACTTGAAAAAAGATGGGCTGCATGGTTGAGTCGCCAGAAGAAAGCCATCACTACCCAAATGTCACAAAGTATCCCGCTTACAATATGTTAAACAGCACAGAGACAAGCCTAAAATCTTCTGGCACAAAGTCATTTGGAGTGATGAGAACAAAATGTAGCTTTTTGGTCACACCCATAAACATTACATTTGGAGGGGAGTCAACAAGGCCATTGATGAAAAGGTACACCATTCCTACTGTGAAACACGGAGGTGGATCGCTGATGTTTTGGGGATGTGTGAGCTACAAAAGGCACAGGAAATTTGGTCAAAATTGATGGCAAGATGAATGCAGTATGTTATCAAAAAATACTGGAGGAACATATTTTATTCATCAGCCAGGAAGCTGCGCATGGGATGTACTTGGACATTCCAACATGACAATAATCCAAAACACAAGGCCAAGTCGACCTGTCTTCAGCAGAATAAAGGGAAGGTTCTTGAGTGGCCATCTCAGTCTCCTGACCTCAATATCATTGAGCCACTCTGGGGAGATCTCAAATGTGCAATTTATGCAAGACAGCCCAAGAATTTACAAGAACTGGAGGCTTTTTGCGAAGAGGAATCGGCAGCTTTACCATCTGAGAAGATAAAGAGCCTCATCCACAAATACCACAAAAGACTTCAAGCTGTCATTGATGTTAAAGGGGGCAATACACGGTAATAAGAACTGGGGTATGTAAACTTTTGATCAGGGTCATTTGGGTAGTTTGTGTTGCCATTATAATTTAAAAAGAGTAAACACAGTTGAGTGATAATAAATGGTTTCAGCCAAACACTAACCATGAGTGAAAGAAAAGTTTTTGTCTTATCATTCATATTCTCTGAAAAATGGCCAAGAAATCATAAATTCTGCCAGGGTATGTAAACTTATGAGCACAACTGTATCTCCCACAGGATTTGTATTTCTGTCCATCCAGTTCTAAAATATACACAGCTCTGCCACACACCACATTCATGTTTGATAGGGCAGAAGACCTGAATTTTTTCTGTTTCAGTTATACAAGTTTTTTTGTTGCATTGAGAGTCAGATAAATATCATGCAGCCCTTGCTAGAGTACATGTAGACAGAAAGTGGCTGCAAAAAGGTTGATTGAGATTAGCAACACTGATATGCAACAATGGATGAAAAAAGGTGAATACGGGTATTTTTTATTTCTGAAGTTACGAATTACTTGAAATAACAAATGCCGTATCTGAACAAATGGAACGCATCAAATTAATAACAATAAATAACAATAATAATAATAATGATAAAAACTATTTATTATTATTTATTATTAATTTGTTCTGTTCAATTTTTTTAGATGCGGCATTCCTTATTTTGGATTATTCGTAACTTCGGATACATTTGCATTCCTTACGTTTACGAACAGCCAAATTTGAAAGGAAATTCCAATACCTTTAATGTAACAGTTAGTTATTATTAATTAGTTAGTTAGCGATTCTTTCGAATTTTTGGATATTCTTTCAAATTTACGAATTTACTAATTTATGAATTGCGATCAAAACAAATGACCTGAAAAAAAAATGAATGAAATGAAAAAGGGCACATTTTTCGGCAGTGCACATGTTTAAGAGGTGCCCTCCCCCTGCCAGCCCATTTTGCCAGTGATTGGTTGGGGCCTTCATCAATACGCCAAGCAGCTCCTCCTAATCCATCCCATTCTTCTGGAAGTTTCTCCAAAGTTCCAGCAAGTAGGGGGAGGTGTCAGAGATGCTGCCTGATGAGTCATCCAGCCTCCCTGAGTCACTCACCCTGACCCAGATTCACAGGCTTGGTTGCCAGCCAAGCCAAACAATTTACCTACACTACAAAAACCTACACTAACTAGCACTCTACACTAGAGGGTGCTACACTTCAGTTTGTGAATGAACAAGAAGCCACTCAGCACAGAGCACTTCCCATTCATTCACTGTCCAGTGCAGGTGCGGCTGCAGAAAAAGGCCTGTGTGTTTGAGCTTTGGGGTGCACACCCTAATGCAATAGGTTGTACACACCTATAAATGTCATATACTTTGGGTTTTCATTTACTTTTATTAGTTATAGGGAGACATCTAAACATCTCTGCGATAATAAGCTTTTTCTGCTTAATACGGAGTTCCTCCTTAAATGACATTACTGACAAAATCTTTGCTAATTTTTAAATGTGAATCTGTGCACCATCCAAACATTTTATGTTGACATTTTAAGGCACAAATAATATTATAAGATACTTTTTTTTTTTTCCGGATCTCCTCTGTAGCATTTTCCAGAATATTTGATGATAACGGATAGATTATGTCTATGAAAAGGTTACACATATCTTTGCATAGGAAAACAAATCAGTCATTGTGATGAGACACGTAGAGTTAATTCCTGATATTAAATATGGAGATTAGGGAAGGTTGTAGCATTTGCTATGTTTAAAGCAAACCGTTTAGGCGGGATGATTCCCATATCTAGAAATGTTGTTTCAATAGCCAGATTACCATTTAAAGTGTAACTGCTCTTTTATGGGGAAAAAAATAAATAAATTTGCATATAAAATGCAGTCTAGGGTCGAGTTTGCAAATATGACCCTTTTCCGAAACGTGCGATACTTGGAATTTGCAAATCAAAACCAACAAGCACAACAGTAATACAGTCACTTCTAACCATTCTCAATTCAAATCACAAGGCTGATCATGTCAAGTAGGGATGAGCCCAACTGCCCTGGATTCCGTTCAAGCAGGGTTCACATAACTCCAAAGAAGTTTGAATGCTGAACTTCAACCCCACTGAAATCAATAGGAGCTACAGTCTGTCAAATAAAAAATGCACATTTTCTGGGTTACTAGGTGTCAAATAGTGTGTAAAAAGGTAGCCACTGCCCTGAGGAACCGGTGCCACTGCAAAAATAATTTAACAAAATTCCATTCAGCCTGTAGCAGTGATTTTTTTAAATACTTAAAGTCTCGCTTTAAAAAAAATAAAAATAAATAACAAACATGTTATACTTACCTCCTCTATGCAGTTGGTTTTGCACAGAGCAGCCCCGGTCCTCCTCTTCTTGGGTCCCTTTTCGCTGCTCCTGGCCTCCTGACGAGTGCACCCATAGACCAGCAGCTTGCCATTGGGGCAACCGAGCCAATCTGCAGCCTTGTGTGTCCATTTAGACACGCAGCTGCCATTCGGCTTTGCCCCCTCTCTCCCCTGATTGGCTAACTGACTTTGATTGACAGCTTTGGGAGCCAATGGCGTCGTGGCTGTGCCCCAGCCAATCAGGAGGAGAGTCCCGGACGGCCAAGGGAATTGACATTGCTGGATAGAGAAGGGGCTCAGGGCAAGTGTTGGGGGGTGTTAGGGTGCCTGCTACACACAGAAGTGTTTCTCTCTTAATGCATAGAATGCATTAAGAGAAAAAACCTTTTGCCTTTACAACCCCTTTAATCACTTGCTGCCCGCCATATAGCAAAATGACGTCGGCAAAGTGGTTGTGTTATTCTGACCCGACGTCATATGGCGTGGTCAGGATAACAAGCCGCTGCATGCCCCCGGGGGGGCACATTGCGGCGATCGTTGTTGCGGCATGTTAGTCTGACACACCGCAACTCCGATCTGACAGAGATTTTTTACCACATGATCAGCCGTGTCCAATCATGGCTGATCACGATGTAAACAGGAGGAGCTGTTGATCGGCTTTTCATCACCCTGACAGATGCGAGTAGAGGAGAGCCAATCAGCTGATCTCCTGACAGGGGGGGGGGGTCTGTGCTGATTGTTTATCAGAGCAGCCCCCCTCAAATGCCCGCCCAGGACCACCATGATGCCGCCAGAACCACCAGGGATGGCCACCACACTGTACCACCAGGTATGCCACCCTAGACCACCAGGGAAATGCCAATCAGTGCCCAGGCAGCTGCCAATCAGTGCCCAGGTAGCTGCCAATCATTGCCAATGAAAAATGCCTGCCAGTGCCCCCAGTAATGCCTATCAGTGAAATCTATCAGTGCCAGTTATCAGTGCCCATCAATGCCCATCAGTGCTGCCTTTCAGTGCACATCAGTGACCATCAGTGCAGCCTTTCAGTGCCCATCAGTGTTGCCTATCAGTGCCCATCAGTGCCCACCAGTACCACCTATGAGGGCCCACCAGTGCCACCTATCAATGCCCATCAGTGCCACCTATCAGTGTCACCTATCAGTGCTGCCTATCAGTGCCACCTATCAGTGCCCATCGTTAGTGCCCATCAGTGCCACCTCATCAGTGCCATCTCATCGGTGCCGCCTTATCAGTGCCTATCAGTGCAGCTTATCAGTGCCCATCAGTGAAGGAGAAAACTTACTTATTTTACAAAATTTTATAACAAAAACAAAGAAAAACTTTTTTATTCAAAAATTTTTCAAAATTTTCGGTCTTTTTTTATTCGTTTAGCAAAAAATAAAAACTGCAGAGGTGATCAAATACCACCAAAGGAAAGCTCTATTTGTGGGAACAAAATTATAAAAATTTAGTTTGGGTACAGTGTAGCATGACCGCGCAATTGTCATTTAAAAAGTGAGAGCGCTGAAAGCTGAAAATTGGCCTGGGCAGGAAGATGCGAAAGTGCCCGGTATTGAAGTGGTTAAGGTGAAACATTAAAATTGCCAGTTCCTTTAGATACCATGCCTGGGGATGCCCTGATCCTGCCTGTGAAGGGGCACATCTCTTTGATGGATAGAAAGTTCTACAGCAGCAAGACATTTACAAAGGAAAATATATTTAATATTGCCGGCAAATAACATTTCGTTGCCGGCTTCTTAAAAACACACACACATATCCCTCCAAGTATCTGCTATGTATTATGGGGGGGCCTTTGCAGAGATCTGTGTGTTTTTTTTGGGGGGGGGTTGTTTTTCAAGGAAGCTGGCAATGAAATGTCATTTTTAGACAGGTTAAACTGTATCATTTTTTCGGTAAACATCCCTTCTGCTGTAGCACATCCTACAGCAAGAATGATTAAAACATTACGTAGAGTCCCCCCAATATACATTCCATTTAAGTCAAGAATGGAATTTAAGGGGCAGTTCCCTTAAATACCATGCCTGGGAATGCCCTGATTCTGCCTGTGAAGGGGCACATCTCTGTGATGTATAGAAAGTGTTACAGCAACAAGACATTTATAAAGGAATCAAACATTTTAAATTGCTGGCAAACAACATTTTGTTGCCGGCTTCTTACAAAAAAACACTCAGATTCCTCCAAGGGTCTGCTATGTATTCTGGGGGGGGGGGGGGGTTGGAGGGGTCTGTATGCAGTTTTTTTTTTCCTTACAGGATGCCGTGAAATGGCATTTGCAGGCAGGTTAAACTGTACAATTTAGATTTCTCTGTAAATGTCACTTCTGTTGTAGCATATCCTACAGCAAGAATGAAAAAACAAACAATGCATAGAGTCCCCCCAATATACATACCAGATCCTATGAGTCCAGAATGTAATTTACGGAGGACCCCATGCAAAACAAAAAGACCTCAAAGATGCCCTTAACGTGGAGGGGGGGGGGGGGGGTCTCTCCTGGCACAGCACCTTGTCCCCATGTTATTAAGAACAATGGTTTCTTCTACAACCCTTGCCCGGTGGTTGTTTGGGGGGGTTGCGGGTGGAGTTTGGAAGCCCCCTTTTACAATAAAGGAGCCCGCAGATAACATCCCTTTTATGTGAATAAGTATAGGGTACATAGTACCCCTGCTCATTTACAAAAAAGACTTCTAACCCAGAAGTAAAGACACTCAAATGTTGGACTAGTCCGTTATTAAAAAAAATAAACCCCCCCAAAAAAGTCCCTCTCTGTAAATCCATCATCAATCACAAAGCCTGTTGTCCGCTGACTTGTGGGAAATAAAAAAAAAAACCTGACGACAGTGTAGTCTGGGGCTGGGGGAGACCCAGGCACTAGGTGCCTAAAGGAAAAGACTTGACACACATGGTGGTTGAGAATGCAGAGTATATTCTTAATAGTTCCAGATACAATATTTGAATCTTCTCAACAGTAATAACTAAGGAGACAGAACTCCAGTGGGTCAGCAGAAGACCAGGACAGATAGTAACTGACACTGAGAAGGGAAGAAGGCAGGTGCAGTACCCTCAATAGTGGAGAAGTCTGCAAAGTAGTCCATGCCAATCATAGGCGTGTGCACTGGGTGTGCCAGATGTGCCTGGGTACACCCTAATCACCCCATGCGCATTAGCATTATCGCTCTGTGTGGCTGCAGAAAGATGGGAAAGATCTCCCTCTTACCAGCTCTGCCATAAGAGAAGTGTTTACACGCTTCTCTTTCACGTTGCCGGCAGGGAGATCAATGTGTCAGGGGTCATATACTGTATATGTAGACACACACACATGTTTTTGAGCTTTACCCTAATTCATTAGGCTGCAAACACCTATGATGCCAATCCCTATGCTGTACCTTCTCCTCTGGAACCCGTCCCTGCGCTAGGTTCACTCTCCCTAACAAGCGGATTCATACCTCCCAACTTTTTGAGATGGGAACGAGGGACACCTATTAGCAAAAGAATGTAGTCATAGGACACACCCCCTGCCACGCCCCCTACAGGAGAATTTTACAAACAAAAATGATTAGTTAAACCCACAAGTGCTTTTTTTAACCACTACTATTCCTTTATATTGGCTTTGGAAATTTACAAATGCAGCAATTTAGAAATTGGATGAAAGGTTTAGCACTAGGAAGCGCTTTTTGAAAAGATAAAAAGTGAATTTTATATACAACTATATAGATCAGACCAAAATGAGGGACAAATGAGGAGGAAAGAGGGACGGAGGGACATTGTTCCAAATCAGGGACAGCCCCTCGAAATCAGGGACAGTTGTGAGCTATGTTTCAGAACCCAACCTCATCACACACACAATGCACACCAACTGCAGTAAGCAAGGGCTTTTTATAAGCTCTGCCCTCACTAAAGATGGACACCCAGGTGATAGCATCCAATCGCACGGCAGTTCACCTGGTGACTTGTATGGAGGTCTAAGAGGAACGAGTATTCCTCCCATCCTCCACTCTTCCAGCAAGGTGGATGTGGATGTGTCGGGAGATCAACCTGCACCTGCCTACAACCTGGCGCACATGACCAGTCCCGACAGTACCGAGTAAGCCATGGAGTTGGCTTTCAAGAGACTCTACTGCTTTGCCCTGAATGGATAAGGGAACGGAATCTCTTTAACCGCTTGCTGACCGCCCCGTGTATATGTACTGTGGGGGGGGTGGCTCGTACAGGCAAAATCACATACAGGAACCTGATCCTGGTGTGCCGCCAGCTACCGCTGTAATTGGACCCAGCGGGAGACAATTAGCAGGTCCGCTAATTGTAACAGAGGTAGAACGGTGGTCTGCCTATGTAAACAAGGCAGATCGCCATTCTGTGACAAGGGAAAACAGAGATCCTGTGTTGCTGCTAAGCAGGAACATGGATCTCTGTCTTCCCACAGTACAAGCACCTCCCCCACACATTTAGGAAGCACTCCCTGGGAACACATTTAACCCTTTGAATACCCCTGATGTTAACCCCTTCCCTGCCAGTGTCATTAGTACAGTGAGAGCCCATTCACACAGGGGCAACACGACTTCCAGCGTGACTGTGGGAGGCAACTTGGACACGACTTGAGTATGAATCACAGCACGACTTGGGGCAACTTACAACACAACTTGAAGTCGCCTCCAGGACAGGGAACTTTACAAGTGGCCAATCAGAGCTTATCAGCTGTGTGTGAGAAGGAGGGGGCTGGCTGTTTAGTGGAGTAAATTACTTTCTGTTTCCTTTCTGCTTCCTGTAAAGTTGCCTCAGTATGAACGGTGATCAGACTTGGAGGCAACTTCCATTGAAATCAATGGGTACAAGTTGCCTTCAAGTCGGATTGAAGTAGTACAGGAACCTTTTCTGAAGTCGGAGCGACTGCAGTAGTGTGCATTAAGACAGATCCATTCATTTACATTGATTTTTTCATGTAGCGCGACTTGAGGCGACTAGGGGCGACTTGGGGCGACTTGAAGTCGGATCCAAAGTTGCCCCTGTGTGAATGGGCTCTGACAGTGCATTTTTTTAGCACTGATCACTCTATTGGTGTCACTGGTCCCCAAAAAGTGTCACTTATTGTCTGATTTTTCAGCTGTAATGTCGCAGTCTCGCTATAAGTCTCTGATCGCTACCGTTACTAGTAAAAAAAATAAAGTAATAAAAATTCCATAAAAACATCCCATTGTTTGTAGACACTATAACTTTTGCACAAACCAAAAACAAGTAGCAGAATACATATTGGCCTAAACTGATAAAGAAATTAGATTTTTTTAACTTTTTTTTTGGATATGTTTTATAACAGAAAGTAAAACATATTTTTTTTTTTTTTCAAAATTATCGGCCTTCTTTTTGTTTATAGCGCAAAAAATAAAAGCTGCAGAGGTGATCAAATACCACCAAAAGAAAGCTCTATTTGTGGGAAAAAAAGGACATTCATTTTATTTGGGTACAACGTTGCAGGACCGTGCAATTGTTAAAGTAACGCAGTGCCGCATCGCATAAAAATGGCCTGGTCAGGAAGGGGAGTAAACCTTCCGCGGCTGAAGTGGTTAAATATCCCATCTGTATTTTTTGTATTGATCTAGAGCACTATAAATAGTTCTCTGTGCACATTGAATGCCACAGGATATTTGCAACAAGGAGCGCCCACTCTGCACACATCTATCTGTTCTGAAGCCGGTGTAGCCCAGCAGGCATTCGCTCGGTGCTGACACAGTGAAATTAGCTAGGTAGAGGGTCGCTCATGATCTAGTCCTTTTTTTAATTGAGCCCTTCAACCAAACTATAATTGAAATGAACTTGTCATGTGCAGTTATTATCTGTGTCAGGCCATCTTTATGCCTGTTTGTATAATTGGATTTTTGTGAGGTGAGACTCAGTATGTGAAGTGAAAAAAAAAAATTCGGAATGAAATGTCACCTAAATCAGAAGAGAACCTGGGTAAATCGTACTGGAAATCTGTGACACTATGAAATGAATTAACCACTTGCCGACCGCCACACACAGATGTACGTCGGCAGAATGGCACAGGCAGGCAAAGGGGCAAACCTGTACGTCTCTTTGAATTTGCCGCCTATCGGGCACGTGCCCGCCGCGCGCCGCGGGAGCGTGCCCACGGGTCCCAGGAACTCGATGTTCGCCGGCGTCCCGCGATTGTGGTGAGGAGAGGCAGAACGGGGAGATGCCTATGTAAACAAGGCATTTTCCTGTTCTGCCTAGCAACATGACAGAGATCTACTGCTCCCTGTCATCGGGAGCAGTGATCTCTGTCATGTTGTAGTGAGCCCATCCCCCCCCCCCGCAGTTAGAATCACTCCCTAGGACACACCTAACCATTTGATCACCCCCTAGTGTTTAACCCCTTCCCTGCCAGTGTCATTTACACAGTAATCCGTGCATTTTTATAGCACTGATCGCTGCATAAATGACAATGGCCCCAAAACAGTGTCAAAAGTGTCCGATGTGTCCGACAGTCCGCCATAATGTCGCAGTCCTGAAAAAAATCGCAGATCGCCGCCATTACTAGTAAAAAAAATAAATAATAAAAATGCCATAATCTTTCCCTTATTTTGTAGACGTTATAACTTTTGCGCAAACCAATCAATATACACTTATTGCGATTTTTTTTTTTTTTTTTTACCAAAACTATGTAGAAGAATACATATCGGCCTAAACTGAGAAAGAAATTTGTTTTTTTTATATATTTTTTGGGGATATTTATTATAGCCAAAAGCAAAAAATATAGCTTTTTTTTTTCAAAATTGACGCCCTTTTTTTGTTTATAGCGCAAAAAAATAAAAAAACACAGAGGTGATCAAATACCACCAAAAGAAAGCTCTATTTGTCGGAAAAAAAAGGACATCAATTTTGTTTGGGTGCAACGTCGCACGACCGCGCAATTGTCAGTTAAAGCAACTCAGTGCCGAATCGCGAAAAGTGCTCTGGTCACTTCTTAAAATCTTTCGGGGCTGAAGCGGTTGAAGTAACGCAGTGCCGTATAGCAAAAACATATGCTGGTCATGAAGGGGGGGGGTAAATCTTCCGAAGGTCAAGTGGTTAAAAAAAAATATATATATATATATATAAAACATCATTTTAGACCTTGTAAACCTAAAACGGTAAAATACCATTGATCAAAAACGAATATGCTTACCCTTTCTTGTTCACATTGGACTAGCGTTAACCCTTAGAGTATTTTTGTTGATTCTCCATGTATTACAGCCTTACAACAGATCAAATCAAGGCTGTGAGAGCACAAATCTGATGGTCTAAGCATCTTAGTAGTAAATATATAATGATTTCTCATAGGGTTGTGACTCTAAGAAAATATTAAGGCTTTGTGATCAATAGATGCAATTCTGTCCTTCTTGGTATTATTGAACCCCCCCCTGCTTTATAGACAACGCTGGGTTCCAAGTCTTTCCTTTTACTTTGAAGTCACAAATCTTCTTCGCCTATGTTTGACGTCGGGAAAAAAAAAAAATCACATTTTACATTACAGAAAGCCTTTGCCTGGCAGTTTTGCTCCCTTATTCCCAGCTAAGTCATCAGTTCCAAAGGACAGAGACTGCTCTCATTGCAAAACTCCGAAAATCCCTTTGCCATATACTGCGCTGACCTTTTATAGAAGCTGCTGAACAATATGTTTTGCAACAACATTTTTGCATTTTTTTTCCCATGACTTTCTGCATGTTTTTTAGTAAAGTCTTAAATGTGCGCATAAATGCATTGAGTTAAGCCAGAATATGAATTTGATATATTCATACAATATACAGTCAGGCTTATCGTGTAAGCAAGGCAAAATGCCGAGGTCTTTTGTGATGTCACTTACGCGCCCATTTAGGTCTTTGCATTTTAGTGTAATGCCGTTTATGAGGAGTAAGAAGCATAGGCATTATACCCTACAATGTAGAAACAAATATACTGTGAATATCACCCACCCCAAAAAAATGGTTGTGGCTCGAAAGGCAAGGCCACAGCTTTATTAGTTTTAAACAACAGTTCAACAACCAGGTAAAAACAGTTGGCCAACCAACTTATGGCTTCCAGTTGAAAATGGCATGACTAAGGCATACCAGAGGTAGTGCATCACTTGCCACCATAGACTGCTATGGCCCACATGAACCCCGCCTGCCACTTACAGCTAAAATGATAAGACCGACACACTTTTTGGAGTAAAAATTGGCCATAGCAGCCATTTATTAACAATAACCATCATATCAACATTCCTTTGAACAGAAATATAATAACAGTTACGATAATGACCAGGGTTGCCGATCCTTGGAGGCACTAACGAACCACTTAAAGGTCCTCAGCCGCAGAACACAATACCAAATTTCAGCTGACACCTCCACTTTCACCAAAGCCCCCTAAACCACCGTTAACTGAGGGCGCCATACCATAGACGGGTCCTTACCCTGATGTTACACGGTACAATTTGGACGCCTCCAAGGACCCCAACCGCCAAGCCAGGGCAACCCCCAACAAGTCCACCATCCACAGGGCGGGAGGGTAGGAAGTTTCTTTGTCGTCCGTTTGCCTCGAAGTGCTCACAGACCTTGCGTCCCCGCCTCAACATAGTTGCTGCCCCTCCCTCGCCATTCTTCCACCAATCCAGGTATGTGCCCCTTCTCCTAAACTATTGACTGTACTATTTATTTTTAACCCTCTGACTCCTGTACTCCCCTGCTAGCCCAGTTATGCCAGCCCTTCACCTATTTTTTTTTTTTGTCGGGCCTATCTAACCAGTGCCAACCACAGATGAACTATGAGTGAACATGGTTTATGGGCCTGTTCTCATACCTCCTAACTTTTGAAGCTGAGAATGAGGGACACTTTGGGGGGAGAATGACCTGTGGCACGTGTAGTGCGTCGCAGCAAAAGTGGGCATGGTTTAAAAGTTGGTGTGGTTAAATGTTGATGGCCGGAAGGGGACAGTTGCGGTATGTGGGGGTAAAAAACAGATGGGCGGAGGCGATATAATGCCTCCTTACTGCCTATCAAATCTGAATGCCGATCTCTCTTTAGGAACCAAGGTGTGAACAAACCATAATTATTTTTTTTGTTTCATTTATTTATGTATTTGTTTACAGTTCTTTATTTATGTGAAAACTTTTTTACATTTTTAACATGCTCTATTGGGGAGATTTGGGGAAATAGCAGGGCTAAACATATTTTTGACCCCTCCCCACTCTCTATCCTGAAACCTATTCTCTTCTCCTGTGCCCTGCAGCAAGCGGGAGGGAATGGAGAAGAGCCGGCAGTGCTACAAGGGCTCAGGGGGGAATCAGAGCGGCGTGGGTGTGAAAATTAGAATGGGGGGGGGGAAGAGGGTACTGAGTGCAGACACTGTGATTTGAATTCTCCTGCTGAGGGAAGAGGAGGAAAAGCGCGCTGAACTTTAAGGGGCTCAAAGCTGGATTGGAGCAGGGGGATTAGTGAAGCCCAAAGCTGGAATGAGTTCCGGCTCTGGGATATAGCCTGGATGTGCTGGATGCTGGGATTTCAATGAAATCTTGGGATGGTCCTGCCAATTCTGGGACAGTTGGGAGGTATGTGGTACCCAGCAGGTAAAGATAAGCTCCTGAGAAGTAAGATGTGACTCATGGGACTAGAGCTTTAAACTCCCTGGTGTTCTCTCTGGAGCCGCAAATTAACACAGATTTGAAGGCCACCAGCCAGGCATGATCCAGTAATGTAAGCAATGCTGCTGCTGGGTGAATGGAGTCCCTCACCTGTAACTGTGCATGAGGACAGCACTGCAGCTCATTTCAGGAGAGAGGAGGAGAGGACCAGAGGTCACTAATGTGTGTGTGCAGCAGGGAGGCATGGAGCTGATGTCAGATCTACTGCAGAGAAGCAGGGAGTCGCGGCTGTGGGCCTGTATACTGTGCAGCCCGGGAGAGAGAGCAGGAGAGGTGTGGGGAGGGGCAATGGAGGAGAGGCAGACAGAGTCCAGGGAAGTGACCGACATCCGAGTGCAGATGGAGAAGCACGGTTTACTCACAGCTCTTGGGTTCCCTCCAAGTGCCTCCTGCCGAGGCACTCGAGCACATCACTGGATCGAGATGGGGCTCAGGTAAATATTAGGGGGGCTGAGGGGGGGCTGCTGCACACAGAAGGTTTTTTATCTTAACGCATAAAATGCATTAAGATAAAAAAGCCTTCTGACTTTACAACCACTTTAACTGTGCCAAAGTCACGCATGTTGCAGGATTAGAGTCAGGTGTATATGAAGGTAGGTGCTAATGATCATCAATTTCAAACAAGTCATTAACTGAAACAGAAACAGCTGTGTAGGAGGATTAAAACTGAGTGAGGAACAGCCAAATTCTGCTACTAAGGTGAGATTGTGGAAGACCATTTCACGTTTCAGGTCATACACTATGGCATGACTGAGCAAGGCTAAGCAACTCAACTATGCGCGAAAACATAGGAACTGGGGTGCATAAAAATTGGCGGCAGGTGCTCTGGAATGATGAGTTAAAATTTTTAATATTTGGCTGTAGTAAAAGGCAGTTTGTTAGGCGAAAGACTGCAGAGCGGTACAATATTGAGTGTATGCAGACAACTGTGAAGCATGGTGGAGATTCCTTGCAAGATTGGGGCTGCATTTCTGAAAATGGAGTTGGAGATTTGGTCAGGGTCAATGGTGCCCTCAATGCTGAGAAATCAAGGACAATGACCACAAACACACAGCCAATGTCATTAAAAACTATCTTCAGTGTAAAGAAGAACAAGGAGTCCTGAAAATTATGGCTTGGCCCCCACAGGGCCCTGATCTCAACATTGAGTCTGTCTGGGATTACATGATGAGACAGAAAGATTTGAGGCAGCCGACATCCACAGAAGATCTGTGATTAGTTCTCCAAGATGTTTGGAACAACCTACCTGCTGAGTTCCTTTAAAAACTGTGTTCAAGTGTACCTAAAAGAATTGATGCTGCGGGCCTCTTGAACCCCTTGGGAAAGAGAGCCCTGACTGATGGGGGCATAACCAGGGCGGAGTATGGTGACTATGGGGTCACTGCGGATTGGTGGGGGGACGGGGTTGGGCCTGAGCTCACTAGTGTGGCGCCCCAGGGGATTCTGGGCCTTTTCGGAAGAAGATTGGTAAGATCTGCCCACCCTCCCGCCCTAATTATGGTTGGTATGTCACAGCTTGCTGCGGTTTTTGGTGACCTTGCCAGCAAACATGGCTGTAAGAGGTACGCCCTTCATGTTAATTGGGAGATAGACGGCCGGTCCGGCACTTATGGTAAGGACAGGCCCTTCAGTTATCTCCCTTTCACCATCTGGATTGGGTGCTCACAGTGCTACTGTGACTGTCACTGTTGGAATGTTTAATGTTATATGTTCAAGTTAATAAAGCTGTGGCCTTGCCCTTTCAAACATTAATGGTTGTAAGCGTTTTTTATTGAATGGGACGAAGGGGTAAGGTTAAGAGTTGGCTGTAAAATGGTATGGTATGGGACCTGGGTTTATTGCACCTCAGCAGTCATGTTTTGAAGGCAAAGGGTGGTTACACCAAATATTGATTTGGTTTGGATTTCTTTGCTGTTTATTTACTTTTTCTATTCTGTTAATTGTTAAAAATAAACTATTAACACCGCTATATATATATATATATATATATATATATATATATATATATATATATACATACAGTATCTCACAAAAGTGAGTACACCACTCACATTTTTGTAAATATTTTATATCTGTTCATGTGACAACACTGAAGAAATGACACTTTGCTACAATGTAAAGTAGGGAGTGTACAGCTTGTATAACAGTGTAAATTTGCTGTCCCCTCAAAATAACTCAACACACAGCCATTAATGCCTAAACTGCTGGCAACACAAGTGAGTACACCCCTAAGTGAAAATGTCCAAATTGGGCCCAAAGTGTCAATATTTTGTGTGGCCATCATTATTTTCCAGCACTACCTTAACCCTCTTGGGCATGGAGTTCATCAGAGCTTCACAGGTTGCCACTGGAGTTCTCTTCCACTCCTCCATGATGACATCACAGAGCTGGTGGATGTTAGAGACCTTGTACTCCTCCACCTTCTGTTTGAGGATGCCCCACAGATGTTAAGTAGGGTTTAGATCTGGAGACATGCTTGGCCAGTCCATCACCTTTACCCTCAACTTCTTTAGCAAGGCAGTGGTCATCTTGGAGGTGTGTTTGGGGTCGTTATCATGTTTGAATACTGTCCTGCGGCCCAGTCTCTGATGGGAGGGGATCATGCTCTGCTTCAGTATGTCACAGTACATGTTGGCATTCATGGTTCCCTCAATGAACTGTAGCTCCCCAGTGCCGGCAGCACTCATGCAGCCCCAGACCATGACACTCCCACCACCATGCTTGACTGTAGGCAAAAAACACTTGTCTTTGTACTCCTCACCTGTTTGCCGCCACACACTCTTGACACCATCTGAACCAAATAAGTTTATCTTGGTCTCATCAGACCACAGGACATGGTTCCAGTAATCCATTTCCTTAGTCTGCTTGTCTTCAGCAAACTGTTTGCTGGCTTTCTTGTGCATCATCTTTAGAGGAGGCTTCTTTCTGGGATGACAGCCATACAGACCAATTTGATACAGAGTGCAGGGTATGGTCTGAGCACTGACAGGCTGACCCCCCACGCTTCAACCTCTGCAGCAATGCTGGCAGCACTTATATGTCTATTTCTCAAAGACAACCTCTGGATATGACACTGAGCACGTGCACTCAACTTCTTTGGTTGACCATGGCGAGGCCTGTTCTGAGCGGAACCTGTTAAACTGCTGTATGGTCTTGGCCACCATTCTGCAGCTCAGTTTCAGGGTCTTGGCGATCTTCTTATAGCCTAAGTCATCTTTATGTAGAGCAACAATTCTTTTTTTTTTTCAGTTCCTCAGAGTTCTTTGCCATGTTGAACTTCCAGTGACTAGTATGAGAGAAACAGCGATAAAACCAAATTTAACACAAGCTGCTTTCCATTCACACCTGAGACCTTCTAACACTAACCAGTCACATGACACCAGGGAGGGAAAATGGCTAATTGGTACCAATTTGGACATTTTCACTTTTGTTGCCAGAGGTTTAGACATTAACGGCTGTGTGTTGAGTTATTTTGAGGGGACAGCAAATTTACACTGTTATACAAGCTGTACACTCACTACTTTACATTGTAGCAAAGTGTCATTTCTTCAGTTGTCAAATGAAAATATATAATAAAGTATTTACAAAATAATGAAGGGTGTACTCACACACACACATATATATATATATATATATATATATATATATATATATATATATATATATATATATATATATATATCTATAGATATTTATATATAGATATATATATCTATATATAGATATCTATATATCTATATATAGATATCTATATATATATAGATAGATATCTATATATAGATATATAGATAGATATATATATATAGATATCTACCTATATATATATATATATATATATATATATATATATATATATATATATATATATATATATATATATATATATATATATATATAGATATAGATATCTATATCTATATATATATATATATATATATATATATATATATATATATATAGATATATAGATATATATATATCTATATATATAGATATAGATATATAGATATCTATATATATATCTATCTATGTATATCATGTACTGCAGATAGATGGGTTTGGATTGGATTTCAATCTACAGAATTCTCTGCCTTTAGGTAAATATTAATGCAGGTCGGGATTAAGTGTAAAAATACCATTGTTAATACATTATACATGAAAATAAATATTTATTTGTGTATTTTTACAGTCGGTTTGTATGCCGAGGAGGCTTTGCTTGCAAAATCATTTTCTGGTCAAGAAGCTCTAATTATTTTTGAATATCCTGCAGACCCGAGTGTAATAGATTTTCTAAATCAAGCAGATTTTGTTGTGGTGTCTGCTGTTGTCCAAACATAAAGTAATGTTCAGCATAGTAATTACAGTAAAATTTGGAATGGTCAGCTTGTATGTAGAATACAAAGCAGAAGCTGGGAAGAACAGAAATTCGATCCGCAGGCCAATTTTATTATATTATAGAACAGTGATTATGGAGAACTGGTGCAGTAGCACACAGCAGCCAATCACATGGCTGTAGTCGGATGGGTAAAAGGTGAAGTATGATTGGCTGATAGGGGTCACCACACTTCATACTTATTGGCCTTTCTTGTTCCACCTTATCTACATGCAATATATCATAATCCAGCATAATACAGAAAGAAGAGCCACTCTTTAAAGAGAACCAGTAAAGACTAATAAGCTACTGTAAATACAGTATTCACGTAAAATAATTATACTTACTAGGAAAAGTGTGCCCGTTCTGGAGTCTGTGCCAATGGATGCAGTCTGTGCCCAGTGAGTGTGAAGGGAGACAAGACAATGGCAGAGGATATACCATACAGCAGAGTGTATTCTATGAAGCAATGCAGAGTATATAGCACACAGCAGTGTTCAGAGTTGAGCAGTGTGTAGTATACAATATATAGCACAGTGTGGAGTATATAATGTACAGAACAGTTTACAAAGTGTAGCAGTATGGATGATATAACGTTTACTACTGTGTACAAGATGGAGCATGATGAAGTGTATATTGTACACTACAATATACAGATTGGAACAGTGTGAAGAGTATTATGTACAGCACAATATATATAGTGTGGTGTATAAAATCTATTACAAAGTTTATGGAGTAAAATAATCTACAGCACAGTGTATAGAGTATAGTGGTGTGAAGTATATAATGTAAAGCACAGTGTATAGAGTAGAACAGTATGGTGGTGTGGGGTGTATAATGTAAAGCACAGTGTATAGAGTAGAACAGTATGGTGGTGTGGGGTGTATAATGTAAAGCACAGTGTATAGAGTAGAACAGTATGGTGGTGTGGGGTGTATAATGTAAAGCACAGTGTATAGAGTAGAGTGGTGTGGGGTGTATAATGTAAAGCACAGTGTATGGAGTAGAGTGGTGTGGGGTGTATAATGTAAAGCACAGTGTATAGAGTATAGTGGTGTGGAGTGTATAATGTAAAGCACAGTGTATAGAGTAGAACAGTATGGTGGTGTGGGGTGTATAATGTAAAGCACAGTGTATAGAGTAGAGTGGTGTGGGGTGTATAATGTAAAGCACAGTGTATAGAGTAGAGTAGTGTGGGGTGTATAATGTAAAGCACAGTGTATAGAGTAGAGTGGTGTGGGGTGTATAATGTAAAGCACAGTGTATAGAGTATAGTGGTGTGGGGTGTATAATGTAAAGCACAGTGTATAGAGTAGAGTGGTGTGGGGTGTATAATGTAAAGCACAGTGTATAGAGTAGAGTGGTGTGGGGTGTATAATGTAAAGCACAGTGTATAGAGTAGATTGGTGTGGGGTGTATAATGTAAAGCACAGTGTATAGAGTAGAGTGGTGTGGGGTGTATAATGTAAAGCACAGTGTATAGAGTAGATTGGTGTGGGGTGTATAATGTAAAGCACAGTGTATAGAGTAGATTGGTGTGGGGTGTATAATGTAAAGCACGGTGTATAGATTAGATTGGTGTGGGGTGTATAATGTAAAGCACAGTGTATAGAGTAGATTGGTGTGGGGTGTATAATCTACAGCACAGTATATTGACTAGAGCGGTGTTGAATGTGGAATGTAAAGCGCAGTGTATAGAGTAGAACAGTGTGGATTAAAAAAAATGTAAAAAATCTAATTTCTTCACAAATTTAGGTAAATATGTATTCTAGAAACATAGAAAAGTGACAGCAGAAAAAGACCAAAAGTCCATTGAGTCTGCCCATTTTTTTGTTTGTTTTTTTGTTTTTTTTTGGGGGGGGGGGGTTATATTATGTTATTTTTTTATTTTAATTTTTTTCATTAACCTCGTTGTCTGACTATAGATCTATGTTTATCCCAAGCATGTTTGAAGCCGTTTACTGTTGACTGTCTCACTACCTTTGTTGGTATGCACTTTTCGAAACGCGTTGGACTTTTCCACTACTTTTCATCATCTATTTGAAACGTTTGATGATTGTAGTAGGATTTTTGCCACTATATTGTATAATATTATTGTAATATATGTACATATGGTTTTCTTGTGGTTCCTTCCATAAGAATTTTATACAAATTGTGTATTAATAATATCATATTTTTCATTTTTCTATATATATATATTTTCTGTTTAATTGCCTTAAAAATCCCACTTTCAAGGTTTTTCTTCTTTAAAAGCTGTCACAATACCTGCGCAGTGCCTGTATTTGATTGGCTCCTTCAACAAAAGTCGATCATTTTGAATAGCGCAGAGGATGTAAGCCGCAGGGGTCTCAAACTGGCGGCCCTCCAGCTTTTGCAAAACTACAAGTCCCATGAGGCACTGCAAGGCTGACCGTTACAAGCATGACTCCCACAGGCAGATGCATGATGGGACTTGTAGTTTCGCAACAGCTGGTGGGCCGCCAGTTTGAGAACCCCTGATGTAAGTTTTTAATTACTGTCTGTAACCTCAGTCAAGGGGGGTCCTCGGGACGGGGAGTGAAAGAAACCCCCCCAAGGGGGACCGAGGCAGATGTGAAATCCTGAGGTTGCAAGCCTTACCTTGCTCAATCCAAAATGGAAGAAATCATTACGACTGACGTTCCACTTTAACAGAAGCATGAAATTAAGATTATTTAATGACTTTTTTCAAGAAAAGAAAGAAAATGAATTGCGCTCACAGGTCAGACCGCTGTCAGCCAAGCTAACTGTGTGGTGGAGACTTTAATTGTATTCATAACAAAAGGTTATTGTTTAATTATTCATGTGCGTGGATGGAGTTGAGACGCCATTTCTCTCTCATTTCTATACATCATTATTGCTGAAAATGTGACATAAAAATATATACTTTCCATCAAGGTCAAGCTTCCTATAAAATGCTGATTATATAAGATGGGATTAAAAATAAAAAAACACGGCAGCAACTTCTAAATATAGAGTTGGTGGGTCTATTGTGGGACAGATGGTTTGTCTGTATCCTGTTTAGGTCAGAAATGAATAACACATTTACATGTTCCAGACAAGCTAAAAAAAAACAAAAACAAAAAAAAAAACAGCTAATTAACCGCTTCAGCCCTAGAAGATTTTACCCCCTTCCTGACCAGAGCACTTTTTTGCGATTTGGCACTGCGCCACTTTAACTGACAATTGCGCGGTCGTACGTCGTTACACCAAAACAAAATTGGCTTCCTTTTTTTCCCACAAATAGAGCTTTCTTTTTGTGGTATTTGCTCACCTCTGCGGTTTTTATTTTTTGCACTATAAAGAAAAAAATAGCGACAATTTTGAAAAAAAGCTATATTTTTTACTTATTGCTATAATAAATATCCCCCAAAAATATATATAAAAAAAACATTTTTTTTTCCTCAGTTTAGGCCGATATGTATTCTTCTACATATTTTTGGTAAAAAAAATCGAAATAAGCGTATATTGATTGGTTTGCGCAAAAGTTATAGCGTCTACTAAATAGGGGATAGTTTTTATGGCATTTTTATTATTATTATTTTTTTTTTATTAGTAATGGCGGTGATCTGCAATTTTTATCGTGACTGCAACATTTTGACACATCAGACACTTTTGACACTATTTTGGAGACATTGTCATTTATACAGTGATCAGTGCTATGAAAATGAACTGATTACTGTGTAAATGACACTGGCAATGAAGGGGTTAACCACTAGGGGGCGATAAAGGGGTTAAGTGTGTCCTAGGGAGTGATTCTAACTGTGGGGGGGATGGGCTACCACTGACATGACAGCGATCACTGCACCCGATGACAGGGAGCAGTGATCTCTGTCATGTCACTAGGCAGAACAGGAAATGCCTTGTTTACATAGGTATCTCCCCGTTCTGAGGCTCTGTGACACGATCGCTGTCCCGCGGGTATGGTCATGCTGTATGCGGCGGGTGCGTACGCGCCCGCTATCCCAGCCAATTAAAGCGGATGTACAGGTACGCCCATTTGCCCACCGCTGCCATTGTGCCGACGTATATCAGCGTGCGGCAGTCGGCAAGTGGTTAAAATGCACGGCCTTCATTTTTTGACATGTTATAGAGAACGGCTAAGCATTTTATTTAACCACTCCCCATCCGGGGTCATTTCTGACACTCCGATCCTACATATAAAAAATTGACTTTTTTGTTTGCTAGAAAATTACTTAGAACCCCCAAACATTATATATTTTATTTCAGCAGAGACCCTCTAGAATAAAATGGTGGGTATTGCAATTTAGCCATTCAGATCAGTTCTGCCTTGTTCAGAATCGCCAGCTGCAAAAAATGATACCTGGATGATGCCTGTAGGTGCAGGGATCATCCTGGTATAACCACTGAAACCGGAGGACGTCCATGTACGCCCTCCCAGCGGGCGGTTAAAGCGTATCTAAACCCAAGAACAAAAATGCAAAATTTTGAAGGTTACTGGTTTTTAGATATAGTGGATGAAGAAGTTTTCTTTTTTTCAGGCTTTTTTCCCTTTATTTTCACCCGTTGATGGTGCCAGTAACAATTCATACCCTCAAAGCGGAGCTCCTGCCATATTTTTTATTTTTATTTTTTTAAAAACACCCCCTGTGATTTAATTACCTAAATCAATAAAAAAACATAAAAAAATTGCAATGCCGTTTGTCTAAATGCTTGTTTTTGTTTATAGTAACCTTTCTCTTCCATTCGTAGCGCACTCCCATCTTCATTGTGTTTCGCCACAGGGACAAGTGGCTTCTTCAGGGACCCTCTCTCGCTTGCCGCCCGCCGGCTGCCCTGAAGACGTCCTTTGCAACAGCCGTGAGTGGGGAACCCCCCGAGTCCATGAGGAGAGATGATAGGCACAAACTGCCGACAAGGCCTGTCCACCAGAGGGAGCCGCCACACCACACCACTAACTAGCATGTCACAATCGGTGTACGGTTCTGTTGCCAAACATGGTCCATTCAAGTGAATGTGGCCTTTCTGGCTTTGCTCCTCACACATGCACTTCCTGTCTCAGAGCATGTCTCTGTACAATGTCACCAGCCCCAATTTGGTTTTTGCGATCGCACATGCTCACTCATATATCACAGCCTGATGCATGACCGTCCTTTAGAGGGTTGCCTGTTGGGCTGTCTGTCACCTAACATACCATCTCAGCTCCCGGAAAAGATGTTCCCCATGTGGGGATAGTCATGACCCTCAGTACAATATCAGTTGCACATGGATACCCTAGATGTCTTGCACGTGTAACACGCTGCTCCTGATGAGTGACATCAAGTTACGAAACGCGTTGAGCTAACAGATGTTGTGTTCAAATCGTATACTGCATCCTACCACGTCATTGTGGATTCTGTTCATGCATTATGTATTTGACTATATTCCAATCATGTGCTATTAAATTTTGGGCTTTTCTATATGTACCATGTGCCATACATTTTTTGGATTATTTATGAATTATGTACTGCTGTATGAAATAAAGTTTTTCATTCAATATCTTACTCCATGCAGGTATTTAATTATATGTGTAGTATATAAATTTTCTATTGCATATGAATTATGAGACAAATGTCCTACTCCTTTACATATATTATAGATATGTTAATTATAACACCACACAACACTTGACCCTCCGCGTACTTCATTTAAAGTCCCGTTTCCTTATTCTCTTTTGTATATTTTAATAGGGATGGAGGCTGATGACAACGTCATCTCCTCATATAAAATCCCATAGACCCCCCTTTTTTTAGTATATCTTCATTGTGTTACGCCACAGGGACAAGTGGCTTCTTCAGGGGACCTCTCTCACTTGCCGCCCGCCGGCTGCCCTGAAGAAGTCCTTTGCGACAGCCGTGAACCCCCCCAAGTCCATGAGGAGAGATGATAGGTACAAACTGCCGACAAGGCCTGTCCACCAGAGGGAGCCGCCACTCCACGCCACTAACTAGCATGTCACAATCGGTGCTCGGTTCTGTTGCCAAACACGGTCCATTCAAGTGAATGTGACCTTTCTGGCTTTTCTCTGTCTCTGTACGATGTCACCAGCCCCAGTTTGGTTTTTGCGATCGCACATGCTCACTCATATATCACATTACCGTCCTGGTCACCTGGTGCTCGGTTCTGTTGCCAAACATGGTCCATTCAAGTGAATGTGGCAGGTCCGCTACAACGTGAGTGGGTCGGCATGCTCAGGGTTAAAACGGAACATATTGCCTCCTCACCGCCTGTCAAACACTCTTCGAAAAGTGATCCCCAATCAAGAACTACCACTCAGGTGAATGAGCCCTAAGTCAACAAAAGACACAGAATATGTCTGAATTGCTGGCAGGATGAATGGGTATTTTTTTTTTTTTTTTGCACTCATTGAAGAGAGATAATGAAACACAACAAAAGGAAAACAAATACGAGAAGTCCATTGTATGGGGTGTACTTACATTTTAAGTGTCTGTGTTATATTAGAATGCTACCTCTGATAATAACGCATAAAATGTGTATCGTAAGCTGAAAGATAAAGTCTATTTATTCCAAGTACTGAAGATTCAGCCAATCATCCTCTAAACCGGACAAAGGACACACCTGGCAATTTCTTCTTAATCAACATAATTGTAGCTATTACTAAGCTAATCAAAGATAGATTTGTTGTGATGATAGCCAGAAATCCACAGGTTTCTATTGATTTCTTTTCTCCATCACAAGAATAATAAATAAAATAAAAAAAATCCTGAGTATTTGCTAACGTGGAAGTAGCTTTAGAAAATGTTCCTTCTTTATTTTCTCAAATATATTTAAAGCTTAACTGCAGCCAAAATTAGTATTTATATTATTGGATAGAGTGGCATAAAGCTCCCACTGCAACAATAGAGACTCTATTCAAACTAGCGGTGTTTACCACCCCCCTGAAAAGTGACCAGCGGTGGACTGCTATTGAGGCATTGAAAGCAGATTCTGCCGTCAATTGATGCTTGTTTTGTTTTGTTTTTTTGGGGAGGGGGGGGGGGGGGTTGTTTTATTTCATATGGCAGTTTTGCATTTTGGGAATGTACATCTGAGCAAAGCACTCGGTTGATGATTGCAGCACAGCCCCATAGGAGAGTTTGACAGACTGTGCATGTAGTGTTATTGTATTTGTTACCCCAACACTTCATATTCCTGACATTGCGCCATGTACTATGAGAAAGTGTCCTTTTTTTTTTGTATTGTGAAATCCCTGGTGCTCCTGCCAGTCCCTCTACTTTACAAATAAAAACTGACCACACTAGGCGTGAGAACACAGCGTGGTCAGTTCTCTATCTTTGCTGGGAACCCAGTGTACTCTCCTCCAATGATCAGACTTGTCCTGACACCCCCCCCCACACAGCCTTTCACTGGGAAGCTTAGTGTGCTGTTGCATCTCCTCCCCCAGCTCTTATGAGGCTAAGAACAGAGGAAATGTGATCACTTGAAAAAGGGGGGAAAAAAATATTCACACCGAGGAGCTTTACAGACACTATACTGCAAATTGCCTGTAAAGCGCCTCTCCTGTCACTCCAGTGGGAAAGCCCGAGTGCTTTCCCACTGGATCGGTGCACTGGCGGGACGTTAAAAAAAGTCCTGCAAGCAGCATCTTTGAGGCACTTTAGGAGCGGTATATACACTGCTCCTAAAGCGCCCCTGCCCATTGAAATCAAGGGCAGCGCCGCCGAAGCGCCGGAAAAGCGCCGCTGGTGGCTTTGCGGGCACTTTTAACCCTTTTTTGGCCATTAGCGGGGGTTAAAAGCGCCCCGCTGTTGGCCGAAAAGCACCGCAAAAACGACAGTAAAGAGCCACTAAAAATTACCCACGACGCCCGCCCGCCCCAGTGTGAAAGTGCCCTTAGTGTGCAGAGAGAAGCCGCAGGGAGATCACAGAACAGAATTTAATATCTGGCGCACAGACAGGTGGATGATTGGAACACATGGGGTTGATTTACTAAAGCTGAAGAGTTCAAAATTGGGTGCAGCTCCGCACAGAAACCACTCAGCTTCCAGGTTTTATTGCCAAATCTTAATTGAAGGAGCTGAAGTTAGAAGCTGATTGGCTACCATGCTCATATAATTTGTAATAAAACATCTTTGCCATTCTGAAGATTCCCTCCAACCACTTTGCATATTATTTTATATATACTGTAATTCTGTACTTGCCAAATATGGTGCAGAAATCTCCCGCCACTGAGTCTGGCTGCAGCCATTTTAACTGTGGGCAGCTGAAGCTGCTGCCTTTTCACTTCCTGGATTTACACAGAGGCACACAGAGGCACACCACCAGCTCTTCAGCTCTCATTGGCCCTCATTGGCCCTTTTCTGACTCATCCCCCCCTTCCTTCCTGGCAAACTCTCACGAGAGTAAAGCCTCGTACACACGATCGGATTGTTGGCCAACAAAACCATGGACTTTTGTCCGAAGGGCGTTGGCCCAAACTTGTCTTGCATACAAACGGCAAGGAATTGTCGGGCAACAAATACGAACGTAGTGAGGTACTACGTTGTTTTTCAGCTCTTTAGCGCCACCCTTTGGGCTCCTTCTTCTAATTTCGTGTTAGTAGAAGTTTGGTGAGTGTTTATTCGCGCTTTTCATTTTGCACTTTTCATTTTGCACTTTTCATTTTGCCCTTTTCAGTTCGTTTCTGAACGGCCATTCGCCAACCAGACATGTTGTGGAATCGGAGGAGATAACGTGTTATACATTATTGGCATTGGAGTTATTGCTTTGACATAATTTTTTTGGTTGAATAATGATTTGATTTGGTATATTTTCTATATTTTTGGATGCATAGAATGCACTTTTTGGTTAAGTTCTATTGGCAGATAGCATGTCTAATTTTATTTGTTTTCTTTTTTTAATGCACAATAAAATAATTCTATAGAATAATACTTGGCTATGTGTTTTACTTCAAATGACAGTTTAGGAGTAGGCAGTTACATTTTAAAAAATACAATGTAAAATTGACAAGGGACACCAACATAGTTGTATCTTTGATCTAATAAAACTACGGGATAATGATGTTGTGTTAACAGGCACGGGCAGTGCCTGTTACCTTGCGGCTTGCGGCTTCACTGCCCGTTTCCTACTGCGCATACGCAAGTCGCGCAGCACTTTGTGAATGGAGCGCGCTGTGTTGTGGGACACACACAGTTCCCAGAACACAGCGCGCACCATTCCCCAGAAGACAACGTGGGGAGGAGAAGACTGAAGATCACCGCGGTGTAGGAAGTGGCAGATTAGGACGATTTGCCTAGCAACAGCCATTTCTGGTAAGTTAAAAAAAAAAAAATTTTCTTTCTTTTTTCTCCAGATTTTTAGGAACATTTTCATGTCATTTTTTTTTTTTTTAGGGTGGCCCTCCACTTTAAGTTGTGTTGGGCTGAAATGTTGGCTTTCTCAGCCATTCACAGGAAGCATTATATCTTATGAATAAATACAAGGCTTCCTCTGATTGGCTGGGGTGGAGATTGTAACATCACCCCCCCCCCCCCCACCTCCCCACCTCAGCTAATCAGAAGAAGCTTTGTATTTATTTATAAATTACAATGCTTCCTGTGAATGGCTGAGAAGTGCTCATCACAACTCAATTTTGTTCCAAGAATGGGATGGAAAGTCCCAGTACGGCTGCCAAAACACAATGATGTATACTGTATTCAGCTGATGCTACGTCCGGTTTACGCAGTTCTGACAGCTGGCACATCTATTAGTAATGGAAAGTTTGTTTGGGCCAGCTTGGGCAGAACAAACTATTGAAAGTGCAATGAAACCCGGAGTTAGGCTTTAAGGCAACAATAACTAGATATCTTCTTTAGGACCACCCACCCACATTATACTGTGGACAGGCGGCACCTACAGGCATTGCGAGGCACCAATACATCACTGGCATGTTCTGGGTACCCCCCCTCCAACCCCCTGACTCCTGCTGTGACTCCTGCAGGCCAATGATTCATGACCAGGACCTGCTGATCAGCTGTGTCCAATCACAGCTCAGAGCCCTGTGCTGACAAACAACACAGGGCTTTGTACAATGATCTCTTTGTTTCTTCTCCCTGCAATGCGAGAGATTTTAGTAAAAAAAAAAGCAGCACATAACACACAGATTAACACTTGTTAGGCACACACTAAACCCCTTGATTAACCTGTGATGTTAACTCCTTTCCAGCCATGGTCATTAGTACAGTGACAGTGTATTGTATTATCACTGATCACTGTATTAGTGTCACTGGTGATGTCAATGTTAGTTAAGTGATAGTAAAGTCTCGTTTTTTTTTTCATTAAAAATAACAAACATGTTATACTTACCTGCCTTGTGCAGTGGTTTTGCACAGAGCAGCCCCGATCCTCCTCTTCTCGTGTCACTTGTCAGTGCTTCTGGCCCCTTACTCCTGTTGAGTGCCCCCACAGTAAGGAGCTTGCTATGGTGGAACCCGAGATGAGCCGCAGCTCCGTGTGTTCATTCAGACATGAAGCTGCGGCCCAGCCCCGCCCCCCTTTCTCTCCTGATTGGCTGACTGACTTTGATTGACAGCAGCAGGAGCTAATGGTGCTGCGCTGCTGTCTCAGCCAATGAGGAGGGGGAGTCCCAGGCAGTTGAGACTCTCCTTCAACATTGCTGGATCTAGATGGACCTCAGGTAAGTATTGGGGGGGGGGGGGGGGGGGCTGCTGCACACAAAAGTTTTTTTTTATCTTAATAAATAGAATGCATTTAGATAAAAAAACCTTCTGACTTTACAACCATTTTAGTCAGTTCCCGCCCAGTGTCTGTTAGGGTCAGATTGCACTATCACAGTCCCACTATAAGTTACCAGTATAAAAATAAATAAATACAAATTCCAGTATAACCCATAGTTTGTAGATGCTATAATTTTCATGCAAACCATTCAATATACACTTATTGGGATTTTCTTTTTATCATAGACATGTGGCAGAATACATTTTGGCCAAAATTTGTAAAGAAATTTGATTTTTTAATTTTTTATTGGATATGTTTTACAGCAGAAAGTAATATAAATATATATATATATAAATATATATATATATATATAAATATATATATATATATAAATATATATATATATATATATATATATATATATATATATATATATATATATATATATATATATATATATATATATATTTCTAAATTTTCAGTCGTCTTTGTGTATATAATAAAAAATATAAAAACCCAGAGGGGATCAAATACCACTGTAGATGGGGGGGGGGATTTGCAATATTTTTTTTAATGCCCGAAGTTTAGCTTTAAATGTTGATAGGCAGTCATTGCACTAAAGGAAACATTTACAGGGAAAATCTAATTTATAGGAAATAGCTTATTAAAGTGTCAAAGAGTACTTTTTTTTTTTTTCTTATTTTATCATCCACATCCTTTACTTCCTCCAGTCCCAGTGATTGCACACAAGGGCAAAACTCTGCAACAGAAGTAATTAAAAGATTCAAAGCTGTGCCTGGAACTAATCATGATCATTACGAAATATATAGCAATGCTGATAAAGGGGAGGAAAACCTTGATTGTGATTGAAATGTTGTTGGTACTGGAAGATAGGCTGGCACTGTCTTCAAAGACATTTTAGAAACTTTTAGACTGTCAATGTTTTAACAAAACCTGATGTACGGTATTCCAACCAACAGCGGTAAGACATTGATAAGGGTAAAATGTTAGTGTATATACACTTCTCTTACAGTACAATGCAATTCAGAAAATAAAGCAATGTCAAAGAATTCATTTTCACTTCAGTAACCTCAATTGAAGTCTGTCTTTCTATGGGTTCTTTCAGACAGGCCATCTGGGGGCAGTAAAAACAGGTGGCTTAGCCACAGTTTTACCCTCTCCCCCCCCCCCCCGGCCGTCCACCTAAATTGTAATAATACACTATGCCCTGCTTCATGTCCATGACATTTTTTTACTCGGGGTGCAGAGTTTGATAGGTGACTCGGCACTAGCTGGTGTTCACCAGTGCTTCTAATGGTGGAGATGGGTTTTGCTGCACCTTTGCAGTATAAATAGTGCAGTGATGGTTGTTGTCCATGCCCTTGATGACATCAATTGATGACAAAACGCGTAGGGTGGAGCTACGGACGTCATCGCGCTGGTTATTTGTGAGGGCTGGGATCAGCCCTCCCTTCTCAAAGCTGGCTGCTCAGCTGTCGGCTAATTGCCAGCTCCTTTCTCTCCAAAGTAACTCACCTGTTGTTGATATCCTGCTCATCAGTCCTGCCTAATTAAGCCCTCCAGCCCAGATGATCTCTGCCTTCGCCTTGGTCATATCTCTAGAGACGCTCTCCTGTGTTCCTGTTAAAGACTTGCTTGGCCGACATTCCTTCTGGCTCCAGATCCTGTTCTACTACGCTCATCTCTGGCTCCCTGATGTTTTGGCTTGTCTGACTATCCGTTCCAGATCCTAAACTCTGGCTATGTTTTGACTATGTTTACTTTGTTTACCTTTTAATTATTATTATTAAACAAGTGTGATTTAACTGTACTTCTGTCTCAGTTTTATTCATGGTTTCTGACAGTATCGCAGCCATCTTGTTGGTTTGAAGCTTTGAAATCTTGTGATATGCTGGATTTGTTTGGATATATGTGTAGCTCATCCCCCCCTATAGGAGCTGCTGGTGAATAGGGATCACCTACCCTGCACAGCCAGGCACACCAAATTTCCACAGGTTCACTTGAGACGGGAAACAGTCTTGCAGCTTTGTTTTTTTTTGTTTTTTTTTAGGGATTAATAAACTTGGATGGGGATAGGGGTAGTATGGGATGCCCACTTGACTGGAACAAAAGTCTCATCAGGGAAATTTCCTCCAGCACATTACTTGCTTGCAGAACAACTCAGACCCAGCTGGAACACTGTTTAAGGTATCTGGCAAGGCACTTAGCAAGATCAAGAAACAACCCTTTACAGGTAGGGACCAAAGGCCACTTTGGTGTGTATAAAAATTCCCAGTGTCCAGCTACTTTCATGTGCACCACCTCTTTAGGCACTGCCAGCCCACCTGGCTGCAGCTGCCCCTTTTACTAGCCATCTTGGCTACTTCCCACAGTCCTCCCAGACTGCCTCACTCACCAGCCACCCAGCAGGCTTCTCCCTGGATCTCCTAGACATGCTCGCTGACTCCTGCTGTCCTCACACCTGCTCCCATGCCTCTGGACAGGACTCTGTGTGTTTTGAAAGGATCCCTCCTCCACTAGGGGGCTACCCTCAAGGGCCTTCGACAGCCTCCTCAGCACTCTATCTCCAACTTCCACCCAAACTCCACACTGCCCCTGCGTGCCTGACTCTGAGTATTTAAGAGGGGCCTATCCCCTGCCAGTCCATTTTGCTGGAGATTGGATGGGGCCCTCCTTACTACTCCAGGCAGCTCCTCCTAACCTCCCTCCTATTCTTCTGGAAACTTCTCCAAGGTTCCAGCAAGTAGGGGGAGGTACCAGAGGTGCTGCCTGATGAGTCATCCAGCGTCCCTGGATCACTCACCCAGATCCAAAACACAGACTTGGCTGGCACCCAAGCCTAACAATTTACCTACACTACATAAAAACCTATGTACACTTCTAGCACACTACACTAGATGGTGCTACATATGTGAGTGTATAAAGTTTTTAATAAACACGAGTGGATTTTTTTTACTACACCATGAGGCCGTTCTTTTACCTTTTCGATTTATATGTCCTTGGGATTGAGTCTTTGTCCTGGTGGAGTGATCTTTTATCCTGGAAGTGTGCCTGTATCATTAAAAAAATGCAAGAACTTGGGGATCATGTTGAGTAGCTGTATATATATGCTGCATGAGTGTTTTTGACTGCTTAATTATTTGGTGGTCAACATCTGGCGGTAAAAGGCTATGTGTGCTTGTTGAAGGTGGAAAGAGCTCTTTTGATACCACTTCATGATCTCTGAGCGCACTTTAGGTGGCTTTGATTATATATTTGTGGACACTTCTATAGGACTTGTTTTGAGGACTTTTCTTTCCTTTTATTTATATACATGTTTTTGCCTAATTTTAATTGAAAGCACTGCACTCTCTTTTATGAATGTTTGATGTTTGTTGCCTACAAATAGTGTCAGCTGCTTATTAATTATTTTTTTCCTAAGCGCAGGTGGATTTATTAATTATTAATAGTTTGCTGTGTGTTAGTACCAGGCCATGGTGCTCACGGCCACCCCACCAGGAGGTGAGCAAGCCAGGGTCCAGTAGCAGATAGGTATCAAGCAAAAGTGTAGTCAGTAAACAAGTCAAAGGTCAGTAACAAGTGGTTACAGGTTGGGATCAAGTGGAAGCATGGTCGAGGAACAATGCAAGGTTAGTAACGAGTGGTAGTGAAGATACGGATGGCTGCAGAAGAGACAAGAGCGAGATATTGGCTGGAAAAAAGCACAATAATCGGGCAGACAGTGTAGAGGCTTAAATAGGAAATTCATGGGAGGAACAAGGAGTTCAAGGTTCACCAGAAACAAGGCAGGATTTTCCCAAGGATCAGACATGTATCCTAGGTGACTCAGCAAGACACAGATGCAGCAGAGGTTGTGTATTCTGATCCCGGTCCTGACAGTGGGTGTTCATAGCTCCCAACTGTCCCTGATTTCGAGGGACTGTCCCTGATTTGGAGCAATGCCCCTCTGTCCCTCATTCCTCCTCATTTGTCCCTCATTTTGGTATGATCTATATAGATGTATATAAAATGCACTTTTTATCTATCAAAAAATGTTTCCCAGTGCTAAACCTTTCATCTGAATTCTAAATTGCTGCATTCATAATTCCAAAAGCTAGTATAAAGGAATAGTAGTGGTAAAAAAGCACTTGTGGGTTTAATCAATCTTGTTTTTTTTATTTGTACAGTTGTCCTTTAAGGGGGCGTGGCAGGGGGGTATCCTATCCCTGCATACTTTTGCTGATAGGTGTCCCTAATTCCCATCTCAAGAAGTTGGGAGGTATGGGTGTTGGAGAATGGAACAGGGAGAGAACAGTGAATGGGGTTAAAGAGCCTAACTTTGCCCCTTCAGTTCCTTTTTCTCTCAGTGAAACTGCTGCTTGCTTCCCTCTTCAGTGCTCTGTGGTGGCGGAGCTGAGTAACAGAGGCTTTGGGCATGAACCAATAAGTATTGAAAAAATAGCAGCGGCACGCTGTTGATACATTTAAGTCCAAAAAAATATGTTATTTTCATTGTAAAAGTTCAAATTAAAAAAAACAAGTAAAAATATCCATGCATCAGGGCAAATGAGGGTACAAAAGTATATAAATAATACACACAAAAAAACTTTAGGTAACATCTATCCAAAAATATAGCAGTCACTTGTTAAAATAAACTTAGACTCTCTGCAGCAGTACATTAAAGGTCACCCACCTCAGACCTACACTTTTAAGGGAGCAAAAAATGGTAACTTATACATTGCCCACCTCTGACCACCGGCATTAACATGGACCTTTATCAGGGGGGCTAACCAAAGAAGAACTGGCACTTTCCCAAGTATCCAGCATGGTTCGCACTGTGCGTGTTCCTGGGCGCACTGGTGCACGCACGGCACAGTAGCACACGCATGTGCGTGGTGGCGCAAACCAGCGTGCGCAGGGCAAAATCGATTCTATCACCTATTGGCCTTTAAAAGGACAGCAGCCCTGCTCACTGGTTGCTGGATGATTGTCAGCCCTTCTATGCTCCTGTGTATGCTGTTATTGGATTTCCTGTCACCGACCCGGATTTCCTTGACCTGTTTTGTCTCCACTCCTGGCTCTGACCCCTGGCCTGTTCTTCTGACTCCACTGCTGGTGATTACCCATGTATGACCTCAGCTTGTTCCTGATCCTGCAACCTGCCTCTGTTCCTGATTGATCTTCTCTGCATGACCAATGGCTTGGCTTCTGACTCTGCTTCCTGTCTTGCCCTGCTGTCAAAAATAGCTTGCCACTTCTGGAAGACACCTGCCCTACAGTCGTTCCTGCTGGCCTTGCCCACATCAGGTGGTCATCATCTCAGCTCTCCAGGCTACTGCAGCTGGCAATCCGTGCTTCTCTGGGTGGAACAACTCCTGTCCCACCTTCAGGGGTGCTCTGTACTCAGTAGCAAGGGAAGCCCTGTCAACGCTCCAACCACCAACCAGGTACACGACAATCTTGCACTACAAAACATCTAAACTTTATTAGTACCTACTATTTGAAAAAAAACATCAGACTAAAAGCAAAACAATAGGCCATGTTGGAAGTCAACATGCTTTTTAGACATTCATGGATTTCTACTGCCTAGTTAATAAAGCCATTTTGCCAATGTTGGAAGTCGTCTTGGAATGCCAGTACAGCAAGTTTACCCAGCAGGTTGTTTGTAACAAGAATGTAATAAATGGGAATTCATCTCCTCAAGGATGTTCTCGTATAGGCCTCCTGATGTGATGTCAGTGGGGTAGAAGAGCATCAGCTAAGACCTCCTGGGGTGCAACATCAAAGGCCCAGCTGTTACTGGAAGATGGCCTGGGTCAAAGCAGTGGTTCATGGACTAATGCTGCCTCCTAGTGGAGAACACAACATACTTCCTGGAAGAAGTTCGTGGGACGAGTATACTTCGTCTCATTGGACAGAGGACTACACGGGCCGGCAGAGGGTGTTTGTGTGGGGTGTGTCTGAATGTGCTTTAAAAAGTGTGGGCAAATGATGAGGCTCTCTCTTTTTCCCATTGAGCTCAGCCAAGAGACACTGAATATTGAGGACAACCTTACGTAAAGTATCATCTGTGTTCCTTTTGTTTTATATGCTCTGTAGTATTATTTTAGTGTTTTATCCTAGCATTTCCGCTTTCTTTGTAAATAAAGGGGACCTTTGCTTATTTAACCTTAAACTGCGTAGAGGGTTCTTTACTGTACGAGCGGTTAGGATGTGGAAACTACAGGCAGTGATTTCAGCGGGGGGCATCAATAATTTCAAAAAACTATTAGATAAGCACCTGAATGACCACAACATACAGGGATATACAATGTAATACTGACATATAATCACACACATAGGTTGGACTTGATGGACTTGTGTCTTTTTTCAACCTCGCCTACTATGAAACTATGTAGCTATGTAAGCATTGTGTTTCTTTCTATAACTAACATTGTTATTATATCATCACTATTAACCTTATCAGAGCTGTGTTAGATTAGCTAACTATAGGACTAGACAAGATAATACATATTTATAATAAAATGGGGAAACACAAAACCACCCCCATATTTATTTCAGGCCAAAAAAAGTAAAAGATGCTTTTTTTCCCCAGTTCCCTTTGATTATACTTAAGAACCCTAAGGGGTGTATGTATAAACATTTAGTGCAAATGCTGGCAAAATTGAATGTTTCTGGGCTATTTCCTCTCCAGGGCTGATGTTCTTCATTTGCAAGAGTAATGCCCCGTACACACCATCGGATTTTCCAACAACAAATGTTGGATGTGAGCTTGTTGGCTGAAAGTCCGACCGTGTGTGTGCTCCATCGAACATTTGTTGTCGGACTTTCCGCCAAAAAATGTTGGCTAGCAGGTTCTCAAATTTTCAACCAACAAAACTTTGTTGTCGGAATTTCCGATCGTGTGTACACAAGTCCGATGCACAAAAGTCCACGCATGTTCGGAATCAAGCAGAAGGAGAGCAGACTGGCTCTTGAACTTCCTTTTTGTCGGCTCGTCTTATGTCTTGTACGTCACCACGTTCCCACGTTCGTAATTGTTGGCCAGCATTTGTGTGACCGTGTGTATGCAAGACAGGTTGGAGCCAACAGCCTTCGAACAAAATTCC
The DNA here is from genome assembly GCA_037952835.1 of Lithobates septentrionalis. NCBI lineage: Eukaryota > Metazoa > Chordata > Amphibia > Anura > Ranidae > Lithobates > Lithobates septentrionalis. The sequence goes on along the minus strand of JBBDGP010000083.1, from coordinate 1,609,747 downwards.
ACGGTTTTGTTGTCGGAAAGTCCGATCGTGTGTACGGGGCATTACGCAAATCATAAAAATATCACATTATGGCCACTAGATAGAACCAATGATCATAGGAAATAAATATTTACACGATAGTCAGCCCCATCTACTGGTCAATATGTGGTATTTTCCTGATTCAAGCTAGCCTTATGAATGAAGAGAGTTTGACCAAGAGGGGAAATAGCCCTGTAACTTTTGATTTTGCTGGCATTCGCACAGAACAAATGTATATTCCATAGTATGAATAGTTCTGATTAAAAAAAATAAATAAAAAAATACACCCCATGTGTCCTATTTCAATTTCTCTGTAATTTGCGGTGTTGATGACAGACAAGGGATTTGCATTGTAAGACTAATTAGCCTTTTAAACAGAAATTGTTTAAATCACCCCTAATCGGTGATTGTATGTGACATTTCAGGGCTGCATGTATACACTTCACTACGCAATACCATACAATTTACATCCCTAATATCACAGAACTAAAATTCCTATTTTTGAACCCTCAGCAGACCAGTGGCGTCCTTTATTTTCTTATATATTATTACCTTATTATACTAATACTGTCAAAAACCCCAAGTATACATTGTAACGCGGCTTCCTGTGACAGACCGCCACCAGTAAATCATTGCATGGGCTTATACAAGGTCCTAATTGCCTACTCCACAGATTCCCGATGCATGCGTGTTGTGATAACTGCACAACTTGTCAGGAACTCCTGAATAATGAGCATTTATGCCCTGCTATTGTGCTGAACTACATAATTTAGGTGTTCCGTGTGCCAGGTTTAAACAAAAGGCAACAAAATGATGTATGATTGCCGAAATTAGTCACACCGATTAAGTCCATTAAAACCAACACTGGAAAATGTAAAACAATACTGGGTTCTGTGATAAATACATTTGTAAATAGTTAGAAAAGCATGCAGGGAAATATTTCTTACCTAAGTGCATTTTGGGAATCAATTAAAGACCATTCAGTCCTGTTTGCCGAGCTGACGCTTATTTACATGAGACCTAATGGATCAGCGCGTTCTCTTACTAATAAATGGAATGGTTTTCCCGCAGCAACCAATGAGGTTCAGAATTTCAGGGCAGGTCTGAATTTGATTGGAGGCCAGGATGTGGTTTCAGAATTGCCCATGTAGGCTTTGGTCTTGGGCGACCAGACTGCAGTACCTTGAAAAAGTATTCATACCCCTTGAATTTTCCCACATTTTATCATGTTACAAACAAAATGTAAGGCCGGGTTCACACCTATGCGAATTAGATGCGGGTTTCCCCACATCTAATTTGCATAGCACGAGAATGTGACTGGCTCCCTATGGAGCCGGTTCACATATTTCCGTTGCGGCTGCGGAGTGCACTGCACAGAAACGCTGTGCGTCTTTGGCTCCGTTTCAGGGCTGAATTCAGGCATAAAATCGGACCTAATTTGTCTCTGAAATGGGGAACAGGGACGCGCAGCGTTCCTGTGTGATCTGCAGAGGGTTCCAGTGTGAACCGAGTCTAAATCTATTTTATTGGGATTTTATGTGATGGACCAACACAAAGTGGCACATATTTGTGAAGTGGAAGGAAAATGATAAATGTTTTTTACATTTTTTTACAAAACAATATCTGAAAAGTGTGGAGTGCATTTGTATTCAGCCCCTCTTACTCGAAGCCCTCATTCACACGAGGCGGACTCCGTTTCCATGGAGTCCGCCTCGGTCCGCCGGCTCAGCGGGAGATCTCTCCGTTGATCTCCGCTGAGCCGGCAGATGATAGGTCCCTCTCTGCTCACTGAGCGGGGAGGGGCTTGTCAGGCACCACTGCCGCCTATGGAGGGATCGGACGAAAATTAACAGCATGTCCGTTTTCATCAGATCTCACCCGATCCGCCAGCGATGGACCTGGACGTAGGGCCATCCGTCTGCTTTTAGCGGATCGGACGGGATGTCGGATGTCAGCAGACATGTCTCTGCTGACATCCGTCGCTCCATAGGCTAACATGGAGCGCCCGTTCAGGTCCGCCGTCAAAACTGACAGGCGCACCTGAATGGTCCGATCGTGTGAAAGGGGCCTTATACCCTTAACTAAAATCTAGTGGAACCAATTGCCTTCAGCAGCCACCTTAGTAAATAGAGTCCACCTGTGTGTAATTCAGTCTTAGAAGAGCTCAGAGGTTGTTAGAGAACCTTAGTGAACAAACAGCATCATAAAGGCCAAGGAACACACCAGACAGGTCAGGGATAACGTTGTGGGGAAGTTTAAAGCAGGGTTAGGTTATAATAAAATACCCCAAGCTTTGAACATCTCACGGAGCAATGTTCAATCCATCATCCGAAAATGGAAAGAGTATGGCACAACTGCAAACCTACCAAGACATGGCCGTCCACCTAAACTGACAGGCCTGGGCAAGGAGAGCATTAATCAGAGAAGCAGCCAAGAGGTCCATGGTAACTCTGGGGGAGCTGCAGAGATCCACAACTCAGGTGGGAGAATCTGTCCACAGGACAACTATTAGTCATGCTCTCCACAAATCTGCCCTTTATGGAAGAGTGGCAAGAAGAAAGTCATTGTTGAAAGAAAGCCATAAGAAGAAGTCTCGTTTGCAGTTTGCGAGAAGCCATGTCGGGAACACAGCAAACATGTGGAAGAAGGTGCTCTGGTCAGAAATGGAACTTTTTGGCCTAAAAGCAAAATGCTATGTGTGGTGGAAAACAAACACTGCACATCACCCTGAACACACCATCCCCACCGTGAAACATGGTGGTGGCAGAATCATGTTGTGGGGATGCTTTTCTTCAGCAGGGACAGGGAAGCTGGTCAGAGTTGATGGGAAGATGGATGGAACCAAATAAAGGGTAATCTTAGAAGAAAACCTGTTACAGTCTACAAAAGACTTGAGACTGGGGTGGAGGTTCACCTTCCTGCAGGACAAAAACCCTAAACATACAGCCAGAGCTACAATGGAATGGTTTATATCAAAGCATATTCATGTGTTAGAAGGACTCAGTCAAAGTCCAGAACTAAATCCAATTGAGAATCTGTGGCAAGACTTGAAAATTGCTGTTCAGAGACGCTCTCCATCCAATTTGATAGAGCTTGAGCTATTTTGCAAAGAAGAATGGGCACAAATTTCACTCTCTAGATGTGCAAAGCTGGTAGAGACATCCCCAAAAAGACTTGCAACTGTAATTGCAGTGAAAGGGGGTTCTACAAAGCAATGACTCAGGGGGGCTGAATACAAATGTACCCCACACTTTTCACATATTTATTTGTAAAAAAAATTGAAAACCATTTATCATTTTCCTTCCACTTCACAATTATGTGCCACTTTTTGTTGGTCTATCACATAAAATCCCAATAAAATACATTTATGTTTTTGGTTGTAAGATGACAAAATGTGGAAAATATCAAGGGGTATGAATACTTTTTTAAGGCACTGTATGAGGGACTATGGGTCTGATTTACTAAAGGCAAACAGACAGTGCACTTTGCAAGTGCAGTTGCTCTAGAGCATAGTAAATGAGGTGAAGCTTCAGTTTACAAAGAATACCCAATCACATGCAAGGATAAAAAAACAGCATTTTTGTTTACACATGATTGAATGATGGAAATCAGCAGAGGTTCCCCTCATTTACTAAGCTCTGGAGCAAAGGTGCTTGCAGAGTGCACAGTCTATTTACTTTAGTAAATCAACCCCTATATATCATGGTTAATAACAGGTTTACACATACACCGGACAATAGGGTCTACTAAATGTCAGTTGGGTCTTACTGTTTACCCAGTCTGAGTCCATACACATCAGTGTGTATTTATAAAAAAAAAATGTTTTATTGTTTATTGTTATTAGCATATTTTCTCCCCAGGGAGAGTGTAACTTGTTAAAGGATAAGTCCACCCTAACACTAAAATCCCTGCATCTACAGACATCCACGATCTAACACTAACCTGTACTAAGCCGATCCGACCCGATCCCACGCTGAGCTGTCAGCCGCAGCTTCGCTGTGTGGGCGGAAGCAGAGGACACAGCCGACAACGGAAGCTCTATAGTAACTCTATGGGTGATGTCACTCCCCATTCATTTCACAGCCGTTGTCGGCTGTGTCCTCTGCAGAGCTTCCGCCGATGTAGACCGGACCGGGTCGGCTTCAAAAAAGGTATGTATACTGATTTCTTGTTTACAGGGCTAGATAGGTTAGTGTTAGATCGTGGATCCATAGAAAGTACAGGCTGGCAACTCAACAGCTTCACCATAGAAGATATTTATACATTACAGCAATAACATCATCCAAAAATACTGACGCGTTTCGGCCTTAGGCCTTTATCAAAAGCAAAGCTTGCTTTTGATGAAGGCCTAAGGCCAAAACGTGTCAGCATTTTTGGATGATGTTATTGCTGTAATGCTTAAATAAATATTTTCTATGGAGAAGCTGTCGAGTTGCCGGCCTGTACTTTCTATGGATCTTTTGTGAGCTTAATTAGCCAGAGCACCGACTACTCTACACAACTATACTATATAGCATTAGAGCTTGGGTGAATTCTTCTCTTAGATTGCGGATGTCTGTAGACGCAGGGATTTTAGTGTTAGGGTGGACTTATCCTTTAATAAAAAGAAGAGTGAATCAGGAAAATAATATATTAGGGCCACCAGATGGAGATGAAAATAAATACAGTACTTATTTACTATGATCATTGGCTCCATCTAAAGGCCCTAATGCAGGATTTTCCTAAACCACTCTACTATCTTTGAATGCATAACATTCAACCTGGAAATTTGCCCTCATTTGCACAGAACAAGTATACATACAGTTTCACAGGATGAATAGCTATGCAAATATTTTTTTAAAGGCACCCCATATAATCTAGTCTGTACAAATTAGGTCTGTAGGCAGGAAGCGGATAGTGCTGCCCTGGTTGGGAAGGTTGGGGTTAATTGTGTTTCTCAGGTTTTTCTTAGCGGGTTTTCTTGGGTCCGACCCCCCCCCCCCCCCGGGCCTGTGTGCTATAAAATGGGATGGAGAGCCAAGAGAGGGAGAACACAGCAGAGCAGAGTGGACCTCCCTGTCCCTGCCGGAGTTTGGATATCCAGTGCCATGCCGAGGTCAGAGTTTCCGCTACCAAGGGGGATTGCTGAGACCTGAAGTCCGCCATGAAGAAGACAGTCCTGGATACTGACGACCGTCCTATCACACCACAACCTGCCTTACAGGTCTGTCCATGTAACATTTGTGGTTATATTTCTGGTCTTCATTCAACCCAGAAGACTGGCAGAATTTGTGGAAGAAAGAAATTACTGAGGAGGACATCTCCAGATGGAAAGTGATCATTGCAGAAAAGGCTGTTTTCTTATATTTTCTGGGTCTATTGATTTTTATGGTTTATAGTACAAGGATTAAATGTGGGCACATAGGTGGGCTCCGCAGTAGCTCATTCTCATTCAGATGAAACTGGCTCTGTGGAAGTTTGGTGCACTGCATAGTACACAGCATCAGTGGCTGACACCCCCTGAAGCTCAGGGGCGTGTTTATGACAGTCAGTGGGTCTTGTCCGGGGACTGGGTGTCCATAGCTCCCAACTGTCCATGATTTTGAGGGACTGTCCCTGATTTGGAGCAATGTCCCTCTTTCATCCTCTTTTGTCCCTCATTTTGGTCTGATCTATATAATTGTTATTATTATTATACAGGATTTATAAATCGCCAACAGTTTCCGCAGCGCTTTACAACATGAGGGCAGACAGTACACTTACAATACAAATCTATACAGGAGGGATCAGAGGGCCCTGCTCGTTAGAGCTTACAATCTAGAAGGGAGGGCCAAGTGGAAACAAAAGGTAATAACTGTGGGGGATGAGCTGATGGAGAAAATGAAAAAAAAAACAGTTGTTAGGTGTGGGTAGGGTAGGCTTCTCTGAAGAGAAGGGTTTTCAGGGATCGTCTAAAAGCTAATAGAGTAGGAGATAAGCAGACAGATTGGGGTAGGGCATTCCATAGGATTGGAGAGGCTTTGGAAAAGTCCTGGAGGCGAGCATGGGAGGAGGTGACAAGGGAGCTAGAGAGCAGGAGGTCTTGAGAGGAACGAAGAGAACGAGTAGGTTGGTATTTAGAGACTAGGCTAGCGATGTAGCTGGGGGCTAAATTGTGGATGGCTTTGTATGTAGTTGTTAGTATTTTGAAATTAATTCTTTGGCCGAGCGGAAGCCAGTGGAGGGATTGACAGAGAGGAGCAGCAGACACAGAGCGATTGGTAAGGTGGATGGGTCTGGCAGCAGCATTCATGATGGATTGAAGAGGTGATAGACTATGTAGAGGTAAGCCAATGAGAAGGGAGTTGCAATAGTCGAGGCGAGAGATGACCAGCGAGTGAATTAAGAGCTTTGTTGTGTTATTGGTTTGAAAGGGGCGTATTTTGGAAATGTTGCGGAGGTTGAGGCGCCAGGATTTGGACAGTGATTGGATGTGTTGTATATAAAATGCACTTTTTATCTTTCAAAAAGTGTTTCCCAGTGCTAAACCTTTCGTCCAATTTCTAAATTGCTGCATTTGTAAATTTTAAAAGCCAATATAAAGGAATAGTAATGGTAAAAAAAAGCCCTTGTGGATTTAATTAACCTTTTTTTTTTGGTTAATTCTCCTTTAAGGGGGTGTGCCAGGAGGTGTGTCCTATGCCTACATATGTTTGCTAGTAGATGTCCCTCATTCCCATCTCAAAATGTTGGGAGGTATGGGTGTCTTCAGACAGAAAGTGTGCACCATGCATTGCTTTTCAATAAAAATCTACAATGGGGAGGGGAGGGGGTGAAAACTAAAGAGCAGCACAGTTTTCCAGCAAGCACCAGAGACAGAAGTAAATGAGATAGAAAAAGGTGGGGATGGGGTTCTGCTTTCAATTATTAAAGTTTCAAGTTGACAAGACCTTCCTTATATCCCTTCTTCTGAGATACAATTTCTGAAAATGGTTCTGGATTATGTAGGTTTCAGAACTATTTTCAGAATTGTATTATGGTCAAGGAAGGGACATAAGAAAGGTCCTGAAAGCTTTCAACTTTAATAACTTAAAGAGGAATTCAGTTAAAATGGGAAGTTCTGTTGTTCTCACTCCTCCCATCCTCCGCCTATTTTTGCCGGGAGTGGTGGGTACCTAATTTTGACAGGTACCTGCTCCCACTTCTGCTCAGATCACCCATCCGATCCCAGCGGAAGTTCAGCTGCCCCCTTCCTGGGACATGCCACAGGTCCTAGGAGGCTTTGGGACCATTTATAGGGCGCAGCTACAAGGAGTCACAGCTGGCTTCCCACAATCAGAATGACAGGGACCCGAAGACTGGAGAAGAACTGCCTTTGGTGAGGACAGGTAAGCATAGCTCCAAACTGTCCCTGATTTTGAGGGATTGTCCCTGATTTGGAACAAAGTCCCTCTGTCCATCTTTCCTCCTCATTTGTCCCTCATTTTGGTCTGATCTACTGTATATAGTTGTATATAAAATGCACTTTTTATCTTTCAAAATGTATTTCCCACTGTTAAACCTTTCATCCAATTTCTAAATGTTAGCAATTGTAAATTTCAAAAGCCAATATAAAGGAATAGTTGTGGTAAAAAAAAGTACTTGTGGGTTTAACTAATCATTTTTTTTTGTGTGACAGGGGGTGTGTCCTATGCCTACATACCTTTGATAATAGTTGTCCCTTATTCCCATCTCAAAAAGTTGGGAGATATGCAGGTAAGTACTTTATCTTTCTACTAAAAGTCAGCAGCTATAGTATTTGTAGCTGCTGCATTTTAATTATTTTTTTAATTGACGGAAGATCCTTGTTAAGTTAGCCAATAAAAGGTATTACTTAAATTCCAAATGTTCTGCTTAGTCTGGAGAGAAAATACAAAAACAGCAAAATGTTTCTTTTTGAAAAAAAGTGCCCATAATTTAAATTAACCCTTTCCCACCCAGCAACCCTTTAACTGAGCTATTAAAGTGCTTGTAAAGGTTTTTTTTTTTTTTTTTTTTTTTTAAATAACAAACATGTTATACTTACGTCCTCTGTGCAAGGGTTTTGCACAGAGCGGCCCCAATCCTCTTCTTCTGGGGTCCCCCCCGGTGGCGCTCCTGGCTCCTCCTCCTCATCGACGGGGCACTCGTGTGGGCACGCTCCCGAGTCCTGCTGCTGAGTCCATTGACACAGACCGCAGGACTTGGCCCCGCCCCCCAGCTCCCGTGTCACTGCATTTGATTGACAGCAGCTGCTGCTATCAATCTATCCAATGAGGACCAGAGACAGCGGCTGGAGCTGCTGGACTCGTTCTCGTTGCTGGAAAGATCAGGTTCAGGTAAGTAAAAGGGGGGCTTTGGGCGGAAGCTGCACCACAGAAGGTTTTTCACCTTAATACATTAAAGTAAAAAACCTTGAGACTTTAAAACACCTTTAAGCCCAAGGGAGGCATACGGGTCTGCTTGATCATGTGACCACTGTGATTGGCTGTATCAGTGGTCACATGATCAAAAGCTGATAATGCCGGCTCCTGATCATTACTAGAGGCCAGGAGCTGTCCTTGACAGGAGTGCGCAGTGAGCACGTTTTCAGCGCAGAAACCTCTGGGCGCATGTGTGGGCAATAAAGGACACCCTCTTTGCCGCCGCACATATGCACTACGTGAGCTGCAAGAAGTTATAGAATATTTAGATTTCTGTGACCATCCCTGCATTGAAAGCAAATAAGACAAAGAATCCAGCAAGAATATGTTCACAATATTAATCTCCTAGAGATGTGAGCATACGTTCCTCTGCACTGGTGTGTCATAAAGGAGACAATGTTAAGGGTAACACTTTATACTGTACAATATGTGACAGCCTAGAATCAATAGTGGCAAAACCTATAATTCAATATGTACGTAGGGCAAAAGATTCATGGGAAAGTTTCAGAATGTCAGGTGAAATATCATTTCAATTAAAGGCCACAAAGCATTATACCGCTGAGTCTGCAAAAAGCAGGGAGCGAAACTACCGACTGGAACAACACAACGCTAGGAGAAAAAAAATAGGGTTGGCTGTAAATTGTACATTTCGATTTGTGTCGTGACCTAAATAAGCCAACTTCTTCTTCTCTTTTCAGAAATACCTATTAGGTGCCTTAAGCGTCCAGAGGAACGCCGTAACATTCATGTTCTCCTAATCGGGGCAGGGGGAGAGGTGGGGAGAGGTCGGCAGTGGTGCCTACGGTTAATGCTAACATCTTGGCTCTGGTGCCTGCAAATGTCAATGCCACAGCCTTCTGCCAATACATACAGTTTAATTTGCTTACATTGTAAATATAGGCAAAACTTTTTTTTTTAGCTTTGGATAAGGCTACCTCTTTCCCATTGGGGAGATTTCTCTTTACTTCCTGTCCTGGAGATGCAACAAAAAATGAGAGGAGTTCCCCTCTTTGACAGCTGTCATCGCAAAATGTTTTCCCATTGGACGATTTAGTCTCACCTTTTGTTTTGGTGACAATTGTAAAGTTTTGATTTCCTAATATATTTTTTCTCCACCAGGACAGAAAAAAAGGATCTCCTTAACCACTTGCTGACCTTATAACTTACATACACGGCGGCAAAGCGGCTCTGCTGCGCAGGATCACATACCTAGTACATAATCCTGCACTTCAATGTTTAGGGCGTGCATGAGCGCTGCCAACAACCCGCACCCGCTGTTATTAAATACGAATATTTGAGCAGCAATTTATGGTTGCCAGCATCCCTGTAATATGTACAAACAATAGAAAACAACCCTCGTAGGTGGGACTTTTTTCTACATTTAATTATATGATGGTTTGTTGATAACTTTTGGCCAAACCAATCAATATACGCTTATTGGGATTTTTTTTTACCAAAAATATGTATTGGCTTAATTTTTTGAAGACATTTGATTTTTTACATTTTTTATTTGGTATGTTTTCTTGTCACCTGCAATGCCCATGTGTCCTCTCCCAGCTCCTCCACTCTCCCAGCCGACGATGTCATCCTTTCAGCAGGACAGGGGGCATAAGGAACTGCAGATCGGAAGGAAGAGCTCCTCCCGACCCCTGACCTGCTGATAGGATGACATCATCGGCTGGGTGGGCGGTGGAGCCGGGAGGGGACATACGGACTGATCACGTCCTCTGCCCTGCCAAAGGTAGGAGTCCTAAGCAGGGGAGTCAGAGATTGGAATGGGGAGAGAGGAAAGGGTGGCAGACTGCAGGGGCACTTAGATGGAGGAGGCTGTGATTGCTAGGGGCACTGTACTATAAAGGGGACTGCACTGTAAAGGGGCGCTGTAATCATTACAGTGCCCTTTTATATCACAGTGCCCCCTTTACAGTGCAGTCCCCTTTACATCACCACCCCCCTGTACATAACCGTGCCCCCCTACAGTGCAGTCCCCTTTACATTACCACCACCCTGTACATTACAGTGCCCCCCTACAGTGCAGTCCCCTTTACATCACCACCACCCTGTACATTACAGTGCCCCCCTACAGTGCAGTCCACTTTACATCACCACCACCCTGTACATTACAGTGCCCCCCTACAGTGCAGTCCCCTTTACATCACTGCCCCCCTGTACATAACCGTGCCCCCCTACAGTGCAGTCCCCTTTACATCATCACCACCCTGTACGTTACAGTGCCCCCCTTACAGTGCAGTCCCCTTTACATCACCACCACCCTGTACATTACAGTGCCCCCTTACATATAGTTACATAGTAGGTGATGTCGAAAAAAGACACAAGTCCATCAAGTCCAACATATGTGTGTGATTATATGTCAGTATTACATTGTATATCCCTGTATGTTGTGGTCGTTCAGGTGCTTATCCAATAGTTTCTTGAAACTATCGATGCCCCGCGCTGAGACCACCACCTGTGGAAGGGAATTCCACTTCCTTGCCGCTCTTATGCCGCGTACACACGGTCGGAATTTCCGACAACAAATGTTCGATGTGAGCTTGTTGTCGGGAATTCCGACCGTGTGTAGGCTCTATCGGTCATTTTCTGTCGGAATTTCCGACAACAAAAATTTGAGAGCTGGATCTCAAATTTTCCGACAACAAAATCTGTTGTCCTAAATTCCGAGCATGTGTAGACAATTCCGACGCACAAAATTCCACGCATGCTCGGAATCAAGCAGAAGAGCCGCACTGGCTATTGAACTTCATTTTTCTTGGCTCATCGTTCGTCTTGCACGTCACCGCGTTCTTGACGTTCGGAATTTCCGACACCATTAGTGTGACCGTGTGTATGCAAGACAAGTTTGAGCCGACAATCCATCGGAAAAAAAATTCAGGATTTTGTTGTCGGAATGTCCAATCGTGTGTACACGGCATTATAGTAAAGAACCCTCTACATAGTTTAAGGTTAAACGTCTCTTCTTATAATTTTAATGAGTGGCCACGAGTTTTGTTTAACTCCCTTCCGCAAAAAAGTTTTATTCCTATTGTGGGGTCACCAGTACGGTATTTGTATATTGAAATCATATCCCCTCCCAAGCGTCTCTTCTCCAGAGAGAATAAATTCAGTGCTCATAACCTTTCCTCATAACTAATATCCTCCAGACCCTTTATTAGCTTAGTTGCCCTTCTTTGTACTCGCTCCATTTCCAGTACATCCTTCCTGAGGACTGGTGCCCAGAACTGGACAGCATACTCTAGGTGCGGCCGGACCAGAGCCTTGTAGAGCCGGAGAATACAGTGCAGTCCCCTTTACATCACCGCCCCCCCTGTACATTAGTGCCCCCCTTGCAGTGCAGCCCCCTTTACATCACCACGCTCCTCTCCAATCACCCAAGTGTTGTTACTATCGGGAAGCCAGTCCAGGATAATGATGTGCAGCTGAAGCTGTAAAATGCATGTAGATGGGAAGTAGCTCAAAGAGGCTGGAAGAAAAAATGGCAGCTGTTTACGATCATCCATTTACAGTTTACATCTACTCACTCTTGGCTCAGCCCCCCTAGGAAGGCCACGTCCCCCCTGCAAAGCTTTTTTTAAATATACTTCTCTTTTTCTGAAGGCTCCAGGATAGTCATACGATGTGCCCCTCTTCGTCTTCAGTCTTCTCCCTGCTGTGGATGGAATTTCAGATGCAGACATTGGCACTGATGTCATCAGGTTCTGCATGAATATACTGTATAAAGGACACCATATTGGCATTTCCTAAGGGGCAGGCCCATGATGTCCCACACTCACAGCATCTCTTCAGTCTCCCTGGTTGAGTAAAGCTAGATGCCATTCAATTGAGGGCATCTTGTTGCTTAAAATAAGTACTGCAGGTAAAAACTCTAAGGATGAGTATTGAAGCCCTTTATTATTATTATTAATTTTTTTTTTTAAAACCTAGCAACCTATTTTTATTTTCAACAAATTTGCCCAGAGTTGGGCTTTAATAGAGAAGTATGGTCAAAGCTTTTTTGGTCATAATTCTCTTCTGGGTTTCAGGAGTTCAATGACTTATGTACTCCTGTGACCCAGAATCAGCCGACAGCGGGCTAAATTCCGCTGTCAGCTGATATCACAGAGCCGTTGCAGGCTCTGGAATGATCCCAAACAGAACAGAAGGGCGCAAAGGCCTAATGCATTACTGTCAACACTTTATTAAATTGTAAAAATGAGTGAGCGCATACTCACAAGAGCCAAAGTATAAAAACATTGTACAAAACCAAGAAAACAAAGTGGTTATCCAGAAAATGAAGCTTGCAGGGTCCTGACATGAGTCAAATTAGCTGATGCATTTCAAGGGAAAAATTTGCTCAGAAGAAGAGGGCATGTCCCTCGAAACACGTCAGTGGTAGCTTGACTCATGTCAGGACCCTGCAAATCCCATCTTCTGGATTGCCATTCTGTTTCCTGGGTTTTGTACAATGCTTTTATACCTTGACACTTGTGAGTATGCACTCATCGATTTTCATAATTTAATAAAGTGTTGACGGTAATGCACTAGGCCTTTGCCCCCTTCTGTTCTGTTTGTTTGTATCGTTTAAGATTCCCCAATCTTAAGAGGGCAACATTGGCAGACATAGGTGATTACAACATATTGCATAGGGGTGTGCACCTCAAAGCTCAAACACATATGCATTGAACAGTGTCAGTAGGGCAGAGATTATGGTCAGCAGGGCAGTGGAAGGTGTCAGTAGTTTTTTTGTATTATTTTATTTATTTTTTATTAATTTTTACAATTTCTTTTTCTTTTCTTTTTTACAAATTTTTAGGAGCCCATTAGGGGGCTTTGGTATAATATCAGGGGGAATCTGCGCGTATGCTTATGTTGGCAGAACATTCCCGTCTTGGGAGAGTATCCCTGTATGCTACAGTCTTAAAATGTTTGCTCTGTTGTCCATATTGTCAGGATCCATTGACAGCTGGCTCCGGCTCTCAGTGCTCGGCTGAGAACGGAACCCAGCTGCACCCATACCTCTCCTGCTTGGCACTGCAGGGGCAGAGCAGAGAGCTGTGCCAATGGCGCCCGCTGCTGTCTCAGCCAATGAGGAGGGAGAAAGCCAAGGCTCTCGTGCAACATCGCTGGATCGAGGTGGAGATTAGGTAAGTATTAGGGGGGCTGAGAGGGCTGCTGCACACAGAAGGTTTTTATCTTAATGCATAGAATGCATTAAGATAAAAAACCTTCTGCCTTTAGAACCACTTTAACCTCTTCACGCCAACCATACGCAAATATGCGGCCCCACTGGACTGGGCTTTTTTCCATGGGGCCGCATATTTACGAATCTCCCTTTGTGCTGTGAGTGCGCCTCCCACGGCATGCCCCCAGCACAGAGACCAGGGTCTCACCGAGAGCCCTGGGCCCTGTCCTAACGGTTGGAACCTGGAACGTCCAATTCCAGGTCACCTGATCACTGTGATAGCCTCTTGGCTATCACAGTGATCAATCACCGTGAAGCCCGCCCCAATGTTTTCTGTCTCTTTGAATGGACAAGAGAGATACATTGCATCACTCTCTGTCCTTGCAGAGATAGAAAAAAAAAAGTGTGTGTAGAATAGAAAAAACTAAATAAATAATTTAAAATAAATTTAAAAAAAAAATACCTAGATCAAGGTTTGATCTAGGTCAGTGCCAGGGTTAGTGTTTGGTTCAAGGTCAGGGTCAAAGGTCAGGCTCAGTGTTTTTTGAACAGGATTTTTTTTTAACCACTTCAGCCCCGGAAGGTTTTACCCCCTTCCTGACCAGAGCACTTTTTACAATTTGGCACTGCGTCTTTTTAACTGGTAATTGCGCAGTCATGCGATACTGCACCCAAACGAAATTTGCGCCAATTTTTTCCCACAAATAGAGCTTTCTTTTGGTGCTATTTGATCACCTCTGCGGTTTTAAATTTTTGTGCTATAAACAAAAAAAGAGTGACAATTTTGAAAAAAAATTTTTTTTTTACTTTTTTCAATAATACATATCCCCAAAAATGTTTTAAAAAACAAATTTCTTCATCAGTTTAGGACAATATATATTCTTCCATATTACCATACTATACCATATTTTTGGTAAAAAAAAATCAGAATAAGCATATATTGATTGGTTTGAGCAAAAGTTATAGTGTCTACAAACTATGAGAAAGATGTATGGCATTTTTATGGCATTTTTTTTTACTAGTATTGGCGGTGATCTGTGATTTTTAGCGGTATTTTGACACACTTTTGGGACCATTGACATTTATACAGCGATCAATGCTATAAAAATGCACTGATTACTGTGTAAATGTCACTGGTAGGGAAGGGGTTAACACTAGGGGGCGATCAAGGGGTTTAATGTGTGTTCTCTCACTGTGCTCTATCTGTATGGGGATAGGGCTGAGTAGGAGAGGAGACATATCGCTGTTCCTATTTACTAGGAACAAACTACATGTCTTCTCTCCTCTGACAGCACAGGGATTTGTGTGTTTACACACACAAATCCCCATGCTGGGGCTCGTGCACGTGACCGTACGTGGCCAGCGGCGATCGCGACTGCGGGACATGCGCATCAGGTCCCCCGCTGTACCGGGGACACACGCGCGCCCCTCCGGCGGCTCTTAAAGAAGACCCCGTAGGGTTTCGCGCAGGGGTGCCATTCTGCCCCCGTAAGTAGACGTAAGCCAGTCGGGAACCGGTTAATTAGTATCAGTGTCAGCATGTTTTAGGTAGGATTAAAAAACAAAACAAACAGCGCACTATTGCTTCTGGGCTGTACTACGAGTGCAAACAACTAACATACACATATGTGGTATCGCTGCGATCGTCAGGAGCAGGAGAATTTATTTTGGGTTGATCTTTGGTGGTAGGTTATGGTAGTAGCGAGAAATATACAGATATTAAAAAAAAATGTTTTACTATTTTGGGCGAGTTTTCCTTTGATAATAAAAGAAAATCAGAAGATATAATTTACCAACAAATGAAAGCCCAATTTGTCCTGAAAAAAAACAAGGTACAATCCACCTGAATGCCCAAAGTAGTTATGACATGTACGCTTTTACTAACACATGTCAAAATTGCAAAATTGAGCTTAGGCATTTAGATTTGTTATACCTTTAGGCACGAAAGGGGTTAAAGCCGGCTGGGGACAGCTGCAGCGTCTGACCGAAGCAACATTTTGGAGATGAGTATGTATTTTGTATGTATTTGGGGGTTTTTACACACCCCAAACTTCTCCTTTAATCCTTTAAGCCTGGAACCATGAAGTTTCAGTAAATGCTGATCTTTCCAGGTCAAATGGATGTTCCACATTTGCAATAACCCATGTCAGTGCTGAACCTGGGAATATTGCCTTCATTCTACAGCTTTGTATGTAGAGTTCACATCTTCAGACAAAGAAACAAACACAAGAACTACTTTGAAACTCAATGTACTTTATACCAGGATCTCTTCCAAAAGGTAGCAGCTTGTGTATGAGGAGTTTAGAGCGAGCGTTATGTGGCAAGTCATCATTTTTACACTGGAAGTGCGCTGTGCCAAATTTGGCTTTATAAATGGTATTTTACTACATTGGAGTGAGCGCATTGATAAGTCATAAGTGAAGCTGCTCAGTGAAACAAGAGTGGCCTCCAGTGGCCAGACCTGTATTGCGTTACAGACTGCGTCCCCCGTGGACGAGCTGTCACTGACTATTCCAGCCTTCAAGCAGGATTTTTTTTTTTAAAAAGTGCTTTCTGTTTTGTTTTTTAAGACCAATTTATTAAAGAGGTTTGCCGTTTATTAAAAAAAAAAAAATAGGACTCTATGATTGTAGCAAATACAATGATTTGTTTAGGATGACTATATTGCTTAAAGTGGAACTTTAACCAGAAAATGAAGTCCTGCTACAGAGCCTTGAAAAAGTATTGCTATCCCTTGAAATGTTCCACATTTTGCCATGTTACAACCAAAAAACATAAATGTATTTTATTGGGATTTTATGTGATAGACCAACACAAAGTGGCACATAATTGTGAAGTGGAAGGAAAATGATAAATGGTTTTCCAATTTTTTTTTACAAATAAATATGTGAAAAGTGTGGCGTGCATTTGTATTCAGCCCCCCGGAGTCAATACTTTGTAGAACCACCTTTTGCTGCAATTACAGCTGCAAGTCTTTTTGGGGATGTCTCTACCAGCTTTGCACATCTAGAGAGGGTCATTTTTGTCCATTCTTCTTTGCAAAATAGCTCAAGCTCTGTCAGATTGGATGGAGAGCGTCTGTGAACAGCAATTTTCAAGTCTTGCCACAGATTCTCAATTGGATTTAGGTCTGGACTTTGACTGGGTCATTCTAACACTTGAATATGCTTTGATCTAAACCTTTCCATTGTAGCTCTCCTGCTGGAAGGTGAGCTTCTGCCCCAGTCTCAAGTCTTTTGTAGACTCTGACAGGTTTTCTTCTAAGATTGCCCTGTATTTGACTCCATCCATCTTCCTATCAACTCTGACCAGCTTCCTTGTCCCTGCTGAAGAAAAGCATCCCCACAACACGATGCTGCCACCACCATGTTTCACGGTGGGGATGGTGTGTTCAGGGTGATGTGCAGTGTTAGTTTTCTGCCACACATAGCGTTTTGCTTTTAGGCCAAAAAGTTCAATTTTGGTCTCATCTGACCAGAGCACCTTCTTCCACATGTTTGCTGTATCCACCACGTGGCTTCTCACAAACTGCAAACAGGACTTCTTATGGCTTCCTTACCACAATGGCTTTCTTCTTGTCTTGCCACTTTTCCATAAAGGCCAGATTTGTGGAGTGCGCGACTAATAGTTGTCCTGTGGACAGATTCTCCCACCTGAGCTGTGGATCTCTGCAGCTCCTCCAGAGTTACCATGGGCCTCTTGGCTCTTCTCTGATGAATGCTCTCCTTGCCCAGTCTGTCAGTTTAGGTGGACGGCCATGTCTTGGTAGGTTTGCCGTTGTGCCATACTCTTTCCATTTTTAGATGATGGATTGAACAGTGCTCTCTAAGATGTTCAAAGGTTGGGATATTTTTTTATAACCTAACCCTGCTTTGAACTTCTCCACAACTTTATCCCTGACCTGTCTGATGTGTTCCTTGGCCTTCATGATGCTGTATGTTCACTAAGGTTCTCTAACAAACCTCTGAGGGCTTCACAGAACAGCTATATATACTGAGATTAAATTACACACAGGAACTGTAGATCATTTCTGGTTGGCCCCTTTTGCAGGTATAGCTATGTAAAATATTAGAAAACCGTACCTACCGTATATACTCGAGTATAAGTTGAGTTTTTCAGCACATTTTTTTGTGCTGAAAGTTCCCCCCTCGACTTATACTCGAGTCAAGCACTTTTCTGCAGCAAAAAATTTCATTTTCCGAACCGACATACCGGTATACTGTTTAAAATTTAGTAATATACTATCTCACCCTGCTCTGCACATGCTCAGTTGCTCCCTATTTTTTGTTGCTGTGCCAAATAAGAGCCATTGGAGGCTAATCTGACAGCCTAAAGATTAACTGCTGCTCAGGGGCTCTGGGCTTCACCAAAATGGCTCCCTCCAGCAAGAACCAAACATGAACACTTCCGGAGGGAATTTACAGCACACAGTTAAGTTGACAGCATAATTATTAATGTGGAATGTATGTTCCTTACTAAAGAACATATTTTTTATCAAGCTGTTATGGGTAAAATTACACTTTAAATGGGTTTTCTCCCTGCCCTTAAAGCTGAACTCTGGGAAAACTTTAGAACTCCAGGGCAAGGGCTAAAATCTCTTTTTATCTAGTTATACCATTAAAAGGCGGTTTTACTTTCCTTATCCCTTGCTCCTCTTGCAGATGACACTCTCTTCTTCCCTCTGGGTTGTAAGGGGACCCTGTTTCACACTGCAAAACACCCCAAGGAGGTATCTTATTGCAGCACATTATTGCATTTCACTGAACAGCAGCACAACACACAATGCTGCTGTACACTGACATGACATTTGTAGGACTTAAGCCCAGTATCCTGATCATACCCTTTATCCCCAAAACGTCACCCCTCCAAATCCCTCATAAATGACTTGACCAGGTTTTGGAGTAAATGGCCTTGACGGCCTTTTTATGAACAAATTATAAAATTCAATATATAAATAACATCTTCATAAATAACCATTAAACTTTAATATACTTTTTTAGGGGTCATAGAGGGAAACAACATACCACTGGTCACTGCGAACAACTTCTTTAAACTTTAGGCCTCCAGTCGGAATCCCCTGACTAGGAGGCGGTACCCAACCTTCGCAGTGACCTACCCTTTTCAACCCTTCCAGGTTAACCCCTCGTAACCTGAAAGTACCATAAACAACCCCCATCCCATGGATGGGTACCAGAACCAACCCCCATCCCATGGATGGGTACCAGAAACAACCCCCATCCCATGGATGGGTACCAGAACCAACCCCCATCCCATGGATGGGTACCAGAAACAACCCCCATCCCATGGATGGGTACCAGAAACAACCCCCATCCCATGGATGGGTACCAGAAACAACCCCCATCCCATGGATGGGTACAACATATTCCATACATGTAACCTCTAACTTCTCATCCTCCAGCGACCCAACACAGTCAGGTCATCCTGACCTGTCCCTTACCCCCTTTTCAACCAGCTCAGGGTGGGTAGGTGAGTGGAAATCGCTTCCTCCTCCGCTCTACAACTGACGTCACTTACCCCTCTCCCTTCCTCTCTCCTGCTCTGAGCGCCGCCCTCACCCAGACCCTCCCCCTTTCCTAAAAGGGGAAACCCATCTTAAAACGGCAACTGTGCTGTCCAGCACTGTCATGCCGTCCCTGCGCCTATTTTGTCCTGTCATTAGCTCCAGGACTCTCTTTAATGAAGTGTCATTTTTGTGCACTTCAAATAAAGTTCTTACAAAAAAAAGGGAGTGTGGGACGTGCTGAAACTCAAATTATACCGCCCCCCCTAGGCTCACTGCAACCACAAGGGACAGCTGCCCCACACTAAACTGTTGAGAGATTAACCTCTGATTAAAAATTCTCTCATTTGGACCCCTGGATCTTTTAGCTTTTAATGTGCTGGTATTCACAGCATATTGGTAGAGAGCGGTTAGGTGTCCCGGAGCCGCACATTAAGTCAAGACCTGCTGTATGATAGCGAATGGCAGTTTCAGCCTGGACCACACCCTCAACACTTTTCACTCCACCCACTGGAACCTACCCATGTGGAATGAGTATCTTGGTATGCATAGCACATTATCACATTATGGCAGACTTACCTGGCTAGTAATCTCATCCAGCACTGCGCTTCCAACAGTCCTGTTGCTCACAGGTGCTGCTATTTTCTCCCAGTCTTCCTAAAGGGTTCTGATTCTTCTGCATGCTTTGGATAAACATAGATCTATACTAAAAAAGTTTTAAAAAATAATAATAAGGCAGACTTGATGGGTCACTTGGTCTTTTTCTGCTATCACTCCTCTATGTTCAATGTACCCCCTGTACAGCAACACTCAGACTAAGAGAGAGAAGGACAGCACCTGGGGCAAATCAGTTGTTCGACATTCTCATTTGCTGAAAAGAAACATTCTGCATGGAAGGGAGAGGAGGGAGATAACCATTATAGTCTGTTGCTGCTCTTTATCTGAGCAGTCTCAGGCAGGGGGAGGGGAGGAGACATATCTGTGGTTCTGTAGCCATCTTGTCCTAAACAAGGGCTACTATGTCAATTTAGTTTTTGGCTGGGCTCTAGTTAGCTCAGGCTAATTGTATAGTTGTTCATCTGGTTTTCCCCTAAATTTAAGTTGGCTTGTGACTTCTCACTGTCGCCAGTAGATTGGTATCACTGGTCATAGTATGAGATTTCACAAACAAAACTAAGTTATGAATATTTATATTTTCTTTAGCCAATCCAGTAGGAGGTTTATTCCACTGGTGCATGCTGGGGAAGGATATAAATATTTGGGACAGGGTATGTGCTCGCTCTCTTTCCCTTGGCTGAGACCTAGGGAAGTGCTGTCGAATGGAGCTCTGCTGTTAGGCTCAATAGCCTATTTTGGGGCCTAACATGTGCTGAAGTGGTCCTGAAGCTGCCCTGTCTGGTCTGGAGGAAGCTATGCCAAGAAGGAGACCCAGGGAAGGCCCCTTGCTGGAAAAAGCCAGGAAGAAGGCTGGTCTCTCATAAGGGCCCAGAGAAGGATGCACTGAAATTTAGGAAAGTTTTAACAGCATTACATTTTCTGACACTGTTAAGCTTGACATTGATCTGGAGAGTCTGTAGGTGAACTGCTATGGTATCTGGGTTCCCTAACCATCATCTCCTGCAATAAAACTATAAAAAGACAAAAGTGACTGGTGCCAAATATCCTTTCTCTCTCCCCCCATTTTAGCCATTGACTTAGGCCTGGGGTGAAATACTAGCCCGCCCCTGCCTCTGGAGGTGCTATCCTGCCTTTGGGGTTCCAGAGGGGTGCTACAGTTCTTAACAGCAGAACAGAAAAGTCAGGTCACATATTGTCCTAGGATGGTGTCCATTTCAGGACTGGATGGACAGAAATGCAAATACATAGTCAGGTAAGCTAGCCACTATCTATGTATTTCATTTGTGTGTTTATTAGTTTGCCTGGAGTTTAGCTGTGAGAGTCAATAATTAAATTCTTGCCTAGGCCTAATCAGGGCTGTTGCTTTTTAAAGAGACCTTTCGCCAGAAATGTAATTTCTAACAAAAGTTGTCCCATAAGTTTTTACGTATATATTTACAAATTTTAGGCATGGTATTAACTTCGAAAGGCCTCCCTTGTGTACACACATAAAAGCCCTGAGACTGCTACTGGGGAGTCACCATCTTGCATATGAGCAGTCCCAGCAGACTCATGTAGCACCCTCTAGTATGCTAGAATAAATTTTTGTTATTGTAGGAAAATTGTTCAGGCTTGGCTGGCAACCAAGCCTGTATTTGTTTTTCTGGGTAAGGGTGAGGGCTGTATGACTCACATGCAGCAACTCTGAGACTTACCCCTACTTTTGGAACTTGCTGGAAACTTCCAGAAGAATAGGCGGAGAGGTGAGGAGGAGCTGTCTGGAGTATTCTGAGGGCCCTGACTAATCCTCTACAGATGGGTTGCGGAAGGGACCCTCTGAAAACAAAGCCATGTGGACATCCAACAATCTGATTCATGTGCCAAAGGCACCCTCCAACAGGATCATTCCATAACCAATTACACTAGCGGCCCTGATGAAGGGGGAGCCCTTAGTCCCCCAAAACGCGTTAGCTATTTTACTGCTGAAATAAAATACCAATATACTTACCTTTATCGAATTCCGGGCGCTCCTTTACTTTTTTATCTTCACAGGGACCCTCTTTATGACACTGAGGGGTGTCTTGACCAGAGGCACTGGAGCAGAACACTGTCGGGCTAATCTCAAGGGAGAAAGACAACCAGGTGGGCTGGTGAGTGTTACAGTTGGGAGAGGAATGAGAGGAGTGGGGAGTGCAGTCTGAGATGAATGCAAAGTCAGTCTGGGAGGAAATGTCTGAAGTCTGAAAAGGAAAGGTAATTTTGAATAACAATCAATTACAATATGACTTGTGTCGCAATTGTAAACGTGTCAGAAACCATGAATCAGACTGAGACAGAAGCACAGTTATGTCTCACTTGTTTAATAATAATAAAAAAAGGTAAACAGAGTAAACTTAGTCAAAACATAGCCGGAGTTCAGGAACCGGAATGGATAGTCAGACAAGCCAAAACGTCAGGGAGCCAGAGATGAGCGTAGTAGAACAGCAAGCAGGATCTGAAGCCACAAGGAATGTCAACTAAGCAAGGAACACAGGAGAGCGTCTCTAGAGATGTGATTAAGGCGAAGGCAGAGATCATCTGGGCTGGATGGATTAAGTAGGCAGGACTGACGAGCAGGGTATCATCAACAGGTGAGTCACTGTGGAGAGATAGGAGCTGGCAATTAGCCGACAGCTGAGCTGCCAACTCAAAGAAGGAAGGGCTGAGCCCAGCCCTGACAATACGCTATACAATTTTTTCTTTAATTGCAATTCTTTTTCCCACGAAAGTGGAGTTACCCTTTAAAATTCGGGCTTCTGCAGGAGTGAGAACTGCACCCCTTTGCTACATCTCCTGCTGTTACATAAAAGATTATGTATGGAAGTGAGGGAAGAGGAGGTGAAGCTGGACCAGCACAGACAGTAATTAGACGCTTCCAGAGGTGAAGAGGGCTATAACAAGCAAGAAGGAAGAGGGCTGTGCTAAGGAAATTACATTTCCTGGAGAATTCACATTTTCAAGCATGTTCAAAGGTATATTTGCAAGTGAATGAAAAATAATTTATGGAAAGAAAAAAACACTGCAAGTAAGCATTTAAAATACTTGCTTTTACCTGCAATTTTTTAAGTCAGTGACAGGGTCTCTTAAAGCTAATAAAGCATGTTTATTGTACTTGTTGGTGAAAGTAAATTGTTAGCGGTTAGTGTGTATTTAATATTCAGTAGTGACTCGATCCACTGTTCAGTTTTCCCTCACCGCCTCTACCCCAAATACCCATTCATCAGTCATAGCATTCACAGGAATGAAAAATCGGAAAACACAGAGAAGCACAAATAGACCATAGCATTTCAATGTTTCACACCAACATGATTAATAAATGAAAAGGGAATTGTTATTTACGTTCCAGTTATTCATTCCTCCAGGAACCCATGTTAGCATTTAAAGCCGCTGCTTACAATTATTTCCACTAAATCATAGCATTGATTTGCCATGATGTTCTCAACTTCATCAACTATTACATATTGATGCAAAGAGGCTCTGAATGCTTGTTGTAAGCTTCGAGTCAAGAACAATTAACGAGAGGCAGCATTTCTATTTCGGACACTTAATTGAGCTCGGTGTCATAGGTAAGTAAGGTTTTTCTCTTTCAAGGCAGTGAATCTTTCTGATCTATATAATCTATATATTTAAAGGGCTGCTGACCATATAATATGGTGGTTCTGTATGAGGGAGTTTGACATTAATGGGTTGAGTCACTCATTGGTTATTTTTATATCTCTGCACTTTAGATCACAGCTCTGCCCACCTGCAGTGGTCATGGTATGGAAGTCTTGCTCTCTCTCACTAATGGGTTTTCTTTTTTTATGTTGTCCCCCCCCCTCCCCCCCGAAAGAGCAAGTTGTAATGAACTGGTCCCTTCCTCCAGAATTTTTGTGCAGAAGCAGCCAGGCACACATCATTCTCCCTCTCTCTGGCTTGATAAAACAGTCTAGGGAGTGTCTTTTATGTCTTTTATTGCCATTTAAACTTGGATGGGGGTGAGGGGAGCATGGGATACCCCAAATAAAGGAACTTTGAGTAATTACAGGACACTTTTTTTGCCAGCTTTTTTGTCTCTGTGTCATAAAGCCAAGAAGGTAGATGACACTAAGGCCGGCCATGCATGGGGCAAATTTCTTTCCTGCAACCACGGATTGCAGGAAAGAAATTTGCTCAATTCCCCCATCAACACAGACAGTGTTGATGCGGGAATCCCTCCTGCTGGGCCATTGTCTTCTCCTGGCGTGGGAGGGTGGGGGAAGTCGCCCCCAACAGGAGAAGATGATGAATATTGCTAGAAGCTATAGCAGCCACTAACGATAATCTAAGGTAAAACCTGGCATGCTGGTTGTACCCAAGTTGATCGATCAACTTGGTACATTCAGCCTGTCCATACATGGTTTGATACTCTTCCAGTTCCTGCTGAACCAGCTTAGATTTGAACTTCGTATGGCCTGCCTATGTTCCCACAAGAACTCTATTACTCAGATGACTGAGTAATAAGTTAGGGCCTCCTGGTAGAGCTGAGCCCTGTACACAGTCACTAAGCCTCTGAATTCCGGTCAATACTCAATGCCACAGGATCATGGGTTGCCTCCTTCCAATATCCACTGGGTACTCTTCAGTGAGGGAGAACTTAACGCATGATACCACAGGACAGCCGGACACCCTCCTCCAACTTCCACAAACTCTCCAAACCAACATTTATATCCAGGCTTCCATGCTATGCTACAGCTAGAACCTTGATGACCCTCCAGCAACATGTAAACAGGTGCGGTCTGTCTCCACTGCAGGTGGTACTCAACCATGGTAGCAATGCAGATGGAGAAGAAGTCATGGGAAACAGAGTTCCTCTATGGTTTCCTGAGTCACTGGGGCAGCGATCTAATTGGATTCTGGCCATCTTAGGTGTAGTAGAGTCTATGGAGGACCCTGGCCCCTGGGTTTGGCTCGCTTTATGCAAGTGGGTAGTGTAGGGAAATGTTCCCCGTCTTTTAGGGCCAGACTGCATTCTGTCCCCTCTCAACAGATGCACCAGGTCTATTGTGAATTGTTGCTGCATTACTTCAATACGAGTTTTATATTGCACTTGACTGTGTGAATTATTGCCTCCACACTATGCTACACCCAACCTACAAGCGTTCAGCAGCCTGCCCCTAGGGGATGAAGCCTCGGAACAACTCAGCTCCTGTTCCAGGTTTTAGACTATTCATGAGATCCCCAGCCACCTTCTGGGCATACCTCCACAGGGATTGGCCAGATGCCCATGAATTTTCAGGCTGCCCTTCTGCCTCTCCTCCCACTGTGAGTCCAAAACTTTCTAGAATGCAGGGGGTAGTAATCAGATCAACAGCCTGTGAAACACTGAGCAGACTACAGTAATTAACCACTGCTCCACTCACTTCTCCACTGGCTACAGAGGAGCCAAACTAAATTAGCCTGACATCTTCTACACTAGCTAGGAGGGTGCCTCATTTATTTTATACTTCAGAAAATACAGCAGGAAGATTTAAAGTTAACCTGTGCTTTGCTCATGTATGCCAAGGCAGTAGGTTTGCTTTAAAGCCCTATCCCTGAGCATTACACACATTTCCTTCATTTCCTAGCTGCTATGTTCATCTGCTGGGTATCCAGGAGCAAGTGACTTACAGCATGTGACATTGCTGCTTGGGAATAGGCTCAGCATTCTCTCATAGAGGCAGGGAAGATAGACAGTTGGCTTTGTGGTAGGCTCTGAAAGGAAATCTTACTTGAGCTTAAATGGGACTCTATACTTCTTCTCAATGTTTATAGAGGT
This sequence comes from Lithobates septentrionalis, assembly GCA_037952835.1. Classification (NCBI taxonomy): domain Eukaryota; kingdom Metazoa; phylum Chordata; class Amphibia; order Anura; family Ranidae; genus Lithobates; species Lithobates septentrionalis. The sequence continues at coordinate 1,584,221 of JBBDGP010000083.1, read as the reverse complement.
CTATGCATATATCCAGGCCTGGTGCTTTGGTTAGACCTTTTGAAGGTGGCATTAAATGTGCCCTTTTTTCATAGTGTTACCACCTTTTTGTTTAATTAAAGAAGACAAGGGTGAAAATTAAATCATGAATTCACCAACAGCGGGGAGATAACCCTTATAGTCTGTTGCTGTTGACAGTCAGCCTTGTGGTGAGCTCTAACAGGAAATCTTACCTGAACTTACATGGGTTCAATACCCCCTTCTAAACATTCATACAGGTGTGCATACTTCAAGACTTGGATCTTTGGTTAGACCCCTTGGAGGTGAAATCAGATTGGTCCTTATTTCATTAACTTTTGATGGTAACACCTCTTTGCATTAACCAACATTATTATCACAAATCAAAAGTTCCAGTGCCTAAAGTCACAATGTGGCCACATCAGTTGGATCATCAATATGAGTGGTACGATAATTAGTTATCGGGGTGACCCAGCTGCCAGATCATTAGTAAGTGGTAGAAGGTAACAACAAATATAGATCTTGGAACAAGAAAGTAAAAAAGGTAGAAGGGAGGCAAAGAAAGGAATATATGATGGGTAGCAAGGGGTAATAAAGGAAAGAGAATGGAGGACATTGAAACCAAAAAAAGCCAAAAAAGTCCCTGGAATGTCTCGGGATTCATTCAACTGGAGGGTATCAAATAGTCAATAAAGAGTGATCAAAACCTTGTAGGAGATAATGGTTTATCCACAGGTCCAAAATATTTTGGAAACTTTTCATTGAGTTGCCTAGTAGGCTGCCATTTGGGGTCAAACTATTGTTCATCAAAGGAAGCCTTCTCCGATCTTTATTGGCCACCAATGTCAGAAAGACATGGAAAATATAAGTTCGGATGCTTAGAAAATATAATTTCTGTTTTGCTCTTCCCATTTCCTAGAATTGCATTCAAAATGTTTTCTTTATGCTACGGAGTAATTTTGTTTATTAAAAAAACCTTCTCAACAGCTTTGACCTTCAATAGATGCGAGAATGTTCTCATTCTCCATATGCTGTTTTATTACACATACTAGATGCTTTGGCTAGCACAGAACTGCAGTTCACGTTAAGAGTTTATTTTTATTTATTTTACTCATTTATAGAGCTCTGACACTTCTTCTGTAGCAATTTGCGAAGAACATTGAACCATTCATATCACTCCACACCAAATAAGCTTATTAACTAATGTACTTACCACGGTCAGACTTCTATGCAGTGAGGCTAGTTCGGATGGAAGCCAATTAACCAACAATTATGTTTTGGGATATAGGGAAGGATCCCATACACACATGGGAGGGACTTACAAATATCATGCTGTAATGTCATGGGTGTGTTTGTTAATAGGTTCACTATGCTAATATAATACATAATAACACAACTATCCCACACAGGTTTAAAGTGGTTGTAAACCTTGTTTTTTTTGTTTTTTTTACAAAAAAAAATAACAAACATAATACACAATCAAATCTCAAAACTAGCCACTATCTAAGATCTTAACACTGCGCCACAGAGAAAACAAATGGAACAAATAAGAATGGAGCAGCCACTTCAAAGAAAAGAGTATAATAAACCAGATTTACCAAATGTAAGTTAAAAGGTAAATAGTGGCGCTAAGTGATAAAACAATGTATAGATAAGTATTATACACCCAATGAATAGTGCTGTGCAAACATGAGAAAGGAATATATTAATATGAAAATAGTCCATAAAATAATGGCAAAGTGGTATCTTCATGATGAAAAGTTCAGTTGATAGACTGATCTGGCACTGCACCACGCATCAAACACACGGAACATCACTTCTGGTGATGCGTGAACATCACTTCCGGTTGACGTACAGCCACGCCCCAATGCATTTTGTCATAGCGACTTCGTTTTGGGATTCCAATGTGATTTTAATTTTGCCTTCTTGTAAGTGCATTACCATTAGGCCGTGTCATTTTATTAAATCCAATGTTTGACATTATTACACTATTTGGAGTCTCATTCTCTTCCACATATTGCAGATTCCGCTGGGTCTCTGGATACTTGGAATGTTTGTGATGGGACATACTTGACCCTGAGGGGTTTACTGCTTTATATGCCAAACACGAGAGTGTGAGGCAATTATTGCTGGTGAGTGTACATCTAATTGGGGAGTGGAGAAACGACAGTGATTACGTGGTGCGGTGTCGGATCAGTCTATCAACTGAACTTCTCATCACGAAGATACAACTTTGCCATTATTTTATGGACTATTTTCATATGAATATATTCTTTTCTCATGTTTGCACAGCACTATTCATTGGGTGTGTAATACTTATCTATATGTTGTTTCATCACTTAGCACCACTATTTACCTTTTAACTTACATTTGGTAGATCTGGTTTAAAATAACAAACATGCCTATACTTACCTGTGATGGTTTTGCACAGAGCAGGCCCGATCCTCTTCTTCTGGGGCCCCCTGCTGGCGCTCCAGGCCCCTCCTCTTTATTGAGTGCCCCCACGGAAAGCCAATTTCCTTGGGGGCTCCCGTGTGGGCCAGCTCCCGAGTTCCTGCCCCCCCACTACCATGTCACAGGATTTGATTGACAGCAGGCTCCCGCTGCCATCAATCTGTCCAATGAGGATACAGACAGCAGCTGGAGCCGCTGGGCTCATGCACATCGATGAATCGGATCGGTCTCAGGTAAGAAAAAGGGGGGGTCTGGGGGGGAGTTGCAGCACAAAAGGTTTTTCACCTTAATACACAGAACCTTAACATTTTAGAACCACTTTATTTCAAAGTATATAGGCACTCTTACAATTAAATTTTCTTATTTGCTCCCTTTTGGTCTGTAAAATAAGCCATTGAAAGTGTTTTGTTATATCTGTTCAATTAGTGCAAAACAATACCAATTAATCCTGCCATAAATTACTACTGCCATTAAATGACTGACTTCCAGAGCAGCTGGAGGTTTGTGGGTGAACCAGTCAAATCTGGCCATTTGGTTCATCTGTTCGGCAAACCTAGAACAGCTAGAGTTAGGCTAAACTCCCCATCAATCCAACTCAAAACTCCCTAGTGGTGATCTGTAGTACTAACACGCTTCCTGTCCTAGGGTGACATTGCTTCTTCTCCATAGATCAGCACAGTAAGTAAGCTTTGTCACACTAGGACAGGAGGCATGTTACAGACAGGATCACTAGTTAAATATAAACAAAAATGTCTGGAAAAAAAGGAAAATAATACATACTAATGCATACAGTATATACAGAGGGGCAAAAAAGTATTTAGTCAGCCACCAATTGTGCAAGTTCTCCCACTTAAAAAGATGAGAGAGGCCTGTAATTGTCATCATAGGTATACCTCAACTATGGTAGACAAACTGTGGAAACAAATCCAGACAATCACATTGTCTGATTTTTGAAAGAATTTATTTGCAAATTATGGTGGAAAATAAGTATTTGGTCAATATCAAAAGTTCATCTCAATACTTTGTTATATATCCTTTGTTGGCAATGACAGAGGTCAAACGTTTTCTGTAAGTCTTCACAAGGTTGTCACACACTGTTGCTGGTGTGTTGGCCCATTCCTCCATGCAGATCTCCTCTAGAGCAGTGATGTTTTGGGGCTGTCTCTGGCCAACACAGACTTTCAACTCCCTCCAAATGTTTTTATATGGGGTTGAGATCTGGAGGCTGGCTAGGCCACTCCAGGACCTTGAAATGCTGATTACGAATCCACTCCTTCGTTGCCTGGGTGGTGTGTTTGGGATCATTGTCATGCTGAAAGACCCAGCCACGTTTCATCTTCAATGCCCTTGCTGATGGGAGGAGGTTTGCACTCAAAATCTCACGATACATGGCCCCATTCATTCTTTCATGTACACGGATAAGTCGTCCTGTTCCCTTTGCAGAGAAACAGCCCCAAAGCATGATGTTCCCACCCCCATGCTTCACAGTAGGTATGGTGTTCTTTGGCTGCAACTCAGCATTCTCTCTCCTCCAAACACGACGAGTAGTGTTTCTACCAAACAGTTCTACTTTGGGTTCATCTGACCATATGACATTCTCCCAATCCTCTTCTGGATCATCCAAATGCTCTCTAGCAAACCTTAGATGGGCCTGGACATGTACTGGCTTAAGCAGGGGGACACATCTGGCACTGCAGGATCTGAGTCCCTGGCTCAGTGTTACTGATGGTAGTCTTTGTTACGTTGGTCCCAGCTCTCTGCAGGTCATTCACTAGGTCCCCCTGTGTGGTTCTGGGATTTTTGCTCACCGTTCTTGTGATCATTTTGACCCCACGGGGTGAGATCTTGCGTAGAGCCCCAGATCGAGGGAGATTATCAGTGGTCTTGTATGTCTTCCATTTTCTAATTATTGCTCCTACAGTTGATTTCTTCACACCAAGCTGCTTGCCTATTGCAGATTCAGTCTTACCAGCCTGGTGCAGGTCTACAATTTTGTTTTTGGTGTCCTTCGACAGCTGTTTGGTCTTCACCATAGTGAAGTTTGGAGTGTGACTGTTTGAGGTTGTGGACAGGTGTCTTTTATACTGATAACAAGTTCAAACAGGTGCCATTAATACAGGTAATGAGTGGAGGACAGAGGAGCCTCTTAAAGAAGAAGATACAGGTCTGTGAGAGCCAGAAATCTTGCTTGTTTGTAGGTGACCAAATACTTATTTTCCACCATAATTTGCAAATAAATTCTTTCAAAAATTGGACAATGTGATTGTCTGGATTTGTTTCCACATTTTGTCTCTCATAGTTGAGGTATATCTATGATGGCAATTACAGGCCTCTCTCATCTTTTTAAGTGGGAGAACTTGCACAGTTGGTGGCTGACTAAATACTTTTTTTGCCCCACTGTACATACAGTATAGTATAATATATATATATATATATATATATATATATATATACATATATATATATATATATATATATATATATATATATATATATAAACCTTAAACCTTCAAATGTAACTGTGCTTGTGGAAATCAATATAAACATAAAAAAGAATGCTGTGGATATTAAACATAGCAATCAATCGTACAACATTACATGTTCCACACTAAATGATCATACAGGACAAATGTGCAATTAAATTAAATTATAAAATCCCCCAAATAGTCAAATAAAAACTGTATTAAATAAATCAAAGTTCCATGTTGTGCAATATATATGCATGCAAATATACAGAATTTAAACTGTGTCAGTTCCTCTCCAGACAGATCTCCACTACCTTACCCCCTTCGCGTTTCATCAGAATTGATGTCTTCTGGAGCACTGGAAAACGTAAATTCTGACAAAATGGCAACTCCATAAACCTTTATCTTCTTTATTATTACATACCAGTGAGTAGAGAAACAGTGCCTGATGCGTTTCGTTGATAAGCCTTGTTCATAGGCAGTCACCCTGGCAAATGACACAGACTCCCCTGAGGTGTGAAGTCTAAATACTAACTGGTGTTCAACATAGCTCCTGATGGCACCAGGTCACAGCCTTCGGGATCGCCCCAATAGGAGGTGAGCAAGCCAGTTCAGAAGTCGATAAGCAGGTAAGGATCAAATAGAAGCATAGTCAGTAAAACAAGCTAAAGGTCAGTAACGAGTAGTTGCAGGTTGGGATTAGGCAGAAGCGTAGTCGAGGAACAAGCCAAGGGTCGATAATGAGTGGTAGCAGATTATGGAGGGCATCTTTCCTTCGCTGCGGGACCATCATGGGGAGCTGGCTACATATGTGAAAGATCGTCTACAATAGTTGGTGCTATCAGAAGGACTCATTGTGGAGGTTCCAACGTTGAGCCAATATACTGGCGGAACCCCAGTTATAGGATACATCCTTATTTTCAACTTCATGCCTTTCCGTCCCTCTGACTGCATTCATGCGATCCTTTCACGTGCACTCATTGCGCTGTGAATTTCTTCCACGCAACATCGTGCGCCTTGGTTCTGCATATAATTAGGGCGCCCTCTAATTCCCCTGTAGCCAAATACTGGGCCGAGTGTGACTTCTATTCCCAGTGGTTTGGTGGTGTCTCCCTTGCGTTCTGGAGTACGCATGTGGTTTTATTCTCTGCAGTACATTTATACACTCCCCTGATGAAGCCAATGTTTTGGCGAAACTAGTTGGGATCAAAAGACTACGATCACCTTTCAACATCATTGGTGACGGTCACTCATTTGAATTGTACTTCTGTTTTTGTTTTGTGTTTTTTGTATTTTTTCATGTAAACATTTTTTACATGTTTTTGATATTAAAATAAACAAAATGATTTTATAAAAAATTGTTCTATCTTATTGGTGGCACCGCAATAATCCCATCCTCCCCTTTCCCCCATCTTAAGATGAGAGAGAGATACTGGCTAAAGAGAGCACAGTAATCTGGCAAACAGGAAGTGCAGATACATGGCTTAAATCAGGATATTCATGGAAGGAGCAAAAAGTTCAAGGTTCAGAAGAAGTCAAGGGACAAGGCAGGGTTGTCCAATGACAGGATGCTGTCCTGCATCTCTGGTAGCTCAGCGAGAAGAGTCATTGCCAGACACAGCAGAGCATTCCAGATTCAACTCCAGGTCCTGACATTTACACTATGTGGAGTGTTTTGTTTCCTTCTCATTTCTATATGTGGTGCATATGATATGGATATGGCTAATGATCCCTGGTTTGAAGCCTATGCCCTGGTTATTAGTGTGTGCTGACATCATGCACTCTATGACTTCTTTATAACTGAAGAGTCATACTTATCCGGTAAGTCTTACTGTTAAGGTGGAGGAGATCTGTCTGGAGCGGGACTCACACAGTTTGAATTCTGGATAGTTGCATGCATATACACTATATTGTCAAAAGTATTGGAGCGCCTGCCTTTACACACACATGAACTTTAATTGCATCCCAGTCTTATGCCCCGTACACACGGTCGGATTTTGTTTGGACATTCCGACAACAAAATCCTAGGATGTTTTCTGACGGATGTTGGCTCAAACTTGTCTTGCATACACACGGTCACACAAAGTTGTCGGAAAATACGATCGTTCTAAACGCGGTGACGTAAAACACGTACGTTGGGACTATAAACGGGGCAGTGGCCAATAGCTTTCATCTCTTTATTTATTCTGAGCATGCGTGGCACTTTGTCAGTCGGATTTGTGTACACACGATCGGAATTTCCGACAATGGATTTTGTTGTCGGAAAATTTTATAGCCTGCTCTCAAACTTTGTGTGTCGGAAAATCCGCAGGGTTTAATATTGAGTTGGCCCACCCATTGCAGCTTTCACCCCCCCCCCCTTCTTTCCTTCCCCCCTCCCCCCTTCTCCCTGTCCACGTCCCTCTTTCCTCCGCCCTCCCCCCACTATCCTAAACCCCCCCCTCCCCCCCCCACTCTGAGCCGCCCCTCCCCCGGGGGAATTGATGCCTGCACCACAAACCGTATTCAGCAATTGCTGCATAAATTCCTTCCAGGTGGTTTGTGCAGACATCAATAGCCAAGACGTCCGGACGCATTTGTCTTGTCATTGTCTACCCACACATGTTTTATGTTTCCCTAGTCTGTGTATGTTTTGTACTTGATCAAAACAATTTTTTGATCAATTTTATAAGGGCAGTATTATTATACCTTTTCTTTTTGATCATGCTTGTGCACATATCTTCATGTATATCTATTTTGTACCAATAAATACGCATTTATATTTACTACATACTGTGTGTGCCTTCCCCTGAGCCCCGCTTTTCTTTTTGGTCCCCCCCTGTTTGGGACAACTTGTTGCATTAGGTTATGGGGGTTGGAAGGCAACCATAGAGCTAAGGTACCGAATTTGTCTACATGACTAAACAAGCCTCATTATACCCCATTTTGTTTCACATTTGATTTTGGGATCACTGGTGATCCATTCTAGAGGCATTTTCTGATATCTGCAGCATCTTCGACAAACTGCCCACTGTGTTCTATGTGATTTCTTGTTTGATTTGCTAGCTGTCTTGCGTGATAGAGTATGGCCTTTATGATCGGGGAAGACATCGATCTTGAGATTAGTCAGGCTTTCAGGACGGACACAGTGATTACTCCCACACAGGAGGAAGAGGTAAAAACTCGGTTCAAAGAACATAAAAAATTGATTATTAAACATCTAAACAGAAAGTGGGACGTGTCCTTCCTGGAAACCTACATTATCAACAGGATAGTACCGAGAGGACTTAGGGACAAAGTTATACCCGCAGAGCATCTCCACAGCCCCAGATTTTTGGAAAAGTGGAAGGAGCTCTGTGTGGATCACAGGATATCTGTTATGAAATTAATAGTGGAGGAAGAAAAAATACAACTAGAGGAATTGGTAAAAGCAATAACAGAAAGCTCCCAAGGACTAGAACCCTATAAAGAACTAGAGGAATTTCAGAAACTGAACGAGACCCTTAAAAAAGAGGTAGAAAAGACGCAGTCTGCTTTGAAAGCAACAAAACAATCTAAGTTCAGGAGGGACCTGACAGACTGGGAGAAGGGGGACATTTTTGACTTAACCCCACGACGAAGCAGAAGCAATTCTAGAAGAAGGAATAAGAGATCACTATCGAGAGGTAAAAAATCCCTGAGCGACACAGAAGAAGAAAGCGTGACTAAAACGGTAACTTTTTTAGAGAGGGAGGGGGCAGAGGGTATAGACAAGGGAAAACACCCAGACGCGAACCCAAACCCATACAAACAACTAGTCCCCGAACCGCAGAGACAGAAGTCCAGGGGGGGAGCCCGCACCAGAAGTCAACAGAAATAATTAATATTTTTATGGATGAAGAGAATAGGAATGACATGAAAATTATTAATCTCTCTAAATTTAAATTAAATAAGAGACATATTGATCTTCTACAAAGAGGGATGTCTTTTTCGCCCACCAACCAAATGGACGAATTTACAGTATTTAAAGACATCACCCTCTTTGTACGGAAAGTCTTCCTGCGCTTCATCCATACTAGCAACCAGGGGTTAGCAACAGGTAACAACACAGCTGAGAATCAGGATGAGGATGTATTGGCTGTCCTCAGTTCCCTCTTGGAGGAAAATGAAAGAGAGGAAGCTGAGGACACCCCCTACAAGAGACAGGCCAGACTTAATATTAAATCTATCAAGATGCCCCCACTCAACAAGAATAGATGGCTCAGTCTATTTTTGGATATGATACAAGCAGATCTCTCCAAGATAGACTGGAGCATAAAAAGCGAAGACAATCTCTCCCCGGAGGAACGTAGGGCCATTCGCGAACTGACGGTAGCCCCACAGCTGGTCATAAAAAGGAGTGACAAGGGAGGGAATGTGGTACTCCTGGACGAGAAAGATTATGAAAAAGAAGTCTTTCGCCTATTGAGGGATGATAAAACCTATAAAAAAACTCCCCAGGGACCCCTTTCCCAACCTAGTCACTAGCCTCAACAACAAATTAAAATTAGCAGCAGAAGCGGGCCTACTGGCGAAACGGGAACTAAATTATCTTACCATCCAAGAATACAATGTACCAATATTCTATATCATCCCCAAGGTACATAAATCACTTAAAAATCCCCCGGGGAGACCCATTGTCTCAGCAATAAGGGGTCCCCTCGAAAGGATAGGAAAGTATCTGGACAGCCTGTTGAAAGAGATGGTCATAGACCTTAAATCATATGTGAAGGACACAGGAGATGTCTTGAGACATATTTCCCAGATCAATACTCAAGGGGAACTCCTTCTAGTGGGGATCGACGTGGAATCCCTGTACACGTCGATCCCCCACAGATGGGGTATAAGAGCAGTCGAAACCTTCCTTGATAAACACTTCCCTAAATGCGGCCCACAAAATGAATTCTTAGTGGACTTGCTTACCTTCGCCCTCAAAAACAACTTTTTTCAATTCCTTTCTAATTTCTATCAGCAAATTAATGGTACCTCTATGGGTGCACCATGGGCCCCAGCGTATGCCTGTCTCCACTTGGGGCTCTGGGAGGAGGATGAGGTATACACCTCGCCGATGTACCTGAGCCACGTACACACGTGGCTCAGGTACATCGACGACGTGTTTGTCATCTGGAAGGGTGACCAGGACACCCTGGCACAATTCATCACCCATCTCAATTCCAATGATCGGAACATCAAACTGACATATACGTGGGACAGAGAAAGGATTTCTTTTCTGGACCTATTTATCAGTAGAAGGGACTCCTCCCTGGTGACCCAGACATTCCGCAAGGAGACCTCTGCGAACACGCTTCTAAGAGCAGATAGCCACCACCCACAGTGGCTCAAGGACAGTATTCCCGTGGGCCAATTCCTTCGGATCAAGCGAAATTGCTCCAATAAGGAAGACTATAGACGCGAAAGCAATGAGCTATATAAACGCTTCCGGGAACGCGGATATTCTCATAAACAACTCAGGAGGGCCAAACGCAAAGCAGCAGGACGGGACCGCCCTGCTCTTTTAGATGGAAAAACATCAGAAAACCTACGTTCTGCCCCCCCCCCTCCCAGCGCCCCAGACCCAGTGAGAATCATCACTGAATTTGGGTCTCAATGGGACACTGTAAAAACTATCCTGGAAAAACATTGGGACATACTCACTAACACCCCTGGTATAGCCCAAATAGTGGGTCCCACTCCCAAAATGGTAGCCAGAAGGGCCAAAAATCTTGGTGATTCCCTAATCCACTCTGAACACTTTAGAAACACCAATAGTTCGTGGCTATCCCGCTTCCCCAGGAGCAAGGGAATGTTCCCGTGTGGCCACTGTCAGGTCTGTCCTTATGTACATAGGACAACAACCTTCAGCGACTCCCGAAATAAAAATAATTTTGAGATTAAAAGCCTCATTAATTGCGCCACCACCAAGGTCATATATATGTTAACGTGCCCGTGCAAAAAGATATATATTGGCAAGACAAAGCGTCAATTTAGGATTCGGTTAGGAGAGCATATGAGGGAAATCCTGGAAAAGAATCCGGAGAAACCGGTAGCCAGACACTTTGCCCAATATCATCAGGGCAAACTGTCTGGCATGCAAGTAAAGGGTATCTATGCCCTTAACCTGTCCCCCAGAAGAGGGGACTTTGACCAGATTTTACAACAAAAAGAAAAACGATGGATCTTCCGTCTAAACTCTCTGGTTCCCCTGGGGTTAAATACAGAATTAAATTTTCAGCCGTTTTTGGCAACTTAAACAAACCAGAAGACGCTATATCATATGTGTTTTTTTTTTTTTTTTTCCCCTCCCCCCTCCCCTCCCCCCCCCCCGTTCTTTCATATTGCATATCGATATACCTTCATATATGAATCTGTTTCCCTCACTAGCTTCCTTCCATCAAATTAACAGGGTATATATACTATGTACACTCCCTAAATAGTGGTCAGATATATGACATGGTGGACTGACTGAAATGTAAATGTCCGAATTCTTGTCTAGATGTTTGGACGGATGCAAAATGGACAGCACGATAACAAAAAGCTTTCTGCATGATGGTCTACACTGTACCACACTTTCCGTATATATCTTGGTTTTCAGGCCTTCTCGCTCAATATAACACGGAAGGAACTTTCTGTGATCATGATTCGATATGATCTCTACACAAGCAAGGCGGCAGACAAACAAAGAAGGATGATCTGGATAACACACAGACGAAAAGACTCTCCTTCATTTAAATCTATTAGGTGGGCGTGCACGAGGGAGGGACGTGAATAAGAAGGAGCCCGTGCACGTCAACTACACGTCCAGATGAAGCTACGCACATTTGTCCTGTGAAACGCGTCGACGTCACCGCGCCCGGACGTCACGCCCGCTGTCATCCCCCGCTGGGGCTAGCCGGCTCACACACCGAGGGAGTATCTCGCTCCAAAAGTTTGGAGCAGCCGTGTGGAGGACGACAGGTGCACCTGTATGAACGGTCGCAGTTATATAACAACGGCATAACAGAAATACATTGTGAATCACGGATAATGACCCAGGTCAGGATACGGAAGTGTACATGGTGACAGGGAGGTCTGCTCACAACATTGGAGCCACTGCCACCCGGGAGCATCTGAGCAGTCCTGAACGGGACCCGGAAGTGGTAATGTACTAGGCAAACTTCGTTGTTTCTTTACCTACACCTGTCACCAATCGACTTTACTACAGCATTTCTTGCATAAAGTCTATCCACACTGGAGAACTGTACAAGTTGTTACTAAGTACTCCGGAACCTGGGAACAGTGATTCCACAGCAATACATATATGACCAACATCTTATTTCTACCTACAGGACACATTGAAGTCTGACCACAGACCCTCTATCAGCACCCCACCCCCACGGCTGACCATCTCCCCCCAGGTTCCCCATCCTTTCCCATTTCATCCCCCCCCTTCTTTCCTTCCCCCCTCCCCCCTTCTCCCTGTCCACGTCCCTCTTTCCTCCGCCCTCCCCCCACTATCCTAAACCCACCCCCCCCCCCCCACTCTGAGCCGCCCCTCCCCCGGGGGAATTGATGCCTGCACCACAAACCGTATTCAGCAATTGCTGCATAAATTCCTTCCAGGTGGTTTGTGCAGACATCAATAGCCAAGACGTCCGGACGCATTTGTCTTGTCATTGTCTACCCACACATGTTTTATGTTTCCCTAGTCTGTGTATGTTTTGTACTTGATCAAAACAATTTTTTGATCAATTTTATAAGGGCAGTATTATTATACCTTTTCTTTTTGATCATGCTTGTGCACATATCTTCATGTATATCTATTTTGTACCAATAAATACGCATTTATATTTACTACATACTGTGTGTGCCTTCCCCTGAGCCCCGCTTTTCTTTTTGGTCCCCCCCTGTTTGGGACAACTTGTTCCATTGCAGCTATAACAGCTTCAATTCTTCTGGGAAGGCTGTCCACAAGTTTTAGGAGGTGTGTCTATGGGAATGTTTGGCCATTCTTCCAGAAGCGCATTTGTGAGGTCAGGCACTGATGTTGGATGAGAAGGCCTGGCTTGCAGTTTCCACTCTAATTCATACCAAAGGTGTTCTATCGGTTTGAGGTCAGGATTCTGAGCAGGATAGTCAAGTTCCTCGACCCCAAACTCGCTCATTCATGTCTTTATAGACCTTGCTTTGTGCACTGGTCCAAATCATTTGGTGGAGGGGGGATAATTGTGTGGGGTTGTTTTTCAGTGGTTGTGCTTAGCCTCTTAGTTCCAGTGAAGGGAACTCTTAAGGTGTCAGAATACCAAGACATTTTGGACAATTTCATACTCCAAACTTTGTGGGAACAGTTTGGGGATGGCCCCTTCCTGTTCAAACATGACTGCACACCAGTGCACAAACAAGGTCGATAAAGACATGGATGAAAGAGTCTGGGGTGGAGGAACTTGACTGGCTTGCACAAACAAAGTCCTGACCTCAACCTGATAGAACACCTTTGGGATGAATTAGAGTGGAGACTGCGTGCCAGGCCTTCTCATACATATCAGTGCCAGACCTCACAAATGCGCTTCTGGAAGAATGGTCAAACATTCCCATAGACACACTCCTAAACCTTGTGGACAGCCTTCCCAGATGAGTTGAAGCTGTTATAGCTGCAAAGGGTGGGACAACTCAATTTTGAACCCTACGGACTAAGACTGGAATGTCATTAAAGTTCATGTGCGTGTAAAGGCAGTCTTCCAATACTTTTGATAATATAGTGTATATTGTACATACATTGCATGTATTTAATACAGTTTATTTATTTTCACTATTTGTGGACTTTATTTAACTTAATTAATTGCACATTTGTTCTGTATGATTATTTAGTGTGGCATGTAATATCTTATACAGTATATCTATGAAAATCGGTTACGGTAAATGAATACTGCACCCTTGCTCATAGCTTCATTAATTCCTTGATGGCTACATGTAAGGTTTTGTACATTTATAAAATTTCTGCTAGTTTTTCTTATATGGTGCATTGCAGGTAATGTATGTCTGCCCTGCTAACGGTTTCAAAATCTTGCATTAATCCCATAATCCTATTGCTCCAGGTATTGTCAGCTGTCCAAAAGTACAGTGACAGCTGAAGAAAACTTATTAACTAAGAGATAGGAAAGGGGAGGTGAGAAGTCATGTGATCAATGAGAGAAGCCATAAAAGAAAAAACAGTCTGGTCAAAAACAAGACAAATTTACTGACGAACAGCAAACTAGAACAGCGAGAAATGGGATGGAAGGAGGCAAAATACATTTCTAATGAGGAAATTATACTCACATACAGGATTGCTGCAGTCTCGGATTCAGGCCACCTAAAGCTAAAATCTGGGAAACGTTAAAATTTTTTCCTGCAGTAAGGCTATGGTCACACTACAATGGTTGACTGCATAGGTGTGCGCAGCCCTTTGGCATCAGGGTGTGCACTCCAAAGCTCAAACACACAGGCCTTTCTCTGTAACATCAGCTGCACTGGACAGTGACTGAATAGTAAGTGCTCTGCATGAGCAGCTTCCGGTTCATTCACAAACTGAAGCATGGTAAAATAGAGAGGGTGAAAATCCCTAACAAGGGACACAGACAGCAATACTAACCTTTGTTTTTAATTCATCCAGCACCAGACCCATATGTTTCCTTCTTTAGTTGGTGGTATTTGTTATTGATGTTGCTTTTTTGCATATGGCTTATGACCTCATTAAAATTGTGAGGTATATTGAGGTGTATTGGCTAAGTACTGGTGTCATTATGGAATACCAATAAAAACCTGACAGTTGTTTTTTTTTTTTTTTTTTTTCTTCTTTTTTCTTTTTTTCTTTTTTTTAATTTCCCCACCACCACCCCCTTACCTCCCCACCACCACCCCCTTACCTCCCCCCCTCCCCCCCTTACCACCCCAACCCCATCTCTCCAAGGTCTAATGTGTCCGTTTCTCCTATTCTGCTATGAGGCTTTCAGCTCTTTGGCGTAGCACCACGTTTTTTTCAATTTTTTCCAGCGTTCCCACTCTCCTGAGTTCACCTTTCTCGTATCCCCTACTGAGCCAGCCCCTGTCTCCATACTATATGTTTCTTCTACTGCATCTATCCACTCCCATATTTCAGGGGACTCCCTCCTTTGCCAGTTCTTCGGTATTATTCGCTTTGCGGCGTTCAATAGGTGGGGGACTAATGACTGCTTATATTTGTTTATGTCTCCCTCCCCCCCATGGAACAAAACCTCCCAAGGGTCTTCTAACACTTCTTTTCCTGTTATTTTCCTGACCAGGGTAAGTATCTTCCTCCAGAAGTTTTTTATTTTCGGGCATAGCCACCAGAGGTGTGCCATTGTTCCTATCTCCTGGCATCCTCGCCAGCAATATGCCGACCCTTTTTGAAATTTACTTGTTATTTCTGGGGTTAAATAGCTTCTACTTATGCATTTATAGCTCATTTCTGCCGTTCGTGTATCTATTGTTGAGTTACCAATCATTCTCAAGACTCTTCTAATTGTATTTACATCTTTTTTAGTGCCTAATTCACTCTCCCATTTACTTATATATGGGGGGATCTCCAGCTGATCCATCTTCATGAGCATTTTATAGATCTTGGAAACTAAGTTTCTTGGATCTTCTGTGTCACATAGCTTCTCGAAGTCCGTAAGTTTGTCTCCTACTCTTATCGGACTTGGTAATTTACTCACGAAGTGACACAGCTGGAGGTACCGCCACTCACCTATCCCCCGTGCCTCTCTCCCTAATCTTAGTTCTTGTAGTGTCATAATTTTGCCCTCTTTGATAATGTGTCTTAATTGTGTCTTACCCCAAAATGATTCTTTTCCACCCGTTTCCTTTAACCCTGGTGAGAAAAAATTACTCTCTGTTAGTGATAATAAAGGTGAATTATATTCTCCGTTAACTTTCTTGTGTACCCCGTCCCAAATTTTAACCACTTAAGGACCGCCTCACGCCGATGTACGTCGGCAAGGCGGCACGGGCAGGCAAAATCACGTACATGTACGTGATTTGCCTCCCGCGGGTAGGGGGTCCGATCGGACCCCCCCGCCGCCCGAGGCGGTCCCGTTTTGTTCCCCGGCGATCGGAGACGAGGGGGAGGCCATCCGTTCGTGGTCCCCCCCTCGCGATCGCCGCCGGCCAATGGGAACACTCCTTTGCTGCTGTATGCTAAACAGCAGCAAAGGAAGTGATGTCATCTCTCCTCGGCTCGGTAGTTTCCGTTCCGGCCCGAGGAGAGAAGACAGGTATGTGAGTGCACAACACTACACACACACAGTAGAACATGCCAGGCATACAAAACACCCCGATCCCCCCCCCCCGATCGCCCCCCGATCCCCCCCAATCACCCCCCCCCCCCCCCGTCACAAACTGACACCAGCAGTTTTTTTTTTTTTTTTTCTTATTACTGCTAGGTGTCAGTTTGTGACAGTTACTGTGTTAGCACAGTTACTGTTACCCCCCTGTAGGTCTAGGGTACCCCCCTAACCCCCCCTAATAAAGTTTTAACCCCTTGATCACCCCCCGTCACCAGTGTCGCTAAGCGATCATTTTTCTGATCGCTGTATTAGTGTCGCTGGTGACGCTAGTTAGTGAGGTAAATATTTAGGTTCGCCGTCAGCGTTTTATAGCATCAGGGACCCCCATATACTATCTAATAAATGTTTTAACCCCTTGATTACCCCACTAGTTAACCCTTTCACCACTGATCACCGTATAACTGTTACGGGTGACGCTGGTTAGTTTGTTTATTTTTTATAGTGTCAGGGCACCCACCGTTTATTACCGAATAAAGGTTTAGCCCCCTAATCGCCCGGCGGTGATATGCGTCGCCCCAGGCAGCGTCAGATTAGCGCCAGTACCGCTAACACCCACGCACGCAGCATGCGCCTCCCTTAGTGGTATAGTATCTGAACGGATCAATATCTGATCCGATCAGATCTATACTAGCGTCCCCAGCAGTTTAGGGTTCCCAAAAACGCAGTGTTAGCGGGATCAGCACAGATACCTGCTAGCACCTGCGTTTTGCGCCTCCGCCCAGCCCACCCAAGTGCAGTATCGATCGATCACTGTCACTTACAAAACACTAAACGCATAACTGCAGCGTTCGCAGAGTCAGGCCTGATCCCTGCGATTGCTAACAGTTTTTTTGGTAGCATTTTGGTGAACTGGCAAGCACCAGCCCCAGGCAGCGTCAGGTTAGCGCCAGTACCGCTAACACCCACGCACGCACCGTACACCTCCCTTAGTGGTATAGTATCTGAACGGATCAATATCTGATCCGATCAGATCTATACTAGCGTCCCCAGCAGTTTAGGGTTCCCAAAAATGCAGTGTTAGCGGGATCAGCCCAGATACCTGCTAGCAACTGCGTTTTGCCCCTCCGCCCGGCCCAGCCCAGCCCACCCAAGTGCAGTATCGATCGATCACTGTCACTTACAGAACACTAAACGCATAACTGCAGCGTTCACAGAGTCAGGCCTGATCCCTGCGATCGCTAACAGTTTTTTTGGTAGCATTTTGGTGAACTGGCAAGCACCAGCCCCAGGCAGCGTCAGGTTAGTGCCAGTACCGCTAACACCCACGCACGCACCGTACACCTCCCTTAGTGGTATAGTATCTGATCGCATCAATATCTGATCCGATCAGATCTATACTAGCGTCACCAGCAGTTTAGGGTTCCCAAAAACGCAGTGTTAGCGGGATCAGCCCAGATACCTGCTAGCACCTGCGTTTTGCCCCTCCGCCCGGCCCGGCCCAGCCCACCCAAGTGCAGTATTGATCGATCACTGTCACTTACAAAACTCTAAACGCATAACTGCAGCGTTCGCAGAGTCAGGCCTAATCCCTGCGATCGCTAACAGTTTTTTTGGTAGCGTTTTGGGGAACTGGCAAGCACCAGCGGCCTAGTACACCCCGGTCATAGTCAAACCAGCACTGCAGTAACACTTGGTGACGTGGCGAGTCCCATAAGTGCAGTTCAAGCTGGTGAGGTGGCAAGCACAAGTAGTGTCCCGCTGCCACCAAAAAGACAAACACAGGCCCGTCGTGCCCATAATACCCTTCCTGCTGCATTCGCCAATCCTAATTGGGAACCCACCGCTTCTGCAGCGCCCGTACTTCCCCCATTCACATCCCCAACCAAATGCAGTCGGCTGCATGAGAGGCATTTTTATGTCCTCCCGAGTACCCCTACCCAGCGAACCCCCCAAAAAAGATGTTGTGTCTGCAGCAAGTGCAGATATAGGCGTGACACCCGCTATTATTGTCCCTCCTGTCCTGACAATCCTGGTCTTTGCATTGGTGAATGTTTTGAACGCTACCATTCACTAGTTGAGTATTAGCGTAGGGTACAGCATTGCACATACTAGGCACACTTTCACAGGGTCTCCCAAGATGCCATCGCATTTTGAGAGACCCGAACCTGGAACCGGTTACAGTTATAAAAGTTAGTTACAAAAAAAGTGTAAAAAAAAAATATATATATAAAATAAAAAAAAATAGTTGTCGTTTTATTTTTCTCTCTCTCTCTATTCTCTCTCTCTATTGTTCTGCTCTTTTTTACTGTATTCTATTCTGCAATGTTTTATTGTTATTGTTATTGTTATTATGTTTTATCATGTTTGTTTTTCAGGTATGTAATTATTTATACTTTACTGTTTACTGTGCTTTATTGTTAACCATTGTTAACCATGTTTTTGTGTTCAGGTACGCCATTCACGACTTTGAGTGGTTATACCAGAACGATGCCTGCAGGTTTAGGTATCATCTTGGTATCATTCTTTTCAGCCAGCGGTCGGCTTTCATGTAAAAGCAATCCTAGCGGCTAATTAGCCTCTAGACTGCTTTTACAAGCCGTGGGAGGGAATGCCCCCCCCCACCGTCTTCCGTGTTTTTCTCTGGCTCTCCTGTCTCAACAGGGAACCTGAGAATGCAGCCGGTGATTCAGCCAGCTGACCATAGAGCTGATCAGAGACCAGAGTGGCTCCAAACATCTCTATGGCCTAAGAAACCGGAAGCTACGAGCATTTCATGACTTAGATTTCGCCGGATGTAAATAGCGCCATTGGGAAATTGGGGAAGCATTTTATCACACCGATCTTGGTGTGGTAAGATGCTTTGAGGGCAGAGGAGAGATCTAGGGTCTAATAGACCACAATTTTTTCAAAAAAGAGTACCTGTCACTACCTATTGCTATCATAGGGGATATTTACATTCCCCGAGATAACAATAAAAATGATTAAAAAAAAAAAAATATGAAAGGAACAGTTTAAAAGTAAGATTAAAAAAGCAAAAAAAAAAAAAGCAAAAAAAAAAAAAAAAAAAAAGCACCCCTGTCACCCCCTGCTCTCGCGCTAAGGCGAACGCAAGCGGCGGTCTGTCGTCAAATATGTGAGGTATCACCGCGAAGGCCAGATCGAGTGCAGTAATTTTTCCAGTAGACGTCCTCTGTAAATCTAAAGTGGTAACCTGTAAAGGCTTTTAAAGGCTTTTAAACATGTATTTATTTTGTTGCCACTGCACGTTTGTGCGCAATTTTAAAGCATGTCATGTTTGGTATCCATGTACTCGGCCTAAGATCATCTTTTTTATTTCATCAAACATTTGGGCAATATAGTGTGTTTTAGTGCATTAAAATTTTAAAAAGTGTGTTTTTTCCCCAAAAAATGCGTTTGAAAAATCGCTGCGCAATTACTGTGTGAAAAAAAAAAAAATGAAACACCCACCATTTTAATCTGTAGGGCATTTGCTTTAAAAAAATATATAATGTTTTGGGGTTCAAAGTAATTTTTTTGCAAAAAAAAATTACTTTTTCATGTAAACAATAAGTGTCAGAAAGGGCTTTGTCTTCAAGTGGTTAGAAGAGTGGGTGATGTGTGACATAAGCTTCTAAATGTTGTGCATAAAATGCCAGGACAGTTCAAAACCCCCCCAAATGACCCCATTTTGGAAAGTAGACACCGCAAGCTATTTGCTGAGAGGCATGTCGAGTCCATGGAATATTTTATATTGCGACACAAGTTGCGGGAAAGA
The DNA here is from genome assembly GCA_037952835.1 of Lithobates septentrionalis. Lineage (NCBI taxonomy): Eukaryota > Metazoa > Chordata > Amphibia > Anura > Ranidae > Lithobates > Lithobates septentrionalis. The sequence continues at coordinate 1,564,272 of JBBDGP010000083.1, read as the reverse complement.
GACAATTTTTTTTTTTTTTTTTTTTTTTTGCACAAAGTTGTCACTAAATGATATATTGCTCAAACATGCCATGGAAATATGTGAAATTACACCCCAAAATACATTCTGCTGCTTCTCCTGAGTACGGGGATACCACATGTGTGAGACTTTTTGGGAGCCTAGCCGCGTACGGGACCCCGAAAACCAAGCACCGCCTTCAGGCTTTCTAAGGGCGTGAATTTTTGATTTCACTCTTCACTGCCTATCACAGTTTCGGAGGCCATGGAATGCCCAGGTGGCACAAACCCCCCCCCCCAAATGACCCCATTTTGGAAAGTAGACACCCCAAGCTATTTGCTGAGAGGTATAGTGAGTATTTTGCAGACCTCACTTTTTGTCACAAAGTTTTGAAAATTGAAAAAAGAAATGTTTTTTCTTGTCTTTCTTCATTTTCAAAAACAAATGAGAGCTGCAAAATACTCACCATGCCTCTCAGCAAATAGCTTGGGGTGTCTACTTTCCAAAATGGGGTCATTTGGGGGGGTTTTGTGCCACCTGGGCATTCCATGGCCTCCGAAACTGTGATAGGCAGTAAAGAGTGAAATCAAAAATTTTCACCCCTAGAAATCCTGAAGGCAGTGATTGGTTTTCGGGGTCCGTTACGCGGCTAGGCTCTCAAAAAGTCCCACACATGTGGTATCCCCATACTCAGGAGAAGCAGCTAAATGTATTTTGGGGTGCAATTCCACATATGCCCATAGCCTGTGTGAGCAATCAATCATTTAGTGACAACTTTATGAAAAAAAAAAAAAGTGTCACTTTCCCGCAACTTGTGTCAAAATATAAAATATTCCATGGACTCAATATGCCTCTCAGCAAATAGCTTGGGGTGTCTACTTTCCAAAATGGGGTCATTTTGGGGGGTTTTGTGCCACCTGGGCATTCCATGGCCTCCGAAACTGTGATAGGCAGTGAAGAGTGAAATCAAACATTTACACCCTTAGAAATCCTGAAGGTGGTGATTGGTTTTCGGGGCCCCGTACGCGGCTAGGCTCCCAAAAAGTCCCACACATGTGGTATCCCCATACTCAGGAGAAGCAGCTGAATGTATTTTGGGGTGCAATTCCACATAGGCCCATGGCCTGTGTGAGCAATATATCATTTAGTGACAACTTTTTGTAAATTTTTTTTTTTTTTTTGTCATTTTTCAATCACTTGGGACAAAAAAAATAAATATTCAATGGGTTCAACATGCCTCTCAGCAATTTCCTTGGGGTGTCTACTTTCCAAAATGGGGTCATTTGGGGGGGGTTTGTACTGCCCTGCCATTTTAGCACCTCAAGAAATGACATAGGCAGTCATAAACTAAAAGCTGTGTAAATTACAGAAAATGTACCCTAGTTTGTAGACGCTATAACTTTTGCGCAAACCAATAAATATACGCTTATTGACATTTTTTTTACCAAAGACATGTGGCCGAATACATTTTGGCCTAAATGTATGACTAAAATTTAGTTTATTGGATTGTTTTTATAACAAAAAGTAGAAAATATCATTTTTTTTCAAAATTTTCGGTCTTTTTCTGTTTATAGCGCAAAAAATAAAAACCGCAGAGGTGATCAAATACCATCAAAAGAAAGCTCTATTTGTGGGAAGAAAAGGACGCAAATTTTGTTTGGGTACAGCATTGCATGACCGCGCAATTAGCAGTTAAAGCGACACAGTGCCAAATTGGAAAAAGACCTCTGGTCCTTAGGCAGCATAATGGTCCGGGGCTCAAGTGGTTAAAAACGTTACGTGTTATTACATGTGTGCTTTTATCTAAATTTCTAGTGTGTGGAGGGTTCCATATCATTCTACCAAGTGAAACTTTACTGAGTTTTCCCTCTATTCTTACCCACCTTTTTTCATTCTCTCTTTTTGCCCATTCAACCATTCTAGACAGAACTATGGCCTTATAATACATCTGGATGTCTGGTACTGCTAGACCACCATTTATTTTCTTTTGTTTTAGAATTCTAAAAGAGACTCTTGGTTTTTTGTTTTTCCATATAAAACTCATTATTATTTTATTTAACTTTCTTAGATAGTATAGGGGTAGGGGAAGCGGGATCATCTGGAACAAGTATGTGACCTTAGGGAGTAGGACCATTTTAATAACGTTTATACGACCTATCCATGAAAGGGCCTTACCGGCATAATTTTTACAGTCAAGTCTGACTGTATCTAATAGGGGTAGGTAATTTATAGTGAACATCTTCTCAGTTGAATTAGCCAACTTAATTCCTAGGTACTTTAGTTCTTTAGTCCATCTAAAACTATACACTCTTTTTAATTTCTCTCTTTCTCCTTTGTTTAAGTTTATATTTAATATCTCTGATTTTACCATGTTAATTTGAAAGTTGGAAACCTCCCCGTATTCCCTGAGGGCTTTCACTAATTTGGGCATAGTAGTTTCTGGGTCTGATATGTAAAATAACACATCATCGGCGTAAGCTGCGATTTTATGTTCATCTTCACCGATCTTAATGCCTCTAATGTCTGGATCTGCGCGTATTGTTGCAAGGAGAGGTTCCATGGTTAAAACAAAGAGTAACGGGGATAGGGGACATCCCTGTCTCATACCCCTTTCCATTTCAAATGGCTGGGACATTGCTCCGTTTACACCCACCGTTGCCATAGGGTGGTGGTACAGGGTTTTAATCCTCTGTATCATTCTGGGTCCAAGACCCATGATCCCCAAGGTTTGGAACATGAACCCCCAGTCCACCCTGTCGAAGGCCTTTTCGGCATCGACCGACAGTAGAAGGCTTGGGGGCTCATCCCCCCTCCTTTTATGTAAAAGGAGCAATGTCCTCACCCCATTGTCCTTCCCCTCTCTTTTCGGGACAAACCCCACCTGGTCGGAGTTGATCAGGGCATTCATTGATCCCTTTAACCTCTCAGCAAGTATCTTTGCGTAGAGTTTTGTGTCGGTATTAAGGAGGGAGATGGGGCGATAGCTTGAGCATAATGTTTTCTCTTTTCCATCTTTCGGTATGATCGTAATGGAAGCCTTTAATGCCTCTCTGCTCATCTCATACTCCTCTCCCAATCCATTAAAATACCGGCACAATCTCGGGATCAACAATTCCTTAAACGTTTTATAGTAAGTTAGAGTGAATCCGTCTGGGCCAGGACTCTTCCCAGAGGCCATTCCTTCTATTGCTTTCCTAACTTCTTCTTCAGAAATTGGAATTTCCATCGCTTCTCTTTCCGTGTCTGTAACTTTAGGCAATGCTGTCTTCATTAAGTATTTGTTGTTTCTCTCACTCTTATTGTTTACCTGGGTGTCTTGTTTGGGATCTGAGTATAGCTCTTGATAGTAATTCTTAAAGACCTCTGCTACTTTTCTAGAAGAATACTCTATATTACCGTCTTTAGTCTGAATTTTTTCTATAAAATTTCTAGTTTTAACCTTTTGTACTACTTTTGCTAAGTGTTTACTTGATTTATTAGCCCAGCGGTATCTCTCCCGTATTATCCTACCATGTCTTGTTCTGGCTTCATGTTCCAATGATGTTTTCAGCTCCGCCCTTTTAATTACTATTTGTTTGTATGTCTCTTGAGTGAGGTGTCCCAGTTGTCTCTTATGTTTCTGTTCTAAACTTTCTAACTCCTCTGTTAATTTTTTTATTTCCTCGCGTCTTTCTCTTTTCTTCCTTGCTCCAATCTCAATAAAAACTCCTCTTATGTAGGCTTTATGGGCCTCCCATAAGGTAGAACCAGATACCTCTCCGGAATCATTTACCGTAAAGTACTCCTCTAGTTCTCTACTGATTCTGTTGAACCCTTCTTTCCCTCTTATCAGTTCTTCGTTTAGGCGCCATTGCCCTAGAGGCCTTCCCTCTTCTCCTATTATTATTTCCATGGACATTGGTGCATGATTTGAATAAGTTATGTTTCCTATCCAAGAATCCACTACCTTATCAATGTCTCTATGATCAATCAATCCATAATCAATGCGGGAGTATGACCCGTGCACAGGGGAATAAAACGTATAGTCCCTTTTTCGAGGGTGCTGCACTCTCCATATGTCTACCATCTGAAGGCTGACAAGTTTTTGCTTGATCTTTCTTACTTGTATACTCTTTTTCCCCTGTGCCAGGGCCGTACTATCTAGATCCGGGTCCATGCAAAAGTTAAAGTCCCCCATTAATATTATGTGTCCTTTCCTAAACTCCGTTAGTTTTTCCAAAATTTTTGCCACATACTTCATCGAGTTTTTATTTGGAGCATAGATATTAGCCAGTGTATACTCTCTTTCGTTCAGTCTACCTCGCAGAAATAAATATCTGCCTTCTACATCCGCTAAGCGCTCCTCCAGCACAAACCTAGTTCTTTTTGCCAGTCCAATAGCGACCCCCCGTGTTCTACTTGAGATAGTATCTGCCTGATACCAGACCGGGTACTCTCCTGAGAATAATCTCAATCTTGTTTGATGTGAGATATGCGTTTCCTGGAGGAATACCACCTCTGGTCCAAGCAGTCTAAGCTCGTTGAAGATGCTTCGTCTTTTGTTCGCCATGTTTAGGCCTTTGACATTGTATGTTATACATTTTATTGTGTCAGGGCTCATTTTTCAGCCTTCGTCCTCCCGCCCTTTACCTTAGACCTTGGAGAGATGCCCCATATTTTGATTTTTATAATCAAAATGTGGTCCCCCTTCCTATCCCCCCCCCTCCCCCCCCCAAGCTACCCCCCCTCCTCAACTACCTCCCCCCTGGTCTTAACTAACCCCTTAGGCCAGTGTGGGTCACATAACTCGTGGCCCTCCATTGGTCTCCAACTCCAAAGGTGGGACTATTGGTGTGTCAGTTCGTCTATTAATTTTATTCTGGTGACCAGGTATATTGATCTTCTAGCGTCTCTCCATCTATTCTATTTACTATCTATTGATTTTCCCTACTCCAACCGCCCCCCTCCCAGCTCCCCCCCTGTCACCCTCCCCCCCCTACACCGCCCCCACACCCAGTTCAATCCATCGCTCACTGGACCAGTCCATCGCTGCGGGCACCTGTAGGCCCAGTTTACTGCAGAATTCCTCTAGCTCCCCTGGAAATCTTAGCCTAGCCGTTCTGCCATCTTTACTTCCCAGCAAGCAGGCGGGAAATCCCCATGTATATTTTGTGTTTTGGTTTATCATTTGTTCCAAAAGGGGCTTTAACTGGCGTTTTCTCGCAAGCGTGTCTTTGGCTAGGTCTGCAAATACTTGAATCCTTGCCTCCTCGAATTGGAGTGGTGTTTGACCTCTCAATTTTACCCATATTTTTTCTTTGTCCTCGTAGAACCTAAACCTCACAATAACATCGTGACTTCTTTCTGTTCGACTGATATCCAACCTTCCAATCCGGTGTACTCTCTCGATTTTTGGGAACTCTTCTCCGTCTAGTTCCAAAAGGGGGGAGAAAATAGTTGCTACAGTCTTTCTCAGATCTTCACCCCTTTTTTCCGGTACTCCACGGATTCTCAGGTTTTGTCTGCGACTTCTGTTCTCCTGGTCCTCTAACCTGTAGCATATTTTTATCTGATTTTGTTGGGTTATCTTGATTTGTTCTTTTAACTCAGCGATTTCTCTCTCTTGGTGGTCTGCTATGTCTTCTGCTCTCTCAACTCTGGCCAGTAGATTTCCTAGGTCTGTCCTTAGCATAATTATCTCTTTTTTTATCTCTGTTTTGATTGAGGATTCAAGTTCTTTGAGCATCTCTGCGATTTCATTTTTCAGGGAGAGGTCAAGGTCTTGTCTATATTCCGCAGTTCTGGAGGTTTCGGGTGCGTTTTCAGTTAATGACGACTCTCTTGATTGGGCGGGGGTCTGTTCTCCCTTCCCATTTTGTCCTTTTTTCTTTTTATCCCCCGTAGTTGACATTTGGGCTTCTTGGTGGGCGCCCCCCGGCCTCCCCCCCCTGGTTAAATATTGCTTGATTGTACTACCTGTGGCGCTTCCGGTGGGGTTATCCTTTGGTGTCTTTGGTGGTCCCCCTTTCCCAGTTTTGTTTGAATTTCTGCTCATCGTTTTACCCCAATTAGATGACGTATTGGGTTTTGGACAATTTGTTTTAATAATGCAGGGACTACTTTTTTGTTCTATCCTTTAGCCAATTTTCTGTTCTTTTGCGAGTACTCTAGTTTCTAGGTGCTGGAGTCCCATCAATATTAATTATAGCGTAGTTTGATGTGCCTTATTCCTATATCTTATACTCTGCTTCTCGTAGTTTCCCCAGTTATATCATGCAGGTGGTAATTGGGTGGCGCTATCAGGATGGTGCTATTATGGAAACTAGCATTCCTTCACGGTGGTGTGTCTTATCACACAACCCCCAAATTTCACCAATATAGTAGCGTTGCTACTGGCACCTCTGGCATTTCAGGTCCAGGGGTATTGCAATAGCGCCACTGAATAATATGTGTATGTGTACTCCTCCGTATACCTTAGTGCATTATGCCTCTAACTCCGCCTTTTCCAGTAGACCCCCAGGAGACAGTGTTTCAGTTATTACATTACCAGGCCACACCTGCGTATTTCAGCGTCGCCTCTCCTACTTTTTATAGGCATACTGGAGTACAAAGCAAAGCGAGGTACAGATAGCCAAGGTATCCAGTAGTGTACTCCCCTAGCACCGTAATTACATGCTGCTCCCCCTGTCACTATTTTTCCAAGGAACAGTATCAGTGCCGGTATTGCAGGTATTGCAGGTATTGCAAGATATTTCAATTATTTCTGATATGAAGCACACAATGATAGGAGTAGAAATGGTAGGCAGACTGATGTGTTATTTCAGAATAATCTTCTATGGTGTATATAGCCACACACAATATCCCTTTGACATCTTATTTTACATCTACCATATCTTGAATATTTCTCTCCTTTTAGGAATAGGTTTCAAATCCTTCTCTTACCTTTTGGGGGTGAGTAGGGAATATATATCTTACCACCACCTGAGCGTCTTTACTCTCTGTTCCATGGATCGTGATCCAGTGTCAGCTGTGTGGGAGATTCGACCGGGATACACTGCAGGTTTTGGTAGATTCAATGTAGCTGGCGTCTTCTGACTGTTTCCATCCGTCCTGCAGCCCAGTCTCAGTGAAAAAGGGGGGGGGGAGAGGACGCTGGGGACCCCCGCTGGGAGGAAGGGGTCGTCACCTCGTCGAATTCGCCGTTCTCGTTATGTTTCAGGTGACAGGCTCCGTGACGGCGGCATACAAGCGCGGCGCACGGCTCTCTTCGGCTCTCCTCGCTTCTCACCACAGCCCGCCTCGTGCGCCTGTCATGCCGTTGGAGAGATACCGCTGAAGCGCCGACTCCTGACAGTTGTTCTAATCCCTCTTGACTCTATCCAAAACTATCCAGAATCTGACTTGCCCAAAATGACACGTGTAGGGATTTGCTGCCCCCTACTGTTAGTTGATAATATCACAGTGTTATGTATAATTATGTATAAGCACTTGGAGGCTTGCTTTAAACCCCAGAAGGAGAAAGCGGAACGAGGGAGAGAGAAAGTCTCAGCCACATGTCCTGTCCATACTGCTAAACCCGAGACAAAAGGGTCTATTATGCAAGGATTATGCCAAAGCTCCTAAACGCAGCTCCTTAAAAACCTATGTGCCAATGTACACGCAGGCTTTTAGCAGAGTTTAGGAGCTGCCGGGTTTAGGTGAGCTTCAACCTTCCTCTCTTTTTTCCTCCAGGAGAAGAGTAGGAGTGTAATTTTTCCACATTTTGCGGTTTTCTGTGGGCATGGTAAATGTAGGCCAGTGTACATGAAGCCTAATAGTTTAACTGTAGCTGCTGATTGTGTATCTGAATCCTTGTGACAGACAGAGGATCTCTGTCCTATTGTTATTATCTCACATGCACAGTGCCAGATAGCTACAGTAGGCCTGTACTGCTGTTTCTATGTAGTGGTCACTTGCCAGTATGTTAGTAAGTGAACCAGTTTGTTGCAATACAGTTTATATACAGTTCTGGTTATTTTAGTTAACCCCATCCCATCTGGTCTGGGATACTATAGCTAGTTTTAGCTCAGGGCTCAATAACCATCATAGAGTAGTGCCAGGTTAGGCATCCAACGGCAACTTCTGGTAGTTATAAGTTTGGCTGATGTCAGATTAGAAACTACTAGGGACTGGGAGGGACTAAAGCACAACGTAATAGACTGACTCCGAGTTTCAGTGTCATACCGTGGTTTCTGCATGTATGAAGCTGCTTTCCAGGCTGGTTGGACAACAGTTGGAGAATTTCCCCATCACCGCAGATCTTGTCCTCACGTCTCCAACACCAAGGAGAATGCTGTATTGTAATCATCCCTGTTCTGTCAGGGAAGTAGAGAGAGATCTGCTGTTCCTCGTGATCAGGAATAGTGATCTCTCTCTCCTCCCAGTCAGTCCACTCCCTCCACAGTTAAAAACACCTCCCTAGGGAACATTTAAAGTGGTTGTACACCCTGTACAACCACTTTTACCTACAGGTAAGCCTATATTAAGGCTTACCTGTAGGTGCTTGAAATATCTCCTAAACCTCCACGGTTTAGGAGATATTTACTAAAAAGCCGAGCGCCGATGACTACAGCGCATGCACCGATGTCATCACTGCATGCGCCCTTTAGAAAGGGCACATTGTGCCGTTTCTAATAGGGGTCATGCCGTGACTGGTGGGAGTGACATCATGTGACTCCGGCCATTTACAGAGCCGGAGTTCGCGCCCTGGAAGGAAGAGGGGCGAAGATGGATGCTCCCTGCTAGTGGTGACAACGGAGACATTGCGGGCTTCGGTTTCAGGTAAGTGACACATAATGGGCTACTATGCATTGTAGCCCATAATGCTTTACCTTTGCAGGGAAATAAAGAGGAAGTAAAACCCACCAGGGCTTACTTCTTCTTTAACCCCTTGTCAGATGTTTATACTGAAATATTAACAGTATTATGTTTATGGAAATATGCAAAAATCTATGGTTAAGGAGATTTTCACGTCTTTCCACAAATCAACCAAATAATTCAAATTTGTTTATCCTTGCTAGTTTGAAGACAAAAATGAATACAGCGATGTGCTAAAATATATATATTTATTAACTAAAAATTCAGTGCAAAATATTATCAAATATAATTAGTGATGATACAAAGAATATAACTTCAAATATCAATTATATGGGTGATATAAATAATGAGAAATTTTACCACAAGCTCTTGTTACAAAAATACCATGTCTCAACACTTCATGACGGCTTAGTAAATAGCTTTCCCGGGCTTTACAGACTATGAAAACAAACTAGGTGGTGATTCAACATGTGTGATTTCTTCTCAAACAAATAGACCTTCAAGCTTACACTTTAAAAATGCAAGGACAAAATGTTATACTGTACACAGAGCTTGATAATTGAATCAAGACTTATTTACAGTAAAGATAATTCTCTAATTAATTTTATGTTTAAACATATAACAAAACCATTGATACAGACTTTGGAATTATCTTTTGTAGAGATATACAAAGATGTGTATTTCTCTTATAATTGGAATATAATTAGGTTCTGCTGCAGGTAGAAATAATACTACTCCAATGCTATGCCACAAAGGTTAAATGGTTTAGTCCGGTATATGCTAAATAATTCAATATCAAAAGATAAAAATAGAAAATTAATACTTTACCGGTGATCTAAGAAACTTTTGTTTCTCCTTCCATTGTTCCATTCCCCGTCTCGATCTCATCCCCCCACCACCGTCATGTGTATCCACTCTATATTCCCCCAGGAGTGGGTGTGGAAATGCCTTTCACGTCATGAGTGACGTCAAACACATTTAATTTCCTGCCCAAAACCTATAGGGACGATCTCGGACCCTAGTGCATACTTACCACTAGGGACAGTATAGGATTAAAAATGCTTTTTAAATGTTTCTCAAAAATGTCAAATTAAATTTATGAATGACATATAGTTAAAGAAAAACTATAAAATACCATGAACTGTCAAACCTATGTCAAACTTGGTAGACTTTGCATCTGAAACAAGAATATATGGTTATGAGATGAATACGGTCATTATTATTATTATTATACAGGATTTATATAGCGCAGACAGTTTACGCAGTGCTTTACAACATTAGGGCAGACAGTACAAGTACAATACAATTCAATTCAATACAGGAGGAATCAGAGGGCCCTGCTCGTTAGAGCTTACAATCTAGGTCATTAACTTAACTTCTCACATACCTTGAAAGTTAAGTCATGGTGCAGGAAACATCCTGGTTATTCAAAATACAAGGATTATTACACAAGTATAGTTTATATACTCTAAAACTTTTCATAGCCTTACAGACATGATATATTAATTTTAATATATAGACTACTACATCCGTGATTAATATTCAATAATAGATAAATAATGAATATATATGAATATTATATAAAAAATTATAAAGAGAAAAAAAATGCACAAACCAAAATATGTGACATTGTACAATTAATTATGAATAAAATTACTCCAATATAATGTAATATAATTATTTGCAGTAATTAATATAGAGTATTTAAAAAACACAATTTGTGAATACGTCTTCTTCCTTATCTCAGTTAAGGAAAGAGAAACAAAATACATGTTTCTATCCAGTGTTATTTGAACCCTTGGAATCAACATTTTCTTTTCTAACATAAACATCAGCCTTATGACAATACACATTTGCCCATGGCCCTTATCTTAAAGTGTCTGAGCCTCTTAATTTATGATCTGAAATAATGTGCATGGGGCCTTCAAGTTTCTTAAGAAAAATCTCTGTCCACCAGTATGAACTCAATTTAACCTCTTAAGAAACAATATATAGCAACAAAATGGCTCCTCTCATGTCCACAAAAATATACAGTATGTAAAATAATATGATATAATCCTTTTAAACCCCAATAGTTCTGACACCCTTGATTGCCCCCCCCCCCCCTAGTGTTAACCCCTTCCCTACCAGAGACATTTATACAGTAATCAGTGGCTATTTTTAGCTCTGATCGCTGTATAAACGTCATTGGTCCCAAAAAGTGTCAAAAGTGTCTGACCTGTCCACCGCAATGTCACAGTCCCGCTAAAAATGGCAGATCACTGTCATTACTAGTAAAAAATAAATAAATAATAAAAATGCCATAAATCTATCCCCTATTTTATAGACGCTATAACTTTTGTGCAAACCAATCAATATACGCTTATTGCAATTTTTTACCAAGAATATGTATTGGACTAAAATGATGAAGCCCAGTGTGAAAGCCCGAGTGCTTTCACACTGGAGCGGTGCGCTTGCAGGACATTAAAAAAAGTCCTGCAACAGCATCTTTGAGGCGCTTTAGGAGCGGTATATACACTGCTCCTAAAGCGCCCATGCCCATTGAAATCAATGGGCAGCGGGCGCTTTTAACCCTTTTTCAGCCATTAGCGAGGGTTAAAAGCACCCTGCTAGTGGCCGAAAAGGGCCAAAAAGTGTCCGAAAAGGCCAAAAAGCTACGCAAAAACGTCAGGAAAGCACCGCTAAATATAGCGGCACTTTACTGCCGACGCCCGCTCACCCCAGTGTGCCCTTAAAAAAGTGTAAATCATTGGGAAGTGCATCATACACAAGGAGATACAGGGGAACTATACCTATCTATTTAACAGTTTCAAAAAACAGTTACCTTCTCGGCATGCCGGAATTGCTAACTGCCACATTTGTAAAATCTGAATTAGGGGATTGGCGCTGTTCACTAGTATAAAATAAATAAATCCACTATAAACAAACTGCTACTACAAGGAAAGCATTTTACCCCAATTATAAATGAATGAAAAGTGTAACACGGTGTAAATACTGTTTGAAAAATAAAAATAAGTGCTAAGAATAGTCACAAAAATGTGCAGACTGCCCAAGGTGAAAAATGAAAATAATACATAAAATAATAAAATAGAACTCCAAACAATAATGAGTGATCGATCAAGTGTGTATAGAAAGTGGTTATCAAAGTCCACAAAAAATGAATAATAAATAAATAATAAATAATATATATACAATAAAAAGTATAGGTGAGTTATACCTAAGAGTGGGGACAAACACACTGTTGCCCACTATAAATAAGTGTGTATACTAATGTAGCTAAATAATGGAAAAATATTGAAAAAAATGTGTTGAAAAAAAGTGAAAAAAACACAAAACAAAAATAAAAAATAAAAAAGAAAAAATAGGAAAAAATGTAAAGTCCAGGTAACCACAAAATTGTTATCAAAAAGCAACACAAAAACAACAAGTGCCGTGAAAATTAGTTCTGTCGTTCAGTAAAACAGTTCTAGTGCAACAGGCTAGTGCATCTTCAAAGGTTACAGGTAAGTCCGTCCCAGTGGTTGTATACTGTCCAGTGTGGAGTCCCCTCTAGTGCCCCCACTCACCAGAGCGCCCAACCCCTGCAGGGGTAATGAGCATGTAGATCCAAATCTGATGATCCAATCGGTCGGTGTCCCCCTCACCACCTTTTATCACTTGTGTCACCAGATCGTTTTCAAAGGACATCCATCCGGACCAGTTACCATGTGCAGGGAGAAGAGAAGAGCCTCATAGTGTAATTCCGAATGTAAATTTATTAAGCTCAAGCTTACAACAAGAATAAATAAAATCCAAAGATTAAAAACAAATAGCACTCTGCCGGCAGACGGATAATAAACTGCCACATTTGCTTGTGCTCTCAACCAAACTGTCAAACCATGAAATGTCTGGTGTCATAACTGATCACATGGGTAGCTCCATAGCAGTTGCAGATCAAACAGAAGCAGCTTCCTTGGCTGAAAAGGAGAAGGGTTTGTACAAGTTGTTTGATTGTACAAGTTGTTCTGCTCACTTCTAAGTTAGGAGTACTGCTTTAACACGGAATTCACATGACTGTGTTCGCTGCCTGTCCATGCAGGCATTAGCGAGCACCGTTCACAGTGTCCCCGATCGGGCGCATGAAGCCCCGCCCACATGCTGCCTGCATTATGGTAGGTACAGAAATACTGTGGTGGCACAGCACACATTTACAGAAAGTATATGAACTGTGTGGCTTCCTTGCACAGGAGGGCTGAATGACAATTCATACATGACCCAGATTGCATATATTATCCATCATGGATATCTTTCAAGATGAAACATTCCTTGAAACTCCTGCTATGAAATCAAATTTATATGTATATGTTGCATGTCTGTTTGCTGACAGATTAAGATTTATAAACCAACTTAATGAACAGAAAAGCATGGCTAAAGATGCAGATTGCAAATTCTTACCTAGGAAGTGTTGACAGGTTAAGCTTATTATAAAAAATATATAGAAAAGGTGTGAATTAATTTTAATCAATAATTTCTACAGAAAGTTCTGCAGCATAGTAGACACAATCCTAGCACATCTGTTTAGGAGTCAATTAAGATTATTATTCCTGCCTTTTTTATTATATGGGAGTTAATTTTAATTGATCACTTCTGTACAAAGTTCTGCAGCATAGTAGACACAATTCTAGCACATCCATTTAGGAGTTGATTAAAATTATTATGCCTGTGTTTGTTAATATATGTTTGATAAATATCCACACAGGAGGAATAATTTATACTACTAGCATTTGCCATATGGTATTCGTATCGTATATCTATTTTAATAGCTGACACTAATATACATTTTTTTTTTTTTTTTTTTTAGTTTACGCATTAATTATTTTAGATTCAGATAGGCCAACCTGATAATGTGGAGTGTTTTTTATAAAGTTTCTTTTTTATATTTTTTTATTTTAAGGAATAGATAGAGAGCCAATACATAAGCCTCAGCTATATGCTGGAGGTAAAAAAAGAACGTAAACACGCCCCCCTTCATGACCAGGCCATTTTTTGCGATACGGCAAGGCATTACTTTAACTGACAATTGCACGGTCATGCAACGCTGTACATACATGAAATGTATGTTATTTTTTTCCCACAAACAGAGCTGTCTTTTGGTGGTACAGTATTTGATCACCACTGCTTTTTTATCTTTTCCGCTATAAACAAAAAAAAAAAGACCAACCATTTTGAAAAACAAAAACAACATTTTTTACTTTCTGCTATAAAACATATCCAATAAAAAAAAAATAAAAAATAAAATTTCTTCATAAATTCAGGCCAATATGTATTCTGCTACATATGTTTGGTAAAAAAAAAATCCCAATAAGCGTATATTGATTGGTTTGCGCAAAAGTTATAGCGTCCACAAGCTATGGTATATATACTGGATTTTTTTTTTATTTGTTTTATACTAGTAATGGTGGAGTTCAGAAGCTTATAGCAGGATTGCGGTGAATATTCTGACACTAACTGACACTTTTCACTCTTTGTGGGAACCAATGACACTAATGGCCCATACACACGATCCGAATATCGTACGAAAGCGGTCGTCCCAGGAAGGATTGTACGATATTCAGATAATGTGTACACTACTTTCGACAGCCGATCACGACCGTTCATCCGATATTATTCGATCGGACATACATGAAAATTTTCTTTGTACGATTCCAGATCGTACGATTTTCGTTTAGTCGGTATAGTTGTCGTCCGAAAATACAATACAAATACATTACAACACAAGACATTACTTCCGATTTTTTTGTCTGTCGTACGAGAATTTTCATGACTTTGTTTAGCTATTCAATTTCTACTTGCGATTATTAAGCAAGAACGGTCGTACGATCGGTCGTACGATATTCGGAACGTGTGTACGAGGCATAATACTGTGATTGGTGCTTAAAATATGCACTGTCACTGTACTAATAACATTGGCTGGCAAGGGGTTAAACATCTAGGGCGATCAAGGGATTGAATGTGTGCCTAGCCAGTGTTTATGTGTGCACTGTGACGTGCTTTTACTAAGTGAAGTAATGCATTTTATTCCCTGCTTTGCGAGAGTATGAGAGAGTATTGCTGTACCTGCTGGATATATCCCTGACCATCTGTTTAAAGAACCAGAAAGATTAAGGCACAACACAGGCATATTTTTTACTGGTTTCTGGTAAGAATACATATTGGAAGGTGGTGTTGAATAACTAATCACAAATGTTTTGGATTGCACATTCCTGTTCAGCACAGTGGATTGATATATGTAGAATGCATATATCAATCCACTGTGGACTTTTTGTAAATACACATATATTTTGCTAAGCACAGTTGATTATTGGTGTGAATCATTATTGGATTAAGGTTGCAATTTTCATACGTGATGGTATATTCTGACACATACAGTATACTGGATTTTCTGATATCTTCTCATATTATTTGACACTTTTTAATATTCTTTGGCACTAAAGGGTTTGCACAGTTATCCATTATCTATACCCTCTGTGTTCCATTATTAGCAGCAGGTGTGTGCCATCATCATCATCAACAGCAGGTGTGTTCCATCATCACCAGCAGATATGTTCCATCATCACCAGCAGATGTATTCCATCATCACCAGCAGATATGTTCCATTATCACCAGCAGATGTATTCCATCATCACCAGCAGATATGTTCCATTATCACCAGCAGGTATGTTCCATTATCACCAGCAGATATGTTCCATTATCACCAGCAGGTATGTTCCATCATCACTGGCAGATGTGTTCCATCATCACCAGCAGATGTGTTCCATCATCACCGGCAGATGTGTTCCATCATCACCAGCAGGTGTGTTCCATCACCATCATCAAATGTGTTCCATTATCACTAGCAGGTGTGTTCCATCACCATCAACAGATGTGTTTATTAGCAGCAGCTAGCTGTGTTTCAGAATCATCCGTAGGGTGTGCTTCATCATCTGCAGCAACTGTGTTCCACAATCACCAGTTGATGTGCTCCATCATCATCAACAGATGTGTTCATGGATCACCAGATTACAAGCAAAAAAAAAAAAAAAAGAGTTAAGTGCAGATATGTTCCATTATCACCAGCAACTGTGTTCTGTTATTAGCAGCAGGTGTACTCCATCATCATCACCAGCAGGTGTGTTCCATTATCACCTGCAACTGTGTTCCATCATCATCATCATCATCATCAACAGCAGGAGTGTTCCACCATCACCAGCAGATGTGTTCCATCATCACAAGCAGGTATGTTCTCTTATCACCAGCAGATGTGTTCCATCATCACCAGCAGATGTGTTCTATCATCAACAGCAGATGTGTTCTATCATCAACAGCAGGTGTGTTCCACCATCACCAGCAGATGTGTTTCATCATCACCAGCAGATGTATTATATCATCAACAGCAGGTGTGTTCGCTCATCACCAGCAGATGTGTTCCATCATCACCAGCAAATGTGTTCTATCATCAACAGCAGGTGTGTTCTACCATCACCAGCAGATGTCTTCCATCATCACCAGCAGATGTGTTCTATCATAAACAGCAGGTGTGTTCCACCATCACCAGCAGATGTGTTTCATCATCACCAGCAGGTCTGTTCCATCATAACCAGCAGATGTGCCCCATCATCATCAACAGATCATCAGCAGCAGCTGTGTTCCAG
The DNA here is from genome assembly GCA_037952835.1 of Lithobates septentrionalis. NCBI lineage: Eukaryota > Metazoa > Chordata > Amphibia > Anura > Ranidae > Lithobates > Lithobates septentrionalis. The sequence continues at coordinate 1,547,770 of JBBDGP010000083.1, read as the reverse complement.
AATCACCAACAGGGTGTGGTTCATTATCTGCAGCAGCTATGTTCCACAATCACTAGTAGATGTGCTCCAGATTTCCTTCATGTGTTATATGGGGAATCTACCAGCACCCAAGCCCCAAGCCTGAGGTCGCCCCCCCCCAAACTAGGGGACACCCTCAAGGGCCACCAACAGCCTCCTCAGTACTCCATCTCCATCTTCCACCCAACTGCCACTGCCCCTGCTGGCATGACTCATGCCTATTTATGAGAAGGCCTCCACCCTGCCACCCCCCATACTGGGAATTGGCTGAAGTCCTCTTAAATATTCCTAACAGCCCCTCCTAGCTTCCCCCCACTATGTCTAGAACATTCTCCAATGGTCCAGAGAACAAGGTGAGGCACCAGAAGAGGTGTCAGGATGAGTCATCCAGCCGCTGAGTCACTAATCCCTGACCCAGATTTACAACCCAGGCCTGGCTCTCAGCCAAGCCAATTTACCTGCACTAACAATTAAACCTATTTACAACTAGCATGCTAGCTAGAGGGTGCTACATGATTTTGGGACAGGAAGTGAAGGTGAATCTTTCTGACAAAAGGCCTAGCAGATTTCTTAATGTTTTCATACGCTATTGAAAAGTTAAAAAAAATGTTTTGATTTTGCATGCACTTTAACGGATAATAAGTTATTCATGCAAATTGCATCCAAACAGCAAAGTCTACCTGTATTTGCTTTTTTTTAAAAATAAAGATGGATAATAAAATGGAAGATTGAAAAATACTGTTCATTCTAGAGCGTATACAGTATAGTGATCTTCTCTATGATGAACCCTGTATATTTTACTGTAGTTCTGACAGAACTATCCTTTCAACTAACAAAATACCAATATGTCAAGAAATTTAGCTTTATTAATTGTGATTGGTTTATGGAATTGTTTATGGTGTGCCCGGACTCTGACTTCTCGGATTGTAAAACACTTCTAACAGAATATCAACATGAAAGTGTAGATTTATAGTTAAAAAGTAGTAGAAAAGATGGCGTGATGGTTACTCACAATTTTCAATGACTTTAGGTGGTAAGCTACAGTGAACAATAAAGTAAATGGTTTATTGTACTGAAAGACTGTTTAACTTTAAGTGACACTAAACGTCACCCACTGACGAAGGACAGCCGAAGCGGCACCCCCTCTACAGTAAAATGCAGAATCACGTATATATACATACATATATACATGATTCAGTGAAGCGCGGCTGCCCTGTAGCAGTAATACAGGAGAATACTGCAGAGATTGGTGTTTAGCATTCAGGACTTCCCACCGTTGGTGGAAGTAGAAGATAAAGAGGACTTATGACATCATGTGACTGGATAGACGACCCCAGGAAAAGGGTATCTATGCAGATAATTTTTTAAATACCAGCCTAGGGTAGTGGGCAGAATGAGGTGAATTTGAGGCCGAGGTGAGCCAGGCACCCGAAACACACAGAAATGTGTTGCATGCAGAAGATATTTTAGCAATCTTTGGGTCTTCAAGAGAGTGAAGATTGGTGGCATGAGTGGATGACCGCATTTTGAAAATTTTATTCTAGCAATAGGCCCACAGTGGCAGTTCAGACATTTATGATATTATCTCAGTACAGCACTGTCTTTATATCAGTACTGACTGTACAATGTGATTAAATGTGAATAAGATACTGTATGATATATATGCCAATAAAATTCAAATAAATATCAAAATAATAATAAATCTCTTCAATAAATGATAAGTGCAAATAATGTGTTAGTGTCCTTCTTTACAAATGAATGTCCTCCTACTAATTGATTGATTTGTATTATATAGTCCAACTATAAAGCCATTATCAATATATTCCAGAAGTTAGTAAATAGTTCTCCAAGTGACAAAAAACATGCCATTAATGATACTAGTGTCCTTGTTGACTTATGTTGATCGGTCGAATATTGTGCAATTCATGTATTCAACTCATGAAAACAAATACATATACTTACCTCCAGTATTTGACCCAAAAATATCTTAGGTCAAAAGAGAGCTTTTCCCTTTAAACCGGGTAGGCATAGTCACAGATATTCAGATATTCCTCCAGATTCAAGTCCCACAGGTACTCAATTTATCTCCATCCTCCTTGATCATGCCATATTCCTTCCACCAAAGATTTAAAAGTGCATATCTGATGCACTACAGAAAACAAGCCTCCTTCCCCTTAAGAATATTGGTCACCAGACACTCACAAGATGGCAAATTGCAAATTTCCATGTGTTCAGCTTGACGTCATCGGTCCCACCGTATGCATTATGTCACTGAACGCGTGACTTCAACAGGTGAAGTTGGGGACAAGGGGAACCAGGCACCCGACACATCCAGAAGTGTTTTGCATACAGAGGATACTTCAGCAAGCTTTGGGTCTCCAAGAGATGGATGATTGGTGGCATAAGTGGCAGGATGGCTAAGTATTAAGTCTTTTTTTAGTTAGACCACATTTAGAAAATTCTACTCCAGCAATAGGTCCACAATGGCTGTTCATACATTTATGAGTGTATCAGTATTGAACATGTTGCCTTAATACGGATATGGAATTGGTTAGCCTAATATGGATGACCTTCTTGATGGAACTTGGATCAGGAATGCAACCACAGTGTTGTCACTACATTTCCCAACACAGGAAGGTAAGGGGCATAAAAAGAGGAGGGGCCTGTACAGAGGGGCAGCACCAATAATGTGTCCCTGGGGTAGTATAAACCCCATCTTTTCTTCAGACCTCTACCAGGTATATTGCCATAGAGCTCAGTTCTTTAGACACATTATCATCCTTCTGCTCAGATACTTCTGACATTAGCTGCTTTGAAGAGGTATATTTACTTCACCCACAGACAATTTATTCAAACATTCCTCATCTCCGGCACAGCAGGCTCTCTCGTTTCCACGTTAGCTTTACACTTGTCTCTATTTAAGGCATTTTCAATAGATAGATGGTTATTTATACCGTAGAGATTGCTGCCGGTTTCTCAGCTGGCAACAGTGAATGACAAAAAGCCATAGAGAAGGCAGAGTACCATAAATTGCAACTTTATTTAGATTAGAAAAATTATTATTAAATACAGGAATAAATTATTACTGAGAAATAGGCACCATAGTTGCCATGTGCCCTTGATTTCTTTAGAAACTCATTTTATTTTTCAGTTCTTGTTTGTTAAAGTTAAACCCTAAGTGGTTGTATTTTAAAAAATCCAGTTACATATTTACTTGGTTTTTTTAAAATTAAATATATCGTTTTAATTAGTCTTTGAAACCGCTATAATCCTTTGTACAGCGGCACTGGGAGAGGGCAGGAGAGCACTCTGAGCTAATCAGGGCTCTTTTTCTTTTGCAAATTGCTGTCCATCTCATAATGGAAGCTTCCTGATAAGGGGATAGAGGTGTGACTTTATCACTCTGCTTCTGCTCTCTCATCTAATCACAGATGGGGGCAGGTCCTATACCAGAATGTATAAATATATATCTTTATCACATTGGTTGTTTTTAGTAGAGTTTTATACTAAAATATTGATATCGCCATCATTCTAAAATTCAGGACATGACACATAATTCTGAAATAGTATTGTACTTTTAACAAATTAAAATAATTAAAAAAAACTCTTAGGTCTCATGTACATTTTAGAGCTGCATTGTGGGGTACAATAACAAAAGTGCATTAACGTGTATTGTATTTATGTATGTATTTTTTTTTTATTTTTTTTTTACAGTTTTCTTGAGATAGGTTCGTTAATGGATTTAAAGTGACTTTATAAAATAAAAGTGCCTCCTGCAAAGAAGATAACAAATACTCATTTGTTACACTTCCATTGACAGTTGCTGTAATGAAAAGCAATTGCCACCAGGGTCCCACATTGCCAATTTTTTTGGTCCACATCAGAACCCTACATTGCCAATTTTTTGGTTCACTTCAGAACCCTACATTGCCAATTTTTTAGTCCACTTGAGAATCCTACATTGCCAGTTTTTTGTTCCACACAATCTTTATTAAGGAAAAATGGGAACATAGATAGAACAAAATCACACTTTAAACAACCAGAGTGCAGAGTACCAAATATAAATGTAAGATTTATACACAAGTGTAATGAAATGAAGGGTCTTGAGTTCTTCATCAGGCCACACGCCCCGATATCCATAAGAAAGTAATAATAATAATAATAATAAAGGTAACAGATAGCTAAGGAATGCAAAGAGAGGATTACACAATATGTTACGTACTAAGAGTAAACAGCAATATGTGGACATATCATCTTTGTCAACAAGGGTGTCAGGAGCCTTCTGGAATGAAGGGCGAGTAGCAAGGATCGTCAAAGGGTGAGTATCCAGGACTGACTCTAGCATCAATCCAGTGGCCTGTCACTGGAAGAGAGGCTACCCAAGAAAAGATACGTCTCTCAAAGGATGAACAAGAAGAAGGAAGAAGAAAAAAAATGACAATTTTTTGTCCCACTTCAGAATCTCATGTTGCAATTTTTTGTGGCCCACTGTAGAATCCCACATTGCCAATTTTTTGGTCCACCACGGTTGCTCAGTGACTCTTACTGCCAACCTCCACATCACAGAAGGAACCAATAAGTGCCAGTGGGGGACCAGGAATATATATCTGTTGGTGAAAGGCCTTCTTCTCTTCTATACAGCAGCCTTCAATGGAGTTGGCCTTCTTTGGTGGAAATATTTCCATTGACTTTAATGTGGTACTCCAGGCAAACAGCTGAATACATTGTTGATATACAGGTATATATTCACTCCTATAATACAGTTCTGAAAGATGACTATGCTACTTGCTGGTTTAGCATTTGTGTTTCCTGGGTGAACTTATTGGACAAAGGTAATGATTTTAGTTCATTATCCAATAAACAGGTTGGAGGCAGAAATGTGATCTAGGAAGCAGCAATGCTAACCATAAAACTGTGCAGTGTGAAAATTGTGTGCAAATCTAAAGACTGACTGGATAAAAGTATAAGCCCTTTGCAGGCATTTCACATGTATAGATCTCTGTTCTGTTCTACTTATTTGATTTTTTCTGTGTTGTATTGTAGCATATCATTTTGTTATTTATTTTGTAGTATGCTGACATCTAATGGTGGTATTGGGTCACTACAACTTGTTTACATATGAGATTTGGTTACTCCCTCTGTACCCCCCTAATGTTTACTGTTAATTGGTTAATTCCTTGCTAGACCCCTCCCTGTTTCTTCCATGTTCACTTAGTCAGTGCTAGTATTTTACAGGTATGTATGCAAGTAAGTATGTATGTCACATGTATAGATCTCTGCTCTGTCCCATATACTTGTATTTTTATGTGTTGTATTGAACTTTATCAGTTTGCTATTGTTTTGTAGTATGCTGGCATCTAATGGTGGTTTTGGGTCACTACAGCATGTTTACCTATGAGATTTGGTTTCTCCTTCTATACTCTCCTCCTGTTTAGTGTTAATTAGTTCAGTCCTGGCAACACCCTGTTTATTCCACATTCCCTCAGTCAGTATTTTGCAGGGACAGGGCTTGGGAAAGTAATTGACTTCTTGAGGCTCCATTCACATATGCTGCGACCGCGGCTCACGGCATGGGGTCCGGTGTGTCCCCGTTCACCGATACAGGTTCGAATCAGGTCCAAATTTTTTCATTGACTTCGCAACTAAATCGGACCAGAAGACACACTTCTTTAATGTGGACTGCGGCCATCCCGGAGCTCCTTTGAGAGCCGGTCACAATATCTTTTTATGCGAATTGGATGCAGGGAAACCCACATCCAATTTGCATATGTGTGAACCCGGCCTAAACTTCAAAAGCCTGGAAAAACATCTGTACTTATTTAAAAATAAAATGGCATTGGATTCAACTTCTGCGTCTCTTCTGTGAAGAGTTAGAGTGGTTGCAAACCCCTTTGTGCAACTTGTACCTATAGGTAAGCCTATAATAAGGCTCACCTATAGGTACTGTAAATATCTCTTAAATGTGCGCCGTTTAGGAGATATTTACCTTGAAGTGCACCAATGATGTCATCGGTGCATGCACTGTGAAGAAACGGCCCTCCGTACCGTTTATTCACTAGCAAGTGCTGAGACCGACGTCACGCGACTCCGGCCAATCACAGAGCCGGAGTCCGCGCCCCCAGGAGGAAGAGGGGCGAAGATGGATGTGGCCACCAGCAGGGACAGCGCAGGCTTTGTTTGCAGGATGGTGCCACATAATGGGCTAGTATGCGATGCATACTAGCCCATTATGCTTTTACTTTGCTGGGAAAAAAGAGGAAGTAAAACCTATCAGGGTTTACTTCTTCTTTTACCACTTGCTGTCCGTGCTATATTGAATGACGGCCACAGCGTGGACCTGAATTTCCGGGAGGCCGTCATATGACGGCCTCTCCTTTGCACGCTCCCTGCGCGCGGGCTGTGATCACCGAGTCACTGAGACTCGGTGATCACAGATCCGAGTAAAGGGCCGGTCCCAGCCCCTTACCACGTGATCAGCTGTCAGCCAATGACAGCTGATCACATGATGTAAACAAAAGCTCGGTAATTGTTTTTTTTCTCCTCACGCTGATAGCGTGAGGAGAAAAAAAAAGCCGATCACTGGCTTATCTGCAAGGGACATCGGTCCTGGAGAGGAAGAGGCAATTATGCCTCATCTGTGCCCACCAGTACCCCCTGCCAGTGGCACCTGTCATTACCACCTGCCAGTGCCCACCAGTGCCACCTATCAATGCCCATAAGTGCCACCTATCAATGCCCACAAGTGCCACCTATCAATGCCCACCAGTGGTGCCAATCAGTGCCACCTAGCAGTGCTGCCTATCAGTGTAACTGATCAGTGCCCTTTATTGCCACCCATCAGTGCCCATCACTGCCAACCATCTGTGCCCATCACTGCCACCTATCGGTGCCCATCAGTGCCGCCTCATCAGCGTACATCAATGAAGCAGAAAAATTACCTGTTTGCAAAATTTTATAACAAAATATAAAAAAATAAATACATTTTTTAAAATTCTTTTTTTTAAAAATTTTTAACAAAAAATAAAAACCACAGAGGTGATCAAATACCACCAAAAGAAAGCTCTATTTGTCAGGGAAAAATGATAAAAATTTCATTTGGGTACAGTGTAGCATGACCGCGCAATTGTTATTCAAAGTGCGACAGCGCTCAAATCTGAAAATTGGTCTGGACAGGAGGGGGGTTTAAGTGCCCAGTAAGCAAGTGGTTAAAGTGGCGTTCCACCCACTTTTACAACTCTTCAGCATCCCTCACTAAACTGTGCACTGTAAACGAATTGGATATTTTTTTATTTTTTTTATTCAGCACCTACTGTATATCTGCTGTATTCATTTTTCACTTCCTCCTCCCTGGCCGTGGCCCATCGCATCATTTCCTGTTTGCAATGCCTTCTGGGAAGGGGCGGCAACCTCCTCTGACACTGCCGTTGCTATGGAAACCTGACCTGAAACCTATTACACTGCTTGTGCTGCACTGAGCATGTGCGAGATCTGCAAGGATGAGATCCAGGAAGAAATACAGTCTGGCTTCAGATGCCCACACTTAAGATGGCCACGGCCTGCTGTAAGTTTATAAAATAACAAACTACTGCTATAAACTAACAAAACAGACCTTAGTTTACAGACTAACTTTGCTAGAATACATTAAGCTTGTGTATTATTGGGTTATTTTTATTTAAAAAGTATAATTTCGGCCGGAACACCACTTTAAGCTGCCTGTGGATGGTGCCAAGTCAGCAGGTGACCATACTCTCCGAACAGAGTGTCAATATGTCAGTGCATAAAGCGGCATTTGAAACAGAACAATCTCTTTTTTCTCCAGAGTTTGGCTTTAACCACTTCAGTACCCGGCCATTGTCAAATGACGTCCCCAGATGGGATCTCCCATCCTGGGTGGACGTCATATGACGGCCTGGGCTTCCCGGCCGTCACTCGGGTTGCTCGGGACCCGGTGCGTGTGCCCAGCGGCCGCGATGTCCGCCGGGCACCTGCGATTGCCCGTTAACCGGGCCGGACCGTAGATCTGTGTGTGTAAACACACAGACCCACGTCCTGTCAGTTGAGAGGAGAGCGATCTGTGTTCCCAGTACAGCGGAACACTGATCGGTCTCCTCCCCTTGTACGTCCCCTCCCCCTACAGTTAGAATCATTCCCTAGGAAACACATTTAACCCCTTGTGTCCCCCTAGTGGTTAACCCCTTCACTGCCTGTCACATTTACACAGTAATCAATGCAATTTTATAGCATTGATCGCTCTATAAATGTGACTGGTCCCAAAAACATGTCAAAAGTGTCCGATGTGTCCGCCATAATGTCGCAGTCACGAAAAAAAATTGCGATCGCCGCCATTACTAGTAAAAAATATATATATATATTTTTTTTTTTTAAATGCCATAAATCTATCCCATATTTTGTAGACACTATAACTTTTGCGCAAACCAATCAATATAGGCTTATTGAGATTTTTTTTACCAAAAATATGTAGAAGAATACGTATCGGCCGAAAAAATGTGTTTTTTTTTTAAAAAAAATTGCCATATTTATTATAGCAAAAAATAAAAAATATTGTGTTTTTTTTCAAAATTGTCGCTCTTCTTTTGTTTATAGCGCAAAAAATAAAAACCGCAGAGGTGATCAAATACCACCAAAAAAAGCTCTATTTGTGGGGAAAAAAGGACGTCAATTTTTTTGGGGTACAACGTTGCACGACCGCGCAATTGTCGTTTAAAATGCAACAGCGCTGAAAACTAAAAATTGGTCTGGGAAGGAAGGGGGTGAAAATGCCCGGTATTGAACCGGTTAAGCTGCCTGTGGATGGTGGCAAGTCAGCAGGTGACCATACTCTCCGAACAGAGTGTCAATATGTCAGTGCATAAAGCGGCATTTGAAACAGAACAATCTCTTTTTTCTCCAGAGTTTGGCTTTAATCAGTTTGTGAAGGCAGCTTGCCCTGAAATATTTTCATGAATTATCACATTGAGTTGCTTTTCTCTCTTTTTTTTTTTCTGCCAACTCTGCTAATAGCAACTTCCATCCCTCTGTATGTCAAATGCCTGGCAAGGGGGATCATTTAAAATTGTATAATATACAGAAAGATTGGAATATTTTATAAATGGACCAGCTAACGTTTAGTAGGGATGTGCAGACCCAGCAAAAGTGTTCATAGTTTGGCTTTGAAATTGAAGGCACATCATTTTATTGACCAGCTGTCAGTTTCTTTGCTGATGAAGTTTAGCTGTGGACTATCACATTTCATGTTGCATATTATAGCCCCTTGGGGGGCTCTACCTGTATGACTATTGCCTTGGGCCCCACCTGTGCCAGATCCCCCCTATCCTGTCTAGCAGAACATACTGGGACATGTAATTCACCAGCTAATGGGTAATGCAACCCCCCCATACTTGTATTGGCTTTCTCTATTCCATAGTATAGTTCTTTCTAACAGCTTTTTTTTGCAGCTGGAATCCCCATAATGCTTCGCCTGTATATTATACTTTTAAATAAAACCAATTAAATCATGCAATAATTCAAATTCCTCATCATATAAAATATTTACAAAACACCCACGTATACATATATGCACAATTCACAATAAACATTAGAAACCGTGCAGGGGAAAAAAAAAAAAAAAAGCCAGCCACAAATCATGAAACAAACATTAGATGCGGGAGCACCTGGATGTCATTAAACCGCACACCTGCGCTTCTTACTGCTCCGCGCAAACAGCTCCACAAAACACGGCGAGTATTGGATATCATTCATGTTTATGTATCACCTTTACAAAGCGACCATGGCTGCTGTAATAGCCGAACTCTAACCAGGTATCTAAAACACATTGCAATTCATACCGTTCATGTATTCTTTAACCGCTTCAGCCCCGGAAGATTTTACCCCCTTCCTGACCAGAGCACTTTTTTGCGGCACTGAGTCGCTTTAACTGACAATTACGCGGTCGTGCAACGTTGCACCCAAACAAAATTGGCGTCCTTTTTTTCTCACAAATAGAGCTTTCTTTTGGTGGTATTTGATCACCTCTGTGGTTTTTATTTTTTGTGCTATAAACACAAAAAAGCGACAATTTTGAAAAAATAACGCATTATTTTTTTACTTTTTGCTATAATAAATATCCCCCCCAAAAAAATATAAAAAAATTTTTTTCCCCAGTTTAGACCGATATGTATTCTTCTACATATTTTTGGTAAAAAAAAAAAATCGCAATAAGCGTATATTGGTTTGCGCAAAAGTTTTAGCGTCTACAAAATAGGGGATAGTTTTATGGCATTTTTATTATAATTTTTTTTTAGTAGTAATGGCGGCGATCTGCGATTTTTATTGGGACTGCGACATTATGGCGGACACATCGGACATTTTTTACACTATTTTGGGACCATTGTCATTTATACAGCGATCAGTGCTATAAAAATGCATTGATTACTGTGTAAATGACACTGGCAGTGAAGGGGTTAACCACTTGGGGCGATGAAGGGGTTAAGTGTGTCCTAGGGAGTGATTCTAACTGTGGGGGGATGGGCTTCAAGTCACATGACAGCGATCACCGCTCTCGATGACAGAGAGCAGTGATCTCTGTCATGACACGAGCCAGAACGGTGAAATGCCTCGTTTTTCATAGGGACTTCCCCGTTCTGAGGCTCCGTGACACGATCGCCAGGAGACAGGCAGACATCTGGTCCCGCCGGCACGGTATCGCTGTCAAGGTCATGCTGTGCGCGACGGGCGCGCGCGCGCCTGCTGTCCCCGGCTCTTAAAGGGGACTTACAGGTACGCCCATTTGCCCACCGCTGCCATTGTGCCGATGTAGATCGGCGTGAGGCGGTCGGCAACTGGTTAACTACAGTACTTAAGGACCAGGCCTATTTTTCAAACTTGTTGTTTACAAGGTAAAAGGCTAGAAAATTACTTATAACCCCCAAACATTATATATATATATTTTTTTCAGACACTCTACAGAATAAAATGGCGGTCGTTGCAATACTTTCTGTCACACTATATTTGTTCAGCGCTCTTACAGGCGCACTTTTTTTTGGAAAAAATACACCTTTTTGAATTAAAAAATAAGACAACAGTAAAGTTAGCCCAATTTTTTTCTATATAAAATATCATTAAAGTACTGTAGATGTAAACCCAATCACTAAAATCTCATGAAAGCTCTACATGTATTTTCAGAACTCATTCTCAATACATTTACAATGGAAGAAAGCCTAAGTATAATTATTCCTAAAGTAGTTGTAAAGGATTTTTTTAAAATAACAAACTTGGTATACTTACCTTCTCTGTGCAATGGTTTTGCACAGAGCAGCCCCGACCATCCTCTTCTTGGGTCTCCTCACTGGCGCTTCTGACTCCTCCCCCTTGCTGAGTACCCCCATAGCAAGACACATCCCGAGCCACACTGTGTGTGTCTATTGACACACATAGAGGGCTGAGCCTCGCCTCTCGCTCTCTCCTTATGGGCTGTGCTTGCCAGTAGCACTAGCCAATGACTCCCGCTGCTGCCTCCATGGCCAGTGAGGAGAAAGAGAGAGAGACGCTGCTCTCGGGCACAGTGCTAAATCAAGATCGTGCTCAGGTAAGTATAGGGTGGGCTTGGGGGGCAGTGCCGGGACAAAGTCATCTAGAGCCCAGGGTGAACATGCCAAACTGCACCCCCTCAGGTATGTATGAGCATTGAGCACTAATCTAAATGCTTATCCCCTGAGCATAAATTCCCTCCCCTCCCAGGACAAATCCACACCCCTGCTGAATTCCCCCTCCCAGCACAAATCTTAGCCCCCAATCCCCCTCCCAATTCAAATCCTCTCTCTCCACAAATCCCCCCAGCACAATCCACCCCTCCCAAAAAAACTAAAAAAAAAAAAAATGCTCCTAGCGAAAATCTTCTACCCCTCAAATTTCTCCTATGAGTACACATCCTCTCCCCCCACTACACATCCCCCTTCTAGCACAAATCCCCCCTCCCAAAAAATAAACCCCCCCCAGCACAAATCCCCTCCCCCTCCCAACACAAATAATCACTCCTAGCACCTCCCCAAATTCCCTCTCCTAAAACATTTCTTACCCCCTACAGCCCTCCCAATTCTTTCACCCAAAACAAATCCACCTCCCTCTCAATCTCCTCACAGACACTCCCCCCCGCCTCACATGATACCACAGTGCCCAGGGCAACTGCCCCTCCTGCCCTCCCCTTGTCCCGGCCCTGTTGGGGGGGAGCTGCTTGCAGAAGGATTTTTACCTTAATGTATAGAAAGCATAAAAAGCCTTTTGCATTTAGAACCACTTTAAAAATCCCCCCCCCCCCTTTCTCCTACCTATCTTGCTTAACCTGTACAAAAAAAATCTATATATTTACCTATTTTTAACCACATGATTCAGCTCTGACTCAGGGATGTGCTCAACAATGGCTGGGAATTCCGGGAGCTCTGATGTCATCCATAGGCTCCCATGGCCCAGCCGTTGTCGACACTCTCTTCTCTCCCCTGCAGCAGCCACTCACTGACACAGGAGAATTAGAGCTACGGGATCATGTGACCAGACCAGAGTGGACTGAAAATGAGTTATTATGCACATCTTTTTTATACAGGCTAGGCAGGAGAGTAGAAGGGGGGGGGGGGGCATTTTTAAGAATAGTAAGGATTAGGCTTTTTTCCCTTTTAAGTTTGCAGAATTCATTATAAACAATAAATATTCAGCTGTGGCTGGAACATTCCCCACCCTACATCTGCACCTACACAATGGGACAGGGATGCACGATCATTGACCTAATATTGACCTAATATGACCACATAGGTCAATGATCTCACAAGTATCACCACCCCTTTATGTATGGACTGCAGGCAGGGAATCCCCTGCACACAGCTTATTGGCCCAGCATTGACATCTGATGTCGGGGTTCAGAGCAAACCTGGAACTGAACCTATCCCTACCAGTAATACCTAGTAGTAGTTAGTCACATTCAACTGGACTTGATCTGTAATGTTGAAGACTTTACATGGCTTCTCCAAGACACTTTTTCAGTTCTAATGAGAGTCAGGAGCATACCCCAGCATTTGTATCCAAACAGGTAGCAGCAACAATTGAACCAATCACCATGGAATGCGTCAAGGCAGATATGTCAAATCCCATTCCATGATGACAAGGTCAAGGTGTATGTGCTACCTGTGTAGGTACAAATGGGACCAATGGTTCCTGGTTCAAATCCCAATCAAGACACTATCTACATGTTCTCCCCGTGATTGCATGGGTTTCCTTTTGGTAATCTGGTTTCCTCCAACACTCCAAAGATATGCTAATAGGTCAAATGTCTCCTGTCTAAATTGGCCCTAGTATTTCCGTGCATTGGATGTATGCGAGATAGGAACCTTCGATTGTAAGCTCCTTGAGGGTAGGGACTGATGTGAATGCACAGTATGTAAAGCACTGTGTAAATTGTCGGTGCTATATAAATACCTGAAATAAATAAATAAATAAGAAGTGGCTTGAATGAGCTACAAAACATCTTCAACGTTACAGAACAAGTCCAGGCGAATGTTACTTTAGCTATACCATGGCCTGGATAAATGAAAACTATGACGGACCGCGTGGCACCTCGCTTGGGTGCCTCTGCCAAACAGTGCTTCCTCACCACTGGGAATTGCACTCAAGAACTAGACGACACTAGCTTAGGTGCAAACAGGAACTCTTTTATTGTAAATTCACACATAATTTACGCCACACAAAATCAGATAAGAGCTTGATCACGTTATCCTAAACTATGCAAACTTTATACTGTAATATCATCAGTATGTCTAACAGTACATCTAATGAACAGCTAGCTGCTAACAGTAACCTAATTCAACAGTGATCTAATTACCAGTAAGCTAATCAACAGCTAGCCCACCCCAGACAGCCTGGCAACAAGTCCACATTCCTGGATACACAAAGTACATTACTCATGCTGTCCTTCAGGTGTTTGGCTTTCACTGGTGTAATCTGTCCACTAGAAAAGCCATCATAAGACTAAGTTCATACAATGTTACAGCAGTCTGAAAAAGTGGAATTATTTTATTTTCATAGATTTCTTGAGGGAGATTGTTGATAAATATTTCTGTCCCAAGTGAAGGAGCTTCTTCAACCCAGTCTGCAGGAGGGCCACCATTTTTCCTCTGACCATTAACATTTACAAAAGTAATATTACACCTTTCCATCCACTCCAAAAGGGAAGCTTTATTGCCCTTATTCAGAGAATGAATCCAAGCCTCGCTCTTAGCATTCCTCACTTTGTTGTCCATCATTAGGGAATGGTCTGCTTTCTCCATGGGATCATAGGCTGAACTGAGCTCTTTTCCATGCTCTGACTGGGAGAAGCAGACAAAATCTCCGGCCTCCTGCATGGGCCATAATTAGTGGGTAGCAGTGGGGGCACAGGAGCGCCGCCCCCTATCCATGCATCCAGCCCCCTAATCTACATTCGGGGTGCCAGACTGTGGATTCCAACGGGGGGGTGTTTTTTTTTTAAGCATGTGATGGCTCTAATAGGCTTCAAAAAAGGGTGGGCTCAGGGAGCAGAGCACTGCACTCCGAGCCCACCCAGTTGTCTGACAATAGCGAATGAATATTTGCTATTGTCACACTAAATCTCCTCCCCGCCAATCAGGAAGCTGGTCGTGAGACCCGTTTCCCGATTGGCCAAAAGGACAAGCGATCCTATTGGACCACGACAAGGAGAGAGGAGGATGGAAAAGACACATAGGCCACCACAGGAGATGTAGGGGACAAAGCTGCCATCCGGAGGGAAGCGCTGCCTGCGGGTAAGTGCGGGACTCATCGACCGACCGGTGGTTGTGTGCGGACCCGACCGACTGCCCCCCCCAGAATACACCACCAGTCACCACTGGTGGGTAGAGGGCTAATCCCTAGTCCCCTCCAAAAGCCACAGTCGCAGTGAGTACCATGACAAGAACTTTCACAGTAACACCTGCCAATCTTGCCATGAAAGTGCTTGTTTAGGCACTTCTTGTGATAGGATGACAATTAGGGATGAGCTTCGTGTTCGAGTCGAACCCATGTTCGACTCGAACATCGGCTGTTCGACCATCCGTCGAATTGCGAACGATATGGGCCGTTCGCGCCAAATTCGTGTGGCGCGTCACGGCCCATAATTCACTGCGGCATCGCAGTGCATTGCTGGCTGATGATTGGCCAAGCATGCACTATGACCCGCATGCTTGGCCAATCACAGCGCCGTCAGTAGAGAGAGCTGTAATTGGCCAAAGCCAGGGTGGCTTTGGCCAATTATGGCTCAGGGGATTTAGTACACTCCCCACACTATATAAGGCCGCCTGCACGGCGGCCCTGTGTAGTGTGTGTTCCGGTGTGCTGAGAGATAGAGAGAGAGAGAGAGACAGTGTCATTTGATTTGAGTTAGATAGATTAGGCAGAACAGTCAGTCAGTTAGCTGCACTTACAGTGTATTGTGTATATATATGCATCCCTGGTGTTGCATATATATATATATATACACTGTATTCAGTTTAGCTAGATCCGTTCCTGTTATCTTCTATCTAGACTATTTACATTTGGTGCAGTGCGTCCTGCTCACAGTGTTCAGCTAGATCCGTTCCTGCTATTTACATTTAGTGCAGTGCGTCCTGCTCACAGTGTTCAGCTAGATCTGTTCCTGCTATTTACATTTAGTGCAGTCAGTGCGTCCTGCTCACAGTGTTCAGCTAGATCCGTTCCTGCTATTTACATTTAGTGCAGTGCGTCCTGCTCACAGTGTTCAGCTAGATCCGTTCCTGCTATTTACATTTAGTGCAGTCAGTGCGTCCTGCTCACAGTGTTCAGCTAGATCCGTTCCTGCTATTTACATTTAGTGCAGTGCGTCCTGCTCACAGTGTTCAGCTAGATCCGTTCCTGCTATTTACATTTAGTGCAGTGCGTCCTGCTCGCCAGTGTTCAGCTAGATCCGTTCCTGCTATTTACATTTAGTGCAGTGCGTCCTGCTCACAGTGTTCAGCTAGATCCGTTCCTGCTATTTACATTTAGTGCAGTGCGTCCTGCTCACAGTGTTCAGCTAGATCCGTTCCTGCTATTTACATTTAGTGCAGTCAGTGCGTCCTGCTCACAGTGTTCAGCTAGATCCGTTCCTGCTATTTACATTTAGTGCAGTGCGTCCTGCTCACAGTGTTCAGCTAGATCCGTTCCTGCTATTTACATTTAGTGCAGTGCGTCCTGCTCACAGTGTTCAGCTAGATCCGTTCCTGCTATTTACATTTAGTGCAGTGCGTCCTGCTCACAGTGTTCAGCTAGATCCGTTCCTGCTATTTACATTTAGTGCAGTGCGTCCTGCTCACAGTGTTCAGCTAGATCCGTTCCTGCTATTTACATTTAGTGCAGTGCGTCCTGCTCACAGTGTTCAGCTAGATCCGTTCCTGCTATTTACATTTAGTGCAGTGCGTCCTGCTCACAGTGTTCAGCTAGATCCGTTCCTGCTATTTACATTTAGTGCAGTGCGTCCTGCTCACAGTGTTCAGCTAGATCCGTTCCTGCTATTTACATTTAGTGCAGTCAGTGCGTCCTGCTCACAGTGTTCAGCTAGATCCGTTCCTGCTATTTACATTTAGTGCAGTGCGTCCTGCTCACAGTGTTCAGCTAGATCCGTTCCTGCTATTTACATTTAGTGCAGTGCGTCCTGCTCACAGTGTTCAGCTAGATCCGTTCCTGCTATTTACATTTAGTGCAGTGCGTCCTGCTCACAGTGTTCAGCTAGATCCGTTCCTGCTATTTACATTTAGTGCAGTCAGTGCGTCCTGCTCACAGTGTTCAGCTAGATCCGTTCCTGCTATTTACATTTAGTGCAGTGCGTCCTGCTCACAGTGTTCAGCTAGATCCGTTCCTGCTATTTACATTTAGTGCAGTGCGTCCTGCTCACAGTGTTCAGCTAGATCCGTTCCTGCTATTTACATTTAGTGCAGTGCGTCCTGCTCACAGTGTTCAGCTAGATCCGTTCCTGCTATTTACATTTAGTGCAGTGCGTCCTGCTCACAGTGTTCAGCTAGATCTGTTCCTGCTATTTACATTTAGTGCAGTCAGTGCGTCCTGCTCACAGTGTTCAGCTAGATCCGTTCCTGCTATTTACATTTAGTGCAGTGCGTCCTGCTCACAGTGTTCAGCTAGATCCGTTCCTGCTATTTACATTTAGTTCAGTGCGTCCTGCTCACAGTGTTCAGCTAGATCTGTTCCTGCTATTTACCTTTAGTGCAGTGCGTCCTGCTCACAGTGTTCAGCTAGATCCGTTCCTGCTATTTACATTTAGTGCAGTGCGTCCTGCTCACAGTGTTCAGCTAGATCCGTTCCTGTTATCTTCCTACTGACAGGCAGGCTTGTCTGGTTACAGTATATAAAGCTACCTGAAGAAAATTACAGGTGTTCTATCCCAGCTTAGTGCAGCTACAGGCCATTAGTATGTCTGGAAGGCCAAGAAGGAGAGGCAGACAGTCACAAGCCAATAAGAGAGGGCAAGCAGGCTCTGTGTCTAGTGCTGGTCGTGGAGACGGTGCATCCTCATCAGCACGTGGCCATGGGAAACGCTTGGCCTTTTTTTCGGCAGCTGGCCGTGTTGAGCCGCAACATGCGGAAAACTTGGTCGAGTGGATGACCAAGCCGTCCTCATCCTCCTCATCCTCTCTCACCCATGCCCAGGGTGCTTTGTCTGGCAAAGCAGCGGCCTCTTCCCTCAGCTCAATGTCATCAGTGACTCCTTCCCTAGCTCCACCATGTCCTCCTGAGGATTCCCTCGAACTGTTTGACCACAGTGTTGGGTACATGCTCCAGGAGGATGCCCAGCGTTTGGAAGGCTCTGATGATGATACTGAGCTCGATGAAGGCAGTAACATGAGCACGGACAGAGGGGGTGCCCAAGAAGGACAGCAATCTGGCAGTCATGCTCCCCCTGCTGCAGCATACTGCCAGGTTTGCTCCAGTGATGAGGAGGGAGGGGATGATGAGGTCACTGACTCAACGTGGGTGCCTGATAGGAGAGAGGAGGAGGAGGAGGAGGAGGAGGAGGAGGCGGCACATCACCAACGAGGCAGGATGCCCTCCAGGGGCCAGCCTAAGGGCAGCACATTGACTGCATCACACCCCAAAGCTCCACATGTGCAGGGCGCTGCAGTCTCTGCGCGTTATTCAAAAAGTTCTTTGGTGTGGGCCTTTTTTGAGACGAGTGCATCAGATCGCACCGCTGCTATTTGCAACATATGTCTCAAGCGTATCTCGCGTGGCCAAAACATCTCCCGCTTGGGTACCACATGCTTGACCAGACATATGTTGACCTGCCATGCAGTTCGTTGGCAAGCGTATCTAAAAGACCCACACCAAAGAACAAAGAGGATCTCTCCTTGCTCCTCATCAGCTGAGATTTCCAACCCCACTAGACCTTCAGTCCTCTCTGAGACCTGCAGTGAGAGGAATGAAGGTGTAGAATTATGCCGCGTACACACGGTCGGACTTTTCGTCTACAAAAGTCAGACAGCCTGTCCGACAGACTTCCGGCAGACTTTCGGCGGACTTTCGACGGACTTGCGGCGGACTTTCTAACGAACAGACTTGCCTACACACGATCACACAAAAGTCCGTCGAATTCTTACGTGATGACGTAAACCGGACTAAAATAAGGAAGTTCATAGCCAGTAGCCAATAGGTGCCCTAGCGTGACTTTTTGTCCGTCGGACTAGCACACAGACGAGCGGATTTCGGGGTCCGTCGTAGTTACGAAGTAAAGATTTGAAGCATGTTTCAAATCTAAAGTACGTCGGATTTGAGGCTAAAAAAGTATGTTGAAAGTCCGGAGAAGCCCACACACGATCGGATTACCAGCCAGCTTTAGTCCGTCAGCGTCCGTTGGACTTTTGTAGACGAAAAGTCCGACCGTGTGTACGCGGCATTAGGTGTGTCACAGCCAAGTACTTGTGGGCAATCTGCTTTTGGTACACCGACGTCAGATTGTACCAGGCAAATTTCCCTGCCCCAGCTGCTGCACCGCCGAAAGAAGTTTGCTCCCAGCCATCCACATGCCCAGCGGTTGAATGCTAGCTTGGCAAAATTGCTAGCACTTCAACTGCTGCCTTTTCAGTTGGTAGACTCTGCCCCCTTCCGTGAGTTTGTGGAATGTGCGGTTCCTCAGTGGCAGGTACCCAAACGCCACTTTTTCTCACGGAAGGCGATTCCGGCTCTCTACCGGCATGTGGAAGGCAATGTCCATGCCTCGCTGGACAGGGCGGTCAGCGGTAAGGTGCATATTACCGCTGACTCATGGTCCAGCAGGCATGGACAGGGACGTTACCTAAGTTTCACGGCGCATTGGGTGACTCTGCTGGCAGCTGGGAAGGATGCAGGACAAGGTGCAGTAGTGTTGGAGGTTGTTCCGCCACCACGCCTCCAAAATGCTGATTGTGACACACCTCTCTCCTCCACCCCCTCCTCTTCTTCTTCCTCCATGGCCTCTTCCTCGGAACCAGCGGTGCTCCGTAGGCGTTCAAGGGGCTACGCAAGTACGCAGGCCAAAAGATGCCATGCAGTGCTTGAGCTGGTGTGCTTGGGGGACAGGAGCCACACTGGGGCAGAGGTTCTGTCAGCTCTGCAGGGGCAGGTTCAGAGGTGGTTGACGCCACGCCAACTTAAGGCAGGAATGGTGGTTTGCGACAATGGCACCAACCTCCTCTCTGCCCTCCGACAGGGACAACTGACCCATGTGCCCTGTTTGGCTCACGTCCTTAACTTGGTGGTGCAGCGGTTCTTGGGCAGGTACCCAGGCTTACAGGATGTCCTGAGGCAGGCCAGGAAAGTCTGTGTGCATTTCCGCCGGTCATATAATGCCAGTGCTCGGCTGACGGACCTCCAAAAGGAGTTTAACCTGCCCAAGAACCGCCTAATCTGTGACATGCCCACCAGGTGGAACTCAACGTTGGCCATGCTGCAGCGGCTGCACACGCAGCAGAGGGCCATCAATGAGTACCTGTGCGACTATGGCACCAGGACAGGGTCAGGGGAGCTTGGTTTTTTTTCCCCACGCCAGTGGGCCATGATCAGGGATGCATGCACTGTCCTGTCACCATTCGAGGAGGCCACGAGGATGGTGAGCACTGACAGTGCATGCATCAGTGACACTGTCCCCCTTGTCCACCTGTTGGAGCACACGCTGCGTGGAATAATGGACAGGGCACTTGAGGCAGAACAGAGGCAGGAAGAGGAGGACTTCCTTAGCTCTCAAGGCCCCCTTTATCCAGACAGTGTTCCTGCGTGCCCGCCGATCACACAGGAAGAGGACGAGGAGGAGGAGGAGGAGGAGGAAGATTGTGTCAGTATGGAGGTGGAGCCTGGCACTCAGCATCAGCAGCAGTCTTTAAGGGATCAGTCCCAAGGAACACATGGACTTGTACGTGGCTGGGAGGAGGTGGCTGCGGACGTTGTTGTCCTTAGTGACCCAGAGGACTCCGGACCGAATGCCTCAGCAAACCTACGCTGCATGGCCTCCCTGATCCTGCAAAGCCTGCGTAAGGATCCTCGTATTCGTGGTATCAAGGAGAAGGACCAATACTGGCTGGCAACCCTCCTTGATCCACGTTACAAGGGTAAGGTTGCGGACCTTATCTTGCCATCGCAGAGGGAGCAGAGGATGAAACATCTTCGGGAGGCCTTGCAGAAAGGTCTGTGCAACGCGTTCCCAGAGACTGGGAGGTTACAAACTCCTGTTTCTGGACAACGTGTTGCTGGGGCTTCGGTCAGTCAAAGAAGGAGCGGTGGAGAAGGTGGCCGTCTGACCGATGCGTTCAGACAATTTTTTGGTCCGCAGCCCCAAGGTATGATCGGTTCCAGCAACCATCGCCAGCGTCTGTTTTACATGGTGCAGGAATACCTAGGGGCAAGATCAGACTTGGACACCTTTCCCACCGAAAATCCTCTGGGTTACTGGGTCTTGAGGATGGATCACTGGCCAGAGCTTGCACAGTATGCAATTGAGCTACTGGCCTGTCCTGCATCCAGCGTTCTTTCGGAACGCACATTCAGTGCTGCTGGAGGCGTGGTAACCGATCACAGGGTGCGTCTGTCCACCGACTCGGTCGATCGGCTGACCTTCATAAAAATGAATCAGTCTTGGATCACCACCAGCTACCAAGCACCTGATGCTGATGTAACCAAATAATTTTTTTTGAAATCTCAGATCCCTTCAAAGACTGCCTATGCTGATGCTGAGTGACTATCCCAGAGTAATTATCCTCTTCCTCCTCAATCATCACGCTGATAGCTTGTAAGAACATTTTTGGTTCTGGGCGCCACCACCAGTGCCTAAGGCACAATTTTTCAGCCCCTCTTTAACAGGGGCGTGTAATTACAATTTTTGATGTAATACTTTGCAGCAGGGCTCGTTCCTGCATTCCAACTAGAGTGTCTGTGAGGGGTTGCAGTGTTGTGGCACCAGCACCAGTGCCTAAGGCCCAATTTTTCTGCCCCTGTCTAACAGGGGCGTGTAATTACAATTTTTGATGCAATACTTTGCAGCAGGGCTCGTTCCTGCATTCCAACTAGAGTGTCTGTGAGGGGTTGCAGTGTTGTGGCACCAGCACCAGTGCCTAAGGCCCAATTTTTCTGCCCCTGTCTAACAGGGGCGTGTAATTACAATTTTTGAAGCAATACTTTGCAGCAGGGCTCGTTCCTGCGTTCCAACTAGAGTGTCTGTGAGGGGTTGCAGTGTTGTGGCACCAGCACCAGTGCCTAAGGCCCAATTTTTCTGCCCCTGTCTAACAGGGGCGTGTAATTACAATTTTTGAAGCAATACTTTGCAGCAGGGCTCGTTCCTGCGTTCCAACTAGAGTGTCTGTGAGGGGTTGCAGTGTTGTGGCACCAGCACCAGTGCCTAAGGCCCAATTTTTCTGCCCCTGTCTAACAGGGGCGTGTAATTACAATTTTTGAAGCAATACTTTGCAGCAGGGCTCGCTCCTGCGTTCCAACTAGAGTGTCTGTGAGGGGTTGCAGTGTTGTGGCACCAGCACCAGTGCCTAAGGCCTAATTTTTCAGCTCCTGTTCAACAGGGGCATGTAATTACAATTCTTGATCTAATATTTCACAGCAGGGCCCTGTGAGGGCTTACAGTGTTGTGGCCACAGCAACACCTAAGGCCCAAATTTCTGCTGAGTATATAGGGCAGGACCCTACTTTCAAACATCTAACTTACAAACGACTCCTACTTGCAAACGGAAGGAGACAACAGGAAGTGAGATGAAATCTACCCCTAGGAAGGGAAATTCTCTCCTGTAAGAGTTAATATGGGAAAAAAATTTCTCCTTTCCACTGATGCTTTCCAATCCTTGTTCCACAAAAAAACCCAAATTTTCAAAAAACATTTTTCATTGGGACAAAAAGTGAGGTGAAATCTTCTGAAGAGGAGGAAAGACAGCAAAACAAATGTCACAGGGGTGATAACCCTTCCCTATGTTTTCCAAAAAGCTTAAAAAAGATTTTTTGGCTGGAGCTAAACACGTTAAAAATGTACCCCTTCAAAATTACAAAGAGATTCTACTTAACAACAAACCTACAGTCCCTGTCTTGTTTGCACCGCCTGTATACTGCTGTTCAGAGTATACAGGTAAAAGCCAGTAAATTAGAATATTTTGAAAAACTTGATTTATTTCAGTAATTGCATTCAAAAGGTGTAACTTGTACATTATATTTATTCATTGCACACAGACTGATGCATTCAAATGTTTATTTCATTTAATTTTGATGATTTGAAGTGGCAACAAATGAAAATCCAAAATTCCGTGTGTCACAAAATTAGAATATTACTTAAGGCTAATACAAAAAAGGGATTTTTTAGAAATGTTGGCCAACTGAAAAGTATGAAAATGAAAAATATGAGCATGTACAATACTCAATACTTGGTTGGAGCTCCTTTTGCCTCAATTACTGCATTAATGCGGCGTGGCATGGAGTCGATGAGTTTCTGGCACTGCTCAGGTGTTATGAGAGCCCAGGTTGCTCTGATAGTGGCCTTCAACTCTTCTGCGTTGTTGGGTCTGGCATTCTGCATCTTCCTTTTCACAATACCCCCCAGATTTTCTATGGGGCTAAGGTCAGGGGAGTTGGCTGGCCAATTTAGAACAGAAATACCATGGTCCGTAAACCAGGCACGGGTAGATTTTGCGCTGTGTGCAGGCGCCAAGTCCTGTTGGAACCTGAAATCTCCATCTCCATAGAGCAGGTCAGCAGCAGGAAGCATGAAGTGCTCTAAAACTTGCTGGTAGACGGCTGCGTTGACCCTGGATCTCAGGAAACAGAGTGGACCGACACCAGCAGATGACATGGCACCCCAAACCATCACTGATGGTGGAAACTTTACACTAGACTTCAGGCAACGTGGATCCTGTGCCTCTCCTGTCTTCCTCCAGACTCTGGGACCTCGATTTCCAAAGGAAATGCAAAATTTGCTTTCGTCAGAAAACATGACTTTGGACCACTCAGCAGCAGTCCAGCTCTTTTTTTCCTTAGCCCAGGTGAGACGCTTTTCGCGCTGTTTCTTGGTCAACAGTGGCTTGACACGAGGTATGCGGCAGTTGAAACCCATGTCTTTCAAGCGTCTCTTGGTGGTGGATCTTGAAGCACTGACTCCAGCAGCTGTCCACTCCTTGTGAATCTCCCCCACATTTTTGAAGGGGTTTTTTTTCACAATCTTGACTAGGGCGCGGTGATCCCTATCGCTTGTACACTTTTTCTGACCACAGTTTTTCCTTCCCTTTGCCTCTCTATTAATGTGTTTAGACACAGAGCTCTGAGAACAGCCAGCCTCTTCAGCAATAACCTTTTGTGTCTTTCCCTCCTTGTGCAATGTGTCGATGGTCGCCTTTTGGACAGCTGTCAAATCTGAAGTCTTCCCCATGTTTGTGTAGGCTTCAGAACTGGACTGAGAGACCATTTAAAGCCCTTTGCAGGTGTTTTGAGTTAATCAGCTGATTAGTTTGTGGCACCAGGTGTCTTCAAAATTTAACCCTTACACAATATTCTAATTTTGTGACACACGGAATTTTGGATTTTCATTTGTTGCCACTTCAAATCATCAAAATTAAATGAAATAAACATTTGAATGCATCAGTCTGTGTGCAATGAATAAATATAATGTACAAGTTACACCTTTTGAATGCAATTACTGAAATAAATCAAGTTTTTCAAAATATTCTAATTTACTGGCTTTCACCTGTATAGGGCCTTTCCTTATTTTAATTTGGGTGCGGGGTTCCCCTTAATATCCATACAGGACCCAAAGGGCCTGGTAATGGACTGGGGGGGTACCCATGCCGTTTGTCTCACTGATTTTCATCCATATTGCCATGACCCGACATGACATTAAACCCGCAAGCAGTTTTAAATGAGATTTTTTCCTTTAAAAATGACATTTGGTGCAGGGACTGTTCTAAACATGGGAAACACGCGTCACTTTACAGGCATACTATAGACACCCCTCAGGTACGATATTTAAAGGAATATTTCACTTTTTTTTTTTTACTTTAAGCATCATTAAAATCACTGCTCCCGAAAAAACGGCCGTTTTTAAAAGTTTTTTTTGCATTGATACATGTCCCCTGGGGTAGGACCCGGGTCCCCAAACCCTTTTTAGGACAATACCATGCAAATTAGCCTTTAAAATGAGCACTTTTGATTTCGAAAGTTCGAGTCCCATAGACGTCAATGGGGTTCTAACGTTCGTGCGAACTTTCGGTCCGTTTGCGGGTTCTGGTGCGAACCGAACCGGGGGGTGTTCGGCTCATCCCTAATGACAATGCTCTGTCCCTGCCACCCTGCCTTATCTGCTACTGATGGGTATATAGGAGGTCATGCCAGAGCACATTTGCAGACACCTATTTTCATTTGGAATACCCAACTCTATTTGATGGAACAAATTAAAAAAAGACTGTTTTATGCTCTTTCCTCCTGGTTTCAATAAAGCGGACCTTCAGTCATTTTTTCATCTTTCCAGCTATTAAATCTCCTGCCCTTGTTGTTTTAACTTTGGCTAGTAAAACATTTTCTTTCTGCCAGTAAATACCTTATACAGCCCACGTCCTGTTTCTTGTCTGGCCATTAGCCTAGGCTTATGACATCATGCACAGCTCTCTTTCTCATTCTCGTAAGAGTTTGCAACGAAGGGAGAGGGGGTGAGTCATAAGAGGGCCAATGAGAGCAGCAGAGCTAGAGGTGTGCCTCTGTGTGTCTGTATAAATCCAGGAAGTGAACAGGCAGCAGCTTCAGCTGTTCACAGTTACAATGGTTGTAGCCAGACTTAGTGGAGGAAGATTTCTGCAGCATATTTGGCAAGTACAGAATCACAGTATATATAAAATAATATGCAAAGTGGTTGGAGGGAAGGTTCAGAATGGCAAAGATGTTTTTATTACAAATTCTGTGAGCAGACTGCAGTTCCTCTTTAAACATGAATCCGATTTTCTATAATGTTTTACATCCCGTATTTTATATCCTGTCTGCATTTTCTATTTAAATGATCTTGCTCTGCAAGTAAATGATTCATATTAGAATAGACATTCAGAAATTATGGCATTTAACACGTATGGTACCAAAAGCAAAGTCGTTTTTGTTTTTCTGATTTCCACTAGTAAAATAAGTTTATTACCCATTGATCCTACTAGATCTGTTCTTTTACCCCTTTCTTTAACAGCATGAAAACTCCTTTTGTTCTGTAGTGTAATCCCCATAGCATGGTTACCCTGTAGACTGATTCATTTTAGATGGTCAGGTCGTTTTTGAATTGCACTGTAAGAAATTCAACCGCAACGCTAGCCTACGGTACGTTTTTTTAGGAGTTGCAGCAGAAGTATTTTTTCTTCTCACCATCTTATAAATAAAAGCTGACCATCATTGGCGCCACTGCAGGGGTTGTATGGTTTGTCCTAGCCGATTTTCAATTTTCGTAATATTTTGACCTGCATGTAAGGGTCAAACACCAGATAATTTGGCATGCATTGAGCAACGCATATACATTGTAAAAGCAATGCATTTCAATAGGAGAAATTCACACCAGTGCAGTACCCAGTGTTAATGGAGCCTTTAAATGGGGAGGAAAAAAAAAAATAGAAAAAAGTCTGAGAAATGTAAAAAAAAAAAGTTGTACATATAGTTAATGCTATCATTTCAGGTATAAACCACATCTAGAGTCCAATATTTTTCACTCTAGTGGGCCTTTAAAGTCTTTGACATCTAGACAGGTGCGCACATGTGTTAACTGCAAAAAAGGAAATTTAAATACCCACTTGAAAAACGTAGACAGGGTGAAAGAATATGGGCTGATAATTGGTTTCAGTCCACAGTAACTATCTAGACATTGTAAAGGGAAGGATCAAATTGTATCATAAAGACTGGGAACATTGCGAGGTCAGTCAAACCTCTTCCTCTTGACTAAATATAGAACACATGAAGTCTTCTAGATGGAATAGAGAGAGAAATTGTTAGGCAGAAGTGCAACTCTGATCCTGGGAAATTCTTTATGATTAGTGGAGCTGCTCGCAGCCAGTTATCATCCAATTAAATAACGCGCTATTAATCAACGTATTTTATTTTTAAAGCAATGGTGGTATTTAGGGGCTCATCTCAGACACCATTGTGATCTGAATATGACCTGTATATATTAAATGTGCCCTTTAATGTCTTTCATTTTAAGTCTTGGGAAGGAAAAAAGATAATCATAACTGACAGCTTAAGAAAAAATATATAATATTAATTATATATATGTATATATATATATATATATATATATATATATATATATGAAAATGTATTATTATTTTGTTACTAATAATATGATTATTATTATGATTATTATAATTATACTATTAACTTAATTAATATAAATCAATATAATAATGTTATTAGTTATTAATTATATATATATATATATATATATATATATATCTCTCTATATATACGGTATATATATATAGAGAGAGAGAGATATATATAGTAAAAATTATATATCTGAGCTAAGTGATAAATGATTTGAGTGATGTGAAAAATGTGTCAATTAATGACCTGCAGCTAAGCCAATCGCACGTGCAGGACGCTACGCACACACGTTCTGCGCACGTGCGATTGGATTTTAGCTATATACCAGTAAAAAACTCATTTCAGGAAAGTGGCAAACTAATTTCAGGGAGGAGGTGTTCAGCATTGACCACCCCCCCCCACCCCCACCCCTACACACACTAATTTAGTACAACTAGAGGATGATCAAATCCTCTAGTGGAATCAGTATACAGAGGTTTACTTCTTCTGAGAGATATTAAAGGAATGAATAAGTGATTTTGAAGTGGTCATGGTGGTAGGAGTCAGTATGTGAAATGTAGCCTGATCAGTGCCCATGAAATGCAGCCTGATCAGTACCAATGAAATGCAGGCTTATCAGTGATCATGAAATGCAGCCTTGTCAGTGCCAATGAAATACTGCCTTACCAGTGCCCATAAAATGCAGACTTTTCAGTCCCGAAATGCAGCCTTACCAGTGCCAATGAAATGCAGCCTGATCAGTGCCAATGAAATGCAGCCTTACCAGTGCCAATGAAATTCAGCCTTACCAGTGCCAATGAAATGCAGCCTAACGAGTGTCAATGAAATGCAGCCTAATCACACAGAGTTCTGTCACGGACCTTCAATTCGAATATCCCGGAAGCCACTGTAACAAAGTCCCACCTCCAATGATACACGTCACACTGATTCAAAGTCCCGACATCGGATCAGTGTTCCATCTATCTAGGAGGCAGGACTTTGTTACAGTCCTCCTCCTCACACAGGCTGGTCTTCCCTGGCGAGGGCGTCATCACATCCGGCCGCCAGGCGGGTTCCCCCGGCTGTGTAGACACACTACTAGTGCTGGCAGACAGTTGCAGACTGAGTTGCACAGTCTGACTCACTCACTCTGTCTGTCACAGCCAGGGCATGATCCGGGAATTAGGGATGGATGGAGTACGGCCGCGGTGCCCACTCGGGCTGCTCTGTCTTCTGTCTGTGGCTGAGTGATAGGCTCAGCCAGGAAATCACTCGCCAAATGCAGGAGACTCCCGAACCTCGCGGAAGATTTGGGATGTCTGTAATACGACTTGGATAGTCGGGTCGCAGGCTAGTGAATTGCGTGCTACAGACATCTTCAAAGGCACCTCAAGAATTACCTTGAAGTGCTTTTTCATCTTGGTAAGGTGCTCAGTAGCTGTGGTCACATACCTTCTCCGCCAGGCTGATTTACACAACCATTTTTACTGGTATATAGATATGCGACCCTGCGGTTATCCCTTGTGTTTTCTGTAGGGAAGTACCTTCGGGTTCCCCTGCTGTTGCTGCTACTTTTAGCTGCTGATTTATTCTGGATGATAGTAATTAAGTACTCCTGAAGAAGCGATTGTAACCACAAAACATGTATTAATTACACCCTATGTCCTCGGGACTTACCTGGGGAGACCATACCACCAGCAATCTCTATGTAATACATATGCCGTTACAAGTATTGTTTGTTTTTTATATGTATGGACATGTGTCCATTCTTCCAATGCTGGGAGTCTAGTGGGGGGTAACCCCTAGCTATACCAATACCGCTATTAATAAGATGATGGTACCCCTTTACCTTTTTGAGATCGAACTATTTTGAGGCATACATTTATCCAATATGCCTGTAAGATTGTAGCGTCGGTGAACTCTCCATGCCCCCCCCAACTTGCCCCAGCCCTGAGCGGCAGGCAGAAGCAAACAAATTTGTGGGCTTAAGCCACGTACACGCGATCGGACTTTCCGATGGGAAATGTTCAATGACAGGCTGTTGGTGGTAAATCCGACCGTGTGTACGCTCCATCGGACAATTGTTGTTGGACTTTCCGCCAACAGATGTTGGATAGCAGGTTTTCAAATTTTTCGCGGACAAATGTGTGTTGTCGGATTTTCCAAGCGTGTGTACACAAGTCCGTTGGACAAAAGTCCAAAGTACAAACACGCATGATCGGAAGCAATGATGAGCCGGAAGCGGTCGGTCTTGTAAACTAGCGTTCGTAATGGAGAATTAACATTTGGGACGTGGCAAATTATGAAATCTCGAAATGCAGCGCACAATTCTCTTCTTCTTTAATGGGATAATAATGAAGCTGCTTTGCTGGTGATACTGATGGAGTTATTGCAAACTAATTTTCAAAGGCTTTTTTTTTTCTAGTGATATGTAGAATAATATTATTATGCTTTTTTTTTTTTTTTTTTTAATTTGTGCAAGTTACCACAACACCATTATCCCGTAGTTTTTAAGATAAAAGACACAACTATGTTGGTGTCCCTTGTCAATTTATATTGTATTTTTTAAAATGTAACTGCCTACTCCCAAACTGTCATTTGAAGTAAAACACATAGCCAAGTATTATTCTCCACAATTTTTTTATTGTGCATTAAAAAAAGAAAACAAATAAAATTAGACATGCTATCTGCCAATAGAACCTAACCAAAAAGTGCATTCTATGCATCCAAAAATATAGAAAATATAACAAATCAAATCATTATTCAACCAAAAAAATAATGTCAAAGCAATAACTCCAATAATAATAACTCCAAAAATAATGTCAAAGCAATAACTACAAGGCCAATAATAAATAACACGTTATCTCCTCCAATTCCACAACATGTCTGGTTGACGAACGGCCGTTCATAAATGGACTGAAAAGTGCGAAATGAAAAGTGCGAAATGAAAAACGTAAAATGAAAAGCGCGAATCAACACTCACCAAACTTCTATTAACACGAAATTAGCAGAAGGAGCCCAAAGGGTGGCGCTAAAGAGCTGAAAAACAACGTAGTACGTCACTACATTTGTAATTGTTGGCCAACAATTGTGTGGCCATGTGTATGCAGGACAAGTTTGGGCCAACGCCCTTTGGACAAAATTCCACGGTTTTGTTGGCGAACAATCCGATCGTGTGTACAAGGCTTAAGGAGAAACCCAACAACCACAGATTCCATAGACAAAGCTCAGGTTAGCTGTGATATGAAATGTATCTAGAGACATTTCAGCTTAAGGCAGGATCCCTATACTACTTATTGCATAAACCTTAAAAAGCCCTCTAAGTATTATCATTGTTACTGAGTGTGAACTATTTGGCATGCAAGTTTTTCATAAGGAGCTAAGAAGACACCATGATGATCCTTATGTGTGCTGTTGATTCCTCTTTTGTATAAAATTTTCATGGGAAGGAAAAAAAAACGTAGGTTTAAGCGAGTGTCTCTTGTGTATTTGAGCTTGGCTGCTTTTTTTGCGGAATGACTCGAGGCAGCGATATTTGAAAGATTGGATATTGATCTCTAGGAATATATTAGCCTGTATATGGGATAATGTACCACTTGCTGCACATGATAAGAACAGTAGGATTCACCAAGGAGTGCCTTAACCCTTAAAATATAGAAGACTGCAGGCCAAACGCATTCACAGAGGGCCCCAAGCGCTAAGGTTTCGTATAGTATCATTAATATTTTATCTTAGGGATTTTTTTTGTTATTTGTAAACTAGAAATCACACTGTCGAATGCAAAAAATTGATGATTTGCCCTGAAAACCCTGAAAGATTTTCCGTCTGTGAATTTCTCCTGAAAAAATAGCATCCTTTTTCATAGTTACATAGTAGGTGAGGTCGAAAAAAGGCACAAATCCATCAAGTCCAACCTATGTGTGTGATTTAGGGCTGTGGAAATTAAAGATGAATTCCTCGATTAATCGGTAATCTTTTTTGATCGATCAAATTTTTTTTGATCGGTAGGCTGCCTGCACTGGGGCCGCTTTGGGCCAAGCTGTGGCTGCAGCGCAGTGCTCCGCTCCCTCCTCCTCCTCCACTATATGTCATACACAGTCTGTGGGCATCTCCCGCTGTGTGTCTCCGAGCTGAGTGTGAAAACTTTGGCCGCGCTGTGAGAAAAGTCCCGCCCTCCTCCTAGATCAGCTCGTGTGATGGACACATAAAAAAGAAAGAAGGACGGCGCCCTCTAAGTGCAGCATGTATGTTAAAAATATTTATTACAATAGATAAAAACACTCACATTTGAGTTGCTAAAAAAAAAGTAGTTTCATCCGCGTGCTCTCGGGGGATGTGGGTGTCACGGGCCAGTGGGGGGGGGTTCCTGGGATGTGAGTCCTGTGACCTGGGTCCTGGTAGCTGTTCCGGTGGTGCCGAGGGTCCTCAGAGCCTCCGGGCGGCCAGGATGTCGGTCATGGATCCTCCGTGGAGCATCGTGCTGACCTGCGTCTTCACTTCCGGGAGCGGGGTGAGGTGGGCGGTGCTTCGAGTTCAGAGCATGCGTGCTGCTTCATCAGGCTATGCCCCTTTTAGTTATATGTACTCGGCTACCTCCATTGTGCGCCATATTAACCCCTTGATCGTGTGATGGACACAGTGTTCTGTCTATCACACGAGCTGATCTAGGAGGAGGGCGGGACTTTTCTCACAACGCTGCCAAAGTTTTCACACTCAGCTCTGAGACACACAGCGGGAGATGCTCGCAGACTGTGTAATCCAGGCACAGGCACTGACTACAGTGAGGCTGCGATTATGGGCACCGTGAGACTGCATTATGGGCACGGTGAGACAGCATTATGGGCACGGTGAGGCTGCGATTATGGGCACGGTGAGACAGCATTATGGGCACGGTGAGACAGCATTATGGGCACGGAAGGGCTGCGATTATGGGCACGGTGAGGCTGCGATTATGGGCACGGTGAGACAGCATTATGGGCACGGAAGGGCTGCGATAATAGGCACGGTGAGGCTGCGATTATGGGCACGGTGAGACTGCATTATAGGCACGGTAGGGCTGCGATTAAGGGCATGGTGAGGCTACGATTATGGGCACGGTGGGACTGCATTATGGGCACGGTGAGGCTGCGATTATGGGCAAGGTAAGGCTGAGATTATGGGCACAGTGAGGCTGAGTTTATGACGTGTGACGTCCTAGCCATGCCCCGCTATGTCCAGCTTCGGCCATTGCCATAACAACGTTGCTAAATCAGCTAAAAGTAGTTGAATCTGTATGTGCGTTATAATTAATCGAAATTAGTCAATTAATCGATTAAAAAAAAAATTGATTAATTGAACACGAAAATTTTAATCAGTAACAGCCCTAGTGTAATTATATGCCAGTATTACATTGTATATCCCTGTATGTTGTGGTTGTTCAGGCGCATATATAATAGTTTCTAGAAACTATCAATGCTTCCTGCTGATACCACCGCCTGTGGAAGAGAATACCACATCCTTGCCGCTCTTACAGTAAAGAACCCTCTACGTGGTTTAAAGCGGGATTCCGGCCATAAAAAAATAAAAAATAAAAGTCAGCAGCTACAAACACTGTAGCTGCTGACTTTAAATAAGTACTTACCTGTCCTGGGTGCCCGTGATGTCGGCCGCCCGAGGCCGACCCGTCCCTCGGCTCTCGGGTCCCAGCACCGCCATCTTAGGTAAGGGAAACAGGCAGTGGAGCCTTGCGGCTTCACTGCCAGTTTCCTACTGCGCACACGCGAGCGGCGCGGCGCTCTGTGAATGGCCCTGCGGTGTTCTGGGAACACACACAGTTCCCAGAAGACAACGGGGCCGCTCACCGAGGAGCAGAAGACGCTGCGGAAAAGGAAGAGGCAGATTAGGAAGACTGCCTAGCAACAAGGGTTTAGGTAATTTAAAAAAAAAAAATTTCAAATGTTTTTTTACATTTTTTTTTAGGATTTTTGGTGTAATTCTTTTTTTCAGGGTGGCCTCCACTTTAAGGTTAAATAGGAAGTAAACTCTGCATTCCTTATCGCAATTTTCATCTCATGTGAGATGAAAATGTATTTCCAACTCTTGCACAGTATAATGTATGCATAATCGCTGATTACTACTACTGTTTTTTAGAGTAGTTTGTAAAAAAGTTTTCTTGCTGGATTCAGCGGCGCCATCTTAAGTACTGTTTTCTGACTCATCTTCTGCCCTTCCTTGTTTCCCCTGTTAATATCTCGCACATGCGCGATCGTTTTTTAACCAAGCCTCTTTCTCGAGCCACTTTCTTCTTTAGTCTGTAGTATGCCCTGGTTTACGTCACATCACTAGAGAGGACCGGGAAGCTGCGAGTGACTGCCTAGTCTCGCGAGTCTGCAAAGCTGTGCTGCAGACAGCGGAGCTCTTGTACACATCATGTTATGGATGGGGAAACTGCACACAGAGCATGCCGTTAATCAAAGGATGAGAAGCGCATGCGCCGGTGACGTAATCAAACATTGCAGGACGGATTGTAAGCAGATTAACCACTTAAATACAGTGCATTTTCACCCCCTTTCTGCCCAAGCCATTTTTCAGCTTTCAGCGCTGTTGCACTTTGAATGACAATTGCGCGGTCATACAACACTGTACCCATATGAAATTGTTTGTTTTTTCCCCACAAATAGAGCTTTCTTTTGGTGGTATTTGATCACCTCTGCGGTTTTTATTTCTTGCACTATAAACAAAAGAAGAGGGACAAGTTTGAAAAAAAACACATTATTTTTTACTTTTTGCGATAATAAATGTCCAATTTTTTTTTCTTTAAAACAGATTTTTTTCCTCAGTTTAGGCCAATATGTATTCTTCTACATATTTTTGGTAAAAAAAAAAATCGCAATAAGCGTATATTGATTGGTTTGCGCAAAAGTTATAGCGTCTACAAAATAGGGGATAGATTTATAGCATTTTTATTAATTTTTTTTTTTTTTTACTAGTAATGGCGGCGATCTGCGATTTTTATCGTGACTGCGATATTGCGGCGGACACATCGGACACTTTTAACACATTTTTGGGACCATTCACATTTATACAGCGATCCGTGCTATAAAAATGCACTGATTACTGTATAAATGTGACTGGCAGGGAAGGGGTTAACACTAGGTGGTGATCGAGGGGTTAACTCTGTTGCTAGGGAGTGTTTCTAACTGTAGGGGGAGGGGACCCACTGGGGGAGGAGACCGATCGGTGTTCCTCTGTACTGGGAACATACCATCGGTCTTCTCTCCTCTGACAGGACACAGGTGTTTACACACACAAATCCACGGTCTTGCTGTGTTACCGGCAATCGCGGGTGCCCGGCGGACATCGCGGCCGCCGGGCACGCGCACCGGGTGCCCAGTGACACGGCGGGCGCGCGCGCATGCCCCCTGGTGGGCCGGGAAAGCGAGGCCGTCATATGACGCCCGCCCGCAACGAGAGCTGGGCCGCCTGACCGTCAATTGACAGCCGGCGGTCAGCAAGCAGTTAAACAATTAAGCAGAATTTCACAGGCTGCAATCAATAGGTTTATTTATGAGGAGTGGAATGTGCTGAAGTTGCTTTGTAGGGTTTACAACCACTTTAAACCTCTTTTCTTCTAATTTTAATGGGTGGCCACAAGTCTTGTTAAACTCCCTTCCACGAAAAAAGTTTTATCCCTATTATGGGGTCACCAGTACGGTATTTGTATATTGAAATCATATCCCCTCTCAAGTGTCTCTTCTCCAGAGAGAATAAGTTCAGTGTTCGTACCTTTCCTCATTACTAATATCCTCCAGTCCCTTTATTAGTTTTGTTGCCCTTCTCTGGACTCTCTCCAGTTCCAGTACATCCTTCCTGAGGACTGGTGCCCAGAACTGGACAGCATACTCCAGGTGCAGCCGGACCAGAGTCTTGTAGAGAGAGAGAATTATTGTTATATCTCTGGAGTTGATCTCTTTTTAATGCATTCCAATATTCTGTTTGCTTTGTTAGCAGTAGCTTGGCATTGCATGCCATTGCTGAGCCTATCATCTACTAGAACCCCCAGGTCCTTTTCCATCCTAGATTCCCCCAGAGGTTCTCCCCCCAGTGTATAGATTGCATTCATATTTTTGCCACCCAAATGCATTATTTTACATTTTTCTACACTGAACCTCATTTTCCATTTTTCGACTCACCCTGTGACACCGTTTTGTGAGAATTGGAATGTGTATCAGTAATATGGTTGCCACCTTTTTTTCAAACCAAACCCGAACACTTTAGCGGCCTAGGACATCTTTGGGTGCCTCCAAGGAGAGTAGTAATAGCGTGCCGCAGAAAACAGTGGATGTGGCCAAATTGCTCTTGCTGATATCATCGCCCTGCCCCCCAGTGATGCCGAACCGGCCCCCAGACAGCCGCCCGCAACTCCCGGATGTGTGCGGCTATATTGGTTACTTGGGGAGTCACAACCCAAGCTAAATAATGTGTTCGGGTTTCAGTCCGCCTGAAAGCTGGACACATGATTCAAAACCCGGACTGTCCAGGTGAATCCCGAACAGTTGGCAACCTTGATCGGTAATGTCACCACTGTGCTGCTTACTATCCTCCTTGCTGGAGAAAAAAGGTAAAGTATTGGATCTCCCTTGCAATCATTGTGTGCATCTGTGCCTCCTCCACCTCTCCTGCTGCTTCTTGCTTATTTCTCCACCAATCATGAGATCATCAGTCATCCGATCAGCAGTCATCAGAGGGGCAGCACTGACATGAGATAGTAAAACACCTACCTTCACGGTGGGTTCACACCTAATACCTATGTGGCACACAGCCGGGGTCCTGCGAGTCTCCATTCATCGTTTCAGGTCCGATTTCAGCCCGAATTTTTGGCTGAATTCGGACCTGAAACAGACCAAAAGAAGCACAGGACTCCGGTACAAATTCGCACCAGAGCCACATGAACCGGGTCCATAGAGAGCCAGTCAAAATCTCCTGCTATTGTGAATCGGCGAATCGGATGCGGCAAAAATGCATCCAATTTGCAATGGTGTGAACTCAGCCTCAAACTTGTCTATTGAGATTAATAGGGCCACACCACAACTGCTAGCCAAATGTTCGGCTCCCAGTTGCAGAACAATAGAGACATTTTGGAAAAAGCATCCCTTTGGAATGACAACAATAATAATAAAACGTATATGTAAACCTAAAAAAAAAGCTTCTGGGTAAAACAATACATTAAAATAAAAAAGGTTATAATATGTAAAATCTGAAAATAATGTATTTAGTTTAAAGTGATTTAAAGGATTGTTTTTTATTTTTTTCAAATAACAAACATGTCATACTTACCTCCACTTTGCAGCTCGTTTTGCACAGAGTGGCCCCGAACTTCCTCTTCTGGGGTCTCCCGGCGGCTCTCACGGCTCCTCCTCTTATCAGATAACCCCCTAGGAGAAGCACTCTCCCGGGGGGGGGGGGTTACCTTGCGGGTGCGCTCCCGAGTCCAGCATTTGCTTCAACAGACACGAATGCCGGACTCGACCCCGCCTCCTGGCACCCGCGGCATTGGATTTGAATGACAGCAGCAGGAGCCAATGGCTGCGTTGCTATCAATCTATCCAATCAAGAGCTGAGACCCAGTGGAGCGAGGGACGGCGCATACCCGCCGAGGAGATGAAGCAGCTCAGGTAAGTTAAATGGGGGGACCAGTTACTGACAGGTGTTTTTTAGGGATAGGCCGAACACCCCCCGGTTCAGTTCGCACCAGAACATACCGAACAGGCAAAAAATTCGGCAGAACACACGAACACTGTTAAAGTCTATGGGACACGAACATGAATAATCAAAAGTGCTCATTTTAAAGGCTTATATGCAAGTTATTGTCATAAAAAGTGTTTGGGGACCCGGGTCCTGCCCCAGGGGACATGGATCAATGCAAAAAAAGTTTTAACAACGGCCGTTTTTTCGGGAGCAGTGATTTTAATAATGCTTAAAGTGAAACAATAAAAGTGAAATATTCGTTTAAATTTCATACCTGAAGGGTGTCTATAGTATGCCTGTAAAATAGCGCATTTTTCCCGTGTTTAGAACAGTCCCTGCACAAAATGAAATTTCTAAAGGAAAAAAAGTCATTTAAAACTACTCGCGGCTATAATGAATTGTCGGTCCCGGCAATACAGATGAAAGTCATTGAAAAAAACGGCATGGGACCCCCCCCCAGTCCATTACCAGGCACTTTGGGTCTGGTATGAATATTAAGGGGAACCCTGAACCAAAATGTAAAAAAAAAATTGCGTGGCGGTCCCTCCAAATTCCATACCAGACCTTATCCAATTACCCAACCTGGCAGGCCGCAGGAAAAGAGTCGGGGGCGAGAGAGCGCCCCCCCCTCCTGAACCGAACCAGGCCACATGCCCTCAACATGGGGAGGGTGCTTTGGGGTAGCCTCCCAAAGCACCTTGTTCCCATGTTGATGGGGACAAGGGCCTCATCTCCACAACCCTTGCCCGGTGGTTGTGGGGGTCTGCGGGCGGGGGGCTTATCGTAATCTGGAAGCCCCCTTTACAAGGGGACCTCCAGATCCCGGCCCCCCCTGTTCGAAATGGTAACGGGTACAATGTACCAGCCCCTCCCACCACTCGTGCAGATGGACAGCCACTCGTGCAGATGGACAGCCACTCGTGCAGATGGACAGCCACTCGTGCAGATGGACAGCAAGCCGCCAGAAGGACCGCGTCAAAAGACGCCGCACATCCGGCGTGCATGTGTGACGTCGATGCACAGTGGTGGCGTGACCACCCCCCAATCGTGATTGACGGGTGGGGGGAGGGGAGGGCCCCAGTGCACATCGCGGCTCCCGCACTGAGACATCACGGGCAGCCATAGAGCCGGGCCATCCAGTGGCTGGTGCAGAGATCGTAATAGTATAAATGGGTATCAAACACACTAAAGCATGCTCCAGGATATATAGCATAAAAGGTTAAACAATTATCCAAATTAATAAAGGGAAGATAACTAGATGGATGGCCCCGGCTCTATGGCTGCCCGTGATGTCTCAGTGCGGGAGCCACGATGCGCACTGGGGCCCTCCCCTCCCCCCGCCCGTCAATGACGCTTGGGGGGTGGTCACGCCACCACTGCGCATCGACGTCACACATGCACGCCGGATGTGCGGCGTCTTTTGACGCGGTCCTTCCGGCGGCTTGCTGTCCATCGGTGGGAGGGGCTGGTCCGACGCCGGCCACCGGGCAACTTCCTGCCCGGGCGTCGGCGACCAGATGCCCCTCCCCTTTACACTCGTGTGGTGTGACATAGGGGGCGGGTCCGTGGCGGCATGTACATACGGGCGGCGGCCACGGCGTGTTCCAGGACTCCTTGGGCTCCCTGCCAGATAGGCTCCACACCTTGGTCGGACTACTCGTCCCTTCCTTCCCTCCCACTCAGGTCTTCTTATCACCTATCCTTCCTCCCTTACATCGGGCGTCTTGGTGTTGATCTTTCACCATGGTCTTTCACCCTCAGCCCCGGTTGACCACCATTGTTCTCTTTACCCCACCGCTCATCACTTTCCCCTCCAGTCCACCCCTATTCCCACTTCCTCACTCCATCACCTTATTATCCCCTCATATGTTTTTCCCTACACATAGTTTGAGGTCTCACATCACATTTTCATTCACACCAGGTGAGCCCGGGAGCACTGGTCTGCCGTGACCGCTGTCTGTGGTGGTTGCCGCCCTTGGACGCGCCCTCTCGGCTCCCGTTACTGATCCTTCGGCTGGCCTGCTGGCCTGGACATCATGTGGTCTGGTGCACATACCTCGTAAGTTTGTATGCCCTACCCGGGTTTCTTGGGTGGAATTTTACCAATATTCCCCCAACCTTGACATTGAGTACCTACACATATCATTTTTTATTACAGATAATTCACATATCTGCTCCTGAAGAGCGGTTTTAAGCCGCGAAACGCGTCGAGATATTTTGATGTTGTGAACCTATTATACATCTATTATGATATGCAAGAATTGATTTTTCTACCCATTAAGGATTCAAGAATTATTGACCGTGCAGTTGTTACCCTTTTTTAACGGTTATACAATTTATGAACACTGCTGGACCCCTTAACTTTACCATTTTGTACTTGATTGTAAACATGTTATTACTAGTTTTTGCCAGTGTAGATTGTGGCGCCTAAGTTACGGGTGCATCTTCATGTATGTGCAATTCTATGTTTGTTAAACATGTTATTATGCAATATTAAACAATTTTTACTTCCCACCCTATTGTTCCTTTTGTCACCACGAGCTTCATATAAAGTCCCACCCTCCTTATTACACTTTGCTGCCTGGCTGCATTAGTGTTTGTTTTAGCCAGATCTATTGAACTTGTTTGAAGTTTTCCTTCTTCTGACTACATAGACAAGTCTAAAAGTTCCCAGCACCTCTTTGAGAATGTTCTTCTGAAGCTTCTTGTATCTACCTGTGTCCTTACTGTAGATTTTATTTTCTAACTAGTAAAACTACTATCACCGTAAAACCATTGTCCCCTTGGGTAAGTGGGGGAAAATCTCTCTAGTCTGACCAAAGATAGCAATAAAAAACAGACTGGGGTCTTCATCTTTTCCTACTTATCCAAAGCTAAAAAAAAAATGGCAGGATTTAAAGCGGACCTTCAGTCATTTTTTTTAACTTTCCATCTATTAAATCCTCTGCCCTTGTTTTTGTTTTAACTTTGGATAGTAAAACTTTTTTTTCGGCCAGTAAATCCCTTATACAGCCCACTTCCTGTTTCTTGTCTGGTCATTAGCCTAGGCTTATGACATCATGCACAGCTCTCTCTCTCTTGTGAGAGTTTGCCAGGAAGGGAGGGGGGATGAGTCATAGGAGGGCCAATGAGAGCTGCAGAGCTGGAGGTGTGCCTCTGTGTGTCTGTGTAAATCCAGGAAGTGAACAGACAGCAGCTTCAGTTGCCCACAGTTAAAATGGTTGCAGCCAGACTCAGTGGAGGGAGATTTCTGCAGCATATTTGGCAATTACAGAATCACAGTATATATAAAATAATATGCAAAGTGGTTGGAGGGAAGCTTCAGAAGGGCAAAGATGTTTTTATTACAAATTATGTGAGCAGACTGCAGTTCCTCTTTAAGGCGTCAGCATACCAAGACATTTTGGACAATTTCATGATCCCAACTTTGTGGGAAGAGTTTGGGGATGGCCCCTTCATGTTCCAACATGACTGCACACCAGTGCACAAAGCAAGGTCCATAAAGACATGGGTGAGTGAGTTTGAGGTGGAGGAACTTGACTGGCCTGCACAGAGTCCTGACCTCAACCCGATAGAACACCTTTGGGATGAATTAGAGTGGAGACTGCGAGCCAGGCCTTCTCGTCCACATTAGTGCCTGACCTCACAAACGTGCTTCTGGAAGAATGGTCAAACATTCCCATAGACACACTTCTAAACCTTGTGGACAGCCTTCCCAGAAAGGTTGAAGCTGTTATAGCTCCAAAGGGAGGGACAACTCAGTATTGAACCCTACGGACTAAGACTGGGATGCCAATAAAGCTCCCAGTCCAAAAATTCCCAGCACCTCTTTGAGAATGTTGTTCTGAAGCTTCTTATATCTATCTGTGTCTTTATTGTAGATTTCATCTTCTAACTTCTTTTCTAGTGAAACTACTATCACCGTAAAACCATTGTCCCCTTGGGTAAGTGGTGGAAAATCTCTCTAGTCTGGCCAAAGATAGCAAAAAAAAAAACCAGACTGGGGTCCTCAACTTTTCTCACTCTATCCAGAGCTTAAAAAATGGCAGGACTTAAACTTTAAGTTTTCAAATAAAAGAATATCAGATATGTGTTTTCGACATTTAGCCTTTTAGAAGAGTAACCAAACAAACTTACTCACCACTGTCTAAATAATATATATTTAATCAACCCAGCTTCAGTGAATGAAAGTTAAAAATGAAATAAATCCAAAAGGGAATAATGCACTAGACAAAGTGCAAAACATAACTGTACAAATAAGCAATTAAAAAGGAAGTTCTGTTTTGAATGGGTGAGGGTAGAAGCATAAAAGCGCTATCTAAAAAAAAAGAAGAAGAAATGGAACATTAAGCAATGACAAGCTACAGCAGACCTGTCAAAAAATAGAACACCGATGTAATTCAGAACAAAACAAGGAATGCAGCAAGTAAACATTAAAGAATAAAGCACACTCAAATAATGTTCCATGTGTCAGGAAAGATTGCATTTCAAGTAACTGATATTAATATTCACCCAGTAGGCACCAAAAACAAGTACGTTTTGGACACTTTAGAACATCATGGACCATTATTGAAAGACAATGGTATAGGAGGAAAATGTTGTGATAGATTTCGTTTGTTGGTAACTTCATTCATGGTTTGCTCTACCTAAAGCTGGAATTTCATATTTGCATGGTTGCCTGCTGTGAAGTTCCAAATACTTCAGAAGATTCTTGACAGCCAAGCTCAGAAACTAGCGAGCCTTTATTCAAAACAACCACAATGAACTAATCATATAAGACAAAAAGCCTTCAAAGGATTAATGCCGAACTCCAGCAAAAAAGCCAGATATGCAGATGAAAAACATAAAAAAGCCTTTTTAGTTTTCGAAGGATTTTTATTTCTTTGCATACTGTTCTGAGATTTAGGCTAGGTTTCCACTAGTGCGACTTTTCATGCGATTTGGGACTGAAAAGTCGCATGACAAGTCTTACCCTATGATTTCCAATAAGTACTGTTCATACCTGTGCGACTTCAAGATGCAGCAACTTCAAAGTAGTCCCTGTACTACTTTGGTCCCACTTTGATGCGACTTGAGGTCCACAGACCTCAAGAATACACAGGCATTGCTTCAAGTTGCGGTAAACAATTGCGGTAAAAAATCACGGCAAAATCGCGCAAATTTGGGGACGCAATAGTGGAAACATAGCCTAACACAGCTCTGCCACACAGCTGATACTTTTTTGCTGCAGACTGGGGGCTCATCTCTCTCTCTCACTCTGCTCTCTCCTCCCTCAAGCATGCCTCTTGCACTGTATCAATACTTACATGGCTTCTTGTGATGCTTCTTCCTACCCCTATCTGAACTCTTAAGTAAAAGCACTTCAAGAGCCTGGCTGTGAAGATTTTTTTTTCCTAAGCCGACTATTGACGGTTCGAATCTTGTCCGGTTCAGCAGGGCCGGCTGAGATTCAAACTATGTATGGGCAGACTGATTGTACCCAAGTTGATTGATTGATCAACTTGGGTTCAACCAGCCTGTCGGCTTTTTCATGTGATTATTGCCAGTGACTATAGCCGCTAGCAATAATAACTGTGGGTTCTCCCAGCCAGGGCAGCTCCCCCACCCTATTGCCGGGAGAACACAATAGTTTTGCAAGAGGGATTCCTCCATAAACACTTAGTGTGTTGATAGAGGAATCAAGCGATTTTCTTTCCTGCAACCCATGGTTGCAGGAAAGAAAATCGCCCCATCTGTGGCCATCTTTATTTGGAGGTTACATAGCAATCAATCAAGGACTGGGATGTAAAGCCATTTCAGAAAGAATGTGGGTAAGTCCCCCATGTGGCAGAAGGTTGTTTCATTCATTTACCACTGTGAAGTGGTAAGTGTGGAGTCCACAACAGGTATACTATATGACCATAAGTATGTGAACAGCCCTCTAAATTCTACAGTTCAAGTGTTTAAAGTGAAGGGGGCCATAAATGCTACAGCATATGTAGCCAAGGGTTTGCTACAGTTGTTATTTCAAATGAGTTTGGCTCCCTAGTGTCTTCCTAATGCTGTTAGAACTTTCTTTTAATTCCTGAGAAGGAACGCAGCAAAGCATTGTGGGAGATGTAGTTTGGAAGAGAAAGTGACTCTGTTAGCTGGATTAGCCCTGAACTACAGTACAGATAATTCAAAGCGTGCAGCGCTGCATGCTGGGAGCAGTAATAAAAGGATCAGTGCGGCCATCTTTCAGCCTCTTTGGACGCCATTCAAAGCCTGCCAGCAGGAGGTCTGTGTGTGTGACCAGGAGTGAGAGACTGAGGCCTATACAGTGCGGAGCCGGATTGCCAGCCTCTGAGGTACTTCAGAATATAGCCCTGCCAGCTTAGCAAGCGGACCGGTTTGCAGCACCAGAACATCTGAAAGTTTCCTGCACTTCAGTCATCCGGAGTAGCAGTACAGCAAGGCGGCGCCATCTTTTCACCAGACGGAGACATCAGGAGGGGAAGTCCGGACGCAGCCTCACAGGGCTCACTGAGCCTCTTGGTCAGTTGTGGTGAGAGGGCACCTGCCCATTCCAGTAAAGTGCACAGTTTGCTGAGTGAGTTATTTTACAGACTGCTGGTGATATTTGTAGTTCCACGGAGGTGAATCTACTTCTTCACAGGCATCATAGAGCTGAACTCTGGGGTTTGTTGTTCCCTGCGTTGTAAGGTCAGTACTGTATTACACTCACACATAAGGAGGCATTTACAAAGTGTATTTCTTCCTTTAAGCAGTTATCAACATACCATTTATTCTACAGTTTGCTTTTTCTCTTTTGCCTTGTGGATTACAAATACTGCAGTTTAAACTACAGGCTAGCTGAAGA
Source organism: Lithobates septentrionalis (assembly GCA_037952835.1). Lineage (NCBI taxonomy): Eukaryota > Metazoa > Chordata > Amphibia > Anura > Ranidae > Lithobates > Lithobates septentrionalis. The sequence continues at coordinate 1,504,368 of JBBDGP010000083.1, read as the reverse complement.
TATCTGGAGTCAAGGAACTTTTATCATCTTTTTATTTTCTTCTGCAAGGCACTGCTGTTCTATTTGTAGTTTGAACTTTGAATTACAACCTAGAGGGAGCCATTGAGTACATGTTAGACATTGCATTGTATTATTGAATGTAAGGTACATTATATTGCAATTTGGTGTGTGTATTGAGTAGGGATGAGCTTCGAGTTCGAGTCGAACTCATGTTCTACTCGAACATTGGCTGTTCGCAAGTTCGCCGAACAGCGAACAATTTGGGGTGTTCGCGGCAAATTCGAATGCCGCGGAACACCCTTTAAAAGTCTATGGGAGAAATCAAAAGTGCTAATTTTAAAGGCTTATATGCAAGTTATTGTCATAAAAAGTGTTTGGGGACCCGGGTCCTGCCCCAGGGGACATGGATCAATGCAAAAAAAAGTTTTAAAAACGGACGTTTTTTCAGGAGCAGTGATTTTATTAATGCTTAAAGTCAAACAATAAAAGTGTAATATCCCTTTAAATTTCGTACCTGGGGGGTGTCTATAGTATGCCTGTAAAGGGGCGCATGTTTCCTGTGTTTAGAACAGTCTGACAGCAAAATGACATTTGGAAGGAAAAAACTCATTTAAAACTACCCGCGGCTATTGCATTGCCGACAATACACATAGAAGTTCATTGATAAAAACGGCATGGGAATTCCCCACAGGGGAACCCCGAACCAAAAAAAAAAAATGATGTGGGGGTCCCCCTAAATTCCATACAAGGCCCTTCAGGTCTGGTATGGATATTAAGGGGAACCCCAGCCAAAATTTAAAAAAAAAATTGACGTGGGGTTCCCCCTAAATTCCATACCAGACCCTTCAGGTCTGGTATGGATTTTAAGGGGAACCCCGCGCCAAAAAAAAAAAAAAAAACGGCGTGGGGTCCCCCTAAAAATCCATACCAGACCCTTATCCGAGCACGCAACCTGGCAGGCCGCAGGAAAAGAGGGGGGGACGAGAGTGCGCCCCCCCCCTCCTGAACCGTACCAGGCCACATGCCCTCAACATTGGGAGGGTGCTTTGGGGTAGCCCCCCAAAACACCTTGTCCCCATGTTGATGAGGACAAGGGCCTCATCCTCACAACCGTGGCCGGTGGTTGTGGGGGTCTGCGGGCGGGGGGCTTATCGGAATCTGGAAGCCCCCTTTAACAAGGGGACCCCCAGATCCCGGCCCCCCCCCTGTGTGAAATGGTAAGGGGGTACTTACCCCTACCATTTCACTAAAAAACTGTCAAAAATGTTAAAAATGACAAGAGACAGTTTTTGACAATTCCTTTATTTAAATGCTTCTTCTTTCTTCCTTGATCTTCTTCTTCTTCTGGTTCTTCTGGCTCTTCTGGTTCTTCCTCCGGCGTTCTCGTCCAGCATCTTCTCCGCGGCGTCTTCTATCTTCTCCTCCTCGGGCCGCTCCGCACCCATGGCATGAGGGGAGGCTCCCGCTCTTCTCTTCATCTTCTTCATCTTCTTCTTCATCTTCTTCTTCATCTTCTTCTTCTTCTTCTCTTCTTCATGTCTTCTCCGGGCCGCTCCGCAGCCATGCTGTGGCATGGAGGGAGGCTCCCGCTGTGTGACGGCGTCTCTTCGTCTGACGGTTCTTAAATAACGGGGGGCGGGGCCACCCGGTGACCCCGCCCCCCTCTGACGCACGGTGACATGACGGGACTTCCCTGTGGCATTCCCCGTGACGTCACAGGGAAGTCCCGTCAAGTCACCGTGCGTCAGAGGGGGGCGGGGTCACCGGATGGCCCCGCCCCCCGTTATTTAAGAACCGTCAGACGAAGAGACGCCGTCACACAGCGGGAGCCTCCCTCCATGCCACAGCATGGCTGCGGAGCGGCCCGGAGAAGGCATGAAGAAGAGAAGAAGAAGAAGAAGATGAAGAAGAAGAAGAAGATGAAGAAGATGAAGAGAAGAGCGGGAGCCTCCCCTCATGCCATGGGTGCGGAGCGGCCCGAGGAGAAGAAGATAGAAGACGCCGCGGAGAAGATGCTGGACGAGAACGCCGGAGGAAGAACCAGAAGAGCCAGAAGAACCAGAAGAAGAAGAAGATGAAGGAAGAAAGAAGAAGCATTTAAATAAAGGAATTGTCAAAAACTGTCTCTTGTCATTTTTAACATTTTTGACAGTTTTTTAGTGAAATGGTAGGGGTAAGTACCCCCTTACCATTTCACACAGGGGGGGGCCGGGATCTGGGGGTCCCCTTGTTAAAGGGGGCTTCCAGATTCCGATAAGCCCCCCGCCCGCAGACCCCCACAACCACCGGCCACAGTTGTGAGGATGAGGCCCTTGTCCTCATCAACATGGGGACAAGGTGTTTTGGGGGGCTACCCCAAAGCACCCTCCCAATGTTGAGGGCATGTGGCCTGGTACGGTTCAGGAGGGGGGGGGCCGCACTCTCGTCCCCCCCTCTTTTCCTGCGGCCTGCCAGGTTGCGTGCTCGGATAAGGGTCTGGTATGGATTTTTAGGGGGACCCCACGCCGTTTTTTTTTTTTTTTTGGCGCGGGGTTCCCCTTAAAATCCATACCAGACCTGAAGGGTCTGGTATGGAATTTAGGGGGAACCCCACGTCAATTTTTTTTTTAAATTTTGGCTGGGGTTCCCCTTAATATCCATACCAGACCTGAAGGGCCTTGTATGGAATTTAGGGGGACTCCCACATCATTTTTTTTTTTTAATTTTGGTTCGGGGTTGCCCTGTGGGGAATTCCCATGCCGTTTTTATCAATGAACTTCTATGTGTATTGTCGGCAATGCAATAGCCGCGGTAGTTTTAAATGTGTTTTTTCCTTCAAAATGTCATTTTGCTGTCAGACTGTTCTAAACACGGGAAACATGCGCCCCTTTACAGGCATACTATAGACACCCCCCAGGTATGAAATTTAAAGGGATATTACACTTTTATTGTTTGACTTTAAGCATTATTAAAATCACTGCTCCTGAAAAAACGGCCGTTTTTAAAACTTTTTTTTGCATTGATTCATGTCCCCTGGGGCAGGACCCAGGTCCCCAAACACTTTTATTGACAATAACTTGCATATTAGCCTTTAAAATTAGCACTTTTGATTATTCATGTTCGTGTCCCATAGACTTTAACGGTGTTCGCGTGTTCGAACGAATTTTTTTCCTGTTCGCATGTTCTGGTGCGAACCGAACAGGGGGGTGTTCGGCTCATCCCTAGAATTGAGGCTTCAGTGGGAAGGTGTTTAATACAGGTATTGAAGGATATTGACTTGTCCCATTGTACACCTATCTACATATACTCCCTACAATGATTATACAGTCCACAGTTTTCATATCTAAATTGAGTGCTACCAGCTGTCATTTATTGTTGTGTTTATTCACATTGTTCATTGCGTTTATTATTCACTCTGAGTGGTTCAGTGACATTGTGTGAGTTTCTAATCGATAACATCCTATAGCAGAATGGAACCCAAGGTGTCAGAGGTAAGAGAGGATCTGCAGAGTCAGGGTAGCCAGTGGGGTATAGAGTCAATCAGCAGCCCTCACGGGGGTACCACTACACATACAAAGGTGTTTTAGACATTTGTGCACTTCTAGCTGTGTGTCAACAGTTTGGGTAAGATCCTTCTCTGTTCCAGCATCGCCGTGTCTCTGTACATATATCCAGCTCCATAAAGATATAGGTTCACATGTTTGATGAGGAGGGGTTTGTGTGGCCTGCATAGAGCCATGACCCTCAATCCTACTGACCACCTTTGGAATGAATTGGAAAGAAGGTCCCGGAGCAGAGAGGAGCAGGGGATCAGCGCAGGGACAGCATGACTTGTGTGGACTGCACAGTCAGGCTGTTTACGCTGGTCGCTTTCCCCTTTAAGGATAAGGGAGGGGCTGGTGCAGAGGAGGAGGCAGAAGGAAATGTAGAGAGGAGAAGGGGGGATGTGACGTCAGTGGAGAGCGCCGGGGATGAAGATTCCCACCCACCCTCCCTGAGGTTATGGCAATAGGGGACGTTGGTTTTAGTGTGGCAGTGGTTTGGGTCTGTGAGGAGGAGGAGATTGATGGTATGGAGAGTTTACACGGTTGGTACCCATATATAATATGGGCTGTTTAGAGTTTACACGGTTGGTACCCATATATAATATGGGCTGTTTTATGTACCTTCCGGTTACGAGGGGTTAACCAGGAAGGGGAAAAGTTTGGTCACTGAGAAGGTTGGGTACTGTCTCACAGTCTGGGGTTAGCGACTGGAGGCCTTAAAAAGTTTAAGAGTTCATATGCAGTGACCTGTGGGTGGATTCCCCTCCTAGACTCCAATAATTCCGTGAAGTTATTTAAAAGTTATTTAAAAGTTATTTATAAAAATGTTATTTATTGGTTTTATATTTTATTAATAAAAGGCCGACAAGGCCATTTACTCCACCACCTTGTCGCGTCATTTGTGGGAGGTATTAGAGGGTAATGGTTAAGGGGTAGCTTCTAGGACTAAAGTTAGTCCTTCACAGGTCATGCCAATTGTTACCTAGGTCTTCTTGTCCAACACCAGTGCCCGAATTTAAAAAGGCTCTTTTGGCCAAATGGACACAAATTTCCACAGACACTCTGAAAAATCTTGTGGAAATCCTTTCCAGTAGAGTTGAGGCTGTAAGAGCTGCAAGGAGGTCCAATGCCATATTAACATCCGTGGTTTAGGAATAGGATATCAAACAAGCTCATATAGGTATGATGGTCAGGTTTCCACAAATTTGGGCCATATAGTTTATAAGGACTGGCAACTGGTACTTCAACACAATGGTGCCCAATCAAAGCTAAAAAAAAAAGCAGGGGGTGAAGTTAAGGTCAAATTGAATTTCCCAAAAAAAGGAATATGTACAATACACTACTTTGGTGTCTGAAAGTACCTATGTTAGGCTTTGTGTTGATCCCTGTGTACCTGAGGATCTCCTTGATCTCCATGTACATCCAGATTATACATGGGGCTGCAAAATTTCAAATTAAGATTAAACTATGTCCCTTCTGTTATTAAGCCCTGTTCACTCTCCATCAGCTGCCAAATGCCATAACTTAAAGGGGAACTGTTCTCACCTCTCTTCAAGTGATGCAATGGCTGTGAGCTATCTCGCTCGTGATGACATTTTATCACCCAGCCCTCTTCTGGATTCAAGATCTTCGACCATCTTTATTTGCTGTACAGAAGGGTATAATTCCCATGCATGCGCTAGAGTTCATTCCTTAAAGCGGAACTGTTCTAACCTCTCTTCAAGTGATGCAATGTCTGTAGGCTATCTTGCTGGTGTTTAAATGTTTTTCACCCAGTCTTTTTCTGGATTCCGGATCTTCGGCCATCTTTTTTTGCTGTGTGGAAGGGTGTAATTCCCATGCATGCGCTAGAGTTTATTCATCCTGGCATATGCCGTAATTGTACACTGAGCTGTACATGCTCAGCTTATGGTACATTGATAGAAAGATTTTAAACCTTTCAATAGGCGGGTAGGAAACTTTTTTTGCAGAAGAGACATTAACCACTTGCGCCTGCCCCACGTACATATACTGTGGGGCGGCGGCTCTTCTGCGCGAAATCACGTACAGGTACGTGATTTTGCTCTTCCTGGTCTGGACTCCCCGGTCTGTGGTCAGGGTCTGTGTCTGATTAAACACAGCGGGAGCCAATCACCAGGACCCGCTGATGGTTTCAGCTCACATTGTCACTGTGGTGTCTGAATTAATGAATGGACTTTTCTTTAATACATTATTGTTGAGAATCGTTTTTCATTATATGTTTGATATTTGAATTTGAATTTGCTGGCTGCCAACTATAATCTGAGTAATAAGCACTAATTGCACATTTTATTTTTTATATAGATTATTGTTTGAAGGTTTTGGTTGGGCTAATTGGTTTCTTATGTTTTTGGACCTCCCATGTGAGTCCTCCCACGTAAGCCCTGGGGTGCGCATCGGGCATGCTTTGTGACTACTGTGTACTTTGTAAATCACAGATCGGGGTAAAAGGTCAATCACAGCTAGGGTGGATAAAAATCGATGGTTTAAAAAAATAAAAAAAATAAAATCGGATTTTTTTTCATTTAAATACGATTTATTTTTTTTTTCATTTAAATACGATTTTTTTTTTTTTCATTTAAATACGATTTTTTGTATTTTTATCAATTTTATTTTGATAAAATGCTTTTGGAATAAAAATATATCTAAAGATAGTTTTCTATTTAAGATACATTAATGATTTAGTTCATTCAGCATGAAATGGAGCTTAGTTATGTAGCATGAAGCTGTTTATTCTGCAATATTTACATTTTTGGTAAACCCATTCAATGAATCCAAGCTCTGCAAGCTGAGATAACATGCACTGCATTGATGGATTGACACAATTTCACAGTAACCATTGTTTTGCAAATACAAACTGTATGATTGAATCTGTTCTGTGACTCAACAGCGGGGCCACTGGCGGATTTCACAGCGCTTCACTTTTTCCACATGTTGTTATATTACAGCCTTATTCCAAAATGGATTCAATTCATTATTTTCCTCAAAATAAGGACTGACCCCATAATGATAACAAGAAGTTTGTTTGAAATCTTTGACAGAGCTCCAGCGTTTCTCTGTGTAGAGAGGAGAGCCTTCCAGAAAAACAACCATCTCTGCAGCACTCCACCAATCAGGCCTGTATGGTAGAGTGGCCAGACGGAAGTCACTCCTCAGTAAAAAGGACATGAGAGCCCACCTGGAAATTGCCAAAAGGCACCTGAAGGACTCTCAGACCATGAGAAACAAAATTCTCTGGGCTGATGAAACAAAGATTGAACTCTTTGGCCTGAATGGCAAGTGTCATATCTGGAGGAAACCAGGCACTGTTCATCACCTGGTCAATACCATCCCTACAGTGAAGCATGGTGGTGGCAGCATCATTCTGTGGGGATGTTTTTCAGTGGCAGGAAGTGGGAAACTAGTCAGGATTGAGAAGAATGCAGCAATGTACAGAGACATGCTTGCTGAAAACCTCCTCCAGAGCGCTCTGGACCTCAGACTGGCGAAGTTTCATCTTCCAACAGGACAACGACCCTAAGCACACAGCCAAGATAACAAAGGAGTGGCTATGGAACAACTCTGTGAATGTCCTTGAGATTGAACATCTCTGGAGAAATCTGAAAATAGCTGTGCACCAACGCTCCCCATTCAACCTGATGGAGCGTGAGAGGTCCTGCAAAAAAGAATGGGAGAAACTGCCCAAAAATTGGTGTGCCAAGCTTGTAGCATCATACTCAAAAAGACTTGAGGCTGTAAATTGTGTCAAAGGTGCTTCAACAAAGTATTGAGCAAAGGCTGTGAATACTTACAGTATCTCACAAAAGTGAGTACACCCCTCATATTTTTTAAATATTTTATTATATCTTTTCATGTGACAACACTGAAGAAATGACACTTTGCTGCAATGTAAAGTAGTGAGTGTACAGCTTGCATAACAGTGTAAATTTGCTGTCCCCTCAAAATAACTCAACACACAGCCATTAATGTCTAAACCGCTGGCAGCAAAAGTGAGTACACCCCTAAGTGAAAATGTTCTAATTGGGCCCAATTAGCCATTTTCCCTCACAGGTGTCATGTGACTCGTTAGTCTTACAAGGTCTCAGATGTGAATGGGGAGCAGGTGTGTTAAATTTGATCTTATCGCTCTCACTCTCTCATACGGGTGACTGGAAGTTCAACATGGCACCTCATGGCAAAGAACTCTCTGAGGATCTGAAAAAAAAATTGTTGCTTTACATAAAGATGGCCTAGGCTATAAGAAGATTGCCAAGACCCTGAAACTGAGCTGCAGGACGGTGGCCAAGACCATACAGCGGTTTAACAGGACAGGTTCCACTCAGAACAGGCCTCGCCATGGTCGACCAAAGAAGTTGAGCGCACGTGCTCAGCATCATATCCAGAGGTTGTCTTGGGAAATAGACGTATGAGTGCTGCCAGCATTGCTGAAGAGGTTGAAGGGGTGGGGGGTCAGCCTGTTAATGCTCAGACCATACGCCACACACAGCATCAAATTGGTCTGCATGGCTGTCGTCTCAGAAGGAAGCCTCTACTAAAGATGATGCACAAGAAAGCCCGCAAACAGTTTGCTGAAGACAAGTAGACTAAGGACATGGATTACTGGAACCATGTCATGTGGTCTGATGAGACCAGGATAAACTTACTTGGTTCAGATGGTGTCAAGCCTGTGTGGCGGTACCAGGTGAGGAGTACAAAGACAAGTGTTTTTTGCCTACAGTCAAGCATGGTGGTGGGAGTGTCATGGTCTGGGGCTGCATGAGTGCTGCCAGCACTGGGGAGCTACAGATCATTGAGGGAACCATGAATGCCAACATGTACTGTGACATACTGAAGCAGAGCATGATCCCCTCCCATCAGAGACTGGGCCGCAGGGCAGTATTCCAACATAACGACCCCAAACACACCTCCAAGACGACCACTGCCTTGCTAAAAAAGCTGAGGGTAAAGGTGATGGACTGGTCAAGCATGTCTCCAGACCTAAACCCTATTGAGCATCTGTGGGACATCCTCAAATGGAAGGTGGAGGAGCGCAAGGTCTCTAACATCCACCAGCTCTGTGATGTCATCATGGAGGAGGGGAAGAGGACTCCAGTGACAACCTGTGAAGCTCTGGTGAACTCCATGCCCAAGAGGGTTAAGGCAGTGCTGGAAAATACTGGTGGCCACACAAAATATTGATACTTTGAGCCCAATTTGAACATTTTCACTTAGGGGTGTACTCACTTTTGTTACCAGCAGTTTAGACCTTAACGGCTGTGTGTTGAGTTATTTTGAGGGGACAGCAAATTTACACTGTTATACAAGCTGTACACTCACTACTTTACATTGTAGCAAAGTGTCATTTCTTCAGTGTTGTCACATGAAAAGATATAATGAAATATTTACAAAAATGTGAGGGGTGTACTCACTTTTGTGAGATACTGTATGTACATGGGATTTTTTTTTTCATTTTATTTTTAATAAATTTGAAAAGATTTTAAACAAACTTCTTTCACGTTGTCATTATGGGGTATTGTTTGTAGAATTTTGAGGAAAATAATGAATTTAATCCATTTTGGGTTAAGGCTGTAACATTACAAAATGTGGAAAAAGTGAAGCACTGTAAATACTTTCTGGATGCACTGTAAATCAAGCCATTTTACTAGTGATTTAAAATCGACTTGATTTGCAGTTTTCAATTATATAACACGTAGTGATCCTAGTGGGAGGTAAAGTCCAGGCACATGGGCTTCCAAAGGAATGGTAGTAACAAAACACAATATACAGACATGGCCCACCGTTTCCACCATCGGGAAACCCATTTTGAGAAATTCTATGCAGCCATTGCTGAGATCAAAGGATCAAAAAAAACAGTATTTTATGAAACAAAAGCTTGTGATATACAGTGCTATAGCAAACAAAATGTCGTTAAGTTAGGGGTTGCATCTACTTTAAGAAGCAATCTCATAAAATATTGGATAGGACTGCATCATTTATTGATCAGTCCAATTTTTTCTTTGTTTAAAGTTTAATCAAAGACATGCACAGGTCAGACAGATTGCTCATTAAGTATACAAGCTGTGCTCATTGTTTAACAGAGCAGCACTGTGACTATTCTATCCGTACTTAGGTCTGTGAACAAATCTCTGCAAATGACTTTTACATAAAACAATGGGGGACATCTTATAAATTTCGTCACGCATGATAATGCTAAATGGGACCGATTATGAGACAGATTTATTAGAAGATTGCAGTTTTATTTAGAAATCTGTGGAACTACGGCGTGTGGCAGGGACACAGGCAGTGGCGGCCCGTCCATTGGGGGCGCCTAGGCGCCGCCCCCTCTATCCTGCCTCCCCCTATATGAATATTGGATAGATTCATGCATAGCATGAATCTATCCATGGCCGCCGCAGCCACCCCCTATTCAGGCGTCCGGCCCCTTTCAGAACGCCGGACGCCTGAATTACAACGGCGGGGGGGGTTTTGAAGCACCTGATTAAAGCCATAGGCTCTAATAGGCTTCAAAATAGAGTGGTTCGTGGTGCAGAGCATTGCGCCATGAGCTCACCCAAGTGTTACAACAGAGAATGAATATTCGCTGTTGTAACACTGATCCTCAATCTGGCCAATCAGAAGCGGGTGTGAGACCCGCTTTCTGATTGGCTGAAAAGAAAAGATTCATGATTGGCTGCCGAGAAGGAGGGAGGAAACGGAAGCCGCCGCCACCGTGAAGAGTAGGGGAACGGGAGGCCGCCGCGGAGCATGGGTAGCCGCGATGGGTTCCGACCGTCCCACCGACTGACCGACGGGGGGGGGAGCTTCGGTGGTAAACTGTTTGCCCCCCCAACAAAAAAAATAAAAACTCACTGGCCGCCACTGGACACAGCACAGGCATCCAGCACTGGCAGCAGTGTTACATTCTGAAGAGTCTGACGAAAGCTGAAATGCAATGGAGCAAAGGCATGGGCCACCTAAGTATAATAGTTGGTTTATTACCAGGAACTTCCAGGAATATATTTTTTTTCTGACAGAGTCACTTTAAAAGCTGGGAAAAGTGGAAAAACAGGCCTGGACCCATAAGGGTATCTTATTGGTATTGCAATCCTAAAGTATTGATATAAATGATCTGGTTCCCAGGCAGACTGACATTTTTACCCTGGAGCAGAGATATGCAATTAGCAGACCTCCAGCTGTTGCAGAACTACAAGTCCCATGAGACATAGCACGACTCTGACAGCCAGAAGCATGACACCCAGAGGCAGAAGCATGATGGGACTTGTAGTTTTGCAACAGCTGGAGGCCCGCTAATTGTATATCCCTGCCCTAGAGGAGCTCAATGGTCTCCTTGGGTTGTAGTGTAATGTAACAAGTACATGAATTGAAGTGCCACACCAAAGCTTTCCTCTAAAAAAATGTCAGAGGGACAATCCAAAGAGTAGCCAATGCATTTTGAGGGTCCAAAAATGCCTTCTCTGTGAGGGCTAGAAAAAAACGTAGTGTTACTAAACCCCGAACAGTAAAATCAGTCTGTACAGTATATGCAGGAAAGAAGGCTTGTTATACTTATTATGGAACCTAAGGGGTTAATCTTCTCCCTTGTGTAAAAAGGCTATTTGGTCCCGTCCTCTCTGATCCTCCCCTTCTTCCACAGTCCCCAATCTATCTGCTGATAGTACAGAGCCTTGAGGGCAAACTGCACATGCTCAGTTTGGTGTGTATTGCTAGAGTTTTTTTTTCTTGGGAGAGTGCAGGTGATCAGCACAGGGCCAATCAGCACTGCCCAGACAGAGGGTCAGGGGTCCTGCAGCCTCATAGGTCAGTCGGAGGAGAATGAAAACTTCTCCTTCAAGCTTTAACTAGACATTGATAGAAGTCACAAGACTGCTATATACTGCTGATGAGAAAAGGTTTTTAGCAGTTAATATCCACTAAAACTATTGCATTTCCATGTTCTGTGTACTGTGGGAGATATAGTGAATGCAGGGTCCTGGGTTTAGTAACACTTTAAGGACATCTCCATATCAATACAATATCAATATGATATGCCCTCTTTAGGGTCATAGGTACATTCAAATGCCCAGTTGCGAGTAGTCTTGTTTATGTAGCCCTCCCCCAGTAGGGGTTGTCGAGTATAGCCTTCCATGGGCCTCCCTCTGATATTCCTGCAGCCAGATACTTGGGGATTTTCATTCTACACCCGCATACTCTTCTGCTCGTTATCCAATAATCAGTCTAGGGTAGTTTTTTTTTGCATTTATTGGTAGAACTTGGATAGGAGAAGGGATTAGTGGGATGCTCCAACTTGAACTATGCACAGATGAGGACAACTCTAACTTGACCCCAATAAATTGATCCGCATAGCAGATTCATTGCTAGACCACACTATGGCCATGTGGGAAGATAAGTCCTTTGCTTGCTCTGGCAGCAGACTCAAGCACTTTTCTTCAGGACGCTCACCTTTAGCTGACACCCATCCCCTGACCTGTCTAGCCTGAAGTGATGGCCCTCACATAACAGGCCCGTAGACGCAGGTCTGTACTCACTGTAGCCAGAAACAGATCCTTCTAGATGCGTCTCCCTCCGAGTCAGCTTCACATGACATCTGGGTTGCAGCTTCCTCAATTCTAGCCCTCAGGTTGACCACCTGAGGCCCGTTGGCAGGCTGTACAGAGGAGGGGCAGCCGCTCTCCAGCCGAAGACCCCGAGCACATGTGCCCTAGGCATATATATGGTCACCCAGCATGCCCTGAGGCACCTGCTTCTGCCAATGGCCAGGGCTGTAACTACGCCTATGCTCCCATTTGTCAGGATTCCTCCCACTGTCCAATATGCCTTGTCCCATTGGACCAGTATGAAACAAGCAGACAACATGAGCAGCACCTTAGCATCATGAGCAGACCCTATCAATGGATCTCTGCTCCCTGGTAGGCAGAGAACACCTAAATTTGCCTAATAACATCCCTGGAGGGAGACCCAAAACTATGCTCTCTCTCTAGAACCTACCTAAGAGGGTGCTACATCTAAAAATGAGGTCATTAAAGTAGAACTATAGGCAAACCTTTTTTTAACATTTTGGATAGAGCAAGTGAGGGTTATAACCCCTGTCAGATTTTTTTCTCCATCTGTGTCCCATTGCATAGATTTCGCTTCACTTCCTGTCCCATAGCCAAACAGGAAGTGACATGAAATCCCTTCAAATTAAGGGAATTTCTTGGGAATTCCCAGGTCACTAGAACTAGTGCCCCCATTGGAAGATTTCCCCTCTATTACTTTTCTGGGGACAACCCAAAATTTAGGATTTTCCTTTACTTTCACCTTCAATGATAATGGTAAACAGGACAAATAGAGAGGGTAGATCGCCCTAGGGGCACAGACAGCAATAAAAACTGACAAGCCTTTTAATCCCTCTCCACTCTATACAAAACAAAAAAATATATATTTTAATTTAGGTAGCATTGAATAGATAACTAATGTACAAGAACCTCAGACAATGTGAGAATCTGAACGATAAAACAATACTGTTTCAGTTTGTCACTTTGAAAGACCCACTTGAAACATGAGGGTTTCTGCATATGTTCAGGATTCATTTATCTATTGTAATATGTGTGATCTGAGTCAAACAGTATAACAGTATAACACCCGGGAGCTGGGAGCAACTGAACTTTAGGAATAGACAAGCTCTGCATGTGTATTGTTCTATCTTTTGCAGTGTGAATACCTAACATGCTATGAGACATACGTACCTGCAGATTGCAATTTGAAAAAGATGTTCAATGTAGATACCTTAAATTCTGTGTATTGCAAGAAAAGGTCAATGATCATGACAGGAAAAGTGGACACTTGACCATCACCCCTAAATAAACTTTTTGGACATCCCATTCCAAAACCATGACCATTATTGTGGATTTAGTGCCCACCTCCCCTTTTTGGTTATAACAGCCGTCACTATTCTGGGAAGAGATTTTGGAGTGTGCCCAGGGGAATTTGTACCCATTAATCCAAAAGAGCATTTGTGGAGACAGGTAATAATGATGGGTGATAAAGACTTGCAATCAGCATTCCAGGTGTTCAGTACAGCTGAGGTTGGGGCTCTGTGTAAGCTACTTGAGTTCCTTCACACCAAACTCATTAAGCCATGCCTATGTTGAGCTGGTTTTGTGCACAGGGGCACAGTCATGCTAGAACAGAGAAGGGCCTTCACCAAACTGCCACCACAAGGAGTGAAGCGTACAACTATCTAAAATGTATTTGCATGTTGTAGCATTAGCAGTATTGCTGTGTAACGGGGGAGCGCATATACTCTTTAACCCATTGTTGTCTGGCCTGGGTGACGTAGGTGGCCCACTGGAGTGCTCTAGAATTGCAGGGTTCCTAGCAGTGGCGGCTGGTGAAGTTTTAGGATGTGGGGTCGCCAGACCCCACCCTTCCTTTTGACCCATCCCACTTGGTAAAAATGGGCATGGTTTCACCGAAATAGTGAGTGTGGCTCTAAGGTGGTGTGGTTAGCGTCTGAGGTGAACAAGGGATGGAGGGAGAGGGAGGGAGAGAGGGAGGGACAGTTTAACAATCAGCATATAAAGATGGTTGTTATGGTGTCAGGATGATTGAAGCACATTATTTCTATTATTACATTTTAAAATAAAATGAAATCATTAAACTCACCATAATGCAGAATCAGTGGGAGCCCGGAGCGTGCCACCTGCCATGTCGCCTGCCACCAGATGCCATCAGGTGTCCCCAGCGGAGTCCGTCCTTACATCAGGTGCCCCCAGCGGAGTCTGTCCTTACATCAGGTGCCCCCAACGGAGTCTGTCCTTACATCAGGTGCCCACAGCGGAGTCCGTCCTTACATCAGGTGCCCCCAGCGGAGTCCGTCCTTATATCAGGTGCCCCCAGCGGAGTCCGTCCTTACATCTGTGTCCCCAGTGGAGTCCCTCCTTACATCTGTGTCCTCAGCAGAGTCCCTCCTTACATCTGTGTCCCCAGCGGAGTCCCTCCTTAAATCTGTGTCCCCAGCGAAGCAGCAGGGTCCTCCACTCATCTGTGTCCCCGGCAGCACAGCCCTCCTTCAAGCCGCGTCTGTAGCTAGTTCCTGGCTTTCTCCATGTGTTTAGTGGAGAGGGGAGGGGCCTCCCCTCTCCACTGAACACAAGGGGATTAGTCCTCACGGCGGCCATCTCTTTGTAGCCTGCCGGGCACCGGGCGGATGCTGCTCAGCGCAATGTATTGCGCAACAAAGCAGCTCCAAACCCCGCCAATGAAGCGCCGCATCTGCAATCTTGTTATTGCATTGACATGGCGCTTCCCATAGTGCACTGTGTCCGGCGCCCGAACACAGTGCACTTAGAGTTAAAGCACATTCTTTTCAAATTATTTTTTCTTAAAAGGGGCATTTTAAAAATCTCTCCTGTAAGAGAGACACCAGAGAACAACTCTAGGGCCCTTATCCAGCCCTCTACTGCTTTACTAGCAACAGACCCACTGTGACTCTACTACACAGGGCCGTTTCCAAAAGAAGCTCTCTTGTAAGAACCAGCAAGCAGCCAGACACACAAAATATTTTATAACATTTACTTAAATCAATAGGTCAGTTGTTACAGCTCAGGGTCAGCAACACGTCTTTAAAGAGGAAGTAAATGCTGTTTATTTTTTTAGCTGCAAAGAAAAGGCATAATGTGCTAGTATGCATCACATACTAGCACATTATGTTATACTTACCTGCAAACTAAGCCCTAGTCCTTCCCGCTGAAGGCTGCATCCATCTTCGCCCCTCTTTCTTTCGGGTCTGCGGACTCCGGCTGTGAGCCGCTGGTCACAGAACAGGCTTCTGAAGAAACGGCACGGGCGCGTGTTCCTTCAGAGCGCATGCGCCGATGACATAATCAGCTGCATTTACAGTGAATATTTCCTAAACGGCGCACATTTAAGAGATATTTACAGTACCTATAGGTAAGCCTTATTATAGGCAGAAATTATGCATGACGGCTTACTTCCTTTTTAATAGTGATAACCAGGTTTGCAGCAAGTTGAAAAAACATAAAGAGATCTAGAGACACGTTACTGGGAAAGAGAAAAGTGTCCTAAAGTCCTGGCATCCTTCAGCAGGGGGATGCAAAGATTTCCAGTTGTAAAGGTCCTAAGGCTGCCCCCATAGGCAGGAGCCTTTGTGGTGCTGGCTTATGCATAGCTCCCAACTGTCCCTGATTTCGAGGGACTGTCCCTGATTAGGTTCAATGTCCCTCCGTCCCTCATTCCTCCTCATTTGTCCCTCATTTTGGTCTGATCTTTATAGTTGTATATAAAATGCACTTTTTAACTATGAAAAGTGTTTCCCAGTGCTAAACCTTTCATCTGATTTCTAAATTGCTGCATTTGTAAATTCCAAAAGCCAATATAAAGGAATAGTAGTGGTAAAAAAAAGCACTTGTGGGTTTAACCAATCTTGTTTTTTTGTACAATTCTCCTTTAAGGGGGCGTGGCAAGGGGTGTGTCCTATGCCTGCATACTTTTGCTGATAGGTGCCCCTCATTCCCATCTCAAAACGTTGGGAGGTATGGCTTATGACCTACATGATGCCCGGTATCCTGGCCCCAGGCAGAAATTACGAAAAAGTTCTCCCTCTTCTTCTCCTCTCTAACCTCGTTCTACCTCTCTTTCTGTTTCTATTGCTTCCTAATAATCTAATAACATTTTATTTATGCTAAAATATTATATAAAACATTGTAAATAATGTATCCACACTATGAGCTTTATTATAGGGTTTTCAAGGATTTAACACATTATAGTGTGTATATATATATATAGATATATATGTATATATCTATATATATATATCTAAATATATAGATATATATCTATATAGATATATCTATCTATATATACCGTATATACTCGAGTATAAGTCGAATTTTTCAGCACATTTTTTTGTGCTGAAAGTGCCCCCATCGACTTATACTCGAGTCAAGCACTTTTCTGCAGCAAAAAATTTCATTTTCCGACCCGTTTTTGGGGGCCCGTATCTCAGGGCCACTTGGAGCTAGGAACCCTAAATTTGGTATGCAAACCCAGTGGACCTGGTACCACAACATATCCAAAGCTGAAGTTCCTAGCACTAAGTGGCCCCGAGATACGGGGCCCCAAAATCGGTTCGGAAAATGTCATTCTCTGCTGCAGAAAAGTGCTTGACATTTTCTGAACCGAATTTGGGGCCCCATATCTCAGGGCCACTTGGTGCTAGGAATCCCATATTTGGTGTGCAAACCCACTGGAACTGGTACCATAACATATCCAAAGCTGGGGTTCCTAGCACCAAGTGACTCTGAGATACGGGGCCCCAAATCCGGTTCGGAAAATGTCATTCTCTGCTGCAGAAAAGTGCTTGATATTTTCTGAACTGATTTTTGGGGCCCTGTATCTCGGGGCCACTTAGTGCTAGAAACCCCAGGTTTGGAAATTTTATGGTGCTAGTTCCACTGGGTTTGCACACCAAATTTGGGGTTCTTAGCACTAAGTGGCCCCGAGATACGGGGCCCCAAATTCAGTCAACTGTGTCCATCTGCAGCAATGTCATTTTGGGACCCTTTGGGTTCAGAGACCCCAAATTTTGGCTGCAGCTAGGGGGCATCTAGGAACCCTTAACTACCGAGTTTGAAGTTCAGGGGACCTATGGCTGCAAATGGGCACAGTGAGGCATGCAAATGGGCACAGTGATGCTGCAAAGGGGCATTGTTGACCCTCTTTTCCACTTACAGTAGCTGTGCATTTCTCACCCTCGTCTTATACTCGGGTCAATAAGTTTTTCCCATTTTTTTTGTGGTAAATTAGGGCCTCGACTTATACTCGGAACGACTTATACTCGAGTATATACGGTACCTATCTATATATATCTATCTATATATATATAATATATATATATATATATATATATATATATATATATATATATATATATATATATAGATATATCTATATATCTATATATCTATATAGATATATCTATATATCTCTATATATATATATATATATATATATATATATATATATATATCTATATAGATAGATAGATATCTCAATGTATATATATATATATATACAGGGGCGTAACTACCACCATAGCAACCCATGCAGGCGCTATGGGGCCCGCAGCCGAGTGGGGCCCAGTGAGGATGAGAGCACCGCTGGCACAGTCTCCCAGCCAGGGGAAGAGAGAGGAAAGGAAGAGGCGAGCTGTCCGTATCAGCAGAGAGCTGAATTGCCCGATGTAAGAGCTTTCATTAGAACTTCCAGTGTTCTCGGGGCTCACGTCACATAGCTCCACCTTTTGGCCCAGTGCCTTTGATAGACAGAACGCCGATCCAATGCGGGACATGTGACGCCATCAAAGGCATCGGGCCAAGAGGTGGGGCTATGTGACGATGAGCCCCGGGAAGACGGGAAATTCAAATGAAAGCTATTACAGCGGGCAATCCCGCTCTCTGCTGATCCGGGTGGCTTGCCTCTTCCTCTGCACAGGTGAGGCTGTATGGGGCACAGGCAGACCAGGCTGTATTGGGAACAGGTCACGCTGTATGGGGCACAGGTCACGCTGTATAGGGCACACGTCACGCTGCATTGGGCACAGGTCACGCTGTATGTGGCACAGGTCACGCTGTATGGGGCACACGTCACGCTGCATTGGGCACAGGTCACGCTGTATGTGGCACAGGTCACGTTGCATTGACACTAGGGCAGCTGTGGGGGGGGGGCTGTTTGCAGGGGGGCCCCATACAACATTTTGCTATGGGGCCCTGCTATTTCTAGTTACGCCCCTGTATATATATACTATAATCTCATACTGGATAGCAGTAAAGGACAATAATACTTTCTGAATGATGGGGTGAATATTGCCCCAGTGGCTCACTTTGGTGCTATCATAATTAGTCACAAGTTTTCATTTCATCACATTGGCTACAGTGAGCTGTGCAGCATCAAGATTGCGCCACACAGGATTATGGGATTTGTATTTATAATTAACTTACGGCACTCTGGTGAATTCCGAGTCAGCATTGCAGAGGAAAATCAGATTAAGCGTGGAAAATGCAGGTCAGCTTCTTCATCGGAATAACACTTTATGAAGTTTGGGTGATGTATGAATCCAGCAAAAGGAAGCAATAAAATGTTTAATTACTCCCTGCTCTAATCCTAGCATACAGAATCCATCTGCCCTCGTTTCCATTAATAAAATTATGCTAAAACCATTTTAGAGCCAGTCCCAGCATCAGTCTAGATGGCCTGCTCTTACTTCTGCTTTATACAGCAACCATTAATGAGAATAAACATAGAAAGGCCATTATGGCAGCTGGAGCATCTGTTTGGTTACAAATCCTCCTCGAGGAAACTAAAGGTTCCTCCAATATTAAGTACAAGCAGCTTTATTTAACTGAAAGCAGTGAATTTGCATCATTTAGTCTAATCTGACAAAAATGAACTGACTGATAAACCTTGGACTGTTCTGTTTTTTTTTTTGGAGCTACAGTTATGGTCCTAGGCCAAAGGTAGAGGACAGCAGCATACCCTCCAACTTTCAAATCTGAAAATCAGTGACACCCTAAAGCAGGAATAACATGCATGCAGCTCGTTATTGCGAATTAAGGGCGTGGCTAGATTGTGCTTAACGTGGAGCTCCACCCAAAAGGAGAATCTCAGCTTGTTTGCTCCCCCCCCTCCTCCGCTGCCATGGGGGAGTGGGTACCAGTTTTTGACAGGTACCCATCCCCACTTCCGGGTGACCTCATCGTGGCTAGGTCCCCTGGAAGTTCAGCCCCCCTCCTCCTTCCCCCGCCGCCAGACAATTCACAAATCACAGTGCGCTTCATGCATGTGCAGAAGGGAGCCGGCTGTGAGGCCGCATGGCTTTCTTTGCTGGTTTCCCTTGCAAGGAATGGCGGCAGCAGCACCCCAGAGCCGACTGAAAAATCGGCTTGGGTGCCGACATCACGGGATCCCTAGACAGGTAAGTGTCCTAATATTATATATATGTATTATATACAAATACTGTAGCTGCTGACTTTTCATTTTTTGGTGGGGGTGGGGAGTTGGAGCTCCACTTTAAATTGGAGCTAAACCCATCGATCAAACAGTTCCAAAAAACAGTTACATATCCGGCATGTTCCATGTAACTGTCACATTCGTTGTGATCTCAAATTACTGTCAAACCATCCAATGGCTGGTGTCATAACTGATCACTGATGTGCAGCATCATGGCAGTTGCAGATCAAACAAAGGCTAAGATGGCAGCTTCCTTGGCTGAAAACAATAGGAGGGTTTAGTTCCGCTTTAATATTGGACATGGCTTACAGCGGAGTGCTTCTGTGGAAAATTTGCTAGTGTCAGTGGGAGGCATCAGTAGGAAGCAGAAACATCCCATCATCATCGTAAGGGAAAAATGCCCGGGTGACAGTGGGAGGGAAAAAACGCTTAGTGTCAATTGAGGTGTCAGCATCAATTCAAATTAAGATTATTCTGTACATTGTTATGTACAGACAGATACAGTATATAGATAGATAATATAGAGAGAAAGCAAGAAGAAATAAAGAACCAAAGGAGAGCTGAGCATAGCTATAATCTCCCCTGTAACCTGTTTGTGGCTGTTTGTAGGAAGGGGTTACTTTGGTCCCTTTTATCTAGACCCAGTATCATTGCTCCCAGGAAGTTATCTCTAACCTTTTCTCTTTGGAGAGGTTCCCCATAAATTGGGTGTGGGAAGTCTGGAGAGTAGTAGTGGACTGGGCAAGCAACATGTAGTGACAAGGCTGTGGTACTGTGTTCCCGGTTCCCTTACATGGCCTTTTCCTAGGGTGAGCCCTCCTGCAATGAAGGTAACCCCTAACCTTGTGGAAACAGTTTCTCTCTGTGATGCCAATAGATATGCGTCTCTGGACTGTGTTAAGTACCCCAAATGACGTTATGTGCCTTACTTCAATGCCATGATTTGGAAGCTGTATTGACTTTACTTTAAGTTAAAGAAGAGGTCCAGTCAAAAAAAAAAAAAAAACTTAAAAGTCAGCAGCTACAAATACTGCAGCTGCTGACTTTTAATTGGACACTTACCTGTCCCAGGGTCCAGCGATGCGGGGGATCGAACCCCCGCTCATCTCCCCCTCCGTTCAGCGGCGCCGACATTGCAACTGTGGGCGCCGGGCTGTGGCTCCACAGCCTGGCACCCACTGCGCATGCGCGAGCGGCGCCGCACGCTGTGATTGGCCGCTCAGTCACCTGGGACCTGTAATGGGTCCCAGATGATTGACAGGAGGGAGGGAGCAGAGCTGAGCCCTTCCTGTGCCGAGGGGGAAGTGATGTCACCAACCCAGGCACTGGAAGAGGCAGACTACGAGGGACCCCCTAGCAACAGGCATTTAGAGGTAAGTAAAAAAAAATAAAAAATATCCAAATGTTTTTTGTATTTTTTTTTAGGATTTTTCATGTAGTTTTTTTTTTTTTGGGTGGAACCCCACTTTAAGAAGATAGACTTGTTTCTGACAGGAGGTATAAAATACATTCTAACGGGATGCCTGTGTAACTGAGTAATAGCGCTGTAAATGGGTCTGTGCACAGTTAGGTTGCAGGTGGGTGGACATTTGCTGTCTCATAATATGCTACACTGGTGTAAGTGAACGGGATCCTGAATCCACCTGGTTGGGTCGAGAGTTGGGGGTGGCGGTGGTCAAGGGTAGAGGTCACCCTCATAGCATTGAAGAGAGGACCCTGCGCTGAAACATGTAACAAGTGACCTGAGCCCCCATATCCCATGAGCCCCAGGTGTCCGGTTGGACTTTTGCAGCCTTAACCTGTAACCACAAGAGGAACGCAAGGTTTTGAGATGTAACTCCTGACCGAATTGAAGCGTCAGTGTTCCAATAGACCAGAGGGGGTGGCATAGTGGGGTTTTAAACCTGACATTCATACCAACAAGAGCAGAAAGGATAGAGAAGGTGGCCCCTGGATAGTCTTGTCTACATGTTCCTGCAGCAAGCCATAAATGAAGTGCTCAAAAAATTCCATTCGATCCAGTCATAGCCAAGTTCAAGGGCTCTGGGAGGATTAATGCAGGGAAAGGAAAAAGGTGCATTTTTCAGACCAAAAAATGGACAGAGGGGAATTTATCAAAACTGGGGCAGTCAGAATCTGGAGCAGCTGTGCATGGTAACCAATTATTTTATATCTTTTATTTTTAAAGCTTAGCTTGAACAAGCTGAAGGTAGAAGCTGATTGGTTTTCAAGTACAGCTGTTCCAGATCCTGTCTGCTCCAGTTTTGATAAATTCTCCCCACTGTATTATACCAGTCAGGTACCCTAGAAAGTGATATTAATCAACTGAAAGTAGATTGGGGCTCTGATGCTGTAATTGCTCAGCCAACAATATTCTGTCAACATATACTATGACCGAGAAAGCCCTTTGAAATGATGCTGGTTTCAAAATACAACATACAGCTTTAGTGCATTTCTCACAACTGTTATTTGAAAGATTTGTCCATTTTCCATGTTGCCGTCAAAGCCACATGAACAATGCCCTGTCCTCACTATAATATTTATTTTATATTTTTGGCATCGGAACAGGCCCCCCATGTGATTTTTGACAGTAGTTTGCCCTACAAATGGCCAGATTCCCTCTCACCACCCCCTGGACCACATCCCATTATTACCCCAAACTAACTAATGTAGCTAACCAAGGCTGCCAGCAGGTCTGTAAACAATGGAAACCCCCGTAGACGTATGTAAATACCACCCTATGTCATGCGTCACCCCGAAAACTACTCTCATCCATTATCCTACAGAGGTTACCCTCAGTGCCGGTTCACACTACCGCGACTTGGGATCCGACTTGTCAGACCTCAAGTCGCCCCAAGTCAATTGACATCAGAAATTCCATTGAAGTGAATGAGAGCCGTCTTAATGTACGCTACTGAAGTCGCTCCAACTTCAGAAAAGGTTCCTGTACTACTTCAATCCGACTTCTAGGCGACTTGTACCCATTGATTTCAATGGAAGTCGCCTCCAAAGTCGGATCGTGGTCTACAGTGAAGCGACTTTACAGGAAAAGAAATTAGTTTACCCAGGCAAACCCCTCCCTCCCAGAGAGCTGATTATTCTGTGATTGGCCACAGCCAAAGTCGCCTGTCCTGGAGGCGACTTGAAGTCGCGTTGTAAGTTGTTTAAAGTCGCGTTGAAGTTGCGCTGAAGTTGCCTCGTGTTGCCCCTGTGTGAACCGAGCCTAACAAATCTCTCTTGTTTCAAAAAACCAGCTCAATTCACAATATAGTCAACTCCAACATAGACTTGACTTATCTAAAAATAGGTCCCTCCCGTCCTCCGAGATACAAAGTTCATGCTCACCATATAACCTTTTCTACTCCTCTGTATATCTTTATATGTATATATTTATATACATATTATAGTGATATTATACAACTTTTTGTCACTATATCTGGGTTAAAGCGGATGTATACCCGCACAAATTATTATTATTTTTTTTAAACCTGTAAGGCAAAAGGCATAATGAGCTAGTACGCACCGCATACTAGCTCATTATGATATACTTACCAAGGCGTCGGCAGCTGTTCCTGGTTCACGCTGAGGGAGCTGACATTTCCCCTCAGCGTGTTTTCCAGGCTTGAGGCTCCGGCGCTGTGAGTGGCCGGAGCCGCAATGTCATCACTCCCGCGCATGCGTGCAGGAGACTTCTTTCCGCCAAGATGCTGCCGGACCTTCACAGCGCATGCGCCACTGACGTCAGCGACTGCATGCAAAGTGAATATCTCCTAAACTGTACAGGTTTAGGAGATATTCATTTTACCTACAAGTAAGCCTTATTATAGGCTTACCTGTAGGTAAAATACAAAAAAGGGGTATACAACCGCTTTTATTGATAAACCATTGCTACGGTTATGGTATGCACGGTTATGGTATGCATTAGGTCGTTGGGCCCATGTAACTTCTGGTTTTCTATGCTTTTCCTTCTCTGTATTCTTACTTCAAATATTTTTAGTTAAATATTATGGAGACAAGCCAAATTCAGGTACTTGCACTAATTGCATTTAAGATAAACATGGCCAGAATCTACTAACAGGATTGCCTATATTCACCTCATTGAAAACAATGTGCTTGTAATCACACTAGAAGAAATACCATTAGAGGTCCCCTTCACTTCTAGTGCATTCACATTGTTTTCAATCTCAAGCCCTGATGAAGGAGCCATTTTTAGATCCCTGAAGTGTGTTGGCTACTTTTGAAATTGCCCCCCCCCCCCCAATTTTATTGGAATAAAGTCATATCTGGAATTTTTAGCAATCGTGTGGCACTTGAGTTTACATTTTGTTACATTACACTACAAGTAAGGAGAGTGTGGAGATCCTCAGGGGTGTAAAAGCTGCTTACTGAACCATACTTTAAAATACCAATAAGATAACATTTAGGAATTCTGTGCTATTTTTTTTCATATTCCTTAACTTCAGAACAAGGTCAACAGTGGCAGAACATCTAAATTGCTCTTTTCTTGGGGACATAGTCATTTTAAAAATACAATGCTAATTGAAAAAATGGTTTTCAGTGGCCAGTATCAGTTGCAAAAGGGTGTCAGATCTTGGTAAAAGTATAATTAATAAAATTAAAATTGGGAAATTATATCTATTCACTTCAAGCTGGCAGAGGGTGACCTCAACAAAGACCTTTCAAATAAATTACCTTCCTTAAAGATATGGTATTAGCAATTCCAACTGCTTATAAAACCATTAGTGGGCAAAAAGGTTACAGAAAGTTATATTTTCTAAAATATCTTTTTTTTTTTTAAAGCAAATTCATTTTTTTGGGCTTTGGGAGCAAGCACAGTATGTGCTACTAAAAGCCACCAACACAAAACCGATATGAACTGCTTAATAGGAAAAATGACTTTTCCAGCAGTTTCATTGTAATGAGTATTTTATGTAAACCCATCCACTAAAATCTCATGCAAACAATTCACCAACTAAAAAGTTCAGTATTTATGTATAATATATACTGAAATAACAATACAATAAATAAAAATAATACGGATTATTAAAAACAGAAAATAAAAAGTAATAGACAATGATTCAAGTCCAACTAGTCCATGAATAGGTGAGAACCACACTCGCTGGACACCAGAACCCGCGAACGGACCGAAAGTTCGCACGAGCGTTAGAACCCCATTGACGTCTATGGGACTCGAACGTTCGAAATCAAAAGTGCTCATTTTAAAGGCTAATTTGCATGGTATTGTCCTAAAAAGGGTTTGGGGACCCGGGTCCTACCCCAGGGGACATGTATCAATGCAAAAAAAACTTTTAAAAAAGGCAGTTTTTTCGGGAGCAGTGATTTTAATGATGCTTAAAGTAAAAAAAAAAAAGTGAAATATTCCTTTAAATATCGTACCTGGGGGGTGTCTATAGTATGCCTGTAAAGTGACGCGTGTTTCCCGTGTTTAGAACAGTCCCTGCACCAAATGTCATTTTTAAAGGAAAAAATCTCATTTAAAACTGCTTGCGGGTTTAATGTCATGTCGGGTCATGGCAATATGGATGAAAATCAGTGAGACAAACGGCATGGGTACCCCCCAGTCCATTACCAGGCCCTTTGGGTCTTGTATGGATATTAAGGGGAACCCCGCACCCAAATTAAAATAAGGAAAGGTGTGGGGCCACCAGGCCCTATATACTCTGAACAGCAGTATACAGGCGGTGCAAACAAGACAGGGACTGTAGGTTTGTTGTTAAGTAGAATCTCTTTGTAATTTTGAACATTTTTAACGTGTTTAGCTCCAGCCAAAAAATCTTTTCTAAGCTTTTTGGAAAACATAGGGAAGGGTTATCACCCCTGTGACATTTGTTTTGCTGTCTTTCCTCCTCTTCAGAAGATTTCACCTCACTTTTTTGTCCCAATGAAAAATGTTTTTTGAAAATTTGGGGTTTTTTGTGGAACAAGGATTGGAAAGCATCAGTGGAAAGGAGAAATTGTTTTCCCATATTAACTCTTACAGGAGAGAATTTCCCTTCCTAGGGGTAGATTTCATCTCCCTTCCTGTTGTCTCCTTCCGTTTGCAAGTAGGAGTCGTTTGTAAGTTAGATGTTTGAAAGTAGGGTCCTGCCCTATATACTCAGCAGAAATTTGGGCCTTAGGTGTTGCTGTGGCCACAACACTGTAAGCCCTCACAGGGCCCTGCTGTGAAATATTAGATCAAGAATTGTAATTACATGCCCCTGTTGAACAGGAGCAGAAAAATTAGGACTTAGGCACTGGTGCTGGTGCCACAACACTGCAACCCCTCACAGACACTCTAGTTGGAACGCAGGAACGAGCCCTGCTGCAAAGTATTGCTTCAAAAATTGTAATTACACGCCCCTGTTAGACAGGGGCAGAAAAATTGGGCCTTAGGCACTGGTGCTGGTGCCACAACACTGCAACCCCTCACAGACACTCTAGTTGGAACGCAGGAACGAGCCCTGCTGCAAAGTATTGCATCAAAAATTGTAATTACACGCCCCTGTTAGACAGGGGCAGAAAAATTGGGCCTTAGGCACTGGTGCTGGTGCCACAACACTGCAACCCCTCACAGACACTCTAGTTGGAACGCAGGAACGAGCCCTGCTGCAAAGTATTGCATCAAAAATTGTAATTACACGCCCCTGTTAGACAGGGGCAGAAAAATTGGGCCTTAGGCACTGGTGCTGGTGCCACAACACTGCAACCCCTCACAGACACTCTAGTTGGAATGCAGGAACGAGCCCTGCTGCAAAGTATTACATCAAAAATTGTAATTACACGCCCCTGTTAAACAGGGGCTGAAAAATTGTGCCTTAGGCACTGGTGGTGGCGCCCAGAACCAAAAATGTTCTTACAAGCTATCAGCGTGATGATTGAGGAGGAAGAGGATAATTACTCAGGGATAGTCACTCAGCATCAGCATAGGCAGTCTTTGAAGGGATCTGAGATTTCAAAAAAAATTATTCGGTTACATCAGCATCAGGTGCTTGGTAGCTGGTGGTGATCCAAGACTGATTCATTTTTATGAAGGTCAGCCGATCGACCGAGTCGGTGGACAGACGCACCCTGTGATCGGTTACCACGCCTCCAGCAGCACTGAATGTGTGTTCCGAAAGAACGCTGGATGCAGGACAGGCCAGTAGCTCAATTGCATACTGTGCAAGCTCTGGCCAGTGATCAATCCTCAAGACCCAGTAACCCAGAGGATTTTCGGTGGGAAAGGTGTCCAAGTCTGATCTTGCCCCTAGGTATTCCTGCACCATGTAAAACAGACGCTGGCGATGGTTGCTGGAACCAATCATACCTTGGGGCTGCGGACCAAAAAATTGTCTGAACGCATCGGTCAGACGGCCACCTTCTCCACCGCTCCTTCTTTGACTGACCGAAGCCTCAGCAACACGTTGTCCAGAAACAGGAGTTTGTAACCTCCCAGTCTCTGGGAACGCGTTGCACAGACCTTTCTGCAAGGCCTCCCGAAGATGTTTCATCCTCTGCTCCCTCTGCGATGGCAAGATAAGGTCCGCAACCTTACCCTTGTAACGTGGATCAAGGAGGGTTGCCAGCCAGTATTGGTCCTTCTCCTTGATACCATGAATACGAGGATCCTTACGCAGGCTTTGCAGGATCAGGGAGGCCATGCAGCGTAGGTTTGCTGAGGCATTCGGTCCGGAGTCCTCTGGGTCACTAAGGACAACAACGTCCGCAGCCACCTCCTCCCAGCCACGTACAAGTCCATGTGTTCCTTGGGACTGATCCCTTAAAGACTGCTGCTGATGCTGAGTGCCAGGCTCCACCTCCATACTGACACAATCTTCCTCCTCCTCCTCCTCCTCCTCCTCGTCCTCTTCCTGTGCGATCGGCGGGCACGCAGGAACACTGTCTGGATAAAGGGGGCCTTGAGAGCTAAGGAAGTCCTCCTCTTCCTGCCTCTGTTCTGCCTCAAGTGCCCTGTCCATTATTCCACGCAGCGTGTGCTCCAACAGGTGGACAAGGGGGACAGTGTCACTGATGCATGCACTGTCAGTGCTCACCATCCTCGTGGCCTCCTCGAATGGTGACAGGACAGTGCATGCATCCCTGATCATGGCCCACTGGCGTGGGGAAAAAAAACCAAGCTCCCCTGACCCTGTCCTGGTGCCATAGTCGCACAGGTACTCATTGATGGCCCTCTGCTGCGTGTGCAGCCGCTGCAGCATGGCCAACGTTGAGTTCCACCTGGTGGGCATGTCACAGATTAGGCGGTTCTTGGGCAGGTTAAACTCCTTTTGGAGGTCCGTCAGCCGAGCACTGGCATTATATGACCGGCGGAAATGCACACAGACTTTCCTGGCCTGCCTCAGGACATCCTGTAAGCCCGGGTACCTGCCCAAGAACCGCTGCACCACCAAGTTAAGGACGTGAGCCAAACAGGGCACATGGGTCATTTGTCCCTGTCGGAGGGCAGAGAGGAGGTTAGTGCCATTGTCGCAAACCACCATTCCTGCCTTAAGTTGGCGTGGCGTCAACCACCTCTGAACCTGCACCTGCAGAGCTGACAGAACCTCTGCCCCAGTGTGGCTCCTGTCCCCCAAGCACACCAGCTCAAGCACCGCATGGCATCTTTTGGCCTGCGTACTTGCGTAGCCCCTTGAATGCCTACGGAGCACCGCTGGTTCCGAGGAAGAGGCCATGGAGGAAGAAGAAGAGGAGGGGGTGGAGGAGAGAGGTGTGTCACAATCAGCATTTTGGAGGCGTGGTGGCGGAACAACCTCCAACACTACTGCACCTTGTCCTGCATCCTTCCCAGCTGCCAGCAGAGTCACCCAATGCGCCGTGAAACTTAGGTAACGTCCCTGTCCATGCCTGCTGGACCATGAGTCAGCGGTAATATGCACCTTACCGCTGACCGCCCTGTCCAGCGAGGCATGGACATTGCCTTCCACATGCCGGTAGAGAGCCGGAATCGCCTTCCGTGAGAAAAAGTGGCGTTTGGGTACCTGCCACTGAGGAACCGCACATTCCACAAACTCACGGAAGGGGGCAGAGTCTACCAACTGAAAAGGCAGCAGTTGAAGTGCTAGCAATTTTGCCAAGCTAGCATTCAACCGCTGGGCATGTGGATGGCTGGGAGCAAACTTCTTTCGGCGGTGCAGCAGCTGGGGCAGGGAAATTTGCCTGGTACAATCTGACGTCGGTGTACCAAAAGCAGATTGCCCACAAGTACTTGGCTGTGACACACCTAATTCTACACCTTCATTCCTCTCACTGCAGGTCTCAGAGAGGACTGGAGGTCTAGTGGGGTTGGAAATCTCAGCTGATGAGGAGCAAGGAGAGATCCTCTTTGTTCTTTGGTGTGGGTCTTTTAGATACGCTTGCCAACGAACTGCATGGCAGGTCAACATATGTCTGGTCAAGCATGTGGTACCCAAGCGGGAGATGTTTTGGCCATGTTTTGGAGATACGCTTGAGACATATGTTGCAAATAGCAGCGGTGCGATCTGATGCACTCGTCTCAAAAAAGGCCCACACCAAAGAACTTTTTGAATAACGCGCAGAGACTGCAGCGCCCTGCACATGTGGAGCTTTGGGGTGTGATGCAGTCAATGTGCTGCCCTTAGGCTGGCCCCTGGAGGGCATCCTGCCTCGTTGGTGATGTGCCGCCTCCTCCTCCTCCTCTCTCCTATCAGGCACCCACGTTGAGTCAGTGACCTCATCATCCCCTCCCTCCTCATCACTGGAGCAAACCTGGCAGTATGCTGCAGCAGGGGGAGCATGACTGCCAGATTGCTGTCCTTCTTGGGCACCCCCTCTGTCCGTGCTCATGTTACTGCCTTCATCGAGCTCAGTATCATCATCAGAGCCTTCCAAACGCTGGGCATCCTCCTGGAGCATGTACCCAACACTGTGGTCAAACAGTTCGAGGGAATCCTCAGGAGGACATGGTGAAGCTAGGGAAGGAGTCACTGATGACATTGAGCTGAGGGAAGAGGCCGCTGCTTTGCCAGACAAAGCACCCTGGGCATGGGTGAGAGAGGATGAGGAGGATGAGGACGGCTTGGTCATCCACTCGACCAAGTCTTCCGCATGTTGCGGCTCAACACGGCCAGCTGCCGAAAAAAAGGCCAAGCGTGTCCCATGGCCACGTGCTGATGAGGATGCACCGTCTCCACGACCAGCACTAGACACAGAGCCTGCTTGCCCTCTCTTATTGGCTTGTGACTGTCTGCCTCTCCTTCTTGGCCTTCCAGACATACTAATGGCCTGTAGCTGCACTAAGCTGGGATAGAACACCTGTAATTTTCTTCAGGTAGCTTTATATACTGTAACCAGACAAGCCTGCCTGTCAGTAGGAAGATAACAGGAACGGATCTAGCTGAACACTGTGAGCAGGACGCACTGCACTAAATGTAAATAGCAGGAACGGATCTAGCTGAACACTGTGAGCAGGACGCACTGCACTAAATGTAAATAGCAGGAACGGATCTAGCTGAACACTGTGAGCAGGACGCACTGCACTAAATGTAAATAACAGGAACGGATCTAGCTGAACACTGTGAGCAGGACGCACTGCACTAAATGTAAATAGCAGGAACGGATCTAGCTGAACACTGTGAGCAGGACGCACTGCACTAAATGTAAATAACAGGAACGGATCTAGCTGAACACTGTGAGCAGGACGCACTGCACTAAATGTAAATAGCAGGAACGGATCTAGCTGAACACTGTGAGCAGGACGCACTGCACTAAATGTAAGCAAGCATGCGGGTCATAGTGCATGCTTGGCCAATCATCAGCCAGCAATGCACTGCGATGCCGCAGTGAATTATGGGCCGTGACGCGCCACACGAATTTGGCGCGAACGGCCCATATCGTTCGCAATTCGACGGACGGTCGAACAGCCGATGTTCGAGTCGAACATGGGTTCGACTGGAACACGAAGCTCATCCCTAATCATCACATACGATATCACACCACCTCTACATGCAGTTTACAAGTTTCTTAGATGTAAGTGAATATTAGAATAAAGCATTGTTGGTTTTACTTACACTGACCTGGGGCGCTCTTTTTCTCCTTTTTATCACTAAAATCTCATATAAGCTTTAACATGTTAATGTTATTTCAAAAATCATCTTTAATATTTTAACTGCTTCCCGACCGCTGAATGACGATATATGTCTGCAGAATGGCACGGGTGGGGAAAAGGGCGTACAGGTACGTCCCCTTTAAGAAGCGGCGCTGTGGGCGCGCACGCGCCGCATTCTTCGTGACCGCGACTCCATGTCCGCCGGGTGCCCGCGATCCTATCACGGAGAGGTAGAATGGGGAGATACCTTTGTAAACAAGGCATTTCTCTGTTCTGCCTTGTGACATGACAGAGATCACTGCTCTCTGTCATCGGGAGCAGTGATCGCTGTCCTGTGTGTTGAAGCCCATCCCTCCCACAGTTAGAATCACTCCCTAGGACACACTTAACCCCTTCATCGCCCCCTAGTGGTTAACCCCCTTCACTGCCATTGTCATTTACACAGTAATCAGTGCATTTTTATATCACTGATCGCTGTATAAATGACAATGGTCCCAAAATAGTGTCCGATGTGTCCGCCATAATGTCGCAGTCCCAATAAAAAAAACAGATCGCCGCCATTACTAATAGAAAAAAATTGATAATAAAAATGCCATAAAACTATCCCCTATTTTGTAGACGCTATAAATCAATACCAATCAATATACGCTTATTGCGATTTTTTTTTTTTTTTACCAAAAATATGTAGAAGAATACATATTGGCCTAAACTGAGGAAAAAAAAAAAATTTCATATATATTTGGGGGATATTTATTATAGCAAAAAGTAAAAAATATTGCTTTTTTTTCCAAAATTGTCGCTCTTTTTTTGTTTATAATGCAAAATATAAAAAACCGCAGAGGTGATCAAATACCACCAAAAGAAAGTTCTATTTGTGGGGAAAAAATGACGTCAATTTTGTTTGGGTACAACGTCGCACGACCGCAGCGACGCAGTGCCGAATCGCAAAAAGTGCTCTGGTCAGGAAGGGGGCAAATCCTTACGAGCCTGAAGTGGTTAAAATCTACAGCTATCATTAAAAGAAATATGGTGATCTTGCAATGAAGGTTGCTCCGGTTCCCCTGACAAGCGGGAGGTGGCGAGCCCGTGACATCACACAGCAACTGTAAGAGAGTGTCAGTGGTGAGCGAGCAGACGTAATAATTAATCCTGTGTATATTCAAATAGAATATTTAAAGGATATTTATACGTTTTCCCATATTGGGGCTATTTTAATAAATATGCATACAGAGAGCACTATGTAGTCTTGTTTATAATTGCATGTTACTACAGAGCCGTGTAGTAGATGAATAGCAGAGCGGAGTCCCTGGAGTAAAGGAAGGAGAGTATAGAAGAAATCTTTACATGAGAGATCATTATCTGTATCCATCTGAAATCACCTGTGAGGTTGTTGAATCGAGAGAGCAGTGGTTCTGGTGTGGAGAAGAGAAACCACAGTGGAGTGCAAGACCATGTCTGAGTTAATTTAACTCAATTTTGAGGTGAGCAGGCATGATAACAGTACCCCAGATGGATTCCTATACTTTTGTATTACTAACCGCTGCCCAACACCTCCCCTCCTACCCCAACTAAACCTACCAAAAACCATGGCACAAAATGTTGATGTAAAATTGGGCATTTTGGCCAGTTTATTAAACAATAACAAATATAACAAACATTCCTTAATAAAGGAAAACAAAAAATACTACAATAACCATCAAATTAAGGTTGCCAATCCTTGGAGGCACCAAATATCAAATTATCACTTCATATCTGCGCCCTACTACCACGGTCCACAGCCGCATCACACCGGCTCGGGGACAAACCACATTCTGCAGATACCCCCATTGTAATTTCCAGGTAGTCCACCAGGAACTCCATACCTTAGATTGGTCCATAATAACATCATCACAACAGGTTAGTTTAAAATGCCTCCAAAGAACCCAACCGCACTGGCCTGAAAAAACATACATGTAGGGCGGGAGGGCGGAAAATCTTCTCCTCCTAGTGTCTGACCCCCCCCCCCCCGGGTCCCCGTAAAACCAAAGGCTGATTCCTGCAGACACCCCCCCCCCCCCCCCCCCGCGCTGACCGACTCATGCCAGCCCTACGCTTTTTTTTTTGCTTTTTTTGTTGCTGCGGGCTATACTTTACAGCTGGTAATGGTGTGCACAATTAAGGGTGATCTGTTGGAGAGCAGAGGAGCACAGTGGTGTTTTTTGTATATAAGGACTGAAGTTCACAACAATCAAGATTTAAATATTCATATATGAACTATATACATTGGAAATTCGTTAGAGCACATATTTATTAGTTCACATAAGACTGGCAATTGCACAAGTGATATATGTTTTTTTGAGGCAGCGCTGCACTACTAGAACGATTGTTACACAGGTATGGTCCACTCTAGATATTTTTGTCACCACCAGGAAACCAACCCTAAGAAATGGCATGCAATCATCGCTAGCGTTCATGAAGATAGGTAGTGGTGCAGTGCAATGTACCCTCGGGTTTCGTGCTGATTTCCCTCATATTCCCATAGACTTCTGTTATGTCCCATGCTTTTGGTGCATTTTTTGAAAGCGCACCAAAAGTCCTTCATGCCTCATCTTTGGTGTGCTTTCAGAAAACACTTCAAAAATGAGGGACATGGTAGAAGTCTATAGGACACTGCAGGTAACCAGAAACAAAAAACACAGGTATACTGCACTGCACCCACACTGCGGTCAAACCGTAGTAGGACAGTGTGAAAGAACACTCAGGTATATATCTACTTTAAATTATGAGGTATCTGACTTTATGTTTGTCAGGAGGTGTCAGATATTTAAGGATGAAATCAGATTTTGAAAGGGCTATGCTCTTTTTAAATAGAATGACCATGCCACACAAGACGAAAAAAGCAAAACAGCATAGAATATTTTATAAGGAAGAGCAAGGAGTGATAAGGATATACAATTTGCAGTATCCCAATCGATGAGACCACAGCAGTCAGGTTGGTAAAGAGAGTGTTGGCTGCTATGGGTCACTGCACTTTCAGCATTCTCAATACCCTTTCCATAATTTACTAAACTAGAATTTCAAAAGAGCCAACCTCTCAAAAACTACGATCCTTGCTAGAAGATACTAAATGGGATAAAATCTTAGGAACAAAGAACACGGAGGAAAAATGGGTATGCTTTAAGGGCATTTTAAATAAGGGTATTATCCAGTGCATCCCAATGGGAAATAAATTTAAAAGAGCTAACAAAAGTCCTGGGTGGCTTAACTCCAACGTAAGAATGCATTTAAAAGCAAAGGAGAAGGCCTTCAAAAAATACAAGGCTGAGGAATCATCACCAGCATTCCAACTTTACAAAGAATGCAACAAGAAATGTAAGGGTGCAATCAGGGCTGCTAAGATAGAATATGAAAGGCACATAGCGGAGGAGAGTAAAATAAAAAATATTTAAGTACATAAATAGTCAGAAAGGGAGGACAGATCATATTGGTCCCATAAAGAATGATGAAGGGAATCTGGTTACTAAGAATGGAGAGATGGCAAAGGTATTGAATTTATTCTTCTCCCCAGTCTTCACAAGGGAATCGGGGGGCTTCAGTAACCAAAACTGCAATGTTTACCCTCATGACATGTCACAGGAAGCACCCTCATGGCTAACAGAGGACAGAATTAGAAATAGACTTGAAAAACGTAACATTAATAAGTCACAGGGACCAGATGGCTTGCACCCGAGGGTCCATAAGGAACTCAGTAAAGTAATTGCCAGACCATTGTTCCTAATTTTTACGAACAGTCTACTGACTGGAATAGTACCAGCTGATTGGAGAAAAGCACCAATATTTAAAAAAGGGCCAAGATACTTCTCTGGGAATTACAGACCAGTTAGCCTAACATCAATTGTATGCAAGCTCTTGGAGGGGATGATAAGAGACTTTATACAAGAGTTTAGTAATGACAACAGTATCATTAGCAGTAATCAGGATGAATTCCTGAAGAATCGTTCTTGCCAAACCAATCTATTCTATTAACCTTCTATGAGGAGGTGAGCGGCCATCTAGATAAAGGAAGGCCCGTAGAATTGGTGTATCTGCATTTTGCAAAAGCATTTGATACACTTCCCCATAAACATTTACTGTGCAAAGAAAGGTCCATTGGCATGGACCATAGGGTGAGTACATGGATTGAAAACTGGCTACAAGGGCGAGTTTAGAGGGTGGTGATAAATGGGGAGTACTCAGAATGGTCAGGGGTGGGTAGTGGGGTCCCCCAAGGTTCTGTGCTGGGACCAATCCTATTTTATTTTGTTCAATTGCAATATGAATGCAATTTATACATGGGGGGGAGAACCTCTGGGGGAATCTAGGATGGAAAAGGACCCGGGGGTCCTAGTAGATGATAGGCTCAGCGATGGCATGCAATGCCAAGCTGCTGCTAACAAAGCAAACAGAATATTGGCATGCATTATAAAGGGGGTCAACTCCAGAGATAAAATGATAATTCTCCCACTCTACAAGACTCTGGTCTGGCTGCACCTAGAGTATGCTGTCCAGTTCTGAGCACCAGTCCTCAGGAAGGATGGAACTGGAGAGAGTCCAGAGAAGGGCAACAAAACTAATAAAGGGTCTGGAGGATATTAGCAATGAGGAAAGGTTAAAAACACTGAAATTATTCTCTCTGGAGAAGAGACGCTTGAGAGGGGATATGATTTCAATACCGTACTGGTGACCCCACAATAGGGATAAAACTTTTCTGCATGATCTGATGGAATTTAACAAGACACGTGGCCATTCACTAAAATAAGAAGAAAAGCGGTTTCACCTTAAACTGCGTAGAGGGTTCTTTACTGTAAGAGCGGAAAGGATGTGGAATTCTCTTCCACAGGCAGGGAGCATGAATAATTTCAAAAAACTATTACATAAGCACCTGAGCGACCACAACATACAGGGATATACAAGGCAATACTGACATAAAATCACACACATAGGTTGGACTTGATGGACTTGTGTCTTTTTTCAACCTCATCTACTATGTAAGTATTTTTCAATCCTTTTAAATCTACAGCTTTTAATAAAATAACACCTAGTGATTCTGCCATGAAGGTCCTGGTTCAGGCACTTTGACCTGTCCCACTTAAATATTTTTTTTATGTAGATGCATTACTTTGTATCAGAATACTATTGTTATGATTTATGCTGACAACTAGTGATGGTTTAGGGCCATAACAACTTGTTTACTTATGTGATTTGTATCTACACTATATTACCAAAAGTATTGAGACACCTGCCTTTACACGCACATTAACTTTAATGGCAAACCAGTCTAATGGTAGGATTTTCCGATGAAAAATGTGTGATAGGACCTTGTTGTCGGAAATTCCGACCGTGTGTAGGCTCCATCACACATTTTCCATAGGAATTTCCGAAACACAAAGTTTGAGAGCTTGCTATAAAATTTTCCGTCAACAAAATCCGTTGTTGGAAATTCCGATCGTGTGTACACAAATTCGACGCACAAAGTGCCACGCATGCTCAGAACAAATAAAGAGATGAAAGCTATTGGCTACTGCCCCGTTTATAGTCCCGACGTACGTGTTTCACGTCACCGCGTTCAGAATGATCGGATTTTCCGACAACTTTGTGTGACCATGTGTATGCAAGACAAGTTTGAGCCAACATCCGTTGGAAAAAATCCTAGGATTTTGTTGTCGGAATGTCCGATCAATGTCCGACCGTGTGTACGGGGCATAAGTCTGTAGTGTTCAATATTGAGTTGGCTCACCCTTTGCAGCTATAACAGCTTGGGAGGCTGTCCACAAGGTTTAGGAGTGTGTCTATGGGAATTTTTCTAGAAGCGCATTTGTGAGGTAAGGCACTGATGTTGGACGAGAAGGCCTGGCTCGCAGTCTCCGCTCTAATTCATCCCAAAGGTGTTATATCAGGTTAAGGTCAGGACTCTATGCAGGCCAGTCAAGTTCCTCCACCCCAAACTCGCTCATCCATATCTTTATGGACCTTGCTTTGTGCACTGGTGCCCAGGCATGTTGGAACAGGAAGGGGTCATCCCCAAACTGTTCCCACAAAGTTGGGAGCATGAAATTGTCCAAAATGTCTTGGTTTGCTGATGCCTTAAGAGTTCCTTTTGCTGGAACTAAGAGGACAAGCCCAACCGCTGAAAAACAACCCCACACCATAATCCCCCCATCCACCAATTGATTTGGAGGGGTGGCCCAATACTTTTGGCAATATAGTGTGGATGAGCGAGTTTGTGGAGGAGGAAGCTGTTATAGCTGCAAAGGGTGGGTCAACTCAATATTGAACCATACAGACTAATACACCGTACACACGATAGGATTTTCTTACGGAAAATGTGCGATAGGACCTTGTTGCTGGAAATTCTGAGCGTGTGTAGGCTCCATCACACATTTTCCATAGTAATTTCCGTCACACAAAATTTGAGAGCTGGTTCTCAAATTTTCCGACAACAAAATCCGTTGTCGGAAATTCCGATCGTGTGTACACAATTCCGACGCACAAAGTGCCACGCATGCTCGGAATCAAGCAGAAGAGCAGCTATGGCTATTAAACTTCATTTTTCTCGGCTCATCATACGTGGTGTACGTCACCGCGTTCTTGACGTTCAGAATTTCTGACCAACTTTGTGTGACCGTGTGAAGGCAAGACAAGTTTGAGCCAACATCCATCGGAAAAAAAACATGGATTTTGTTGTTGTAATGTCCGATCAATGTCCGACCGTGTGTACGGGGCATTAGACTGGGATGCCATTAAAGTTCATGTGCATGTAAAGTCAGATGCCCCAATACATTTGGTAATATAGTTTACCTTTGTCTAACCCTCCTGTTTAGTTCTAGTTAGTTTAGTCAAAGCTAGACCATCGCTGTATGTATCTTCCATGTTTCTTCAGTCAGTGTTAGCTCTTCCAAGAGACAGGGCTTAAGAAAGTCTTTGTCTTCTTACACATCAAAGGAATAGAAAAACAGCCCACACTTATCGTTAGATTCAACTTCTGTGTCTTTTTAAGAGTTAAAATGGAGTTCCACCTAAAAATGTAACTTCCGCTTTAAGTGTAGGTGACCCCCTGACATGCCACATTTGGCATGCCATTTTTTTGGGGAGAGAGAGCGGGTACCCTGTTTTTAAAGGCACCCAGCTCCCACCTCCTCTCTGGCGCTGCAGCACCAGAAGGAAGATCACCTCTCCTTCCTCCCTCCCTGCAATCTTCTGGAACAAGTTTGATGGGAGCTTTTGATCATATATTCCGATCGTGTGTATACCCTCTCTGACTTTTTACGTTGAAAATTCTGACGGACCTAGAAAGAGAACATGTTCTACATTTTTCCGAAGGAACCAATTCCTATCAGGAAAGCCGCTCGTCTGTATGCTGTCCTGACGCACCAAAAACGACTCATGCTCTGAAGCAAGTACGAGACGGAAGCTATTGGCTACTGGCTATTGAACTTCCGTTTACTAGTCCCGTCCTACGTGTTGTACGTCACCGCGTTCTGGACGGACGGAATTTGGTGTGACCGTGTGTATGCAACACAACTTGAGCAGAATTACGTCGGAACTCCGTCGGAAAAACCTTCATATTTTTTTCAGACGGGAAAACCAGTCGTGTGTACGTGGCATAAGTCAGCAGGTTTCCATACTGTCCAGATAGCCTGGGTATATGAAGGTATGCCAATGCATAAAGCTGTGTTTGAAACAGAACACTCTTCCCTTTAATGGGTGACAATGTACTGACCCTGTCTCCGAATAGCTCTTCTGGGTTGTCACCCTGTTGAATATGCTTCCATTGGCCATGCCGACACACTGCCAGAGAGCTACATCTTTGCTACTGTGAGTAATCACTGAGGGAGACGAGACAATAGCAAATTGATCTCAACATTCTCCCAGGAGGCCTCTCTTAGCCTAAGCACAGTTACTTGACTGAAGCTCATGGATTGGTACTTCATGATATTAGGTAGACTTTATGGGGGCATGAATATACAAAGTC
Organism: Lithobates septentrionalis; assembly: GCA_037952835.1. Taxonomy (NCBI): domain Eukaryota; kingdom Metazoa; phylum Chordata; class Amphibia; order Anura; family Ranidae; genus Lithobates; species Lithobates septentrionalis. Next base: position 1,465,760 of record JBBDGP010000083.1, on the reverse strand, counting down.
ACTCGAAAAAAAAGCATTTTACCAGTATACTTTAAAGACAGTGCCATATAGGCCATAAAAAAATGTTTCAGGACCTAGCAGGGTCTCTTCTTCAAAGCGACCTAGTGACTTCCATGACTGTGTCATTTTAAGGAGAGGACCCTGCAAGAGCTCAAAATGTCAGTTTCTTGTGATGCTGTTTTCACAATACATTTCTAAAACAGATTTATTTGGAATGCTAGTGACTTCATATATGGTTTTGGCACAGCACCATCCATAGCTATCACTTTGAGCACCCACACCATGATGTAAAGGTCAAGTGCTACGAGGAGTACATCTTCTGTTTGGACTTTACCAGTTTTGGAGGACATTTTAGAAATGTATTCACACAAACTTGTAAAGCTCTTAATGTGGAGTAACTTAAAGTCGGTTGATTGCATTTCATATAAAAACCTTAATTTTCCAAATTAAAAAAAAAAAAAGTTTTGTTTGTGATTTAAAGATCATCAGTATTGTGTAAAATCAATAGGCAATAACCAGAAGATTTTTCCTGTCTTCTTGATTTGCTGGCTGAAACTGCCTCTGTACTATTTAGTGTCAGAACCTAATTCTTCTCGGGTACTGTACTTACAAAGATGACAGTGACAGATCTGTCCTGGGAAAGCTTGTTGATTTTACAGAAAGGACACAGCAAAGATAAACACCTACATTTTATACATTTGTTCACTTTCTGCAGTGTTTGCCAGAAAATATAAAGAGTTTGATAAGATAATTGTTTCATTTATGCATTATTATCATTATTTCATTATCATTACGGCCCCTATTATTGCAATTTGCTATTATCATTCAATCAGCTGAAAGGATGCTTAAAGTGGATACTTTACAAATCTACAGTATATGAATACTAGAAAATTCATTTCCTGGGGAAAATGAGTGGGAATGCTGAATAGCTGAATTGATAAAGCTAACTGGATGAATAGCTTAAATCCGTAAGAAAAAGTTGAAGAAGTGAGAATAGTTGGAAAAGTAGGAATGGTTTTGAAATAAACATGAATTTCATTAAAAAAAAGTTTAACGGGGGCGCATGCACGAAGCTCGACATGTCGGACGCTTCACTGTAGAGCTCCGCACTCCTCGCCGCACACCCGGAACCGATACGAGCGACTGAGAGGCCTATTCAGCCTCCTCCTTAAGGGATCGCTTCCCTGCGGGCCAGAGCACCCTCCGGTATGGTTTTAACGGGGCACAGAGGTAAACCAAAGCCTAAACCCATCAAAGAGGCACTAGCCCGCGCCTCCTCCAAGATGGCGGCGAAGGCCCGAGCCCTAGCAGAGCAGACTGCATCTTCTCCAGCCCGCTCAGACGTGCCAGGCAGTGAGGAGGACAGCGATGTACAGCCTAATCCAGGTGATTCTTCTTTTATTTCACAACCTGGTATGTCACAAACAGCATTTATTAGACTGATGGAATCAATGCTCCATAAAGCCTTAAAAACAACATCTGACCAGATCACTAGCAGTCTGACCCGTGAAATTCGTGAGCTAGGTCAGCGCACTGCAGATTTAGAAACCAGGGTGGATGATATGGAATTAACTGTTCAAGAGCAGGCCCAAGAACAAGCCGCTCTTCGTGAGGAGAATGCTATGTTGCTCTCTCATTTGGAAGACGCAGAAAATAGATCTCGCAGATCCAATCTGTGCCTCCGTGGCATACCAGAGTCGATCGATGACATCCAATCTTTTACCACCGCTTTGTTCCAGGAACTATCACCCTCCATACCTATCGAACGCCTTGAGTTTGATAGATTCCATAGGGCACTTACACGACGCCAGGCCGATGGCCCACCACGTGACATTATTGTTAAGCTGCATTTCTTCCGTACAAAGGAGCAACTGTTAACAGCAGCCTGCAACAAGAACTCCTTACAGTTCCAGGACCACACGTACCAGTTATTCTCTGATTTAGCACCTCTCACCATTGCAAAACGCCGTGCTATGAAACCCCAGCTGCAAATCTTGCAACAGCACCAGCTCAAATACACGTGGCGGTTCCCGTTTGCCCTGCAATTCTCTCACCTGGGACAACAACACACCTGTACCACACCTGAATCACTTCAAAGGCTTCTGGAATCACTTCACCTGACGCCACCAACACATCAGTCAGAAACATCTCTTCCTCGCACACCGGCTCGATCAGCCTCTCACCCATACACTGCGACCCCTAAGCGAAACAATCCTGATCCCGCTTCAATCCGGAAGGGGATCGCCTGGAAGCTACCATCCAAGCCCGAAATCCCAAGCACTACGTTGATAACTTGCAAGCACCTTTTTGTCCATTCGCTTTCTTTTTTTGCACACAGGTCCTCGATGCTGTCCGCGGGAACTGTCTTTTGATACTACCAAGGAACACCCGACAACAGCCGAGACCTGCTGGTCGACCACAGCTTGACAGGTTCTCTCCGCGTTCTGAGTATCAATCTCCAGGACTTCTAAACCCTTCTGAGTCCTCTCAGGTTCAGTCGTTTTAATATTGTTTCTTTTGGTTTATAGTACGTTATGTTATTGTTCTCTAAACTCTTACGTAAGACTGTGAAATGTAAACCTTTACTCTACTTTAAGTAAGTACATGTATAACTTATCTAACTAACTATATGGTCTTTCCTGATCACATCCCTTTTTCTGAACGATGTAATGTTAGCGCAGTCTAGGTTATAGATTCTGAGTTATATACTAAACTCGATGTAAATTATCATATCCAGTCCTATTATTCGTCCCTTCCCTCCCGTCCCATACTCCTACTCATTCCCCTCCATCTCCACCCACACCCCTCTTCCCTTCCTTCATCCTCCTCCTCCTCCTCCCCTTTTCCCCCCACCCCCCCCTCCCCTCCTTTTAAAGCCCCCTCTCTTTATCCCTAGCTCCCCCTTACCCCTCCTTTCCCTTCCTTTTCCTCTTCCCCACCCCTCACCCCCCCCATCCCCTACCTCCTTCCCTTCCCCTCCAGTCCCCTTCTCCTACCCCCCCCACCACCGGATATGAACATCCCGCCTCTTAAACATATTCCTACTCAGGTATTTACGGCCAACTGGAACTTCAATAATGAAACAGAACATACAAAATAGTTTGTTGTTATTATCTCCGTTTGCGGCGGGGAGCAGTCATTGCACCCCTCTTTTACAGCGAACCCGCTCTTAGGCTAGTTTACTGGTCGCGGAGTTGGTGTGCTACTCAGTCGGGCGGTACTGACCCGCAGTCCCTCTGTATGGACTGTGTCTCAGAGTATTGCCCTACGCTCACATTCCTTCCCCCTCCTTTTTCCTCTTATCTCTCTGTCTCACTTTACTTTACTACTCCTTCTCCCTTTTCTTTCGGTCGGTCGGCTCGCACGGGCTCCTTTTCACCTGATATGGTTCCCCCTTACACCCATCAATGGCCCCATTAAATATACTAACCTTAAATGTTAAAGGACTGAACACACCCAATAAGCGAGTGAAAGCATTCCAGACGTTTACGTCTCTTAGAGCTAGTGTAGTAGCCCTCCAGGAAACACATTTTTCCAAACATCATACCCCGGGCTTCTTTAGCTCTAAATACCCACAAGTATTCACCGCTTCAGCGGACACTAAACATAGAGGAGTTTTGCTCGCTTTTCACTACACCACCCCATTCACGCTACAATCCGAAATAAAAGACCCGGAGGGTCGATATATAATTCTGGTTGGATTACTAGAGGATATACCGGCAACTTTTGTTTCCTATTATGCCCCTAATTCCAACCCTAACCCTTTCTTCTCACACCTTTTACAGGTAGTAAAAACACACATTAAGGGAACCCTGTTCCTATGTGGCGACTCTAATTCGGTCCTTCAACCACACACAGACAAGTCACCCTATACTACTGAGCATTATACCCCCTCAGTGCAATTTCGCAAACAAATATTAAAGGCTTCCCTTCTGGACACCTGGAGGGAATGCAACCCCAGCAGGAAAAATTTTACATTTTACTCCCACCCCCATAAATCTTTCTCTAGGATCGATCATATCTTCATTTCTATAGCATCTGCACCAATTCTACTTCAATCCCAAATCCAACCAATCACATGGACGGATCACTGTGCTGTAATAACCACAGTATCTTCTCTGATACCACAACCCACAAACAGGACATGGTGCATGAATGATGCACTCTTAACCAACCAATCATATTGTTTAGATATCCAAATTGCCCTCAAAGACTATTTACTACACAACACCACCCCAGATATCTCCCCCACGCTCCTTTGGGAGGCGCACAAACCAGTGATCAGAGGCACATGTATCTCAGTTGCATCACACCTTAAGAAAGATAGAATCCGCAAACAACAACAACTCGAGGCAGACTATCACCAGAGTTTCCTGCAATTTCAATCTTCCCCTACTGAAGCTCATAAACAAAATCTTGACAAAATTAAATTAGAACTTGACATCCTACTAGCTGAGTCGGCTGATAAGGCTATACGCAGGTCAAATCACACACTTTATACCAAAGCCAATAAACCAGATACCTTTTTAGCCTTACGTCTTCGCTCGTGTCCCCATCAGACTCAGATTGACCAAGGATATTGTTACTAGTAACCCGATTAAGGTACTCTCAGAGTTTCGTAAGCAATTGTCGAAACTATACGAGGCAAAATCTACTTTTCCCTTACGTCAAGCGGAAAAACTTTTCCATAATCTGCCAATCCCTACGTTATCTAATGATGGTCGGGAGTCTATGGAGAACACGATCACGGTTGAGGAAGTCTTAGCTGCCATTAAGACACTTAAATCCCATAAACGCCCGGGCCCAGATGGCCTCCCTAGCCTCTACTATAAAAAATTTGCAGCTGAACTCGCCCCTCTCCTTGCCAACTCATTCAACGCTTTACTCAAACAGCATTCCTTTGGTCGTGACACGTTGACGGCACTGATATCTATGATCCCGAAACCAAACACAGACAATACAGTGTGGTCTAATTTTAGACCAATTTCTCTGTTAAACGTCGATATCAAGATCCTGGCCAAAATCTTAGCTTTACGTCTTAACCCGATAATCGGTAGTCTAATACACAAAGACCAAGTCGGTTTTATACCTAAGCGGCAAGCTAGTGATAATGTCAGACGTGTAATCCTTCTGCAACATTTAGCCCGATCACGTAAAATACCGATGCACCTCCTTTCTCTAGATATAAGAAAAGCTTTCGATACAGTCTCCTGGCCTTATCTTCTTTATATCCTCCAACGCTGGGGCTTTGGCCCACACTTTCTTGGTTGGATCAATGCCCTATATAACCACCCGCAAGCATATGTACAATATTCAGGATTCCGCTCAGATCCTTTCCCCATCTCTCGTGGAACCAGACAGGGCTGCCCCCTGTCTCCCCTATTATTCGCTCTTGTAATAGAACCCCTGGCAGCCTTGATCAGAGCAAACCCCGATATCCGAGGTCTCGAGATAGCTTCTACCACGCATAAATTATGTCTTTTCGCAGATGATGCATTATTGTTTGTCACGTCACCACACACAACCCTACCAAACCTCATGCTTATCCTAGATAAGTTTGCACTAATCTCCGGGTTAGAAGTTAATCAAACGAAATCAAAGGCCCTCAACGTGTCACTACCACAAACCGATCTCGAGCTGCTTCGTCAGAACTACTCTTTTAATTGGTCCACAACTTCCATACCCTATCTGGGAATTAAACTGACCAGTGACCCTCTGAACTTATTCCATTCCAATTACCTCCCAATGTTAACTCAACTCTCTTCCTTACTTAATTCCTGGCAGCCCCTGTGTGTTTCCTGGCTTGGACGCATAACAGCTGTGAAGATGTCCCTACTACCAAAATTGCTGTATCTATATAGGGTACTCCCGATAGCAATCCCCCCTTACTATCATAGGACTATACAAAACCGAGTTTTTAAATACATTTGGGGCCCCACTAAACCCAGAGTGGCTAGGCCAGTACTACTCCGCCATAAGCTTAATGGAGGCCTTGGTATACCCAACTTCTTACATTACTATCATGCAGCCCGATTGGCCCAGTCTGTACTATACCATTCTAAAACTGAAATCCCGATATGGGTCAGCCTTGAGGCCATAGATCTGCATCCAATTACAGTATCCAACGTGCTCTGGCTCCCCCCAGCAGCACGTTGCGCTATATCCAACCCAATTACACAAACCACATTCAAACTTTGGGATAGATTACGAATCTCCTTTAAGTTGATGTCTCCGCACTCCCCACTCTTATCCTTTTTAGGCCACCCACTGTTCTACCCAGCATACACTGAACCAATTTTGTTCCAAACCTGGGCCCAGGCGGGTCTGACTCGTATATGTGACTTACTCAGTGGTAACTCCATAAAATCTTTCTCAGATATACAAACACAAGCACACCTTCTATCTAGAGAGTGCTTTCGATATCTCCAAATTGTTCATTTTGTCAAAACAAATATAAAATCAACTTCTGGGCTAGATACCCTCACTGAGTTCGAGAATATGTGCGCTACAGACCCGCACGCACAAGGTATCATCTCTCGCCTTTACACTCACCTTACTACACCACCCACAAGTCTCCCCACCTATGCACAACAATGGTCTAAAGACTTAAACATTGACCTAGAAGTAGAAGACTGGTCCTCCATATGGACCAATACGAAAAATTCATCTCAAAATGTTGTTGCCTCAGAAGCAAATTACAAAGTGCTCATGCGATGGTACCTGGTCCCATCCAGAATCGCCAAATTCCTACCTGACTAGCCCCAGACCTGTTTCAGGGGTTGCAAAGAAAAAGGAACTCACGTCCACATCTGGTGGACATGTCCATTAGTACAACGTTTCTGGGCAGCAACATTCCAGATGGCTTCGACTCTCCACCAAGTTACCCTAGAACCTAACCCAGCTACAGCTCTACTTAACCTTATACCTCAAGACTACACCAGCGCTCAGCGCCGCCTCCTTCTCCATCTATTTACAGCAGCCAAGCAAACGATAGCCAAAGCTTGGAAGACACCAACACTTAATATAATTGAAATGAAAAACAGGATCACCCAGGCAATGATACACAGTAAAATTGAAGCAACAATACTTGATAAAATCCCACAGCACTTCAGAATTTGGCAACCGTGGATAGAACACTTCTTACCCCCAGATATCGATATGAATCTACTGGAACCCTAAATTAATTCTAATAACTAATTATGCTTTTTTTTTTTTTTTTTTGGGAACTACTTCGGTGCCCGTGCGCTCCGACCGCCCCGCCACCTCTTCCCAGCTTTCCTCTTCCTTTTCTTTTTCCTTTCAGTTCTCCTTCTCTCTATACTCCCCACTCCCTCTTAACTTCCCACCTTATTTACTCCTGATAATATTGGGTACTATACTCTGTCGCTATTTTTTTCTTCTTTGTTAAGTTGGTCTCGATGTTTTTTTTTTCGAGACTGACCTCAGGCTTATTATCACCAGTGTTATAAAGTGACTAAACTAGGGAGTTTAATCCCTTCTAATGTTCGCATGTTTAGTTCTTATAAATCTTTGGCTACTTGACAGAGTATATAATGTTTGTAAGCTCTTATTCTTCTTATGTCATCGTTATTCCAAATTGTTTATGATGCATACTGTGTAATATGTACACAATACCTTGTACTGAAAAGCCTGTAACTAACGCTTGTTAATTACCAATAAAAACTACTTGAACAATAAAAAAAAGTTTAACAACACCCCTAATGCATGAAAGATGTGGAATATTTAAAGGTTTTTTGAAAAGCTTTTTGATCATTAATCCCCACACCTAATGAGTGAGAGACAGTGTGAGAGAACCCTTCAAACAAGCCTTAATAAATCCACAACAGTACATGCTATGGAAACAGCGACTTCATCATTAGAGACACAGGGCCTTTGTGAACGTATCGGTATAAAATTTATGTTGATAAACTTAAAAATGTGGGCATGTCAGCGATTTAAAAAATTGGTTGGCTGTGCGTTTCGCTCGGAAATGTGAAGAATTTTATACAGGACAGTCAATGAAAGAAAGTGTAGAGCTCTTGTCATTTAGAAGCTCAACCAGCCAAAAGTAAAAGACATATCACAAAACTGAGCACATTGCCTGAAACTAGACAAAAATACCTACCGTTTGATGTATAGATTGTGTATGGCAAGTAGATCTTGTGGGTGAGAGAGCAATTTATAGAGAAGGAACTAAGATAATTTTTTTAAGGCTCTGTGCTCTAGCTATGACATCATCCACTCTAAGCAGCCCAATACACACTCTGTTTAATCGATAAAATTTCCTGAAATGATCACTAAACTTAAACAGATTTTTCACAAAAACTGTAATGCCCCGTACACACGGTCGGATTTTCCGACGGAAAATGTGTGATAGGACCTTGTTGTCGGAAATTCCGACCGTGTGTAGGCTCCATCACACATTTTCCATCGGATTTTCCGACACACAAAGTTTGAGAGCAGGATATAAAATTTTCCGACAACAAAATCCGTTGTCGGAAATTCCGATCGTGTGTACACAAAGCCGACGGACAAAGTGCCACGCATGCTCAGAATAAATAAAGAAATGAAAGCTATTGGCCCCTGCCCCCTTTATAGTCCTGATGTACATGTTTTACGTCACCGCGTTCAGAATGATCGGATTTTCCGACAACTTTGTGTGACCGTGTATATGCAAGACAAGTTTGAGCCAACATCCGTTGGAAAAAATCCTAGGATTTTGTTGTCGGAATGTCCGAACAAAGTCCGACCGTGTGTACGGGGCATAAAAGATATCAAACTGAAAAGATATAGTCAGATAGCTGAATATTTTGTGAACATTTTAAAGTTTGTTTGGCGTCTGTAGGTGAAAGTATGAAGGAGCTGAAACTTTTGGGAGCGGAAGAAGATTTTAAGGATTTGAAGCATGCTCTCAAAAACTTTGTTAAAAGTGTTAAAAAGCTTAATATTTTAAAAAGTATAAATAGTAGAAAAAAAGTTGAAGAAGTTCCATCATTAGCTAAAAGAGCTGAACATTTTAAAAGTTGAATGGTTTTAATAGCTGAAAGTATGCAGAAGTTACATAGAGCCAAAAAACGTACGGAATAAAATTAAAACTATATAAAAACGAATAACAATAGTGGGACTGTTGAAACATTCCCACTAAAAATGCTGATGGCACAAAATTCAGCCACATTATACGTTTTCAAAAAAGTTGTATCTTTCAAGCACGCTATGTGCACCAAGTGACTTTGCCTAGGCTGAGTTGAGGAATTTCTAAGCATTTCCTTGGTCTTCCTCCCCCAGTGATCAGACTGCAATAAATCACAAGGTTAGAGGCTTCAGCATGGGCTGATCCGTGTTAGACTTCTCTGAACAACTGTCCATGCGGCAGGGCCATGGCTGTGGTTCTGTGTCCTTGTATCCTTTGTAGTTCTTTACCCCAAGATTGGGTGTTGCTGGATGTGCCATGTGTCAGACTGCTTGCCATTATAGAGGTGTTTCTATACAAGGTTCTGAACTCAGCACAAAAATGATATACATGTAGGTGGTGGCTTAAAGCAGAGTTCCACCCAAAAGTGCAACTTCTGCTTTAAGGACATCTAACCCCTGACATGCCACATTTGGCATGTCATTTTTTTTTGCGGGGGGGGGGAGTGGGTACCTAGTTTTGATGGGTACCCAGCTCTCACTTCTGCTCGTGGCGCCTAGGCGTTTCCTCCTCTCCCCCTCCCTCCCTACAATCTTTTGGGACATGTCACAGGTCCCAGAAGATTGCTCAGCCATTCACACTAGTGAACCATGTATGGTCAGGCTGAATGTACCCAAGTTGATCAATAGATCAACTTTGGTACAACCAGCTTGTTGGATTTTACATGCAATTAGTGCAAGCCGGCAGCAGTAATCACTGTGTTCTCCCGGCGGGGATGGCTCCCGGGAGGCATTACCCCATCAACACTGACTGTGTTGATGGAAGAATCAAGCTATTTTCTTTCCTGCAGCCATTGCAGGAAAGAAAATCGCTCCATTTATGGCCGGCATAACTGAAATTATTTGAGTTATGGAAATGTAATCTATTGGAATAAATCAAAAACGCGTTGCGCTATCAATATAAAGCGCATACTTGATAACAGTTATAAATTAAAATGTACTGAAAAAATACATAGATGATCCAAAAAGGTCCATCAGAACAAAAGAAGAAAGTGCTCTTGGGCAGAAAGTTCATTTATACACTTGTGTATCAAAACATTCCATACTCCAGTGTGGATAGCAAATTCTTCACACTCAAAAGTGCACACTCCACTCTCAAGCCACTTACCAGCTACTTTGATCCCAAGATGAGGGTCTGGCTGCACTTTATCCCAGTTTTACCATGGGATGGATGGTAGAGCTGCACGAATCTGAACAAAATGAGAATCACAATTTTTTTGCTTAGAATAAAGATCACGATTCTCGGCGTAAAGTCATCTTTCACATTATACAAAACAATTGGGCTAACTTAACTGTTTCGTTTTTTTAAAATTCATTAAAGTGTATTTTTACCACAAAAATTGCGTTTGAAAGACCGCTGCGCAAATAGGATCTAGGGTCTCTGCTAAAAAAAATATATAATGTTTGGGGGTTCTAAGTAATTTTCTAGCAAAAAAACAGAAAATTGTTATCAAAAAATACCCACTGTAATTTTCCTTTCCTGGCCCATCCTCATGTTAACCCCTCCTTTGGGGCCCCACATGACCACGTGTTCCAAGCTAAATAAAAGACAGCCCCTCCCCCAACTAAGATGTTCAATAACCTAGCCTGCGACAGGCCACTAGGGAGGGAGTCGTGTGGTGATGTGAGGATGGGCCAGGAAAGGAAAATTACGGTAAGTGTTTAATAACAATTTTCCGTTTTCCTGGCCCACCTCTCGTCAGCACATAACGGGATATACCAAAGCTAATATAGGGCGGGAGAGAACAAATGAAAAGAGACACTGACAATCAAAGAAAAGCTGCTAAAGCCAGAAAGAATTGATCTCTCTTGTCCCAAACTTGCTGACCGAATATTTAGTTTGTAAGGTTGAATGAAGGCGGCACCAGACCTTCAAGCTAGCCCTTACCTATATCTTCCAAGCAATCCTGGCATAACTACCCCAAAGGCTGCCACCCCTCTGGTCAAAAAGGCTTGAAATTGTTTCATAGCAGAAAGGCCTACTTCCTTCATGTCAGTTTAATCACCCTGGTAACCCAAGAGTGGATGACTCTTGAGGGCCTGATGGCTAAAAGAAAAGATTGTACACTTTCCTCCTTTGACCAAGTACACTGTTAGTAACTCGACCATGCGTAAGAAAAATGAAGTCTTCCTGCTGTGCACTCAGTGCATCTCGTGTGAAAACCCGGAGGCACTACTTCCCAGTTTTTCTGGAAACTGGATATCACTTTAAAATTGAACTTTGGAGATAGACGTGGTATCCCTATCTCTGGTAAAAAAAGAAAAGAAAAAAGAAACCAAAGGGCCCTTGCAGGAAAGTGTTGCAATCTTCAACATCCTTCTGTCTGAAGTAGTTGCTGACAGGAGAACTAGTTTTAGCGTGAGGTACTTCAATGGTAATTAAACCTATTGGAGCAAAGGGTGCTCTCAGATCCAAGCCTAAGTCTCAGAGTGGGAACAAGAATTTCCCTCAAGGTCATATATAGATTGTCATCTGGAAGAAGCATCTGGTCACTGGCTTTTGCACCCATCTGCAGCCTGTGAAGAAGAGATCTGTACCTTAAATGGAGTTGTATGCCAGACCAACCTCTAGCGCTGACTGTAAAATGTCAAGGATATTGGCTAGAGCAGGGAACACAGGAGAGAAAGCTTTTGCTGAGCAAACAAAACTAACTTCTTTCATATCCTCTCATAAGTAGCGTTATTGAATGATCATCTGGTCACTAGGGATGAGCCGAACACCCCCCGGTTCGGTTCGCACCAGAACCTGCGAACGGATCGAAAGTTCGCACGAACGTTAGAACCCCATTGACGTCTATGGGACTCGAACGTTCGAAATCAAAAGTGCTCATTTTAAAGGCTAATTTGCATGGTATTGTCCTAAAAAGGGTTTGGGGACCCGGGTCCTACCCCAGGGGACATGTATCAATGCAAAAAAAACTTATAAAAACGGCCGTTTTTTCGGGAGCAGTGATTTTAATGATGCTTAAAGTAAAAAAAAAAAGTGAAATATTCCTTTAAATATCGTACCTGGGGGGTGTCTATAGTATGCCTGTAAAGTGACGCGTGTTTCCCGTGTTTAGAACAGTCCCTGCACCAAATGTCATTTTTAAAGGAAAAAATCTCATTTAAAACTGCTTGGGGGTTTAATGTAATGTCGGGTCATGGCAATATGGATGAAAATCAGTGAGACAAACGGCATGGGTACCCCCCTGTCCATTACCAGGCCCTTTGGGTCTTGTATGGATATTAAGGGGAACCCCGCACCCAAATTAAAATAAGGAAAGGTGTGGGGCCACCAGGCCCTATATACTCTGAACAGCAGTATACAGGCGGTGCAAACAAGACAGGGACTGTAGGTTTGCTGTTAAGTAGAATCTCTTTGTAATTTTGAACGGGTACATTTTTAACGTGTTTAGCTCCAGCCAAAAAATCTATTTTAAGCTTTTTGGAAAACATAGGGAAGGGTTATCACCCCTGTGACATTTGTTTTGCTGTCTTTCCTCCTCTTCAGAAGATTTCACCTCACTTTTTGTCCCAATGAAAAATGTTTTTTGAAAATCTGGGTTTTTTTGTGGAACAAGGATTGGAAAGCATCAGTGGAAAGGAGAAATGTTTTTCCCATATTAACTCTTACAGGAGAGAATTTCCCTTCCTAGGGGTAGATTTCATCTCACTTCCTGTTGTCTCCTTCCGTTTGCAAGTAGGAGTCGTTTGTAAGTTAGATGTTTGAAAGTAGGGTCCTGCCCTATATACTCAGCAGAAATTTGGGCCTTAGGTGTTGCTGTGGCCACAACACTGTAAGCCCTCACAGGGCCCTGCTGTGAAATATTAGATCAAGAATTGTAATTACATGCCCCTGTTGAACAGGAGCTGAAAAATTAGGCCTTAGGCACTGGTGCTGGTGCCACAACACTGCAACCCCTCATAGACACTCTAGTTGGAACGCAGGAACGAGCCCTGCTGCAAAGTATTGCATCAAAAATTGTAATTACACGCCCCTGTTAAACAAGGGCTGAAAAATTGGGCCTTAGGCACTGGTGCTGGTGCCACAACACTGCAACCCCTCACAGACACTCTAGTTGGAACGCAGGAATGAGCCCTGCTACAAAGTATTGCATCAAAAATTGTAATTACACGCCCCTGTTAGACAGGGGCAGAAAAATTGGGCCTTAGGCACTGGTGCTGGTGCCACAACACTGCAACCCCTCACAGACACTCTAGTTGGAATGCAGGAATTAGCCCTGCTGCAAAGTATTACATCAAAAATTGTAATTACACGCCCCTGTTAAACAGGGGCTGAAAAATTGTGCCTTAGGCACTGGTGGTGGCGCCCAGAACCAAAAATGTTCTTACAAGCTATCAGCGTGATGATTGAGGAGGAAGAGGATAATTACTCAGGGATAATCACTCAGCATCAGCATAGGCAGTCTTTGAAGGGATCTGAGATTTCAAAAAAAATTATTCGGTTACATCAGCATCAGGTGCTTGGTAGCTGGTGGTGATCCAAGACTGATTCATTTTTATGAAGGTCAGTCGATCGACCGAGTCGGTGGACAGACGCATCCTGTGATCGGTTACCACGCCTCGAGCAGCACTGAATGTGCGTTCCGAAAGAACGCTGGATGCAGGACAGGCCAGTAGCTCAATTGCATACTGTGCAAGCTCTGGCCAGTGATCCATCCTCAAGACCCAGTAACCCAGAGGATTTTCGGTGGGAAAGGTGTCCAAGTCTGATCTTGCCCCTAGGTATTCTTGCACCATGTAAAACAGACGCTGGCGATGGTTGCTGGAACTGATCATACCTTGGGGCTGCGGACCAAAAAATTGTCTGAACGCATCGGTCAGATGGCCACCTTCTCCACCGCTCCTTCTTTGACTGACCGAAGCCTCAGCAACACGTTGTCCAGAAACAGGAGTTTGTAACCTCCCAGTCTCTGGGAACGCGTTGCACAGACCTTTCTGCAAGGCCTCCCGAAGATGTTTCATCCTCTGCTCCCTCTGCGATGGCAAGATAAGGTCCGCAACCTTACCCTTGTAACGTGGATCAAGGAGGGTTGCCAGCCAGTATTGGTCCTTCTCCTTGATACCACGAATACGAGGATCCTTACGCAGGCTTTGCAGGATCAGGGAGGCCATGCAGCGTAGGTTTGCTGAGGCATTCGGTCCGGAGTCCTCTGGGTCACTAAGGACGACATGGTCCGCAGCCACCTCCTCCCAGCCACGTACAAGTCCATGTGTTTCTTGGGACTGATCCCTTAAAGACTGCTGTTGATGCTGAGTGCCAGGCTCCACCTCCATACTGACACAATCTTCCTCCTCCTCCTCCTCGTCCTCTTCCTGTGTGATCGGCGGGCACGCAGGAACACTGTCTGGATAAAGGGGGCCTTGAGAGCTAAGGAAGTCCTCCTCTTCCAGCCTCTGTTCTGCCTCAAGTGCCCTGTCCATTATTCCACGCAGTGTGTGCTCCAACAGGTGGACAAGGGGGACAGTGTCACTGATGCATGCACTGTCACTGCTCACCATCCTCGTGGCCTCCTCAAATGGTGACAGGACAGTGCATGCATCCCTGATCATGGCCCACTAGCGTGGGGAAAAAAAACCAAGCTCCCCTGACCCTGTCCTGGTGCCATAGTCGCACAGGTACTCATTGATGGCCCTCTGCTGCGTGTGCAGCCGCTGCAGCATGGCCAACGTTGAGTTCCACCTGGTGGGCATGTCACAGATTAGGCGGTTCTTGGGCAGGTTAAACTCCTTTTGGAGGTCCGTCAGCCGAGCACTGGCATTATATGACCGGCGGAAATGCACACAGACTTTCCTGGCCTGCCTCAGGACATCCTGTAAGCCCGGGTACCTGCCCAAGAACCGCTGCACCACCAAGTTAAGGACGTGAGCCAAACAGGGCACATGGGTCATTTGTCCCTGTCGGAGGGCAGAGAGGAGGTTGGTGCCATTGTCGCAAACCACCATTCCTGCCTTAAGTTGGTGTGGCGTCAACCACCTCTGAACCTGCCCCTGCAGAGCTGACAGAACCTCTGCCCCAGTGTGGCTCCTGTCCCCCAAGCACACCAGCTCAAGCACCGCATGGCATCTTTTGGCCTGCGTACTTGCGTAGCCCCTTGAACGGCTGCGGAGCACCGCTGGTTCCGAGGAAGAGGCCATGGAGGAAGAAGAAGAGGAGGGGGTGGAGGAGAGAGGTGTGTCACAATCATTAGCATTTTGGAGGCGTGGTGGCGGAACAACCTCCAACACTACTGCACCTTGTCCTGCATCCTTCCCAGCTGCCAGCAGAGTCACCCAATGCGTCGTGAAACTTAGGTAACGTCCCTGTCCATGCCTGCTGGACCATGAGTCAGCGGTAATATGCACCTTACCGCTGACCGCCCTGTCCAGCGAGGCATGGACATTGCCTTCCACATGCCGGTAGAGAGCCGGAATCGCCTTCCGTGAGAAAAAGTGGCGTTTGGGTACCTGCCACTGAGAAACCGCACATGCCACAAACTCACGGAAGGGGGCAGAGTCTACCAACTGAAAAGGCAGCAGTTGAAGTGCTAGCAATTTTGCCAAGCTAGCATTCAACCGCTGGGCATGTGGATGGCTGGGAGCAAACTTCTTTCGGCGGTGCAGCAGCTGGGGCAGGGAAATTTGCCTGGTACAATCTGACGTCGGTGTACCAAAAGCAGATTGCCCACAAGTACTTGGCTGTGACACACCTAATTCTACACCTTCATTCCTCTCAGTGCAGGTCTCAGAGAGGACTGAAGGTCTAGTGGGGTTGGAAATCTCAGCTGATGAGGAGCATGGAGAGGTCCTCTTTGTTCTTTGGTGTGGGTCTTTTAGATACGCTTGCCAACGAACTGCATGGCAGGTCAACATATGTCTGGTCAAGCATGTGGTACCCAAGCGGGAGATGTTTTGGCCACGTGAGATACGCTTGAGACATATGTTGCAAATAGCAGCGGTGCGATCTGATGCACTCGTCTCAAAAAAGGCCCACACCAAAGAACTTTTTGAATAATGTGCAGAGACTGCAGCGCCCTGCACATGTGGAGCTTTGGGGTGTAATGCAGTCAATGTGCTGCCCTTAGGCTGGCCCCTGGAGGGCATCCTGCCTCGTTGGTGATGTGCCGCCTCCTCCTCCTCCTCCTCCTCTCTCCTATCAGGCACCCACGTTGAGTCAGTGGCCTCATCATCCCCTCCCTCCTCATCACTGGAGCAAACCTGGCAGTATGCTGCAGCAGGGGGAGCATGACTGCCAGATTGCTGTCCTTCTTGGGCACCCCCTCTGTCCGTGCTCATGTTACTGCCTTCATCGAGCTCAGTATCATCATCAGAGCCTTCCAAACGCTGGGCATCCTCCTGGAGCATATACCCAACACTGTGGTCAAACAGTTTGAGGGACTCCTCAGGAGGACATGGTGGAGCTAGGGAAGGAGTCACTGATGACATTGAGCCGAGGGAAGAGGCCGCTGCTTTGCCAGACAAAGCACCCTGGGCATGGGTGAGAGAGGATGAGGAGGATGAGGACGGCTTGGTCATCCACTCGACCAAGTCTTCCGCATGTTGCAGCTCAACACGGCCAGCTGCCGAAAAAAAGGCCAAGCGTGTCCCATGGCCACGTGCTGATGAGGATGCACCGTCTCCACGACCAGCACTAGACACAGAGCCTGCTTGCCCTCTCTTATTGGCTTGTGACTGTCTGCCTCTCCTTCTTGGCCTTCCAGACATACTAATGGCCTGTAGCTGCACTAAGCTGGGATATATATATATATATATATATATATATATATATATATATATATGTACTGATACTGCAGCTAGCAAAATCAACTGCCTGCCTGTAGTATGAGAACACCACCAACCTTCTACAGGTAGCTTTAGCTGAACACTGTGAGGTGGACACACCCCACTAACTTGTAGGTTTAGCTGAACACTGTGAGAAGGACGCACTGCACTAACTGTAAATATTCTAGCTGCCTGACTGTGGTACTAATAGGATCAAAAGAACACCAGCAATTTTCTTCAGGTAGCTGTATTTACTGTAACAAGACAAGCCTGCCTGTCAGTAAGAAGATAACAGGAACGGATCTAGCTGAACACTGTGAGCAGGACGCACTGCACTAAATGTAAATAGTCTAGCTGCCTGACCGTGGTACTAATAGGATCAAAAGAACACCAGTAATTTTCTTTAGGTAGCTGTAAATACTGTAACAAGACAAGCCTGCCTGTCAGTAGGAAGATAACAGGAACGGATCTAGCTGAACACTGTGAGTAGGACGCACTGCACTAAATGTAAATAGTCTAGCTGCCTGACCGTGGTACTAATAGGATCAAAAGAACACCAGTAATTTTCTTTAGGTAGCTGTAAATACTGTAACAAGACAAGCCTGCCTGTCAGTAGGAAGATAACAGGAACGGATCTAGCTGAACACTGTGAGCAGGACGCACTGCACTAAATGTAAATAGTCTACCTGCCTGACCGTGGTACTAATAGGATCAAAAGAACACCAGTAATTTTCTTCAGGTAGCTTTATATACTGTAACAAGACAAGCCTGCCTGTCAGTAGGAACATAACAGGAACGGATCTAGCTGAACACTGTGAGCAGGACGCACTGCACTAAATGTAAATAGTCTAGCTGCCTGACCGTGGTACTAATAGGATCAAAAGAACACCAGTAATTTTCTTTAGGTAGCTGTAAATACTGTAACAAGACAAGCCTGCCTGTCAGTAGGAAGATAACAGGAACGGATCTAGCTGAACACTGTGAGCAGGACGCACTGCACTAAATGTAAATAGTCTAGAAGATAACAGGAACGGATCTAGCTAAACTGAATACAGTGTGTATATATATATATGCAACACCTGGGATGCATATATATACACAATACACTTTAAGTGCAGCTAACTGACTGACTGTCCTGCCTAATCTAGCTAACTCAAATGAAATGACACTGTCTCTCTCTATCTCTAAGCACACCGGAACACACTGCACAGGGCCGCCGTGCAAGCGGCCTTATATAGTGTGGGGCGTGTACTAAATCCCCTGAGCCATAATTGGCCAAAGCCTCCTTGGCTTTGGCCAATTACGGCTCTCTGTTCAGGCGGCGCTGTGATTGGCCAAGCATGCGGGTCATAGTGCATGCTTGGCCAATCATCAGCAAGCAATGCACTGCGATGCCGCAGTGAATTATGGGCCGTGACGCGCCACACGAATTTGGCGCGAACGGCCCATATCGTTCGCAATTCGGCGAACGACCGAACAGCCGATGTTCGAGTCGAACATGGGTTCGACTCGAACACGAAGCTCATCCCTACTGGTCACCAAGGTCTGAACAACTCAGATGGGAATCCCTGTACCTCTAGTGTAGCCTATTACATAGCCAGGCTATTAAAAGTAGTCTCATTGAATTGGTGTGCTGTTACTGACCTTGCCATAAAAGATTTCATTTGACCAAAGACAAAAATGAACCTATCTTCTATGATGGAGTATTTGCGTTGGTATCCTGTTGCAAATATCAAAAGCTGCATGTTCAGTGAAGTCTCCCTGAGAACTATTGCTGGAATGCCCCATAGGGCCAATATTGGTATGAGGTACTTTTTGAAAAAATATTCTGCCTAACCGAACCAATTGATTTTGCTTCCCTGGGAAGAAGGCCAACCTTAACTGACAGTAAGTGGTTCTCTGCCCCCACGAAAAGTTTTTTTGCAAGATGTAACAAGATAAGACTTGGTGTCCCCCTTGTCAGGCAATGTAGGCTACTACTGTCTTGTTGTCAGCCTTACTCAGGCCCCCTTGAAGATCGTGAATAGCTTAAATTGCTAGAAAAGGCTTCCTTTCATTCAAGATACTTGGGGAGTCTGCGCTTTACCACACTCAAATGGCCTTGCACTTGTTTCTTCAGATTGTGGACTCCCCCAGCCTCAAAGACTGGCACCTTGCTTCAGAATCATCCTATCTCCTGGGTTGAGAGGCATGCCTCCGAAAGAAGCACAGTGGCGATGTCCAAAATTTCAGTTCTTTTTGAATTTGTATAGGCACAAGGATTTTCTGATCCATAGACAGCCCAGCTCATAGGCTACTATAGGCATAGGCCACTGCAGACTGCATGCAGGCCCAAAATGCACCCTGAGCTTGGTGAGGCATTTTCTATCATGCTGGCATAAACGCATGTGCCAATTTAGAGACCCTAGAAAATAAAATGGCGATTGTTGCAATATTGTATGTCACACTGTATTTGCACAGCGGCCTTTCAAACGCATTTTTTTGGGAAAAAATACACTTCAATGAATTAAAAAAAAAAAACTACACAGTAAAGTTAGCCCAATTTTTAGGTATAATGTGAAAGATGATGTTACTCCTTTTTAACAAAAATGACTTTTTCTAAATGTTATCACACCTGATTCATGCCTCCTGTGTGTCACAGATGAGACAGTAAAAACTAATTTGCCGGAACATTGTACAGATGTTGGCTGTTCCAGAAAGGCCCTCACCTCCACCTCCTATAACGGGGTCACCTTACCCAGATGGACTTGATTGGTCAACGTTAAACTTCCTAATGCCCTAAACATCCGTTATAATCTTACAGCTAAAAATAATCCTCTTTGTAACCCTTTCCCTTTCTAACTGCTGATATTTTACTTTTAAATAAAACTATTTCAAAAATATATACTGATTTGAAAATTTGGTTTAAAAGCAACCTAAATACAAACTGAAATCCCAAAAGCTAAATACACAGAAGAGATACATATATGGTGTCTGTTTTACTTGCCAAAGAATTTGTATTTCTGTTCATCCAATTCTGAGATTTTTACAGGTTTGTCATATAGCATATCCCTGACTGACAGGGCAGGAAACTTGAATTTTCTCTACCGCAGAAAAGAAAAAAGTGGAAAATTGGACTTTAAGGTGCCAGACATGACTCCAAGAAAGACACAGATTCAAAAAGTTTTATTTAACAAATTTGTTAAAACCTCACGTGACAATAAAAACACGTTAGCCAAACAGCGGGCAGCGAGTCATGCTTAAAGCGCAGATATCCCTGAAAAGAGTGCTAGGCCAACATCAAAAATACTCATAAATACTGTACTTTTTCTGCAACGTTTTTGTTAGTCACTCCAACTTGTATTGTGCAAAACCCATTACCAACATTCCAATACTCTCACCTTGTGGTTTGACCCAATAAAAATCTCATGCATTTTCCCTTTAAACAGGGTATGATATACCAGAAGTATTGTTCCCCTCTGCTGTATAGAGATGTAATTCAATCTACCTCCATCCACAGGAATCCGTAGCCTCCCTGGCGGTATAGAGATGTATAGAGATGTAATTTAATCTACCTCCATCCACAGGAATCCGTAGCCTCCCTGGCGGTATAGAGATGTATAGAGATGTAATTCAATCTATCTCCATCCACAGGAATCCATAGCCTCCCTGGCAGTTTTCCTGAGTGTGGCTCGGGGTTAAATTTCAGCACCATTAGCGGTAACCCCAAGCCACACTCGGGATTACATCTCAGGACCCTGGTGTGGTATACTTACCTTGTCCCCAGGATCCTGCGATGTCCCCCCGCTGTGTCTGCAGGCTGTGTCCTCCGCCCGAAGCCTCTCTGTGCTGGGCTCCATTCCCTGTCGCAACGCAAGGGGGCGGAGCCTGGCGGCAAATTCAAAAAAGTGAAAATTCATAACACATACAGTACACTGAAATCTTACAGAATACAGTACTGTATGAAATCATTTCACAACCCTTTTGTCCCCAGTGCTTTGTCCTATGCCCTGCATGCAGTTTTATATGATATATATACTGTTCTTTCTGTCTGTAAACTGGAGATTGTCCATAGCAACCAAAAAGTGTCCCTTTACATCAAAAGTGGTTTTAGACCAGCTAGAAAACAGCGATAGTAAATTAGAACACTTGCAGAATTGAGCGATAGTGAATCGTGGGGAAATTTATTTTATTATTATTATATTATTTTTTTTATAATTATTTATATTTATTTTTTATATTATAATTTCTGATTTTGTGTTTCAGTCTTCATCATACCCAGGATATCTACTAGACTCTTCGTGGACAGATTTAAGTGTGTTATTGCTAAGAATTGCAGGCCTACAATATAAAACGCCAAATTTCTATGCAAAATAATTGTACGGCTTAAGACGCAAAAATCTGAAATAATCATACCGCCAGGGAGGTTAAGTGGTTGTATATAGGAAGTTCAAAAAAGGATATACATAGTGCTCTCCATATATTTAAGATTATTTTTATTAAAAATAAAGCCCAAGATTAAAACCTAACTTAAAAAGTGCACATTTGCAGGCGCACATCAGATTACATACAAGTACATAGAAACGGCTCATGTAAGATGGTAGCCCGCACACTTCCTGTCAGGGATACCATATGTAGGCACCCAGCAGGGGTGATCAGATCAGTTGGCTGCGCCTTAAAGAAATCAGGACCAGATGAGTAAGTGAAAATATATATTTAAGACGATGACAGACTTCCAATACCAATACCAGTAAATCATAAACAAGCAAGTGAAAAGTAAATGAAACACAGCAATCCCTATATGAAAACCTAACTAACTATATACACATGGGGGGCACACACATAAGCAAGACAGGACAGGATAAGGGGAACAGGAATCCAGGTACTGGGAGCAGAAAGTCAGTAGTGGGAGCAGGAAGAAGGTTCCAAGGGACAGGTCTTCCGATCAGGGTTCAGGATCAGGGATGGATCAGACTCAGGCAGGGACACGGCTTGCAGGGCAAATACTGAAGCACTGGACCAAGGTGCAAGGTGGGCTTATATAATTCCAGCAGTCCCATCAGGTGCAGCCTAACGACCTGTATGGTCCATCTGTTGGGAGACACCCGCTGGTGGCCACCAGAACTACACCCTTTGGTTTTCCACATAAAAGTGCCACCAGCAGGTGACCCAAGTAGGGACACAAGTCCAGACACTTCCTGTTTGTAGCGTGAGGTCATAGGCTCCTCCCAACGTGTATCTTCACAGAGTCACATGACTTTACTTGACAGATATTTGTTTCCTTATGTCAGAGTCCCCAGTATGGAGTACAGTGAGCAGCACAATAGTAAATTGACCAAATCGCACTTCAAATTTCCTGAGACTAAGTCAGAGGTAGCAGTAGCTTCGATCATACACTGCAGATATAGAATTATGAGGCTGTAGGCACGAGGGTGCCTAGGCACCCTCAAATACTAGAAAGTACACTGCTATTTTTTAAGAGACATTTTTAGGGTCTTGCTTGGGCACAAAAAACACTTCTGGATGTTCTCTATAACAAAGGAAGTCTTCTCTTTCTGTGTTCATGTCCACTGTAAGATAATCTTTAAACCCAACTGCAGCCATTTCTTTTTTTTATAAGATGGGGAAGGGTTTGAACTTCTGTCAGATTTTAAAAGCTGTATATGTTCTCTTAGAGGAGATTTCTCATGTCTCCTGTTCTGTTTGTCAATGGTCATCTGGAAAGGAAGTGTAGGGAAATTTCTCTCATAGGGAAACAGAAAGCAATAAAATTCTGATAAGAAACATTTATACCGCCAAGGCCTATAAAACTTCTCACCTAAACATTACAAACTTACAAAGCCATCCACAACCTGCCCCCCCCCCGCTACATCACTAACCTGGTCTCAAAATACCAACCAAATTGTGTCTTCGCTCCTCCCAAGACCTCCTGCTCTCTAGCTCCCTTGTCACCTCTTCCCATGCTCACCTCCAGGACTTTTCCTGAGCCTCTCCCATCCTCTGGAATGCTCTACCCCAATCTGTCTGACTATCTCCTACTTTGCCCACTTTCAGAATATTCCTGAAAACTCTTCTCTCCAGAGAAGCCATCCTGCACCCACCTAACAACTGTACATTTATTTTCTCCATCGGCCGCCCCCCCCCCCCCCCCACAGGTATTACTTCTAGTATCTCTTGACCCTCCCTTTAGATTGTAAGCTCTAATGAGCAGGTCCCTCTGATTCCTACTGTATTAAAGTGTGTTGTATTTGTACTGTCTACCCTCAAGTTGTACAGCGCTGCATTAACTGTCGGCGCTATATAAATCCTTTATAATAAAAATAATAATAAAAACATCACAGAAACTAAGAAAAGATTTACCAGAGCCATGATACATGCCAAGGTTGAAGCAATCCTGCTATATAGAGTCAAGAAATAAGAGCGCTTATGGAAACCTTGGGTGGATCATTACCGTCTGGCTGACTTCGACAACACATTATTATCCCCCTAACTATTTCCAATATAGTCATAAAGAGCTCCTATTCAGGGGCTCTCTGTCTTCCCCCTGGGCCAGCTTTTGTCCCTCCTTTCTTCCTTGATCCTCCATTTTCTCTCCTCCTTCTCTCCTGTCTAGCCTCCTCTTTCCTTTGTCTTCTTATTTTTCCCTTTTTTCTGTCAGTTTTTCTTTTCTATAGTTCTGTGCTATTAATATAGACCCGTCGGTACGCACTGACTTGACAGGATGCTAACCACATCTGTTCCACAAGACTCAAGGTTTTACCAACCAAGGTTCCCCCCTTTTTATTTTTAGGGGCCCCTAGTGCCCTGTTTTTTGGTTTGCAATAAGTCCATTTTCCCTTGGGTCTCATGTTATAAGGTATTGTTATAAGGTACTACTCAGTGGTTCTGATACTTTAATAATATGCAGTCATATTACTCTATTGTATAGTTGAGTCCTTCTTCAATGATATGTACTATGTTGTTTAACAGCTCTCATGTGTGTACCCCTCCACTTACCTTACACTTGTATGGGTTCCGTCGCTATCATTATACTCCATTAATGTGCACTCGGTTTTGTCACCTTTTCCCTTGGGGATAATACTTCTGTGTCCTTTATGCTTGTATTCTTACTCTATTATTTATTAAAAGGTTTGAACAAGAAAAAAAAAAAGAAACATTGATACCATCCAAGGTTAACCCATCAACTAAACACATTTATTGTGGAGTCTTTAATATAAACTTAAGATTAGAATATAAAAGACCTACATAGTTACCATCAGCTACAAAGATTTAAAATCTACCTTTAAATAATCGGCAAAAATGAAAAAGGATATACCAGCAGCACCTAAATAACATCATCACATATATCAAAATATAAAAACATCTGCATAAGCTTTTCCAATAGGGAACATACAGGGACCAATCTTTTGGCACATCCATATTTTTTACCATTTATGTATTTTTTCCACAGAAATAGTTTCACCTCACAGTAATAAAAGCTTAGGTTAGCTTTAAGTAATCTCTGAGAGATTACTATAAACTTATGAGTAATTGTGTCAAACAAAAAAAGTTAACATGGCTTGAACATTCTTTTATAGTCGGTATGGTATTCATCTATATCTAAAGAAAGTTGTCCTCTTAGCTGGTAATGGCTTTTATGAGATATCACAATAACCTTGTGAATAGTAGTCATTGGGACACTCTGAACTCCAAAGGTTAAAAATAACTAGAGTTCCTCCAGTATGGTCAATTACCCTCTTGTAGGGTTTCACATGAAAACACGCTTATGTTAGAAGCATTCAGAGAGGTAGAAGTATTCAAGAGTGTAATTGACCACATTGGAGGAACTCTAGTTGTTTGCAATCTTTGGAGTATTCAGAGTGCTCTCTTGATGGTTAATATCCACAATGTCATTGTGATATCTCACAGGAAATATTACCAGCTAAGAAGAATAATTCCTATTTATAATTGAATGCTGACCATAGAGGCTTCTCCAAGTCACGATTCCTTGTTTTATTTGACACAATTACCCATCGCTTTAGCGTAATCTGCCAGATGTTAAAGGTAACCTATGCCTTTTTTACTATAAAGCATAACTAAAGGTAAACGTTTTCTTTATAGAAAATTATTATTGCTTTTATGCCATCGATAAGGAGAAGATTCATCCTCTCTATTCATTATGCTTACCTTTATAACCAAGAGTAAAAGTGAAAGAAAAATCACCAATTTCGGGTTGTCCCCAGAACAGGAATAGAGTGGAACTCTTTCAACAGAGAAACTAGTTCTTGTGATCCTGGTGTCAACCAGAGATTCCCTGACTTTAACTACTTAAGGACCGAGCCCCTTTCTGAGATTTGGTGTTTACAAGTTAAAAACAGGTATTTTTTGCTGCAAAATTACTACCTACCAGTGCCCACCAGCGCCACCTACCCGTGCCCACACTACCACCCATCAGTGCCCACAGTACCACCCATCAATGCCCACAGTGTCACCTATCAGTGCCCACAGTGTCACCTATCAGTGTCCACAGTGCCACCTATAAATGTCACCAGTGCTGCCTATCAATACCACCTACCAGTGCCCATCAGTGCCACCTACCAGTGCCCATCAGTGCCACCTATCAGTGCCCATCAGTGGCATCTATCAGTACCACCCATTAGGGCCCATCAGTGGCGTATTATTAGGGCCCATCAGTGCTGTCTTATATGTGCCCATCAGTGTCGCCTTATCTGTGCCTATCAGTGCCCATCAGTGCAGCCTCATCAGTGAATATCAATGAAGGGGAAAAAATTACCCTTTCACAAAATTTTATAACAAACTATGAAACTTTTTTTTTTTCAAAAATTTCTGTCTTTTTTTGTTTGTTTAGCAAAAAATAAAAACCCAAGTGGTGATTGAATACCACCAAAAGAACCACCATTTTTGTGAAAAAAAATGATAACAATTTGATTTGAGTACAGTGTAGCATGCAATTGTCATTCAAAGTGCGTCAGCGCTGAAAGCTAAAAATTGGTCTGGGCAGGAGGGAGGGTTTAAGTGCCCAGTAAGAAAGAGATTAAATAAACAGAAAGTGAGGATAAATCTCTCTTGGAGAAATAAAAA
This sequence comes from Lithobates septentrionalis, assembly GCA_037952835.1. Lineage (NCBI taxonomy): Eukaryota > Metazoa > Chordata > Amphibia > Anura > Ranidae > Lithobates > Lithobates septentrionalis. Next base: position 1,439,747 of record JBBDGP010000083.1, on the reverse strand, counting down.
GTCTACAGAAGTCCCAGCCTTTCCGCTCTCTATCGAAGACTAAAGAAAAAGTTTTAGCAGGATTTGAGCTTTAAAGGAAAGTTTTAATGGGTCATACTGGCAGCAGTTGAAAAATGAGCATTGCAAAATGATAGAACATCAAAACAATCTTGCTAACCTCATTAAACGGCATCTGACTTTATTCCATGTGACATCAATGTTTCACAAAGTCATAGCTCATTGCATGAAGTTCAAAGGCTAGGCTTTTAGATAAGTTTAAAGGGAGCATTTGGGACGTTGTATTAATAGTTGGAATAAATGCAGCATTTTAGAATTATCAATTTTTTTTTTTGTTTTGTTTTTTTTTTACGTACATGTCGTGCCTTTGGTGAAGGTCAGGAAGAATGTTTGTGTATAAATATTTATGCTATGTTTTGCTCTATAAGCTTGCAACGAGGCAGATGTTGCTTAGAATTTGATTAAAAATGAGGAGGGGCGAGACTTTAAAAGAGGCCATGACTTGGTATCATCATGTACCTCCATCCCTATAAATTGTTTGAAAGGAAAATGTTGGGACTTTAAATGAGGCATGGGCTACAGATGAAATAAGTAATAATATTTATTGACATGTACATATAATTTCATGAGGAAAAATCATAAATATGTAACAGACCATAAGTATGCATAACTGTACATATAATTCAACATGATAGTTGTAATTCAAACAATGCATCCTCCCTGATTTCACATGGACAATGTAAAAGGTTATATAGAATCAATAATGTTTCTGAAAAACCCCAGTGGGTATCCAGATAATAAATGAGTAGTGGTGACGTTGCATCTAGGAAAGCTCTACACGTTTCGTGGAAACCTCCACTCGTCAGGAGCAATGCGGGGTACGTCTAAATGTATCTGAAAATTACATAACCAAAAGGCTAATGATCTGCCATGGGTGGAAGGGAGAACAAAAAATAAAAATAAAATAAAAATGAAAAATAACATAAAAGAAAAGGAGAGAAAACAATAGATACATCCCCACTGTACCTTGCAGATAACCCTAAAAAACAATCCCATGGGCATGGAGCCGAGGACATGGTGGAAACATCCAGCATAGGAGCTGAGGTAATGTATCACTTACGTGTTTGGTGGAAACCTCCACTTGTCAGGAGCAATGCGGGGTACGTCTAAATGTATCTGAAAATTACATAACCAAAAGGCTAATGATCTGCCATGGGTGGAAGGGAGAACAAAAAGTAAAAATAAAATAAAAATGAAAAATAACGTAAAAGAAAAGGAGAGAAAATAATAGATACATCCCCACTGTACCTTGCAGATAACCCTAAAAAACAATCCCATGGGCATGGAGCCGAGGACATGGTGGAAACGTCTAGCACAGGAGCTGAGGTGATGGTCCGGCAAAAAACAGATCGGCACACACAACAGTGGGCAACCATGTGTGGAAAAAGCCCAGTGATGCCAATATCTAGGTGGGATATAAGATCCAAGGAGTTAAAAAAAAGTGAGAAAGATCATATGGATAAAAGTGAAAATAAGATGAGACCAAAGACCCAGAAAGGTGCCAGAAGTGGTGAGGCTAGGTGCACAGTAAGTAGTAAATAGGTGTGTTAGAATGGTGGTACACAATTGTTACTCACCATAATATAGAGTAAAGAAGGGTATTGTGAACACCAAAAGACACCGAGGGTAGCCCATAAGGGGAAATGTAAAAGCGAGTGATACCTGTGATTGTGGTGCCAGAGCATGAAGCCGTGTGCATGTGCTTCCCGGTGAATCAAGAGCAAGAAAGAAAGATGCTGCCCACGTGATATCTATACCGAGGTGGAAGTCGCGGGGCCACACCAACACCACACAAAGCGTGCGAATGTGAGGAGTGGCGCCAACCCAAGCAATCAACCGCTCAGCAGTAGGCGCAACCGCAGGTGGAAAGAACACGAGCCGGTGCACGGTGCCAATATGACGTCACGTGCACGGCAAGTGAGGCGTTGTGTCGATGCACATCAGGCGCCAGCCCCCACCATCCGAAAAACCAGGGGGGAAGGGGAGGGCCCCGGACACACATCACAGCTCCCGGAATTGACAAGGCCACCAGTGGTCACCAGACCCCAGAAGCTCACGGAAAAAGGGCAAACTGATCAGTGTGCAATGGGTGGATGTAAATATGTGCTTGTAATTCAGCGGCTATTTAGACACCCACAATCCACTTATCCGCTCCAGACTTACTTCCTGATGTCTTCCTTCTCTGTGTGGTCCATGGTGCTTAGAGCAGGATAAACCCAAGGATCATGACCTGTGGTCAGCACACAGTTAAGTCCAAATCCCCATAAGGGGGTCCCTGGTGAATACCAACTGACCCTTAGATTTCCCATCCTGTGGACTTCCACATCACCTGCTCTCACTTGGGACTATCCAACACATTGGTAAGTTCAAATTCAGCTCTGTGATCTTTTCTGCTCCACAGTACTCCAGTGTGGGTCTTGTTTCACAGACCCAGCCTCAAGGTCTCACCTGTTCTGGCATGATCCTGCATGGTTCTGCATTTTTCCTATTCCACACAGTTAGCTTCAAGGTCTAATCCCTTCCATGGCGCTTCACCCTCCTAAAAGCTGGCGGGCAACCTACTTTTTTTGGATATACCTACTGCCTCCCCTTGTAAATGCCAAACCGTGTAGCTGTAGGGTCCACAGGCACCACCCTGACACACAGGCAGAGGGAAGGTTGCTTGACTGAACTATGCTGTCTTGATGTTTTTTTCAATTCAAGAAGGGGTCTTCAGGGAGGGGTGGGGGTTATCTGAAAAATAGGCTTCTACTTTAATTGCTTGCCTGTGTATTTAAATGTCAGTGGAAAAATAAAACTTAGCACATGTTTAGCACCTGTCATCAAACACTAATGCCCCGTACACACGGTCGGACTTTGTTCGGACATTCCGACAACAAAATCCTAGGTTTTTTTCCGACGGATGTTGGCTCAAACTTATCTTGCATACACACGGTCACACAAAGTTGTCGGAAAATCTGATCGTTCTAAACGCGGTAACGTAAAACACGTAGGTCGGGACTATAAACGGGGCAATGGCCAATAGCTTTCATACCTTTATTTATTCTGAGCATGCGTGGCACTTTGTCCGTCGGATTTGTGTACACACGATCGGAATTTCCGACAACGGATTTTGTTGTCGGAAAATTTTATATCCTGCTCTCAAACTTTGTGGGTCGGAAAATCCGATGGAAAATGTGTGATGGAGCCCACACACGGTCGGAATTTCCGACAACAAGGTCCTATCACACATTTTCCGTCAGAAAATCCGACCGTGTGTACGGGGCATAACAGTGCAAATATAATTTTAAGAATGAAATAAGGAAGTGAGGTCAATAGTGGGTCAATAGTGACCCAATAGTGAAAAACTTGGCTAAAACACTAAATTCCCCTTTAAAATACGACATATACAATGAAACTTTTTTTTTTTTACTGCAGTGTATAAAACATAAAAAATGTATACTACATTACCCAGGAGGCATACATTTCTGCACTATTACCCCCATATCTCTGTTTAGTTCACTTTTTTGGAGCAGAAGGTTGTGGTCGAGGACAATAAAAACATCTTCTCTAGCTTCCCTAATGGATTTCTCTGCATCATAACTTCTGCAGTGATCACATAAGCATCAAGGAATAACGTTATAGGACTGTAAGTTCCTCAGTATGGTCTATTAACCTATCAGAAGGATGAGAAATGTGTCACACATTCAACATTTGCTGAACAAAAAGCTATTCTTTCATGACAACGTTCTTTCTTGAAGGCAATCGATTGCCAACAGTTATTTTAGTTGAATCCAATCTGAATATGTTGGATCAAAGAGCCTATTTTAAAAGTGTTGAGTTCAAAAATAGTTGGGCTCTGAGTTTGATATGAAGAATAAAATTGTGGAACTGTTGTAAAAGTCCATTAAAAACAGGGAAAACTAAATACTGTAAATTAGGAATGCTTTCAGAAATAGAAGTGGTAAAAGTTTATTTTTTATCAATTAACAAAATGGAAAGTAATAGACAGAAGAGAAATCCAAATCAAATCAATATTTGTTTTTTTGCCTTTTTGCCTTTTTGCCTTCAAAACTCCATCAGTTCTTCTAAGTACACTTGCACACAGTTTTGCTAACCACCACAATACTGGGCACTTTCACTACCTTACTTCCTAGACCAATTTTCAGCTTTCAATGCTCTCGCAGTTTCAATGACAATTACTCAGTCATACAACACTGTACCCAAATAAATTTTAGCATTTTGTTCACACAAATAGAGCTTTCTTTTGGTGGTATTTAATCACCCTTGGGTTTTCTATTTTTTGCGGTATAAGTGAAAATTTTGAAAAAAACCCAATAATTTCTACATTTTGTTTTAAAAGAAATCCAATAAAATCAAATTTCATCATAAATTTAGGCCAGAATGTGTTCTGCTACATATCTTTGGTAAAAAAAAATCCTGATAAGTGTATGATAATAGGTTTCTGTGAAAGTTAGAGTCTACAAGCTATGCTATGTATCATTGAAAATTGATCAATCCTGATGTACTTGACGGCCTCAATACTTGGGGTCCTAAAATGTCAGGATAGTACAGATATCCTCCAAATGACCCCTTTTTGTAAAGATGACAGTCCAAGGTATTTAGTAAGAGGCATAGTGAGTTTTTTTAAGTTACAATTTTTTGTTTACAACAGTTTGGAAAATGAAGAATTTTTATATTTTTTTTCCCCCACAAAATTGTCATATTAACAAGTTATTTCTCACACATGGCATAGATAAACTTGCAATTACACCCCAAATATATTCTGCTACTCCTCCTAGTATGGCGATACCACATGTGTGAGACTTTTCCACAGCCTGGTCACATAGAGAGGCCCAACATGCAGGGAGCACCATCAGGTGTTCTAGGAGCATAAATTACACATTTCGTTTCCTGACAACCTATCACATTTTTGAAGGCACTGGAGCATCAAAACAATGGAATTACACACAAAATGAACCCATTTTGGAAAGAAAACACCTCAATGTATATTCTAGGACAGCCTTTCTCAACCAGTGTGCCGTCAGAGGTTCTCAGGTGTGCCGTGGGATCAGGGGAGTGAAGGGCTGTCAGATGAGCCCGATCTCCCGATCCCCTGCCGAACTGTACATCGGCACTGTGAAAAGCTCCGTCAACCTCAGCAATGTGAATGTAAAGTGCAGGGGAGTGTGCTGTGCTCTCTGCTTCCCCCTACAGTGCAGTACCTGGCTGAATGAGGAAACTGGAAAGGTACTGTGCTAGAAGCTAGATTCATTTTAAAAGGGCTTTATACATGTGTGTGTGTGTGTGTGTGTGTGTGTGTGTGTCTGTGTGTGTACATGTGTCTGTATGTGTGCATGTGTCTGTATGTGTGCGTGTGCATGTGTCTGGTATGTGTCTGTATGTGTGAGCATGTGAGTGTCTGTATGTGTACGTCTGTGTGTGTGTGTGTGTGTGTATGTGTCTGTATGTGTGTGTGCATGTGAGTGTCTGTCTGTCTGTATGTGTGTGTGTGTGTGTATATGTCTGTATGTGTTTGTACGTGTGTGTGTGCATGTGAGTGTCTGTCTGTGTGTGTGTGTGTGTGCATGTGTCTGGTATGTGTGTGCATGTGTCTGTATGTGCGTGAGCATGTGAGTGTCCGTCTGTATGTGTGTGTGTGTGTACGTCTGTATGTGTGTTTGTACGTGTGTGTGTGTGTGTGTGTGCATGTGCGTGTGTCTGCATGTGTGTGTGCACGTGTCTGCATGTGTGTGTGCACGTGTCTGTATGCGTGTGTGCACGTGTATGTGTCTGTATATGTGTGTGTGTGTGTGTTACTTTTAATCCTGACACCCCCCCCCATTCCTGTACCATCAGAACTGCTTTTGTAGGTCTTGTTTGTGATAGCAGCAAGGACAACTTCTCCTCGGAAAAGCAACCTATGCACAGATCGCTTTTCAGAGGCATTTGACAGGCGGTAAAGAGGCATTATGTTGCCTCCTCACCACCTGTTTTAATGCAGCATCACTACACCGCAACCGTGCAATGCACACAGTTGCAGGGTAGTTGCAGTTCAGCCCCATTCACCCTGGGTATACCTCCAGCTGCAGCCACAACATGTGTACACCCCCAGCTGTTGTCTCTGCAGCTAAAGGGGAAGGATTTGGGGGTGGTAAAAACAGCTTAACCATGTGCTTTTACCACCCCTTCAACCCGACATGTGAACAAGCCCTTGGTTCACATCTGTGTTGCTGCGTGCTGCGTGTAGTGCAGCCCATTCATTTCAATGGGCTTCCCTAACCACAAAAATTCAGGGAAGGAAATCCCCAACCTTTTTTTTTTTTTTAAATTGCACTGCGCCAAAAGCACCCCACAATTTCCAATGTGTGAGGTACCATTAAGAATTAATGGCACCCCTAAAGAGCAGAGCATTTGTCTGTGTGTCAGGAACAAGTGCGATTTTGCGCATGTTCCGCGACACACAGTAACGTGAACTAAGCCTTGGACTGGGGTGCCTCAAGACTGAAAATACTTTTTAAGGGTGCCCCGACTGGAAAAAGGTTGAGAAACACTGTTCTAGGAGGCATAATGAGTCATTTTTTCCACAAGTTTTTGGAAAATATGGAAAGAAAGTGAAAACACAAAGTTGTCCATTTATAATATTTTTCTAACACATAGCATGTACATAGTAAAAATTACACCCCAAAATACATTCTGCTATTTCTTAGTATGGCGATACTGAGACTTTTACACAGCCTGGCCACATACAGAGGCCCGACATCCAAATAGCACCGTCAGGCGTTCTAAAGGCATAAATTACACATTTCGTTTCCCCAGTACCTATCACATTTTTGAAGGCCCTGGAGCACCAGGACAATGGAATTAAATGTGGCAGATGACCACGGACAGATGTTCAGTGTGGCTTTCTCTGCATGCAATCCCGGACAGACGCGATGATGTTGACATTAGGGCTCTGTGGTGGTCAAACCATCACTTTCAGGTCTCCTTGTTCTTCTTTACACTGAAGATTGTTCTTAATGACATTGGCTGTAGGTTTGGGGTCATTGTCCTGCTGCAGAATACATTTGGGGCCAATCACACGCCTCCCTGGTAGTATGATAATTATCTGCATGTATTTCTCACCATTGAGGACACCATTGATCCTGACCAAATCTCCAACTCTATTTGCAGAAATGCAGCCCTAAACTTGTATGGAGTAAATTTTAAGTGCAGCAATCCTGGAATGGATATATATATATATATATATATATATATATATATATATATATATATATATATATATATATATATATATATATATATATATATATATATATATATATATATATATATATATATATAGCCATTAAAAACGCTGGCAACAAAAGTGAGTACTGTCCTAAGTGAAAATGTCCAAATTGGGCCCAAAAGTTTCAATATTTTGTGTGGCCACCATTATTTTCCAGCACTGCCTTAAACTCTTGGGCATGGAGTTCACCAGAGCTTCACAGGTTGCCACTAGAGTCCTCTTCCACTCCTCCATGACGACATCATGGAGCTGGTGGATGTTAGAGACCTTGCGCTCTTTCACCTTCTGTTTGATGGGCCCCACAGATGCTCAATAGGGTTTAGGTCTGGAGACATGCTTGGCCAGTCCATCACCTTTACCCTCAGCTTCTTTAGCAAGGCAGTGGTCGTCTTGGAGGTGTGTTTGGGGTCGTTATCATGTTGGAATACTGCCCTGCAGCCCAGTCTCCGAAGGTAGGGGATCATGCTCTGCTTCAGTATGTCACAGTACATGTTGGCATTCATGGTTCCCTCAATGAACTGTAGCTTCCCAGTGCCAGCAGGACTCATGCAGCCCCAGACCATGACACTACCACCACCATGCTTGACTGTAGGAAAGACACACTTGTCTTTGTGCTCCTCACCTGGTTGCTGCCACACACGCTTGACACCATCTGAACCAAATAAGTTTATCTTGGTCTCAACAAACCACAGGACATGGTTCCAGTAATCCATGTCCTTAGTCTGCTTGTCTTCAGCAAACTGTTTGCGGGCTTTCTTGTGCATAATCTTTAGAGGAGGCTTCCTTCTGGGACAAAAGCCATGCAGACCAATTTGATGCAGTGTGCGGCGTAGGATCTGAGCTCTGACAAGCTGACCCGTCACCCCTTCAAATGCTGCAGCAATGCTGGCAGCACTTATACGTCTATTTCCCAAAGACAGCATCTGGATATGACACTGAGCACGTGCACGCAACTTCTTTGGTCGACCATGGCGAGGCCTGTTCTGAGTGGAACCTGTCCTGTTAAACCACTGTATGGTCTTGGCCACCGTGCTGCAGCTCAGTTTCAGGATCTTGGCAATCTTCTTATAGCCTAGGCCATCTTTATGTAGAGTAACAATTCTTTTTTTCAGATGAAGTGCCATGTTGAACTTCCAGTGACCAGTATGAGAGAGTAAGAGCCCCATTCACACCTAAGACCTTGTAACACTAACAAGTCACATGACACCGGGGATGGAAAATGGTTAATTGGGTCCAATTTGGACATTTTCACTTATGGGTGTACTCACTTTTGTTGCCAGCAGTTTAGACATTAATGGCTGCGTGTTGAGTTATTTTGATGGGAGAGCAAATTTACACTGTTATACAAGCTGTACACTCACTACTTTACCTTGTAGCAAAGTGTCATTTCTTCAGTGTTGTCACATGAAAAGATATAATAAAATATTTACAAAAATGTGAAGGGTGTACTAACATTTGTGAGATACTCTGTGTGTATACATATATATATATATATATATATATATATATCAAGTGCATCTCTTCAATACATGACATTTTATTAATATGTAGCACCCTCTAGTGAACGCTAGGAGTTATTGCAGGTAAATTTACTGGCTCATGGTAAAATGGGTCTCTTGAATCTGGGAATCTGGGTCAGGGGTTTACTAAAGTTCAGGGTTGGGTGACTCATCTTGGCAGCATTCTGGTGCCTCACCTTGATCTAGAAGGTTGGAGATTGGGAGGAGCTACCTTGAATATTTAATAAGCCCTGGCCAATCCTCAGAGGTAGGCTGGCAGAGACCACTTCATAAATAGACACGGGCCATGCCAGCGGGAGCAGTTGGGTGGAAGATGGAGATACAGTGTTGAGGAGGCTGTCTGTGGCCCTCAGGGGCTTCCCCTAGTCTGGGGGGGGGGGGGGGGTGTCCTGCCTTGGGCACTGGAAGAATTCTGCCAAAACACACAGGAGGAAGTCTTTCCTGCAGGCATGGGAGCAAGAGAGAACATATGAGTAGAGCAACACTGTGGGAACCAACAAAAAGGGGAGACTGTCACATGTAGCCAGTCTCCCTTGAAGACAGCAGTGTGCTTAATGAGGAAACAAAAGGGAGAACAGAAGACGGACTTTAAATGAGGCACACGGGAGCAGAAATATAAATTGGATAAAACAGCAATTTTTAATGAATTCATTTAAACATTCATATATTTTTACATATTTTTGCACATTGCTATAAATTAGTTTTTTGTATTCCATTAAAAATGCATTCCAACAAGGACTTCTTTTTTTTGGCAAACATATGAGGAAAATTACATATACAGTGAGTATATAAAAGAATAATGTATTGATGTGTGACATATTGAAATGTCACATAGAAAAGGCAGGAATATCAACAAAGTGGAACGTCCATACATGAGTACTGATTGTGTGCACATAACGGTAGTTGAAAGCTCTATGCGTTTCGGGACCTTAAAGCCACTCATCAGGAGCAAAACCGTAGTGACCACCTATAAAAATATATATATATTGGCGCTCAGAGCTAATGAAGCAAAATAAGGTGAATTGGTCAAAAATCATATATGGTATAAAAGAAAAAAATGGCTGAATTAATCCAGGTGTTCCATAATGATACTATCAAATACTGAAAAAGTCCATAGTTCAAAGGAAGTCCATAGAAGAAAACAGTATGTTGAAAGACACTGGATAAGGGAATTTCTTGTTGGGCACAGTATCAGGTTATTCACAAAGGGCAGCTCTTCTTTGGAGTGAAGTCAGCTCAAATCCATCAAGAAAAAACAAAAGGAGAGGAGCGCCTCTAAGTAAAAGGTTTATTACAATTAACAAGATAAAAAGTATCCACTTACATATAAAAACACAACGGTGTTCTAGGCAAGATGATGTATATCAGGAGAGAGTGATATGAAGAGAGCCGGTTCCAAGGAATGCTCCAAATCCGTGCTGCAATTCGGCGGGGAGCCAGGATGGAACACAGCCAGTCCTGCAGAGGAGGGGAGCGGCTAACCCGAGGAAGCAGCCTGTAACGTCAATGACTGGGAACAACACAACGCGTTTCTGAGCGTGTGCAAGGTCTGTGAGGCGCATGCGCGCTCCTTTTTCACCTATGAGTAGGGAGAACAACAATATTTTAACTAGTCTGGAAAACAGGTGGGAAAATGTAAAACATGAAACGCCACATAAATACATTTGACCCACGGACTTACAAAAATAACTGCGCAGTGGCGGTGTAGCCGTGAAAGTCTGGCCAGCCAAAAGTGCCATACCCGGAGCTGAGGGAGCGCGCCCGGGCGACGCAAACCCGACACAGACAAACCTGGGTGGGTCGGGGTGAGGACAAAACACACACAAAAATAGGTAAAAACACAAAAAAGCGGGCAAGGCACTAAAAAACGAAGAACAATCAAAAATGACCGAATAGGTGAAAAATGAAAGGGTATGTAAAAAGTGAAAAAGGTAAGAGAGAGATAAAACAAAGGAAAGGTGAAGGATAAGGGAAAAGGAGGGGAAAACAAGAGAAAAGGAAGAAAAAAGAAAAGGAGAAAAGAAAAAGGAATGAATTGGTAAAGAAGAGACTGTGTGAGAGGCAGTGAAAGAAATGACGAGGAGAGGGAAACATTACAAAGGAAGTGATTGTGGCAAAAGTAGGTGAGAAAATGTACCTGATAGTGAGTGATGAAGTTTCCATCTTTCCCTGAGCGATCTCCTGAGAGTGAGCCGGGTGGGCTGGGGAAGAGTCAGTCGGGTGGACTGGTGTAGAGAGACAACCAACAGGGCTGGTGAAAGGGGAGGCTGCAACCAGGTGGGTTGGCAGTGCCTGAAGAGGTGGTGCTGGAATCAGAGGCCACAGTGGAGAAGTTAAAAGCTGTTTCACTACATCTGTGCTACACAAAAGAGGGGTACGAGTTCCTGCCTGTAATGGGCTATTGCTAATTTGACTAGGAGCCTGTCAGATCATCCAAAGTGCTGTGCAGGAGGAACGTGAAGGAGACTGTATATGTACTGTAAATAGAAAGAAGTCCCTGAAGTTTTGTTGAGTTTTTTTTTTTTTGGGGCATCCCATAACCTCCCATCCCTATCCAAGCTATTAACCCTCTAATAAAACAAAACAAAGTTTTGTTTATTCTCTGACTCTGGGTGCCTGTGAAACTTCGGTGTGCCTGGCTGTGCAGAAGAGGGGGATCCAAGTTCATAAGCAGTTCCTATGGGGGTGTGCTGCAAATATTATACACCTTAAAAAATGTTGCTGTATTCCTTCAAAAATGTCAACTGAATGTAATGCCGTGTACACACGGTCAGACTTTTCGTCTACAAAAGTCCGAAGGACGCCGACGGGCTAAAGCTGGCTGACAATCCGATCGCGTGTGGGCTTCCCCGGACTTTCAGCGGACTTTCAGCGGACTTTTCCAGCCTCAAATCTCACGGACTTTAGATTTGAAACATGGTTCAAATCTTTATGTCGTAACTACGCCGGACCCAGAAATCCGCTCGTCTGTGTGCTAGTCCGACGGGCAAAAACCCACGCTAGGGCAGCTATTGGCTACTGGCTATCAACTTCCTTATTTTAGTCCGGTGTACGTCATCACGTACGAATCCGTCAGACTTTTGTGTGATCATATGTAGGCAAGTCCGCTCGTAAGAAAGTCTGCCGCAAGTCCGCCAAAAGTCCGCCAAAAGTCTGTCGAAAGTCTGTCGGACAGGCTGTCGGACTTTTGTAGATGAAAAGTCCGACCGTGTGTACGCGGCATAAGGGGAAATCTTACATTTTCTAGTTGTTACAAGAAAATGGGAACATGTGACAACTGTCTCATATGAGAATTCCCCTCACTTTGTAGAGGTTTCCTCTGGCTTCCTGTAGGTTTCAGCAAGACAGGACATTGGAAAAAATTTCCCCAGCAGAACACAGACCGAAAAAAAAACTGTGTGTGTGTGGTGTTGAGGAAAAAACTGGCACAGGGGTTTTTTTTTCATCTATTTAAAACTAACAAATATTCTGGCTATGCATACACTTTATTAATTTATCTCAATTATCTTGCAAGTTGAGCCAGAGAGAAGAGTTCTAAAGTTCATAATGGCTCATCAATTAAAGTAAGGAAAGGACACACTTTAGAAGATGGCTTGCTATGTACAGTTCATGTAATATACATCATCTATTTTTTTTTCTTAAGCTGTAACTGGTTATTAACTGTTTCTACAACAAAATTTTATGTTTTTTTAATGAATACAGAGATGTGTTATTTTATGTCTTTTATTTCTGCCTGGAGTTCAGCTTCACATTGGAAATGCCTATCTCAGTATCTGCAGAGGAGAGGGTAATAAAAAAATTAAAAAAATCTAACATCCTTCAAATGTATGTTACATAGTTAGCCAGGTTGAAAAAAAATCCATCTAGTTCAACCAATAAAAAAAAAAAAAAAAAAAAAGTAGTTAACCCAGAGCGTTATTTTTGTTTTCACTACAAAATTGGCGCTTTCTTTAACTTCCTCCAAACTAAAACTTTCCTTTTCGCAAGCAGCTGACCAAAGAGTTAAACAGAATATGTGAGCTTTATCTGCATAATATCTTTCTGGAACGGAGTGTCAGTGGGTATGAATGTAATAATTCTCAACAGGAGTTGGTCTGCACCTGCTACAATCAAACCTTGATGTGGTTCTATACCATGCGAAGAAAATGAGGATCTGGAACAATGAACGAGGCCCATTCAGGGCCCCATTGTAGCGCAATCTGCTGCTGTGACGTCTCCGGTGAAAACTCACTTTCATTTGCAGCAGCGTGGGGCTCATTTCTGATGGACAAAAGAAAAAGGAAATGAAATTGAAATGCATAAATGAACTGTGAAGTAATAATTATAATTGCTGGAAAGTTGTCAAAACGCTCCACCACCGAGCGCATATTTCTGCATCAAAAGAGCTTTTTTGTAACAAATGTCAAAAAATCCAGCACAGGCTGTTAACAAGGAACAATGGCATTAATTGGCAATGAACCTACAAAATATACATAGAGGATACTGTTCACAGGTATCTTATCATGTAACGGCAAGGAGTGGTCAGTAGAGTAATATTTACAATTGTCTTGTTGAGCTTACTACAGCAGGGATCATCTTTATCTTTCCTTCGCAGACCACAAGGGATGCGTCTGGCTTTGGTCACGGGGGGTATACACCTCAATTGGGGCCCATGCTGAGCAGATAACAAGTTCACCCTCCAGGAGAGACTTTGAAGTGTATTTCAACTCTAACAATGACGTTTTCTAATTTGCTCCCCTTTGGCCTGGTAAAAAACCATTGAAAGCTTTTGTTAAAAAAATACCTAACGATTCTGCCAAAAATACAGTGAGTTTGGACCTCACTATGTCATCCCAAACAGTGCTTTGTAGTCCTCAAAGACCTACTGTCCCAGGGTGACAAACCTGCCACTAATACAGTTCAGTGAGCATAGGTGTGCGCAGCCTATTGGATTAGGGTGTGCACCCCAAAGCTCCAACACATATATGCGTTTGACATATTTACCGGCCTCTTCCCCGCTCTCCACCCTGAAACAATGGAAGGAAGGGGAAGCCAGGGAGCACACAGGGGGACCCGGGCAACAGAAGGAAGAGGAACAGGGAAAGGAGGGATGCCGGGGGGTGGCCTATATTGGTACAGATCCCCCCTGTATTTCCCCCTGTGGCAGCTGAATGTTGATGAGAGGGAGGGGAGGAGAAGCCTACTTTCAGCTGCTGCAGGAGCAAAATACAGATCAGTTCCACTAAACTCCACCCCCGCCGCCTCTCCTGTCCAGGTTCTGAGGGTCAGCAAGGAAGGATTGCGGTTTACCTGTCACCTGCCAGTCCTTGGCGGGTTGCCAACCACAGGATTAGGGTGTGCCCAGGCACACCTGGCATACCCCTTGCGCACACCTATGTCAGTGAGTAAGCATTGTTACCCTAGTAAGTAGGTTGCTGTCAGAATCACTAAAGCCCCATACACACTATCAGATTTTCTGCAGATTTTTGTCTTCAGATTTACCGAAACCATGTAGTGCAAGGGCCTGCCTGATTGCATACAGATTGAAACTCCTAAAGCAACGTACACTTGGGCGGATTTTTCGACCAGACTGGTTCGATGGAACAAATCCGTCGGACAATCCGACCGTGTGTGGGCTTCATCGGACCTTCAGCAGACTTTTTCTGTCGAAAATCAGACGGACTTTAGATTTGGAACATGTTTCAAATCTTTCCGACGGACTAGAGTCCAGTCGAAAAATCTGTTCGTCTGTATGCTAGTTCGACGGACAAAAAAGGACGCAAGGGCAGCTATTGGCTACTGGCTATGAACTTCCTTATTCTAGACCCTTCGTACGTCATCACGTTCAAACCAACGGACTTTTGAACGGACTTTAGTCCATTCATGTGTGGGCAAGTCCAGTCGTTTGAAAGTCCGTCATAACTCTGTCGAAAGTCCGTCAAAAAGACCGTCGGATCTTTGATGCTGAAAAGTCAGCTCGTGTGTACGCGGCATTAGGTTTGTCCTCATATTATATGGTTTTGGTAAATCTGAAGGAAAAAAATCAGCAGAAAATCTGATAGTGTGTATGGGGCTTAAGTCAAAATAAAGAAAAATCCTGAAAAAAAATATAACTACCACATCTAGGGACTGGTAAGATGTGATATACTAAACTTTACCCTCTGCCAGGATCAACGTTTTTTTTCTGTACTTGCAGAGTCATTAAAGGGATAAAACATTGGGGGAACTGCATGTATTGCAGAGATGTGCTACCTGTTTGTTTGTTTTTTTGCCCTGATGTACACTTTAAATTTTAATGTGACTTAAAGCGGTATTAAATGGAAACATACTTATCTTATTTCCGATGATTCGATGCAAGCAAGGTCCCTCACCGGCACTGGAATATTCTCCTAAGCTTCTTCTGAGTGCCAGTCTTGGACCGCCTTGATTGGCCAGTGCAGGGTGAATGTAATTCCTGTGCATGCGCAGGAGTGCAATCATCCCGGCACAGAGGTAGTGTGCCAGAATGTAAACTGAGCAGTGCACAGTGGTGTATTTAGGTTTTGTACTGCCCTAGACCTGACTAAACTTGTGCACCCCCTAATTTAAATATGACCCACCCCTTGCTGTCAATGGCATGCCCCTTCTTGTTTAAGAGCCGCCCTGTCATCTGTAAACCACACCCCTTCATCTTTAGGCTCTACCTTTTCCTCTTAGAGCCCCACCTCTGCCTCTCTGTACATTAAAAGTGGGTACCAAGTGCAACCAATCAGTGCCCATAAATGCAGCCTCATCAGTGCCCATCAGCGTAGCCTCACCAGTGCCCATCAATGCAGCCTCATCAGTGCCCATCAATGCAGCCTCATTAGTGCCCTTCAGCGCAGCCTCACCAGTGCCCATCAATGCAGCCTCACCAGTGCACAACAATGCAGCCTCATCAGTGCCCATCAGCGTAGCTTCACCAGTGCCCATCAATGCAACCTCATCAGTGCCCATCAGCGTAGCCTCACCAGTGCCCATCAATGCAGCCTCATCAGTGCCCATCAATGCAGCCTCATTAGTGCCCTTCAGCGCAGCCTCACCAGTGCCCATCAATGCAGCCTCACCAGTGCCCATCAATGCAGCCTCATCAGTGCCCATCAGCGTAGCCTCACCAGTGCCCATCAATGCAGCATCATCAGTGCCCAGCAGCGCAGCCTCATCAGTGCCCAGCAGTGCAGCCTCATCAGTGTCCTTAAATGCAGCTTCACCAGTGCCCATCAGTGCAGCCTCATCAGTGCCCAGCAGCGCAGCCTCATCAGTGTCCATCAATGCAGCTTCACCATTGCCCATCATTGCAGCCTCATCAGTGCCCATCAGCGCAGCTTCATCAGTACCCAATAAGGGTCTCCAATTGCATTCTAATCATACCAAATTTTGTGAGCAGACTGCAGTTCCTCTTTAAGTACCTGTTCACATCAAATCGCATGCCAAATAGGTGGCTTTAGGCGGCAACAGCACCACCCGAATTGGTGCGACGCCGACTTTGTGGCGCTGCACCGATTCCCAAAAGTAGTTCCTGCCCTACTTTTGGCGACCTTGTAGTGCGATTTGTATAGACATCTGTGCATGAACACATGCAGATGTCTGTCAAATCGCCCCCCTCCAAGTCGGTTTTGCCAGTTTGAAATCGTGCGAGCTCAGCTGAACCCACACAATTTCTAACCTGCAGCAGTTTGAACATGGGCCTAATGTAGTCAGCAGGATGGGTAAAAAAAAAAACAGACTGATCTACGATCAGAAATTACAATTTTCTTCATATGTCAGAAGGCAGCATTAGCCATACAGGTAGCTATGAAAGGTTACCACATATATACAAGTAGACACCAGGTGTTAAATGCCATTAATTCCAGAAGCACCAGCCTGCAGATATTGAGCTGTAAAGAGTTAACCATAAATGTAAGCAGAAGTGTACACATGTCCATTGATGCAGAGAAGAAAAGCACAGTCCTCCCCCAGCACCAAGAACACAGAGGGTTCATTATCAGACAGTCCTCCCTATTTCAGATAACAGGTGATAGGAGAAACAAAGTGAAAGTTGGAGCATAGATAAGCCAAGAGGTTTGTAAGGAGAGACAGTGAGGAGGATGGGTATCTTAGTTACTCTCACCCCCTCCAGGATATGCAGAATGTAGCTGCCAGCTGAAGCCACAACCCGACCGACCCCAGAGGCTCCATGTGCACCTAGAATCACAACACAGGAGGCTGACCAGTTCTCTCTCTGCTCTCCTGTCTGTGTGGAGGGGAGGGGGGAACTGTGAGCAGACGCTCTGCTCTCTGAGAGATGCTGCAGCCAGCAACCTCTGCATTGAATGGATGGGGGCTTTTTTTTCTTGTGGGGGGCCACCCCCCCCCCACAAAGTGCCGCCCTAGGCCTGGGCCTTGACGGCCTAGGCCAAAATACAGCACTGGCGGTGCATTGACAGCTGAGTGTATATTCTGCAGGGGATAGTGAACAAGCAGGTAAGTATACTGTATGTTATTGCAGAAGAGACATTGCGGAGCGCAGGTTACCTAATGACCTGTTCATCCACTGAACTAAACCTCCGACTGCTGGGAAGTCATTTATTCAGTGCCTGTATTGCTAACACAACCAAATGTGACTCGTTGGGGCTCGTTGGTTGCTAGGATGCTGGAGGTCGTCGGCGTCCTAGCAACCAATGACACATACCTTTCCCTATTCAGAAGCTGGCTTGGAGATTCTCAGGCCGCGAGCTGAGCCTAAATAAAGGGGCCGAAGATGCTGGCTCATGTCATTGACTAACTTTGGCCATGGCTCATGGTTAAGTAAAACATATATTCGTTATGTGTAATGTTTGGAGCTGCAAAGCTGAACTTAGACTCTAAAATGGCTCAGGCTTGGCTGGAAGCCCTTGCACCTTTTCTGTTCTTTCAACTATTAAGTTGTTTGCAGATACTCCTGTGCTTGTGTGATCTTTAAGAAGTCAGAAAAATAGTGATCAATATGTTTCATATCAGTACAACTGTTTGCTGACAAAATGCTTCATCTATCCCAAAGCACCAGGAGAAATTAAAAAATCAAATATAGTTTTATGAGACACTGGCAGCAAGCAAACACAAAGTGATATCATCCAAAAAAATATTAATTCCAGTGTGCCTATACTGTCACAAATTTCCTACAGGCACTCAGAGAAAAAATAAGAGGCGCTACAGATCAATGAAAATATTCATGTGCTTCAAACCAGTGATGGTGTGACCCCCCAAAGGAGTCCTAATGACTTAGTGCATTCAAAGCTGTGAACATAAATGCAAAATTGAAAAAACAAAAAGATTATAAGTGCAAGAAACCATATATTAATAACACACTCAATAAACTATGGGTGAAGCTTCAATCCAGTGATGGTGTGACTCTCTCACTATATAATGCTCCAAAATACTAAATAATAATGATAATGATAATAGTAATGCAACTCCAGTGATAAAGGTGCAATACATTTATGCCAAGCATGCATTAGCATAAATCAAATACAATAACATCCCTTTCAAAAATCAGTCCAAAAAACGACATGACATCACACGTGATAGATAGTGTCCTGAGAAGTGAACAATCTTGATGCAACAGGGTGATAATGTGAATCTTCCACCTCTCCCTTAGTGCACGGTGCTTCCACTCCCTCAAGAATAACACTCACCGACTAATATTGCCAGCACTCTCATGCACGGCAACAATCGCTTGTTTACCACACCAGGGTAATAGGATCAATGGTTGTTCCCACGGTGATAGTTTGAACATGAGGTCCACATGAAAGAAACAAATGAGTGCTCCAATAGTGTAAACCAGTTTCACTCTTTATTAAAACCACTGCAATCTTCTAACATCACACTCACATTAAAAATGATAAAACAAGCCAAAGTGCGGTGCAGATCACATCAAACTGTATATGGTGGAACCAAATGCAACAAATGGTCACGGCGGACCCGAGGTGTGCCGGCGCAAAGCTTTCAATCTCACCGCCTCCCTGGCTCCCTGGACGATCCTCCGTGCCTCCGTGTAATTACAACTCCTCTCCCTCAGTATGGATAGCAGCGCTGTGCGTCACGTCTCACAGCCACGCCCCCGACATGTTTCGTCACAAGTTGACTTACTCATGGGATAGGCCGTGCTCCCTGTCACTCATCCCTTATATGCATATTCCGCCTACGTCCATTACGACGCGCTTCGCGCCTGCGCACATCTCGGGTCCCCGCTGTATGAATTGAGCTGAGATCTCCACAGCGGCGCACATTAGGGATCGAATGTTTCGATGATATGGACTGATATTACCAATCGAACATATATTCTTTACGGCATATTGCACACATGGTAAAGGTTAAATCACATTCTCTAAACATTGCTAGCGCAGCATACTGACAACATCTGTCTGTACCACTCTCATGTTCAATGCTGGGTCACCCATGATTTACATGAATGGCACATAGAGGTATGGATAAACATGGCTAAACATATACCATTATAATAAGTCACATATAAAACAATATATATGAATAAATAAAAAAATCTCTTTCTGTACATATATACCTTCCTACTACATGTGTATATATCTAGCCTAAGTACCAGTTATACATATGTATAGACATGTATCAGATGATGGATACACCATAATAATCCAATATTAAACTATTAAAATATTAAAATATTAAAATCAATCTACCTAAAAAATGAATTAAATTCCATGTGTGATTGTTAATTAATGTGCATGTTGAATGAATGCGAGCTTAGATAAAAGTTCCAAAGCCGACTATATCTATTACAATATATACTGGGTGATATACAAAGAATCACTGATTAAATAAAAGGTTACATGTTAAAAACCAGGGGAATCTGCCTATAGATCCAGCTCCACCTAGCTATCTAGTTCAGATTAGATGACTCAATGCTTATACATGATAATAATCTATATATGTATCTACTATCTCAGCTAGTGACTCCTTCACTTAAGCGTTTGTATCCTATGGATATTCCTTAACCAGCATAGAGACTCATCTCCCCTCAAGGGATTCCGAATAGGATTCCACTAAAAATCATTAATAAAACAATTTACGTCTAGCTCAATATTCAATCCCCTCGGAGCAAGGCTCTTCAATAAAAATATCCACCTAGTTTCCCTTTGGGACAGGTTCCTAACTCTATTGGACCCCCTCCATGATGGGTGAACTACATCTATCCCACAAAACTGTAGTAAGGAGGGGTCCTGTTGATGCTTTTCTTTAAAGTGTAGAGAAACGCTATGGTATTTGTACCCATTCTTTATGTTCGTTAGGTGTTCTGAGATTCTGATCCTTAGAAGTCTCTTGGTCCTCCCCACATATAATAGGCCACAAGGGCACCACATCAGATATACTACATGTGAGGAGTTGCAAGTACTAAACTCCTTAATGTCAAAGGATTCTCCATCCCTATTAGTCACACTTTTTATCCCTCTGTGTTTTATTTTGACCGTCCTGCAACAAATGCACCTCCTACAGCAGTAGAAACCCTTGAAGTCAAATCTCAGGTCATTCTGCCCTGGTGGGTTCAAAATTTTCTTAACCACCAGATCCCCAAAATTTGGGGCCCTTCTATATATAAACTTGGGGTGGCTGGGTAGTACCTCTCCCAAGTGTCTATCTCTGCATAAAATGTGCCAATGCCTTATGAAGATCTCTTCAATATCCTTGTATTGGCAGTGAAAGTCAGATATAAATCCGAACTGGTGTTGATTATTTTTTACTGTAGTGTCCTTTTTAATCAGGCACTGCTCCCTAGGCATCTCCGCCACTTCCTGAATGACCCCATCCAATATTTCTTCTTCATAGCCCCAGTTATTATTTTATCGGAGATTCATTGATGACCTCCTGTTTATTTGGGAGGGCACAGAGGAATCTGCTATGGATTTTATACAAGAATTGAATACCAATAACAACAATATTAAATTGGAGCACCAAATTAGTAATCATTCAGTAAATTTTCTGGATGTCACGATAATGAGAGAAGGGAATGGTCTGAAAACAAAGGTATATTTCAAACCAACTGATCGCAACAGTTACTTATCAATAAGAAGCGGTCACCACCCGACATGGATAAGAAATATCCCGAAGGGACAGATGTTGCGAGTACGCCGGAATTGTACTGAGTTGGATGACTTTTTTGAGCAGGCTGGTACCTTGAAAATTAGGTTCATAAAAAAAGGCTATGAAGAAGAAATATTGGATGGGGTCATTCAGGAAGTGGCGGAGATGCCTAGGGATCATCATCATCTAATCTGAACTAGATAGCTAGGTGGAGCTGGATCTATAGGCAGATTCCCCTGGTTTTTAACATGTAACCTTTTATTTAATCAGTGATTCTTTGTATATCACCCAGTATATATTGTAATAGATATAGTCGGCTTTGGAACTTTTATCTAAGCTCGCATTCATTCAACATGCACATTAATTAACAATCACACATGGAATTTAATTCATTTTTTAGGTAGATTGATTTTAATATTTTAATATTTTAATAGTTGATACTAGAGGCACGGAGGATCGTCCAGGGAGCCAGGGAGGCGGTGAGATTGAAAGCTTTGCGCCGGCACACCTCGGGTCCGCCGTGACCATTTGTTGCATTTGGTTCCACCATATACAGTTTGATGTGATCTGCACCGCACTTTGGCTTGTTTTATCATTTTTAATGTGAGTGTGATGTTAGAAGATTGCAGTGGTTTTAATAAAGAGTGAAACTGGTTTACACTATTGGAGCACTCATTTGTTTCTTTCATGTGGACCTCATGTTCAAACTATCACCGTGGGAACAACCATTGATCCTATTACCCTGGTGTGGTAAACAAGCGATTGTTGCCGTGCATGAGAGTGCTGGCAATATTAGTCGGTGAGTGTTATTCTTGAGGGAGTGGAAGCACCGTGCACTAAGGGAGAGGTGGAAGATTCACATTATCACCCTGTTGCATCAAGATTGTTCACTTCTCAGGACACTATCTATCACGTGTGATGTCATGTCGTTTTTTGGACTGATTTTTGAAAGGGATGTTATTGTATTTGATTTATGCTAATGCATGCTTGGCATAAATGTATTGCACCTTTATCACTGGAGTTGCATTACTATTATCATTATCATTATTATTTAGTATTTGGGAGCATTATATAGTGAGAGAGTCACACCATCACTGGATTGAAGCTTCACCCATAGTTTATTGAGTGTGTTATTAATATATGGTTTCTTGCACTTATAATCTTTTTGTTTTTTCAATTTTGCATTTATGTTCACAGCTTTGAATGCACTAAGTCATTAGGACTCCTTTGGGGGGTCACACCATCACTGGTTTGAAGCACATGAATATTTTCATTGATCTGTAGCGCCTCTTATTTTTTCTCTGAGTGCCTGTAGGAAATTTGTGACAGTATAGGCACACTGGAATTAATATTTTTTTGGACAATTTTTTGTTTTAAAGGGGCAGCTTCGCACTAATTGTGGGGAACTGGTTCACCACGCTATTTTTATTTTACTATATATACACATATATGGTATTGTGACCTTCAGTCTTTATTTTAGCAGGCGCGGTGGAGATATTATTGGTGGGGAGGACAGTGTCCTTTAATATCTTTATATACAAAGTGATATCAGCCCAACGGGGTGCTTAATTATTATGTTCATTAGCTTGTCATTAGCTTATCATTTACATACCTTAAGTGTGTGTTCCTCTGAAGAATAGAAAATAATAACACTCTGTGCAACAAAAACATTAGTGGCCAAGCCGCAAACGACAGCAAAATCATTGTTAGCTCCGTAATTGCTTAACATTTTCATAGTGCCACCTGCAGTACTTCTATGGATCGATCAATTTTTCCAAATTTTATCAGATGAACTTGAAACCTGATTTAGACTGGTCAAAGATGGACAAAAAGTTGAGGAAATATCCTCTGTGCCTGATCACTTGGTCCAACTGTATGATGATAATGCCACACTCAAACCCGTGCAAGTTACAAATGAACTGTGGGCACTAAACTATCATAACTACACTTGATTGCATGTCCTAACCACTCCTGGATGTCCCAGAGGCCCAACAAGGCATACACAATACCTAGTGATCTGCTGTGAATAACAGAAGCACATTGTTGACACAACTAGCTGCTAGGATGAAGGAACTCCCATGCATACAGTATGTGTAAAAGTTACATAATCCAGCCCAGCCAATCAAGATAGCTGTAGACTCTGAACCCAGAAGAAGCCAAGGAGAATATGTCATTAGAGGAGAAAAAAGAATTGGAAGTTCAGTATTAGGTAGGCTTCCAATTCCTACATTCTCTAAACAGAGATAGACTACCATGTCACCCTAAAACCATGCCATGCTTACAGTATATCAGCCAAAGCTCCCATTAACTACACAACAAGGGACCTTTCATTTCAATAGGCAGGGCGTTTTGGGAGCGGTGTACACACCGCTCCCACACCACCCCAAAGATGCTGCTTTCAGGACTTTTTCTCCTGGCCTGCAAGCGCACTGCCCCAGTGTGAAAGCACGCAGCCTTTCACACCGGGGTGGCTTGAGAGGCGCTTTACAGGCCTGAAAAGTGCCCCAGTGTGAAAGGGGTCTTAGAGTAAAAGCCAAACTCCTTTATTCTTCCTTTTTAACTGGACTGTCAACTACATTAAACCAGTGGATCTCAATCAATGGGCTGTGGCCCACTGCCAGGCCATGGCTTCCCTTTTCCTGGACCTCCAGCTAACTGCAGTTCTCTCAATCTCCCACAGCGCCTCCAGCTCCATTAGTGCCCCCTAACCTTTCATAGTGGCTCACAGGCCCCCTGAGATCCCTCAGCCCCCACAGTGCCCTCCAATCTCCCACAGTGCCTCCAGCTCCCATAGTGCCCCCTAACCATTCATAGTGGCTCACAGACCCCCTGAGATCCCTCAGCCCCCACAGTGCCCTCCAATCTCCCACAGTGCTAGCCAGACAGCACACTATGCTCCCCAGTCCGCTGCAGAGCCTCCAGCCCTGCACAGTGCCCCAACCTCCAACAGTGTCCCACAATGGCCCTCGGCCCCTTTAGAAACCTCAGCCTGTTTTGCACTGCCATACTTTTATTGTGTGAGTATAAACTTTGTAATTTACTGTAGGGGCATTGAGGGGTTGTGAAGAATGTACCAGGTCTTGATGTCAAAAGGGTTGGGAATATTGCTGTAGATCATGGCTATGTTTTTTTGGTTTTAAACCACCCCTTTCCAATACTTTATCAAGTCAGAGGAACAAATGTCAACAATATTCCTGCATTACTACATCAGCACACTTATCTGGTTTTCCACAATATTCTGATACTGGATATTTTATCTTCACTGACTTTCAGAAACTAACAAGCTGTAGCTCATTGCATCATACTGAACCTTATCGCCAAATGACCATGGCTTTCTTGTGATAACATTGTTCATCTTATGTCCCATAGCGGATACATTCTCTGCACAGGAAGAGGACCTGTCTCAGCCATGTGTCCATATGAGATAAGTCACCTCTAATTGAAGACATATGTAAGCCTTGGTGTATCACTTTATCACAAAAGGGAATACTGTATTTCGACCAACTGGCAAGGGAAACGGCTCAAAGAAATTAATTTTAGATTCACTGCTTTTTTGTTTCAACAAAACAAATAAATTTAGGAGAGAAAGCCTGTTGACAGGGTTATTTCCTGAGACAGCAAAATTTTATTTTCTGCCTGAGCTGAACTGTCTTATTCACTTACAGTGGTCCTCATGATGGAACCAGAATTAATATGTCCTGTCACAAATGAATCAGGTATAGAGCATATTTCTATGTACAATATACCGTGACACATGTTCCACGCAAATCTCTTTTTTCTCTAATTCTTTTTGACTGTGTACTTCTCTGGTTATGCATTATAATATAAAACTATGGGATATAAAATGTTGTTTAAAAAAAAAGTCAGAAATGAAATCCACTAATACGTTATTGGTATGTTTTTCAGCTTCTGTAAGCAAGTGCGGTTATTTATGACGCGGAAGAATTGAAGCTACATTTTTTATCACATATATATTTTTTTGCCACCAGTTGTAAAAATGTGTTACCCATATTAAGCAGAGATGTTAGACGTCATATGATATTGTGTTGCATATTGATCACATCAAAAAAATGTACAGTATTTATCACATTCAAAATAAATGCTACCTAAAGCTGAACTCCAGGTATGATTTTATTGCATACCTAAATTGGTCCAGCTTGGCACAATGTAAGTATGCTTATCTTTTCTAAGTTATAGATCTGGGATGGGATACCATTCACTAGAATTGATCAAGTTTTCTTTTTCATCATCCCAACTAGAAATATAGAGAAAACCAAGCACAAGAGCAGCAGGACTTTAAAGCGGAGTTCCACACAAAAATGGAACTTCCGCTTTTCGGAACCCTCCCCCCC
This sequence comes from Lithobates septentrionalis, assembly GCA_037952835.1. Taxonomy (NCBI): domain Eukaryota; kingdom Metazoa; phylum Chordata; class Amphibia; order Anura; family Ranidae; genus Lithobates; species Lithobates septentrionalis. Next base: position 1,414,479 of record JBBDGP010000083.1, on the reverse strand, counting down.
TCCGGTGTCACATTTGGCACTTTTCAGGGGGGAGGGGGGTGCAGATACCTGTCTAAGGCAGGTATTTGCACCCACTTCCGGCATAGACTCCCATGGGAGTCTACGCCTCTTCCTGTCCCTTCGCGCTGTCTCCTGGGAAACACACAGCTCCCAGGAGATAGCGGGGACCACTTGGGACGCGCAGCGCGACTTGCGCATGCGCAGTAGGGAACCAGGAAGTGAAGCTGCAACGCTTCACTTCCATCACCCAGGATGGCGGCGGCAGCTGCCGAGAACCGAGCGGGTTCTCGGCGTCGCCTGCCGACATCGCTGGACCCTGGGACAGGTAAGTGGCCATGTATTAAAAGTCAGCAGCTGCAGTATTTGTAGCTGCTGGCTTTTAATATTTTTTTTTTTGGCGGTGTGGGTGGACCCCCGTTTTAAATATGCCTTTGAGAACTAGAATTTATGAAAAAGATTATCCAAAATTTTATTAACCATTTTGCACGTGTGCTATAGCAGAAAGATGGCTACAGCGTGGGCCTAAAATACTGGGTACATGGACGTCCCCCCGTTCACACGCTGCCCGGCGCTCTCTGTGATCACTGAGTCCTTGGTACTCGGCGATCACTGATTGAGGTAAAGGGCCAATCATAGCAGGCCCTTTGCCATGTGATCAGCTGTCAACCAATGACAGCTGATTGTGGAAGTGAACAGAAGACGGTTATCTTTTAGCTGTCAGTGTGAAAAAAAGAAGAAAGCCCTTAACCGGCTTCTGTTAGAGGGACATCGGTCCCCTTAGTGCCCACCAGTGCTGTTAATCAGTGCCCTCCAGTTCCGCTAATCAGTGCCCACCAGTGCCTCTATCAGTGCCCATTAGTACTGCTAATCAGTGCCCACCAGTGCCACCTATCACTTCTGCCAATCAGTACCCATCACTGCCTCATCATCAGTGTCACTTATCAGGGCTGCCTATCAGTGCCGCCTACTAGTGTCTATCAGCGCCCATCAGTGCCATCTATCAGTGCCGTCTATCAATGCCACATATCAATGCCCATCAGAGCTGCCTATCAGTGCCACCTCTCCGTGTCGCCTATCAATGCCACCTATCAGTGCCCATCTTAGCCACTCATCAGTGCATCCTGATCAGTGCCCACCATTACCGCCTCATCAGTGTCCATCAGTGAAGGAGAAAAATTACCTGATTGCAAAATTTTATAGCAAAATATGAAAAATGTTTTTTTTTTTTTCAAAATGTTCAGTCTTTTTTTGTTTGTTTAGCAAAAAAACAACCCAGTGGTGATTAAATACCACCAAAAGAAAGCTCTATTTGTGTGAAAGAAATTATAAATATTTCATACTGTATGGCTACGGTGCATGACCGCGCAATTGTCATTAAAATTGTGACAGTGCAGGTGAGGGAGTGGTGGAGGTGATGCGGACGTGAGACGTAGGAGCGGGGGGAGGGGCCTGTCGGCAGCACAGGTGTGAGGGAGAGGAGGCAGGCTGGACGCCCGAGAAACTGAGGAGCCGTGCGGCATGAATCTGATGCCGCCTCAGAGTTAGAGGCCTGAACGACGCGCTGGTCCCCCCTGGAGTTCCCGGCCTCAACGGTGTGGAAGCCCCCCTCCCCGCCCGGCTGAAAGCGGTGACGCGAGCACGCTGTTCACTCAGCAGCCTGGGAGGACGTAAAGAAGGAGAGGAACCCCCGCTGCTCACTGATACACCGACATCTGGTCAGCGGCACGGAGCGACACTTCAGAGCCCTCAGGACCATCTACTATACCCCCCTCCACTCCGGAGTTCGGTGCCTTCCCTCAAGTGACCCCCTCTAAAGCAGCAACAGATTGCAGCAGGAGTGCAGAGCACAGGAAAACAGGAAAGCAACTTCTCAGGACTGCAGGTGACCTGGTGAGCTCATTATAGAGCAATAAGAAGATGCTTCTAAAAAGGTATGAATCAGCTATATATACCTGTTATTCTTTTTCTGTTTGCATGAGAAGATTGCTCAAAGAAGGTGCAAAGACTGTAAGGATTTCAACATTAAGAGAGTGTACAGGAGGGGAAGGAAGGAGGGGACGGGGGAAGGTTGGATGAAAAAAGTTAAAGGAGACTGGAAACCCAAGAAAGAGTCTGCTTGACCCCCTCTCTGGAATATAGTCTGAAGGCCCTAAAAGTATGGTCTGTAGCGTGAGCTCCAGAAATATTGATCCTCTGAGTTGGTACTAAGGAAAACAGGACTTCAACTAATTATTATACATTTAAGTAAAAAAGGGGAAGGGAAAAAAAAAAATACCTGGAAGTTAATAGACCTCCTTGAGTCACTTTAGAGAGCAACAGGAACCAGGGGTCCTATAAGTGGTAGGAAACAAGAGACTGATATGAGCATGAGAAGTCGCACCCAAAAATCTGCTGAACCCAAGAGCCCAAGGGAGAGCTTAAATTCAAGTTCAATTCAAAAATATTTAAAGGAGACAAACGTAAAAAGCCCCAGCACAGATACAAAACAAGGGGGGACGAAGGAAAAAAAAAAAGAACAACTGAAGCAAAAGGGGGTACAGGGGGAGAGACCAAGAGAAGATCTGGAGTGTTAAGGTGCCGCAAGTACCAGTAGGATGGAGGGTCAAAAAAATACGGACCCACTTCCCACCAAGACAGAAATGAAGGAGATGTTTTCAAATCTTGAAACCGCTATTAAGATCGAGATATCTAACGTGAGGACAGACCTGGGCCATTTGTTGCAAAGAGTAGAGGAGGTGGAAGTGCTAACGCGTAAACATGCTAAAGAGATGCGGGAGCTTGAATCGCAGCTGAGTATCGCATGTTGGCATATAAGTTGGAAGAATTGGAGAACCAAAGCCGCTGCCAGAATTTGCGCATCAGGTCGCTTCCTGAACAACAAAATGAGGACCTGTTGGCTAAGATGAAAAAAAATTTCAACCCTATATTGGGCCTAGATGAGGAAACAACTCTAAGGATCGATAGGGTGCATAGGATTAGAAAACCTCCCAACTTAAGGGCAGATATTCCCCGAGATGTGATTGTAAAATTCCACTCATTTGAAGTAAAAGAGAAGATATGGAACAATTTGCGGGGCGCCCCCGCGGTGCGATTCGAAGATAAAGATCTTCAGATCTTCACAGATCTTTCGGCGGGTACCCTGGCACGGAGAAGGCAACTGAGACCGCTGCTTGAGCAACTTAGAAGGGCCGATATCAAATACAGTTGGGGGTTCCCAACATCCCTGTTGGGGATGAAGGAAGGCAGATCCTTGAGGATGAGGTTCCCAGAAGAGACAAAGGACTTCTGTGATAAGTTGGGTATACCCACACCAGACATGGCATTAGAGTAGAACCTTTCAAGGGGACAACGAAGGACTATGTTCATCAAATGGGATGAGGGACTAGGGAGGGGAGGCAGCGGGTTTGGTTTTTTTTTTTTTCCCTCTTCCCTCCTTGGTTGACAGGGTAATGGACCCATAAGGGCGTTTTCTTTTCCTTAAGGGCAATTTGGGGAATAAAATGTTAACGGTAGCAAATGTATACTGTCCAAATAGAAATCCAACTGTCTTTTTAGAGCAAGTTCTGGTGAAACTGATGGAGTTCAGAGAAGGGGAGGTGGTGTTGGCGGGAGACTTTAATTTTTGCCTAGAACCCACAGTAGATAGTACGTCCCGGGCACAGGGGACAAGGAAGGTTCAGTTAAGAAGGATCTGGAAAAGGCTGCACCAATATCATCTCATGGATGTATGGCGGTTACAGCATCCAAAGGTAAAAGATTACACCTTCTTCTCCCCTGTGCACGGGACGTACACAAGACTGGATTACATTATGATTGATCACAGTTTATTAGACCAGGTAGTAGAGTCTAGAATTGAGATCACATCGATATCTGATCACTCCCCGGTCACGATGAAGATCAGAGTTCCAGAAGGGCAAAGGCAACCATTCTCTTGGAAATTAAATGAAAATCTTCTTGAAATTCCACATGTTTGTGATAAACTTCGGGAGGAAATCGATTTTTTCTTCAAGGCTAATGACACAGGAGACATTCTCCCATCAACTTTGTGGGAAACGCATAAAGCATATGTGAGGGGACTCCTGATCTCCATCGGGGCAGGGGAGAAAAAAAAGAGAAAAGAAAAAAGGGCAAAATTATTGGAGGAAATCGCAGCGTTAGAACTGATCCATAAAGAATCTAGGGGACTGGCACAGGATAGCTGTCACCTCCTAGTGGGTAAAAGGGAAGAGTTAAAAGACAGTATGGAACAAGACGCCAGGAGGGTATTCACTAAAATAACAAGAGAGAGATATTATATTGGCAATAAATCTAGTAAACACCTAGCAAGGATTTTGAGGAAGAAAAGAGACCGGAATTTTATTGAGAAAATACAAAATAAAAAAGGAGAAACAGTGGCGCCCACTAAAGAGATAGCTGAAGAGTTTAGGAAGTTCTTTGAAGCCCTGTATACCATGGGACAAAGGGGAGGGGGCGACTCTCTAAACAGTGTAAAGACAGAGGAATTTTTGAAGGGAGCTGAGCTGAAAGGGCTCTCAGAGGAGGAAAAAACAGCCCTAGATGGCCCTATAACTGAAGAGGAAATATACCTTGCACTGAACAACTTACCGCCGGGGAAAAGCCCTGGGCCCGATGGTTTTACTAATATCTACCTGAAAAAATTTAAACATATTCTGGTTCCTAGACTCTACTATTACTGGAACAAATTAGGACCTGATTGCCTAATGGGGGATGAGGCCCTATCGGCTACCATATCATTAATTGCGAAAGAAGGAAAGAATAATATGCTCTGTTCAAGTTATAGGCCTATTGCCTTGTTAAATGCTGATGTAAAACTATACGCTAAGGTATTGGCTAATAGACTTTGGGACAAGATGAGTTTCTTGGTACACCCGGACCAAGTCGGTTTTGTTCCAGGTCGACAAGGTAGGGACAACGGAGTACGAGCCATGCTTCTATTGGAATCTATTAAAGCAGAGGGACCCCCAGCTCTATTCCTGTCAATGGACGCTGAAAAAGCGTTTGACAGGGTAGACTGGGGGTTCATGATTAAAACTATGGAAGCAATGGGGATTGGTCCCAGGTATATAGCATGGGTGAAAGTCTTGTATAACCACCCTACAGCCTTGGTCAGGGTAAACGGGGTGCTCTCCAGTCCATTTAAGATGGAGAACGGTACGAGGCAGGGGTGCCCCCTATCCCCGTTATTGTTTGTCTTGTCCCTAGAACCACTGCTGGCAACTATACTAAAGAACATAGATTGCAGAGGGGTGATGGTAGGACAGGACGAACACAAACTAGCGGCATTTGCCGACGATATAATTTTTTTTATAACGAACCCTAGGATTACGATCCCTAATTTGCTGGGAGTATTGAAGGGATATGGCGAGGTCTCTAGCTTCAAAATTAATCCGAGTAAATCGGAGGTGCTCAATATTAATGTCGGTAAAAAAGAGGCAGAGAGCTTGTCAGATTCTTTTTCATTCCCATGGAAGAAGGAAAATAATTACTTAGGTATTAAATTGGCAAACTCATTGAAAAAATTGTATCATATTAATTATATTCCCATGCTGGATGAAATCAGACAGGAAACAAGCAGGTTGTCGTCGCTACCCCTCTCGTGGTTTGGTCGCATAAATGCAATTAAAATGCAGTTAATTGCAAAAATAACATATAGATTTCAAATGTTACCAATTGCCCTCCCGCGTTATTTTTTTAGGGCACTACGAGGATTGTTGTCGAGGTTAGTCTGGCGTGGCAAAAAGCCACGAATAGCTCACTCAATTTTGATAAGGGGGTAAAAAAAAGGGGGCCTGGCTTTTCCAGACCTGAATAGATATTACACTGCAGTAGTATTGTCACGGGTAGTTGAATGGGTTAAGGGGGCTCCAGACAGGAGGTGGGTGAGGGGGGTGGGCAATTAAAATGTTGGGAGATCTTTTTTTGTATTCAATTCACTTTTTTTGGATAATGTTTTTGTAAATTATGGGGTGACAATAATTTGGGAATTACTTTTTGTATGGAAAAAATTGATAAATAAAGATTTAAAAAAAAAAAAAAAATTGTGACAGTGCATAAAGGTGAAAATTGGCCTGGGCAGGAAGGGGGTATAAGTGTCCAGTAAGCAAGTGGTTACATTACATATTTTAAAACATAAACACAGATGTGTGTGTTTATGTTTTTAAAATATGTAATTCAATAAAATTTTCGATAATATTTTTCATAAATTCTAGTGTCGTGTGTGTTTAGTTCTTAAAGGCATATTTAAAGTCCCGTTGCTCTTGTGTTTGGTTTTCTCTATATACTTATCTTTACCTGATGGGCTGCTGGGGAAGCTGGCGATCACTCTGGTAGTTGGTGCTTTTTTTCTCAGCAAATAGGTACAGGAACTGCCCCCTTCTGACCCACCTCTTTTCTCCACCCCCTACCCACCTCAGAACACTGTTCCTTGGTCCCATCCCCTACCCGCCTCCCAGTACCGCCCCTTTTAGAGAATACAGAACCAAGTATCATTTTGTGGTTCTAGGCAATTTGTATGGAATTTGTTAATGATAACAAGAAAGGCAGTAAAATAGATCCCCTGTAGCTAGTAACAATGAAAGCCCCCAGCAATAACAGATCCCCCAAGCAGCAATAGACTCCCAATAGCCAGCATCAATAGACCCTCCAGCAGCCAGCAACAATAGACCCCTCCCTCAACAGTAAATTCTTCCCAGCAACGATCGTCCCTCAGCAACATTAGATCCCCTCCAGCAACAATAGATCCCCCAGCAGCCACCATCAATAGACCCTCCAGCACATCCAAGCGCCTCTTGCCATTACATACAGTATTTTTGTTCCATAAGACTTACTCCCCCCCCCAAAAAAAATGGGGCGAAATGTCTGTGCGTCTTATGGAGCGAATATTGACCAATACCGGGCCGGCCGCGGACAACATCGTGCAGCGACCATCTTTTTCGGGCCTGGCCGGGCCCCAGCAGCGCACATAATGAAGATGAAGCCCAGGCCGGTAGAGGAAGCCAGTCCAGGAAGCTTTGCCGCAGTGAGCCCACGCAACATCATTACGTGTTGCTCCACGCATGGCCTGCTCACCTGCTGCTGCAAACCTAATAGTGTACCCGCATAGGTCGACGCCTCCCTCTGAGTCCCTTCCAGTCCCTCGCCTCGGCAAACAGTGCCAACCTGGATCAGGCGGAAGAGGAGAGGAGTCAGAGGACACACCAGCAAGCCACAATGGGTACGAGCCCAGTCACTCCATGTAGGAACCAGGTGCCAGCCCAGCCACCCACTGCGGGGACCAGGTATCAGCCCAACCACCCACTGCAGGGACCATGTGCCAGCCCAGCCACCACTGCAGGCACCAGGTGCCATCCCATCCACCCACTGCAGGGACCAGGTGCCATCCCATCCACCCACTGCAGGGACCAGGTGCCATCCCATCCACCCACTGCAGGGACCAGGTGCCAGCTCAGCCACCCACTGCAGAAGATTTTTTTCTTGTTTTCCTCCTATAAAACCTAGGTCCGTCTTATGGTCAGGTGCGAAAAATATGGAAAAATATGGAGCGAAAAATACGGTATATCCTGTGTTGGGGGTGCAGGAACTGCGTTCCCTTACATTCCGGCTGAAAATAATCCCTGGTGCTAGTAGAGTGATAACTCTTATGAGTTCTGTGTGAGCAGTTTCCCCTCTGCACACTGAGCACACGTGGTTAATTGCTCAGCACTGCTGTCATTCACAGAACACATTGTATTTTTTTAAATAAATACAAGGCATTCTCTGATTGGACAAGGTGGAAATTGCGTGGTCACGTCTCCTTGTCCTCACCTTGTCCAATTAGAGAACTCCTTGTATTCATTAAAAAAAAAAAATTCTATGTACTGTATAGTAATGCAGGTCCTTGTGGTCAGTGTGGGAAGTAGAATTTGCTTACACAGAACCCCAGCACGATCCAGGACACAGCAGCTATCACTGTAGTAGCACCCACTACCATGACGGGGTTGGGGCAAACAGTGCCAGAGGTGTTTCAGCAGTCACAGCAACGGTTTAAATAAAGATTTAAACCATGTGAATAAAAATGCAAACATAGTAAGCTTGCATGCATTAAGATGAGTTATCCTTTAAATAATAAATAGGTAGACGTCTTTATCTTAATTACATTTTTATATAAAAAGCATACATTTCACAGCACAGTTTGGGTAAAATACTTTTTTCCTAACAACTATAGATAAATATGTAAATATGTAAATTCTTATCTTTCTGAAGCTAATAAAACTGAGGGAGATAAAGTTTTAGGTGTTTTAATATTTTTCAGATGACGTTCTGTTCATAAAATCCATGGAAGAAAACGAAAAAGCTTTCATCTTGTTGCCTTGTCTTTTCCGTGCAGCTTATATAATGAAAGTTCCCAGTGTTCACTATCTGTATCATAATATAGCATGAATGAGGTTTTAGGGGTTCAGATGTGGGGTCAGGGGGCAGTAAGAAGCAAGCAGTGAGGCCGTGGTTTTACTGCCCCCTGACCACCCACCTAAACTAGGACATACATCCACTCAGGGGTCTACATATGCTGCAGCTGTGATACTTTGCTTCGCAACCTTGAAAAAAATTGAACTTTGTCGCATATGACAGGCAGACCCGTTTATGTGAAATGCACACGGTAGTGGTATGGTGGGACAGTATTTGCAGTGTTAAACAAATGGTGAGCCTTTAAATCACCCTTATCACATTTCAGAGGTAAGGCAAGGGCTGCCGCAGGTCAGAACGAACCCTTTCTATGTTACAGTGCTTTGAAAATGTATTCATACCCCTTGACATTTTCCACATTTTGTCATGTTACAACCAAAAAAGTATTTTTGGGGATGTCTCTACCAGCTTTGCACATCTAGAGAGTGACATTTTTGCCCATTCTTCTTTGCAAAATAGCTCAAGCTCTGTCAGATTGGATGGAGAGCGTCTGTGAACAGCAATTTTCAAGTCTTGCCAAAGAATCTCAATTGAATTTAGGTCTGGACTTTGACTGGGCAATTCTAACACATGAATACGCTTTGATATAAGCCATTCCATTGTAGTTTTGGCTGTATGTTTAGAGTCGTTGTCTTGCTGGAAGGTGAACCTCCACCCCAGTCTCAAGTCTTTTGCAGACTTTAACAAGTTTTCTTCTAACACTTGCCCTGTATTTGGCTCCATTCATCTTCCCATCAATTCTGTCCAGCTTCCCTGTCACTGCTGAAGAAAAGCATTTCCACAACATGATGCTGCCACCACCATGTTTCACGGTGGGGATGGTGTGTTCAGGGTGATGTACAGTGTTTTCCGCTACACATAGCGTTTTACTTTTAGGCCAAAAAGTTACATTTTGGTCTCATCTGACCAGAGCACCTTCTTCCACATGTTTTCTGTGTCCCCCACATGACTTCTCACAAACTGCAAACAGGACTTCTTATGGCTTTCTTTCAACAATGGCTTTCTTCTTGGCACTCTTCCATAAAGGCCAGATTTGTGGAGTGCACGACTAATAGTTGTCCTGTGGACAGGTTGTCCCACCTGAGCTGCAGCTCCTCCAGAGTTACCATGGGCCTCTTGACTGCTTCTATGATGAATGCTCTCTTTGCCCGGCCTGTCAGTTTAGGTGGACGGTCATGCCTTGGTAGGTTTGCAGTTGTGCCATACTCTTTCCATTTTCGGATGATGGATTTAACAGTGCTCTGTGAGATGTGCAAAGCTTGGGATATTGATTTATAACCTAACCCTGCTTTAAACTTCTCCACAATTTTACCTTTTACCTGTCTGGTGTGTTCCTCGACCTACATGATGCTGTTTGTTCACTAAGGTTACCTAACAAATCTCCGAGGGCTTCACAGAACAGCTGCATTTAAACAGAGATTAAATTACACCCGGATGGACTCTATTTACTAATTAGATGACTTGTGAAGGCAATTGGTTCGACTAGATTTTAGTTAGGGGTATCAGAGTAAAGAGGGCTGAATAAAAATGCACGCCACACTTTTCAGATAATTATTTAAAAAATTTGAAAACCATTTATCATTTTCCATCCACTTCACAATTATGTGCCACTTTGTGTTGGTCTATCACATAAAATCTATTCTTGGAGATTAATTGGAGAATTGGAACCCTATAACAGTGTGAGATGTGTTGTAGAGTGTTCAATGCAGCGTAGATGTTGTTGGAGCCACCTGGTCAGTAGATTCTCAAACAAGAGTCAGATACTCTTCAGCCATTAATCATGGGCACTCATTTTTTTAGCCTGTATTCAGATTGATGTTTAAACAGGAAGCCTGGTAGGTGGTTCCAATCCCCACCATTGACCACCCAAATTATGGGTCAGATAGAATATAATAGGATGATAATTTCAGTATACTCTGATGGTAGGTATAACATTCAAATGATACACAATACCAAAAAATCTCACATCATGTGCAAAATAACAATATTTAAGAATTCAGTTGACAATTCACATACCCAAAAGCTTAAGTATCAAATATGCCAAAAACAAAGTAAAAGTGCAAAAGAAATTCATAAATTAGTGAATAAAATTATTTAATATTTTCAAAAACATGATTTCTCAAAAAAAAAGTCCATCCAAGTGATTAGACAAAAAGAGGTCTGTGCTCAAAAAAACATGAAAAGTACTTTGGTGCTTCAGTGTTAAGGATGCGCTCCTTAGGGCAAAGAGGCTGCTTAATAGGCCAATATGATCTCACACACGGAGATCACCAGAGCTTTAGTAAATTCCACCGACACTCACACTTTCTTGTCTCAGCAGCCATATAAATCACTGCTTGTCATGGTATCCCCACCATGAGAGCGAATTGAGCGGTCTGGACTCCATTAAGAGACTCTGGCAGGCAGATATATTAAAAGCAAAGAAGAGAACTCATAGCACTACACTGTAGCTAAAAGATATATTGAGTAAAATGCGATGGCTGTCACCCAGTCTGTGAACGCTGACGCCGCTCCGCCCAATGCGTTTCCCCATACACTGCATCATCTGGGATTTGAGGCTTTATATATTGTTATTTTACACATGATATGAGATTTTTTTGATATTGTGTATCATTTGAATGTTAATCACGTACTGGTTATAATATGGAATAGTTCAAATATAACTAAAGATAGATAGAGTGGAGATGGATTAGAACCCCTGTCAGTTTTTATTGCTGTCTGTGCCCCTGTTCAGGTGATTCACACTCTCTATTTGTCCTCTTGACCATTATCATTGAAAGTGGAAGTAAAAGAAAATCATAAATTTTGGGTTGTCCCCAGAAAAGTAATAGAGGGGAAATCTTCCAATGGGGACACTAGTTCTAGTGACCTGGGATCCCCCAAGAAATTCATTTAATTTGCAGGGATTTCCTCTCATTTTCTGTCTGGCTATGGAACAGGAAGTGAAGGGAAATCTCCCCAATGGGACACAGACAGTGAAATAAATCTAAAAGGGGTTATAACCCTCCCTTGCTCTATACAAAATGAAAAAAAAATTGCCTAGCCTATAGTTCTACTTTAAATAGGTAGTGCATGTTTTTTAAAGTTACATTGATGTAGGTCCTGTATTCAGGAGTCTCTATGGTGCAGCAGTCTTGCTCCAAAGGTGGCTGAGTGTGAGTTCCGAAATTTCATTTATATACTATTTGACGGTAGGTAGACATGCAGGTAAGAAGTCTGAAACTTGGGTTTATTCTCCTCAGTGGCGTAACTATAGCCATAGAAGTTTATATTGAATGCTATGCGGTCTGGAGAGATTGTGGTTGATGCCAAACACCTATTAGATCTTCTGTCTAGAAGAGCTGATGTCATATACACAGGAGGAGGAATCGTGTCTAGTCAACAATTTCTTATGCTTTATCTGTGCATTAAGGATTGGTGGTTGGAAGGTTAAACACTTCAGCTCTGGAAGATTCCCCCCCCTTCTTGACTAGCCCATTTTTTGCGATACTGACAATTGCGTGGTTGTGCGACGCTGTACCCAAATCAAATGTACATCCTTTGTTTCCCACAAATAAAGCTTTCTTTTGGTGGTATTTGATCACCTCTGCAGTTTTTATTTTTTGCGCTATAAACAAAAAAGAACGACAATTTTGAAAAAAAAAAAACTATATTTTTTACTTTCTGCTATAAAAAAAAAAATCAATAAAAAAGTGTAAAAAATCAAATTTCTTAATCAATTTAGGCCAATATGTATTCTGCTACATATTTTTGGTAAAAAAGAATCTCAATAATAGACATGTGCAATTCGTTTTGTAACGAATCGAAATTCGGCCGAATTTTGCATCTTTCGGATATTCGGATGCATCAAAATAACGAATTTCAACTAATACGAAAGAAATTATAGCGAATATAATGAATGAATTCGACATGATTCGGTAATTCGTTAAAGATCTAATGAAACAAAAGATCAACTCAAAGTGAATCTTACAGTCCAATCAGCTGATTAATTTTGTGCTGGAGGTTGGATTACTGGCAAAGTGCATTCCTGAGAACTGAGTGAGAAGGGTGTTGTATTGTATTTGAGCAGAGGAGAAGAGATATTGTCAGTGTGTGTGTTAAAAGATTCAATAAACAAACGACTTTCCAAACTACGAATCATTATCCCGAATATATATACATACATAAATATCGAATTTCAATTAATGTGAAAGAAATTATAGCGGATATAACAAATGAATTTGACATGATTCGGTAGTTTGGTAAAGATCTAATGAAACAAAAGGTCAACTCAAAGTAAATCTTACAGTCCAATCAGCTGATTAATTTTGTGCTGGAGGTTGGATTACTGGCAAAGTGCATTCCTGAGAACTGAGTGAGAAGGGTGTTGTATTGTATTTGAGCAGAGGAGAAGAGATATTGTCATTGTGTGTGTTAATAGATTCAATAAACAAACGACTTTCCAAACTACGAATCATTATCGCGAATATACAAACATACATAAATATCGAATTTAAACGAATACGAAAGAAATTATAGCGGATATAACGAATGAATTCGACATGATTTGAGATTCAGTATAACGAATATCAACACTCTACGAATAATAACGAATTACCTGAAAACGAATTAACGTAACATAACGACTATAACTGAACGAAATTATGTATTTTACGAATGACAACGAACCGAAACTAAACAAAATTTCCCATTGTGCACAAGTCTACTCAATAAGCCTATATCAATTGGTTTGCGCAAAAGTTATAGCGTCTACAAACTATGGGGTATTTTTATTACATTTTTTTTTGTACTACTTGTAATGGAAGTAATCAGCGACTTATAGCGTGACTGCAATATTGCGGCAGACAAATTGGACACTAACTGACACTTTTGTGTGCCTAGCTGGTGTTTTACTACCAGGGGGGAGGTGCTTTGACTAGAGGAAGGCATAGATCCGTATCCCTTTGCAGGAACACAGGATCAATGCCTTGCTTATTAACAGAAAGGCGATCTGCCTTGTTTACATAGGCAGATTGGCATTCTGCCTGTGTACAGAACTATCGGCAGTTGCGGGCGAACATCGGGTCTGCGGAACCCCCTGATCAGCTCCCGCTGTGTATAATCACAGCGGGAGCGAGCCGCCACTAACCCCCCCCAAGCCAGATACCCCAAAGTGCAGGATCACGAATATATACGTGATCCTGCGCAGCCCACCCGCCCTGTAGCAGTAAATGTGCTATAGGGTGGTCGGCAACTAGTTAAAAAAGTTTGTATTAGGGTTTATTGAGTAATTGTATACAGGAGCATTCAATTATGTTGAATGATGCAGAAAAGTACTGATTGGCTGCTGTGAGTTACTGAACTTTTTTTCTAAGTGCTCCAATCAGCCTTTGAATCTTTTTTTGGCTTTGTTATTGTGGTATTTTAAAACCGATTAAACCTACAGCAAGTGATATAAGCAGTTTAATCATGGAAGTTTATATGTTAATCACAGAAGATTCTGCAAAGAATTTTATGAATATCCAATACACCTGAAAACTGTAATTTTCACTGAAGAAAACATTTATGTGCTAGGATATAAAACAGAAAAATGAAGCCCCAGTGGTTTCATCCAATGTATTATATCTACCATAAAAATGACTAGTACAAAATGGCTTCTCAATTCCCCCTGCCAGATGGTTGGAATCAATTATCAGTTCAAGCTTATGTACAATAGTTTAACAGCATTTTCCATCAAATTGATTATCCTGTCCTATTCCCTTGTGGTCTGCCCAACAAATTAATTCTATGTCTCTTCTCGTCCTGTAATTCAGCAAATGTCTTGTTTTTACTAATACACAGGCATGAGGCTGAAGCAATTCATTGCAAAAGCAATCTACATTGTTTGCTGTTTCCTGGTAATATCTACAGTACCCCTGCTATATTGTTTTTTGTTTTTTTTTCAATTTGGATTCTGATGAAGGTTCTCCAAGGGCCTCCCTGGGCGTCAAATCAGTTTTGAAATGGTAATGCCTTCAAAGAAACATTGCACTGCTAAATTCGTAAAAGCCATTCAGCTAATACTGAGCAACCAGGCTTGTTATCCAGGCTATATAATGAATTGCAACTAAGCTTCCTTGTAGCTTCTTGTCACTTTAGTTGTTTGTGCAACTTCTCTCTCTCCTGAGAGACAGCCAAGAGTATACCGTGAGCATTGTTGTAGATACATCGTCTGCACATTTACATGACTCAACAGCTAATGATCCCAGAATACCCGATCGTGGCAACAAGATACATTATATTATCAAAAGTATTGCGACGCCTGCCTTTACACGCACATGATCATTAATGGCATCCCAGTCTTAAGCCGCGTACACACGGGCGGACTTTTCAACCGGACTGGTCCGACGGAACGAATCCGTCGGACAATCCGACCCTGTGTGGGCTTCATCGGACCTTCAGCAGACTTTTTCTGTCGAAAATCAGACGGACTTTAGATTTGGAACATGTTTCAAATCTTTCCGACGGACTCGAGTCCGGTAGAAAAATCCGTTCGTCTGTATGCTAGTCCGACGGACAAAAAAAGGCACAAGGGCGGCTATTGGCTACTGGCTTTGAACTTCCTTATTCTAGTCCCTTCGTACGTCATCTCGTGTGTACGCGCCATTAGTCAGTAGGGTTCAATATTGAGTTGGCCCACCTTTTTCAGTTATATCAGCTTCAATACTTCTGGGAAGGCTGTCCACAAGGTTTAGGAGTGTGTCTATGGGAATGTTTGAACATTCTTTCAGAAGCGCCTGGCTCGCAGTCTCTGCTCTAATTCATCCTAAAGGTGTTCTATTAGGTTGAGGTCAGGGCTCTGTGCAGGCCAGTCAAGTTCCTCCATCCCAAACTCGCTCATTCATGTCTTTATGGACTTGCTTTATGCACTGGTGCTCAGTCATGTTGGAACAGGAAGGGGCCATCCCCAAACTGTTCCCACAAAGTTAGGAGCATGAAGTTGTCCAAAATGTCCTGGTATGCTGACGCCTTAAGAGTTCCATTCACTGGAACTAAGGGGCCAAGTCCAACCCCTGAAAAACAACCCCACTCCATATCAATAAAAGTATGGTGCTGTGCTTATCCATTTGAAAACTGTGTAGTACATACATATGTGAAAATATAAAAGAATATATATATAAAAAAAAAAGTATAAAAAATCTATATACAAAAAATATTGTATACAAAAATTATTAAGGTGCTGATCTCTATAGATCAGGATATATGGAAAATATATAAAGTGACTTGTGCTATACTGACGTACTGATGTAAGACATCAACATGTGGAAAAATAGCATGTGATAAATATCATGTGCAGAAAAACACAAATAAATGTAGTCCCAGTAACTGATTATAATAAAATTACATATGAATAATGTGCAAGCCAAGCACACAGCAAATGGACATAAAAATAAAGTGAAAACAGTGCAAACATACAAGGTGTCAGTGACAACTACCTAAAAAACTTTTGTGACAATAAACTACAAAAAGTCCACAAATAAAAGTGCAAAAATGGTGATCCTCTTTTGGCAAATCAGGTGACTAGCACAAATAGTGATAATTTCTTTCTTCGTGTAACACACCACACATCGGTGGGCAGTGGCCCCTTACCTGTAGGTAATGGGGTAACAGCATTAGCCAATTTCAGGCCTGGTGGCCTTTAGGATGCAGGGATGAAAAGACTTCAGAATGGCAGAGTGCCAGCTTCAAACCAGTAGTGGGGACAGCAAACCTTGGTCTTATCCTTGCTGGCCTTTTATGGGAACTGCATCCCTCCGAGTGTTATACTAGGGTCATCAGATGGGGAAAAGAGCAAAAGGAAGGTCCCACAATAGTGTAATATTGTTTGATAATCAGTAGGGTTTATTTAGACAATAGTAGTACTCACATAAAAGCAGTGACATAAAGCATCAATCCGACGAGCGGCGGGCTCGTATCTCCAGTAAACATAAAGTGCCTTTCCCGTCCCTACGCGTGACGTCACGACACACGTGACTTCATCAGGGGATATAGGGAGGCACTAGGGCCTGAAATCGGCTAATGCTGTTACCCCATTACCTACAGGTAAGGGGCCACTGCCCATCAATGTGTGGTGTGTTACACGAAGAAAGAAATTACGGTATTACTATTTGTGCTAGTCACCTGATTTGCCAAAAGAGGATCACCATTTTTGCACTTTTATTTGTGGACTTTTTGTAGTTTATTGTCACAAAAGTTTTTTAGGTAGTTGTCACTGACACCTTGTCTGTTTGCACTAGTCACTTTATTTTTATGTCCGTTTGCTGTGTGCTTGGCTTGCACATTATTCATATGTAATTTTATTATAATCAGTTACTGGGACTACATTTATTTGTGTTTTTCTGCACATGATATTTATCACATGCTATTTTTCCACATGTTGATGTCTTACATCAGTACGTCAGTATAGCACAAGTCACTTTATATATTTTCCAGATATCCTGATCTATAGAGATCAGCACCTTAATAATTTTTGTATACAATATTTTTTGTATATAGATTTTTTATACTTTTTTTATATATTCTTTTATATTTTCACATATGTATGTACTACACAGTTTTCAAATGGATTAGCGCAGCACCATACTTTTATTGATACTTATTTATAGGGTCAGGGTGTACCCTATTCGGAGCAGGCGGCTTTTCCTAGTAATATATTTATTATCTCTATACTCTATCCCTTCCTCTGTACATGGTAGCTCAGGAATAATTTTATTTGTTTAACCCCACTCCATAATCCACCCTCCAGCAAATGATTTAGACCAGTGCACAAAACAAGGTCCAACTTGACTGACCTGCACAGAGTCCTGACCTCAACCCAATAGAACATCTTTGGGATGAATTTGAGCGGAGACTGCGAGCCAGGCCTTCTCGTCCACATCAGTGCCTGACCTCACAAATGTTCTTCGGGAAGAATGGTCAAACGTTCCCATAGACACACTCCTAAACCTTGTGGATAGCCTTTCCAGAAGAGTTGAAGCTGTTAAAGGATGGGGGAGCTTAATATTGAACCCAATGGACTAAGACTGGGATGCCATTAAAGTTCATGTGCGTGTAAAGGCAGGTGTCCCAATACTTTTGGTGATATAGGGTAAGTTAAAACCGTTCCTAACTGCCCACTGTGGCTTTTGAACTGGGTCTAAGTGCGGTGTGAGGGAAGGACTTCCCGATCACATGACCACTGGCTCTGGATAATAACTAGAGACCAGGACCTGTCAGCAACATCTTGGTCACTATGTTCCCAGTAAGCGTGATCTCAGCACAGAAACCTCAGCCACCATGAATGTATATGTTTGGTGTATGGGCATTAAGGCCCACTCTCCTTGCTGCTGCACATATGTGTTACGTGGTTAGCAAGAGTTTGAAGGGACTAGCAATTTCAGTTTTTATATATACATATAAAAAAAAGTTCTTCAGCTTGATCGTGGCATGATAATATGTTTAAATATATATATATATATATATTTTTGTGTATACTGTAGCTTTTAAAATAATATGTTATGTTGAAGGATTCCTTACCCACAGGACTGAAAGATACGGGACAGCTAAGCGACTATGTGGACCTGATGGAGTCTGTAAGTCTAAGAGGATTGGGGGAGCTCGGAGTTCCAGAAGATCCCTTTTTGAGAGGCAAGAGATCGGGCCCATGTAGTGAGGTGCTGTAACTACAAGCTGAATGAACCAGGAGCACCCAGGGAGTCGTGAGAGCTGGATGAGATGATCTGAGGGACCATCGAAAAGAGCAGCAGACCTGCTGAAGAGAGAGACTGGTGCTTTAGCATCCTTCATCATCTGTTTTGCAGGTGAAATCCCCTGCATGGGCAGCTGTTTTGTGGACATTATTTTCGTTTGATTAATAAAAGTTGTCTGCCAAGCCCTAAACCACAAAGCAAACTGGTCTCCCTAAACAATGCATCTTTCACTGAGCTAACAAGCCCTAAAAATCACTTACCATAAAGAAATATGGAACCAAAAGCATGTAAAAATGTAAAAGTCACCTCAAAAAGAACTTGTGCTCACTGAAAATACACTATGGGGGTCATTTACTATAACTCCAGGAAGTACTGGGCACTATGGCAAATAATAGAGCCCATTTTAGCCAAATGGAAACAAAACGGCGAATTTGCGCATGAAAATCAGCGATATAAGCGGAGAACAAACGTTTGCAAATTCTAAATTGCCGCTAGTTAGCGCTTCCGCGTATATACAAATGCCAATTCTTATCAAGTTGTTATATTGCACTGTACTGTAGCCATGATCCATGTATGTGAAAGAAACATTTTTTATCAGAGATGAGCTCTAGTTCCCGTGCATCTTTTGATTTATATTGCAATTGGTATTCCTATTTTTTTTTTCCTTCTTTTGCTAAGAAATGCAGTTCTGAATGATTATTACATAGTAATGTCTGCTATTCTGTAAAGTTACATGTATTAATCATTTAGATTACCTATTTGTTGTAGGTTGTTTTTTTCATGTTTTTGATTTATTATTTATTAATTTAGTTGACTATAAAGCAGTAATTATTTATGTTTATTCTTTAATAATACTACACTATTATGCAGGTCTTGTAGTTAGCACAATGGCTTAATGGTCTGCTTGGATATCTCCACACCACTCATGGTATGAGTTCAAACAACAGCCAACCTACCATCCACCAGCTGTGTTTATTTTTTCAGTGCGCAAGTGAATTAAAATAAACAAAGAAATGTAAACTGCCCTTTAGCTAGTGTGTGGTGTTTGGAATGTCACATCATAATATAATTGAATACTTACATACCATTGCATGCATTTAAAGAGTTAATACAATAAAAACTTTCACATCAAACTGCATTGGCTACTTGGCAATCACCTATTTTCAGTAAATATATATACACGTATATTTGTGTTGCTTTGGCTAATTGGCTAACTGGCATTCTCCTTTTCCCACCAATGCAAGCTTTTAGGATTTTTCTGTGGGATTTGAACCCATGAGTCTTTCAATACCTGAATGTTTGAAGGTAGAGGTGCTAACTGATAGCTTATTGGGCTGAGCACAATTATACATACAAAATACTTTTACTATTGTTTGATGTGTTATATACTATACAATAAAGTTTATCAAATGTAAACTGCTTGTTGGCTAGTGTGTGGTGTTTGGAGATTCACACCATAATATTAGTGAATACTTACATACCATTGCAAGCATTTGAAGAGTTAATACAATAATATCAACCACATTAAAGTGGTTACACATTAAAGGCTACTTGGCATTCACTGTGTGCTGCTTTGGCTAATTGGCTAACTGGCTAACAGTAATTCTCCTTTTCTCCACCAATAGTAATCTTTTAGGATTCTTCTGTGGGATTTGAACCCATGAGTCTTTTAATACCTGAATGTTTGAAGGTAGAGGTGCTAACTGCTAGCCTATTGGGCTGAGCACAATTATACATACAAAATACTTTTACTAGTGTTTGATGGTTTATATACCATACAATAAATGTTATCAAATGTAAACTGCTTGTTAGCTAGTGTATGGTGTTTTGGAGATTCACACCATAATATTAGTGAAGACTTATTTATTTTTATTTAAAGCGGGGGTTCACCCACACTGCCAAAAAAAATAAATATTAAAAGCCAGCAGCTACAAATACTGCAGCTGCTGACTTTTAATACATGGCCACTTACCTGTCCCAGGGTCCAGCGATGTCGGCAAGGGACGCCGAGAACCCGCTCGGGTCTCGGCAGCTGCCGCCACCATCCTAGGTGAGGGAATCAGGAAGTGAAGCGTTGCGGCTTCACTTCCCGGTTCCCTACTGCGCATACGCGGGTCGCGCTGCGCGTCCCTAGTGCTCGCTGCTCTCTCCTGGGAGCTGTGTGTTCCCAGCAGACAGCGCGGTCGGGACGGGAAGAGGCATAGACTCCCATGGGAGTCTATGCCGGAAGTGGGTGCAAATACCTGTCTTAGACAGGTATCTGCACCCCCCTCCCCCCTGAAAGGTGCCAAATGTGACACCGGAGGGGGGAGGGTTCCAAAAAGCGGAAGTTCCATTTTTGTGTGGAACTCCGCTTTAAGGTACTTCTATAGTGCCGTCAATTTTTGCAGTGCTTTACATATACATTATACACTAATATGGGCCCCTACCCTCAAGGAGCTTACAATCTAAGGTCCCTAACTCACATTCATATACTAGGGCCAATTTAGACAGAAGCCAATTAACCTACCAGCATGTCTTTGGAGTGTGGGAGGAAACCGGAGTACCCGGAGGAAACCCACGCAGGCACAGGGAGAACATGCAAACTCCAGGCAGGTAGTCTTGTGGTGTGGTTGGGAATACGAACCAGCGACCATTTTAGCCAAATAAAATTTCAACAGGCGAATGTGCGAATGAAAAACTAGCGCTATTAGTGAGAAACACATGTTAGTAAATTCTAAGCTGGCACTAATTAGCGCTTCCGCGTATATGCAAATGCCAATTCCTACCAAGTTGTTTTATAGTACTGCACTGTAATCATGATCCATGTATGTGAAAGAAACATTTTTATGTGAGATGTGCTCTACCTCGTGTGCATCTATTGATGTCTGTTGCAATTAGTATTCCTAGTTTTTTCCTTCTTTTGCTAACTAATGCAGTTATGAATGATTATTACATAGTAATGTCTGCTATTCTGTAAAGTTACATGTATTAAACATTTAGGTTATCTATTTGTTGTATGTTGTTTTTTATTTTTTAATTTAGGTGACTATAAAGCGGTAATTATTTATATTCATTCTTTAATCATACTACACTATTATGCAGGTCTCATACTTAGCACAATGGCTTAGTAGTCTGCTCAGATGTCTCCACAGCACTCATGGTACAAGTTCAAATACCAGCCAACCTACCATCCCCCAGCTGTGTTTATTTTTTCAGTGCACAAGTGAATTAAAATGAAAAAACAAAAAAATGTAATCTGCCCATTAGTTAGTGTTTGATGTTTGGAATTTCACACCATAATAGTATTGAATACTTACATATCATTGCATGCATTTGAAGAGTTAATATAAGAGAATCAGCCAAATTTAAAGTGCATTGGCATTCACCTATTTTCAGCATATGCTGCTTTGGCTAATTGGCTAATAGTCATTTGCTTTTTTTTCACCAATTCAATCTTTTAGTATTGGGATTTGAACCCATGAGTTCTTCAAGGTAGAAGTGCTGACCGCTAGCCTATTGGGTGTAGCACAGTCATACATAGAAAATACATTCACTAGTGTTTGATGTTTCTTCTCCCCGAGCTGTCTCTCCTGCTGCCACCATCTTCTCCCGCTGATGTGTTCTTCAGCGCAGCCGGTTACCCACTAATAAAAAAAAAGCCGCTCTTCTTGTGGCGGTCTTCTGTGGCCATCCGATAATGTCACCCGGAGAGTCCGCTCCATGGCTATGTAAGAGACGCCACACAGTGGGTGACAACACAGCGGAGGAAGACCACCATGGAAGAAGAGCAGCTTTTTTTTATTAGCGGGTAACCAGCGGTGCGGAAGAACACAGCAGATGGCGGCGGCAGGAGAGACGGCTCTGGGAGAATACAGCTCGGGGAGAAGATGGAGGAGGGAGAGACAGTGTCTGGAGAAGATGGCTCAGGGAAGAAGACAGCTCGGAGCTATTCTACAATAAAGGACTTGTCAAAAACCGGCTATTAATTTTTTTACATTTCACTGCTTTTTTTGGTGAATGGGTAGGGGTAAAATGTACCCCATACCTATTCACATAGGGGGCCGGATCTGGGAGCCCCCTTGTTACCGACCAGTGTTGTCGGGAAGAGGCCCTTGTCCCCATCAACATGGGGAAAAGGTGCTTTGGGGCATGTGGCCTGGTAAGGTTCAGAAGGGGAGGGTGCTCACTCGTCCCCCCCTATCCTGACCTCCAGGCTGCATGCTCAGGTAAGGGTCTAGTATGGATTTTGGGGGCCCCACATCAAATTTATTTTACATTTTGGTGTGGGGTTCCCCTTAAAGTCCATACCGAAGGGCCTGGTATGTACTGGGGGGACCCTACGACATTTTTTTCCTTGAATTTTGGAATTCCATACCATATTATTGAATAAGTACATACCATTGTATGCATTTGAAGAGTTAAAATATGGAATAAAGCAAGCTGATGTGCTTTGCCTAATTATGCTTCTGAGTACAATGCACACTTCTGGGAGGTGATGCTGTCAGTGGGATTTGAATTCATGGCTTGAACTTTTGGGGGCAGCAGGGTATACCGCTATGCTACAGAGCTAAGCACTTACCTACAGAGAAAATACATTTACTAATGTTTGATTCAATACAATAATGTTTTGCATTTCAGGCATTAATATTATAGTAACAATCATGCTCGTGCCGATGTGGCATTGGCTAATAGGCATTTGCCTCTTTTCAGCATATGCTGCTGAGTACAATGCAAGCTTTCAGTAGGTGATACCATCTGTGTGATTTTCAGCCATTTGAGCACAATTATATTGAGAACATATGTTTACTAGTGTTTGATGGTGGGACTACTTTATATTCTAGGTATAAAATAATACTCAGCACAGTGACTTAGGCACCTTTCACACTTGTGCGACCTGAAAGTTGCGAGATTTTAATGCGACTTTAAGCAATGCTTATGTAATCTTGAGGTCTATGGACACAGGAGTCGCAGGGAAAGACACGCAACTTTCCCATGATTTTGCATCAGCAATTTTGCCGCAATTCCAGGGAATGCCTGTGTAAACTTGAGGTCTATGGACCTCAACTCGCATCAAAGTCAGACCAAAGTAGTACAGGGACTACGTTGAAGTCAGTGTTACTTGAAGTTGCACAGATATGAATGGTACACATTAAAAATCATGGGGTATGACTTGTCATACGACTCTGATGTCCAAAGTCGCACAAGTGTGACTCAGCCCGACTTTGTCAGCGATTTCAGAGACATCAGTGCACTTTCCTGCACAGATGTCTAGTGAAATCACATAGGTCCCAACTGTTCTCCTTTAAGAAGGTGTCCTATGCCTACCTACTTTTGCTAATAGGTGTCCCTTATACCCATCTCAAAAAGTTGGGAGGTAAGAAATCGCCCCCTGAAGTCGCCCAAAGTAGTGCAGGAACTACTTTTGGGAATCGTTGTGGCGTCGCACCAATTCGGACAGTTCCATTGCCATCAATAGGCGCCGATTTGGCCTACAATTTGACATGTCAATTCAGACCTATGTGAACATGGGTGAAGTTGCATAGATATTAGAGCTGCACGGTTCTGGCCAAAATGAGAATCACAATTTTTTCGCTTAGAATAAAAAGATCACGATTCTCGCGACGTAAAATCTTTCACATTTTCCCACAAAAAAATTGGGCTAAGTTTTCTTTTTTTTTAATTCATTAAAGTACTTTTTTCCAAAAAAAATTGCATTTGAAAGGCGCAAATACAGTGTGACATAAAATATTGTAACAACCACCATTTTATTCTCTAGGGTCTCTACTAAAAAAATATATATATAATGTTGGGGGGTTAATTTTCTAGCAAAAAAAAAAAATGATTTTAACCTGAAACCAACAAATGTCAGAAAAATGTTTAGTGTTTAAGTAGTTAAACTTTCCTCACTTACACAGAATTCTATTTAATTGACAAATTGTTACAAGGTTTCTAGTCAAGTTCACTGATAAAGAATGTTCTAATTCTTGGCAGACTTCCTGGTTTTTCGACTGTGGCTTCAGAAGAGCAGAGAGAGTTCTTTGCATAGCAAGAATCGTGAAACTCTTTTTTCAAGATCGTAAAGGGGAAAAAAATCACGATGACGATTAATCGTGCAGTTCTAATAAATATGCATGGAAATCAAGGGGGACAACTTTTCATGTGACTCTGAGGTCCAAAGCTCCATGAAAAGTCACCCAAGTGTGAAAGTAACCTAATGCGATTAATTGATAACACCTTTGAATAAGGCCCCATTTGCACTTGTGCGACCTTAAAATTGCACAGCTTTGTCATGACTTGAAGCAATGTCTGTGTAATCTTGTGGTGTATGGACCTAAAATTGCATCAAAGTCAAACCAAGGTAGTGCAGGGACGAATTTGCTACACCTTCAGGATGCACAAGTGACAATAGGGCCAAATTCATAGGTGTTATCCTTGAATCTCATTCACACTGCTGCGGCCTGAAAGTCACACTATTTTGCTGCCACTTTGCCGCTGCAACTTGGCCCCAACTTCTGGGAATGCCTGTGTAATATTGTACCCGATATACCTCAAGTCACACCAAAGTAGTACAGGGACTACTTTGAAGTTGGTGCGACTTAAAGTAGCACAGATATGAATGGTTGTCATTGAGAATCATGGAGTACAACTTGACATGCAACTCAAAGGTCCAAATTTGCTGGAAAATTCGCCCAGCTGTGAAACAAGTCATATATATTTTAATAAAAGGAGCTCTCATTTATACTTGCATAGTCCTTACTGATTTACATCAGCAGAACAAATGCAGGAAGTGATGTGTGCACATGGGACGGAAGCAAATGTGTGGTGATGCCAAACAAATCAATGAACCCCACCCACACCAAATCTAACTATGACATCCACCCCGCATTGATTAAGTACAAGTACATATCCTACACTTACCCAGCCAATGAGCAGCGCCTCCTCTCTGCTAAAGAGACCTCGCCATGTCCACCTAGATGGAGATCCTGACCAGCACAGGAACTTCCGGGTGCATACAATGACTAATTTCCAGGTCAGAAGGTGAAACCACGCTTTTGATTGCCGCTGCGAATATTTGATCTCAACCATGATTAGTATTTTTTTATTTTCAGATATGCAAATCTGTATTTCTACATATATTTGAAGGTAAACTTAAGGGAGTTTGCTAAGACATGGTGTCCCTGGGTTAGCAGCAGGTGAATTACAAAGGCAAAAGGCCCAGTTTGAGCCCTGGTTCACACTGACAGAGGGAGGAAATCGTTCAGCTGAAATCACACAATTTCATTCCTGCATGTCAGTCCCGACTGTGGGGGCAACATCAGAGACATCAGTGCAGGTTTCTGCACCAATATCAATACAAATCGCACCAATTAGAACAGTGCAATTGCCACAGATTTGACATGTCAAATCACACCAATGTGAACCAGAGCTGACACATTCAAACACTGCCTATCCACCAGCTGAATTCATTACCTGCAATTCTCCACAGCTGTTAGTGATAAAGGTGGAATCTTTATATATAACTTGCAGTTGTGCAGAAGCCTAGGTTTACATTGGAGCGATTGGTCATGCAATTTGAGAGATCAAATCGCATGACTATTGGCAATGGCACTGTTCCAATTGATGCAACATTTTTTTGTGGCATCGCATCAATTTGCTAAAGTAGTTCCTGCACTACTTTTGCCGATTTCAGGTGCAACTTCAATAGACATTTGTGTATGAAGCCACCTGAAATCACACTGACCTTGCTACTTTGAAATTGTGCTACTTAAAGTGAAGTAGCGCAATTTCAAAGTAGCATGTGAAGCAGGGCAAAGAGATTAGTTTTTTGGTGCACAAATACATATTGAAATAAAATATAAGAGATATTGCACTTTCCCAAAACCACCACCCACAAAAACTAAAGAAAGAAAAGGAAAAAAAAAAAAAAATAAAAAAAAAAAAAAAAAAATAAACCACACACATCACAACAAAAGCTCAATGTACTTTTATTTTACCAGCAGAAAAAAAAAAATTTACATTTACTAGCTTCAAAAAAAATTTGGACAGGATATATGGTACTACATTTAGCAACGGAATTTTAAGGGCCCTGCTCATAGGAGCTTACAATCTAAAATTAGACAAAACCTTAGAGTGGACACAGCTTTAATTTCAGTGTATAACGGGCAACACATCACATTATCTGAAAGATTATAGAAACATACTTAACAGTCATTCTTACAAAGCATTCAAACATAATATTGCAAAAGACTTATTCAAAACACCCACCACCAGCCCACAATCCACACATACATACATTGGTGATCATGTTCTGCTGGAAGCTGCATTTCGGTGTACAAGATTAAACGAGATAAAAAAGAAAAAAAGAGTAGGTCAGCAGATGCTTCCAAACGATGTTTGCATGATCAGACAGGAACAATACACACACAACATTGACAGCATGGCCACATAAACCCACTTTTGATTGAAAAAATGCACAAGAATTTCATCAAATCTCCCAATATCATTCCTTCTCCCTCACAACAAAAAACCTGACCTTTTCAGGCCAAACGAACCCCCCTACTGCAGGCCTTTATATAAGAGAGGTTGTATTGTTAGCACAAGGACACACCCAATAGAAGTACACGCCCACCAGTATCTTTCAATCTGTCTCTTCATGTATGTCTAAAGTGATTGCACCTGATGAGCAGGAACACATAATAGGATTTGCAACTGTGTTAAGTTGGCCATACACCATACAATTTTCTTATTCAATTTTCTTTAGATTTACCTTCAACTATGTAGTGCAAGGGCCTGCCTGATTGCATACACATTGAAAAGGTTTAGGTTTCACCTCATATTATATGGTTTTGGTAAATCTAAAGGAATGTTGAACAGGAAAATTGAATAGTGTATGGCCAGCCTTAGCCTTGGCTATGTGCATCAAATCTCCAACTACAGGACAAAGATCAAAGTCCATTTGCATCCACATAAACAAAGCAACAGTTTTCTAAGCATATGTACCTGTGCAGTGTAAACCCTAAAATTTGAAATGTCCAAGTCCCTGGGCATGATTAGTGCTAATAAACATTAACATCAGTCCCTGGCTGCAATGAGCTTCCAATATAAAGTCCAAAATTAACTTTCTTACATTAGAACCTATTTCGACAGGAGACAAATAAGATGCCTGCATGTCTTTAGATTGTGGTGAGAAACCCACACAGGGAGAACATATAAACTTCAACACAAGCATTAGCATGTTGGGGAATTGAACCAACATCCCAGGTGCTGCTAGACAGAACTGCTACCCACTTAGCCATCAGGCAACCCCACACATGTTCTCTGCATCTCTGTGGTGTGAACCAGCCCTAAGTCCATAGCCATGCTCAGTGTCACAAGCAATATACAGTATATTGGCCTAAGTATTGGGATGCCTGCCTTTAAACACACATGAACTGTAATGGCACCCTAGTATTAGTATTGGGTTCAAAACTTATTTGGCCCACCCTTTGCAGCTATAACAGCTTCAACTCTTCTTGTCCACAAGGTTTAGGAGTGTGTCTATGGGAATGTTTGACCATTCTTCCAAGTGCATTTGTGAGATCAGGCACTGATGTTGGACGAGAAGGCCTGACCTACAGTCTCCTCTCTAATTTATCCCTAAGGTGTTCTTTTGTGTTAAGGTCAGGACTCTGTGCAGGCCAGTCAAGTTCCTCCACCCCAAAATCACTCATCCATGTCTTTATGGACCTTGCTTTGTGCACTGGTCCAAATGATTTGGTGGAGGGGGATTATGGTGCGGGGTTGTTTTTCAGGGGTTTGGCTTGGCCTCTTAGTTTCAGAGAAGGGAACTCTTAAGGCGTCAGCATACCAAGACATTTTGGACAATTTCATGCTCCCAACTTGAAAACTGGGGACAGCCCCTTCCTGTTCCAACATGACTGCACACCAGTACACAAAGCAAGGTCCATAAAGACATGGATGAGCAAGTTTGGGGTGGAGAAACTTGACTGGCCTGCACAGAGTCCTGGCCTCAACCCGATAGAACACCCTTTGGCTGAATTAGAGTAGAGACTGCAAGCCAGGCCTTCTCATCCAACATCAGTGCCTGGCCTCACAAATGCACTTCTGGAAGAATGATCAAACATTCCCATAGGCAGACTAAACCTTGTGGACAGCCTTCCCAGAAGCTGTTCTAGCTGCAAAGGGTGGGCCAAATCAAATTTTAACCCTACGGACTAAGACTGGGCTGCCATTAAAGTTCATGTGTGTGTAAAGGCAGGCGTCCCAATACTTTTGGCTATATAGTGTATCTGGAAAAGACTTACAATGGTGGTGGAACCCTCCTACACATAACTACTACAATTAGGCATAGTTATAGGACCTGGGAGATGAGACAACTTCTCTACATGAAGTAACATGGTTGGGATTTGAACCCAGACCCTGAGAGATACTAAGCAGAAGTTCTAACCTCTAAGCCACAGAGCTGCCACATGTGAGACCCTCCTACACATAACTACACATAAAAACACATAAATATTGCATTTCTATGGACATACAGGTGATGGAATTACATTACTCAAGAGTTATTCTTCTTGATTTATTCTGTGATATTTGGTGTTTTTTTGTGGGTGAGAGTAGAATATTACCCTCAAATTTTGGGGAATTACATTTTGATTTCTGATGTTGGTACACATATCACATTTTTTGGGCTCAAATTATGAATATTTGGAAATAATAAAAAGCACAAAAAATTGTGATTCATTTTAAATTTTCATCAGCAATGGTATTGTTTGTGGATTGTAAAGACACCTGTGTGAGTTTAGGTTAAAGATTGTTGTGAGATGAAGAGTAACAAGTGAAAGTGACAGAGAAAAATATATTTTACCAAAACATCAAAACATTCCACATTGTAGCATTATTAAAATCAAAATATTTTAAGTAGAAGCAACAATGTTGCAAAGGAAAATGTATTTCACAGAAAGATACATTTCATCTCAACATTAAAAGGTTTTTTTGTGAAAGTTAGAATTGTTCCATTAGAATCAATGACTGAAACTTCATTTGGACTAAATTAGAGCAGATTTTAACTCCCAAAAAATGCTCTCTAATTAGCTCTCATTTTGGTATTTACTATACCTCCAGGTAAAAAAGTCACTTGAGTTAAAATGAGAGTTATTTTCAGGTCTGAGCATGCTCAGTTGTGTTGGCACCTAGTTGTCCAAAACGGGGAATTTTTCACTTTTCAGACTTTTAAAGATATTTCAGTGTAGAAATCACTTTTTCACACAGTTTAAAAGCAGATAATCTTTAAATAATATACCGCATATTTCAGTACCATTTAGGCAATTATATCATGCTCTAAACATTATTTCCATGTGCAATTCTCTAGGTTTTAGCAGAGTAAGGGTTTGGGCTCTATTTAGTTTCAGGGAGCTATAGTAAATTCGATTTTGGGAGTATTTTCTCACCAGCGCTATAGTGAATACCGTTTTAGCGCGAATTAGCGCTATTAGCGCTAAATCGCGCTAAATTGCCGCGAATTAGCGCTAATTCGCGGCAATTTGCGCGAATTAGCGCCATAGCGCTATAGTAAATGACCCCCTATATTTCCTTAAAAAGCTTTAAGCTAATGAGAATACCGTACTGACACAACCAGATACAAGTCCACAGACACAGCAAATTGTACTGACACAACTAGAAAAACATACTCAAAGACAGAAAACTACCAAGGCAACATTATACAAGTCCACAGATAATACTGTATTGATGCAACCTGAAACACATACTCAGAGACAGAATATTCTACTGCATCCAGGTACACATCCACAGATACAGTATGCTCTACCGATGCAACTAGGTGCACATCCTCAGATACAGTATACTCTACTGATGCAACCAGATACACATCCTCAGATACAGTAAGCTCTACTGATGCAACCAGTTACACATCCTCAGATACAGTAAGCTCTACTGAAGCAACCAGATACACATAAACAGATACAGAATACTCTACTGATGCAATTAGGTACACATCCACAGATACATTATATGCTACTGATGCAATCAGGTACACATCCACAGATACAGTATATGCTACTTATGCAACCAGGTACACATGCACAGATACAGTATACTCTACTACACATAAACAGATACAGTATACTCTACTGATGCAACTAGGTACACATCCACAGATACATTATATGCTACTGATGCAATCAGGTACACATCCACAGATACAGTATATGCTACTTATGCAACCAGGTACACATGCACAGATACAGTATACTCTACTGATGCAACCAGGTACACATCCACAGATACAGTATACTCTACTGATGCAACCAGGTACACATCCACAGATACAGAATACTCTACTGATGCAACCAGGTACACATCCACAGATACAGTATACTCTACTGATGCAACCAGGTACACATCCACAGATACATTATATGCTACTGATGCAATCAGGTACACATCCACAGATACAGTATATGCTACTTATGCAACCAGGTACACATGCACAGATACAGTATACTCTACTGATGCAAACAGGTACACATCCACAGATACAGTATACTCTACTGATGCAACCAGGTACACATCCACAGATACAGTATACTCTACTGATGCAACCAGGTACACATCCACAGATACAGTATACTCTACTGATGCAACCAGGTACACATCCACAGATATAGTTTACTCTACTGATGCAACCAAATACACATAAACAGATACAGTCTACTCTACTGATGCAACTAGGTACAAGTCTTTAGATACAAAATATACCATGACACAACCAGATAAATGTACAGTGGATTCCTATTGATGGTTAAGGACAAGGCAAGCAATACTAGAGAACAGTAAGGAGAATGTATATGGTGTATGGTCGTATTTTTTTTAAAGAACACAGTAAAAAACAAAAGACTGAAAGCCTGTCTGTAGTTTATTTAAAAACCCCAATAATAGAATTTCAATGAGGCCTTTTACAGGCAAAATGGGATGAATGGGAGCTGCGTTGGAGGATGAGGAACAATCCAAGGAAAAATGATACTGATGAGAATTTATGGAGGTATTTATCCATGAAAGCTTACACAGAGGTGAAGTAACACTTCAATTGATATAAGAACAGTTGCACAGCTGAAATAGCTTCTGTCTTGGCAGCAGGGACCTGCCAAGCCGGGGAATCACACGTAAAGATTCAAAACAGTGCAGGAATCTGCCCATCGGTGGCATCTGTCCAAGCATGTTACAATGCATTAATCACTTGGACAGGTTCATGGTTTCTTGATTGGGTGTCATGTTGAAATGTGGGAAATCCAGCAAGGTCTGAGAGATAGTCTACTAGTCTACGGCTATTGCACCTAACACACATTTACATAATTTTTTAGCAAAAAAGAAAACAAAAAAATAATACTAACACGGAAAGTGCTATACAACATTATGTATATGTATATATTAAAAATGCTAATATTTATATTCATTTTTTACTCCATTTCATGTACACATATGTGTGTACATGAAAGGCTACAGAGAGGTTGTGAGTGCAGAGATGGTTGGAACCACAAATGTACCTACAGGGTTTATGAGCCCCAAGAGAGAGTGATGGGTGGTGTGCTATTCATTCTCATTGATGTTTATTGAATTTTCAAGACAGGGATACAACCTACAGGCATAAGGTCAGGATACGCAAATCATGAGGAGAAGGAAAGTATATGAGTTTCCTGCATTTTCCTGAATATGTTTTGGTTCAAATCTAAATTTAACTAATTTTGATCTACAATACTAAGGTATCAAAAAAATAAGAATAAGTGAAAAAAAGATGTATCAGGTAGTGCAATTTTCATTTGAAGAGATACAGATAGAACACAAGGGGGCCCCTGGAGAGCGAGGAAGCACATACAGTCAGACATATGGATAGGGGGGTATGGCTCAAGAATTTAGGAGCGCAATCTCTGGAGCCAAGTGTAAGGTGCTTGTGAAAAAGAATCTGGAAAAGAACTGCCACACCGCTGTGATGTAGTAACCACTAGAAAAGAATTCCCAGCGACTGTATGGCCACGGCCCCATAAAACACAGGTTTCAATTCTATCAGCCCTGAACTCGGGTGGTTTACACTTGACCACAATGTATCCATGTGTGGAAAGCGCGTCCTTGAGTTTTGGACATGAATCGCTGCTGCAATATTTAAAGGGACTATTTATTTAAGACTTTTATTATTGCCTTTATTTATATTTAACCATTTAAGTAGCTGCTTTTTCTTGTTTAGACTACATCAATACCATTTGTGTTTTAGTCCAGGGCGCAGAGTGATGTTTTGGTAGGCGGGCAATATTAACATCCTTTATCTATATTTATTTTCTCTGTTTTCTCTGCTGCCATGGACGTCTTGCGGTATTTGAGTAGTAGACACATCGATGTGGACACTTTGTTCACTAATTATGAACCCACCACCACTCAAGTCAATTACAGTGGAGCAATGTCAGCACTAGGCCATACTTTAGAAAAACAAGTACGCACCTGGTGGGATATATGCATTCTTGAGCAGTACATCAAAGAAAAAATCATTATCAGGAGCCTAAGGTGGGACATTGCCCCACAAGATGGTCTCGATGATCAGGGCTCCTCCCAAGAGTGGCTTGATTTTTTCAATGGGGTTGGCTTTAAATTACAGGAATTAGTTCTCCAAAGAAAAAAGCGTAAAATGGCCAATTTAGAATTAAGGATCAATGATCTACAGCAACAATTAGACCCAATTAAAGATACACAGCAAATTATTGATTTTAATGCTAGAGTCCAAAAGAGACTTGAAAAAGTGGATAGAGATACACAAAAAAGGAATATAAGGAAATATCATAGGGATTTAGATGATTTTAAAGCCAATTTTGTGTATTCTTGGCAACAGGCTTCATGTAGCAACAAAGGGGTGGAGCAACCCACCCCTTCGTTGCCGGCTCCCTCACAACCGCCAAGAAATTCTATCCCCATTCCAGTATCTATTAATCCACATGTATATGATAATGACTATGCGGAAGACACCATACATTTCAGTTCTCCTGCCCGGTTTTCTACCCCCATCAAAAGAGGAGGGAGAAAATCTAGGGGGACAAGGGGGAGGAACAACCAAAAAGGATATTATCAACCAGATATATTTGACATTCCAGTACATAATAGGTTTCAACCGTTACAGGAATACCAAGGAAATTATGGGAACCAACCCCAGCCTCGTCCTTTTTTAGGGAGGGGTGCCTATTAAAGGGGACGGAGTTAACCGCCACACAGGGGGGGCCTCCGTCATACTCCCAAGCCTTAACCCAGCACAGGGTTCCATATTGGAAGGAACAACATCCACAATGGGGGAAATTACACCCTCAGCATTCATATCCAAAGACAGAAGACACCAGGGCTGCAGAGCTGGATACAGGACCCAAAAAAAGAAGAAGGGAATCAGAATAGGAGGCATCTTCAATCTTACCCAGACGAAATTGACACATAAAGAAATGAATATTTTGAATTTGGGTTTAAAATGCGGTTTGAAAAAAACGATTAACAAGTTTAACGTTTTTATTGACATCCATAAATATATTAGGAAGTTGAACATCAAGAAACATTTCCTAGGATGCAACCCTCGCACCACAGCTACAGTTGAGAAGGCTGGGGGGGTTGTCAACAGTGGTCTCAAAAATAAATCTCTTTTTAATCCCCTCAACAACCCCAATCATCAAGTTGAGGTGTTTAAAGAATTGATTTTGCGTGACTTAGAACACCTCAAACCCAAAAAAGAGGTGAATTTGAGGCACATTAATGAGGGCATCACTATGCTGGAAAAACGAAAAGACATTATCATAAGGCCAGCCGACAAGGAAGGAGGAGTGGTGATACTCCCAAAAGAGTTTTATCATGGCCAGATTATGGATATGTTATCTGACCAAGTAACATACAAACCATTAGATAATGACCCTACTCAATCCTATAGGGACCAGTTGGAAATTCTGGTGGGTTTGGGATCAAGTACTGGCGTTTTAACGGACAAAGAGAGGAGATTTTTGTTACCCTCCAGTAGTTGAATCCCTACATTATACACTCTGCCTAAAGTCCACAAAGACCCCACTAACCCTCCAGCAAGACCTATTGTCAATAGCATCGATTCTGTTTCTTCTAGAATTGGCCAGTATTTGGATCAGTTTTTACAGAAAAGCGTGATGGGCACCCTCTCTTATCTAAGGGACACCAAAAACTTTTTAAACTGTTTGCAAAACGTTAACTTGATAGGTAAACAGCAGGTGCTCTTGGTTACAGCAGATGTGTCGTCATTATATTCCATTATACAACATGATGATGCCCTTTTGGCACTCAATTGGGCTTTTTGCCAAAGAGATGACCCCCCCCACAATCAAAAGATCTTTCTCAGAAATGTTCTGGACTTTTGCCTCAGTCATAATTACTTTTGGTATAATAGCACATTCTATTCACAACAAAGAGGTGTTGCGATGGGCGCGAAATTCGCGCCCAGCATCGCAAATTTGTTCATGGCGGAGTGGGAGGATAAGGTGATTTTTAAAGAGCAACGTTCAGAACTGATCTTCTATAAACGTTTCATTGATGATCTTTTCTTCATCTGGGCTGGTCCGCCAGATTCATTAGAACAATTTTTACAGAAATTGAACAATAATAATAACAACATAAGATTAACTTCTAATTGGCATAAGGATGAAATCAATTTTCTTGATGTCAATGTGTACCGGCTGAATGACAAATTAGAAACAAAGGTCTACTTCAAAAAAAGCGATAGGAACAGTTATTTGCCTATCTCCAGTGGTCATCATCCCCTATGTCTCAGAAATATCCCAAAGGGCAGATCATGAGGGTAAAGAGAAATTGTTCTGAAGATGCCAATTTCCTCCCCCAATCCAAGATCCTCACGGAAAGATTTGAAGCAAGGCGATACAATCCAGAAACATTGAAAAAAAAAAAAAGAAGTAGGGTCTTTACCCAGAGCCTCATGCTTACAAGAAGTAAATCCAGCAAGCTCTAATATGGTGTCGATCGATAAAAATCATAATAAAGATTGGGGTTTCATCTCTGAATTTCACACCCAATATAAGGAAGTAGAGGACATTTTCAAACGACACTGGCATATTCTCCTGATGGACAAGAAACTAACCACTACACTACCCTCCACACCTCAATTTATTTATAGAAAAACTACGAGTTTTGGTGACAAAATAATAAAAAATGTGATTGATCCCCCCAAACACCCTCAGACGTTTTGGGATCATAACTTTTTTTTGCATGTAGGAAGTGTAGGGCATGCAGGGAGGTTTCCAGACCCCTTAGAGGCATAGATAGTTTCACCTCTCCTGCTAATAATTGAGTTTTCGATATCAAACAGTTCATTACGTGCAATAGTGCCTGAGTAGTATATGCTTTAAAATGCCCTTGTGGCCTGATTTATATAGGCCGCACTAAAAGGTTGCTGTGAGTCAGAGTCGCTGAGCATATTCACAACATTAAAGTAGGATACAAGGACCATAATGTCTCACTACACTTCAAGCTTTAACACAATATGGATCCTACTGGACTGGAGTTTTGGGGGGTTGAACATCTCCAACCACATTGGAGGGATATGAATCTGATCTGCGAATTGTCCAAGCGCGAGACTCAGTGGATTTATTCCGTTGATGTTCTTTCTCCCAAAGGCCTAAACATAGAGTTAGACATTAATTGTTTCATCAGTGACACCTAGCCAATTCCCTTCCTTTTTATGATTGTTTCTATGACTGTCTATACCATTATATTTCAGATAATTGTCTCCTCTAGCATAATTTTAATTTTAATATAATTTTAGTATGCTGGGTGCGCTTATATTATATTCCTTTCTTGGCCCCATTATTTACACTTTGATACATCTTGGGGTATTGTAGGTCATTGATTTGTATATACCGTATTTCATTTTTCATACACTTCATTTTTATATACTTCATATCTTTATATTCCTTTGTCCACTGTGCTTGACACAGTTTTAATTATGTAGCAATTTTAGATACATACGACATGCAGTTACATTCTATATGCATTTTTTCATCCCATTTACATGCATTTGTTTGCACCTATGTCTAGTGGTTAATATACACATTTATGTAGGTATATATTTATCCTATTTTATATACGCCCCACAAGACATTTTTTATTCCATCTCTGGTATTTTACTATAGCGGATTTTTTTCTGTGTATTGGGATGGATGAATGAGCATGCATGTTGTAATTTGGATTTATCCCACTAGCAGTTTGCATATCCCATTGCCTGTTATGTATTAGGATAAATCGGCAGCTCTCTATTTTTAATATTGTTTATGTACAGTAATTTTATGTATTTCACATATTGTTTTAAGGTCATCTTCCTATGTAGTCCGGTATGGTGCTTGTCCAGGGCCAATTTAGCATGTTCTGTAGGATCAGATGCTTGTTTGTGACCGTTCACTCACTGCTGACAGTGATTAGAACACAGACGTGAGTCTAATGGCCACCTAGCGTCATGTTCCTTTGGATTGGCCACTGCACCTGTCGCTTACATAAATACCGGCCACTTGCATGGTAGATCACGCCCTCAGACGAAGTCCGGAAGTGACGAAACGCGTCAGCGACGTGATGTACCGGAAGTGACGTGTGCGCTCCACAGACCACGGAGGAACCAGGAAGCATACCGCTGTAGTTGCACACAGCAAACTCTCCTGACGGCTTTCCGGTGACCGGGGAATTTCACAGTCACAGTGCACTTTACATTTTGCTCTATTTTATTACTCTTTGGTACGCATATTCATATGGGGGGTTGTTTTAGATGTTTTAGTTGAATAAACGTTTTAAGCAATATTACACTATGTGGACATTCTATTCCTCCCTTATGTTTTACTGGAGCTACAGAGAGCGTTACTGACATCTGGTGGTCGTTTAGGAGTGGTGGAGAACTACTATTATCATCCAAGGCTCTTGATTGCAGTTTTTCTGGTGAGTGCATTCCCATTGGGAAGGTTCCCCTCACGTGGTGAAGTGTTTGGTGGAACCCCCCCTTTACAGAACATAGCTGAAGCTATTGTAGATCTCCGCTACTGCTGCAAAATTTCTCATATAAGAACTATATATGAAAACGTGTCCTTGAGTTTTGGAAATGAAGCGGTGCTGCAATATTTAAAGGAACTATTTATTTAAGACTTTTATTATTGCCTTTATTTATGTTTGGAAACCTGTTCATATCTCAGTCTCCTCTAGAAGTGATTGCACAATTTCTATGGACTCTTCAGGATCTTGTCTCCAGGGTTTCTTTTGAGTAAATGACATAATTAACTTGTATGCATTTAAAAGGATTAATTCTCCTCTGAAACGGGATCATCGGGGAGCCATTTTTTACAGGGGAACCAATAATAATGAAGGAAAGAAATCAATAACCCATTTGCTCACCAATGTGTTATTAGTCCCTTTAAACAGAAACTACTTTATTATCAAAATGGTGTGTAATTTGTACTGGCTTAAAAGCTGAGCTTTCAGGTGAAACTTTTTATTTCCTTTCTCTTCCCTCCATTTACCTATATAACTTGCAAACAGTTAAGCAAGCTTTACCATCAATTCTTACCTGCCCCAGATTTGTAGATGCTGGGCTAGGGGGAGAGTTTCGCTTTGCTTTAATCACACAACCAGCCCAATTGTATTATTTTTTTTTAGTCCTAACTAGATTACATAAATATAGAAGATAAAGAAATTAAAACCACTATCCATTTGCCATTTTTGTTTTGGTTAGAGTAGGGAAGGGTTAGATCCTTTGTCAATGAGGACAACTTTGTCAATCCTCCAAATGGGACACACCTGTTCCTGTGACCCTAAGACTGGAATTCTGTTCTTTTTGGAGAGTTTTCCTGTGATTGTCGTTTGCACCCCTAGTGCAGGAAATAAACGTAAATCTCTCCAGTTGGACAAAAGCCCCTAAAAATAACCTGATAGGGGTTCTAGCCCTTCCCAGTAAAGGTTTTGGCTTTACAAATACTTTGGGATAAAGTGGACGTTAATAAAAGATCACGTTCTTGCTGCAACATTCATTGATTACTAATAACATGACCAATCCATTTCTTCCTCCTCTACAACCTCCAACTGCTACAACCTGGCAGTTGATAATAAAGGAACACATGAACATTAGATGTTTGCATTGTTCATCACAGTGATTCAGAGTTATTTAATTGCGTGAAAGATGGCTAAACAGATAAACCAGACCCATGTTTTTTCTTGATATTACCAAACCGAATTACAACACTGACAATTAGAAATTTAGATGAAATGATTTCAATCATAACAAGCTTATAGCTCACTTAGTTATTATTATCATAATTAGAAAAGCACCAGAGAAACAATTATTTCATTAGGGCACCATATGCAGACAATTTTCAATAAGCATAGTGTTCAGTTAATGTATTCCTTATGGGATTGTAAAACACTTGGATTTTCATATTGAGCAGGAGGTAAGGAGATTCAGTAAAACATGTTAAAAGCAGCCCAAAGCTCCATCTACTGGATGGAAGTATAGTAGAGTATAAAATATTCTTATACAATATTTAATATAACCTTTTTGTAAGATTTTTTCTGGAAAAATTGTATTTCACAGCCCTGCTCATAACAAATAATTGAAGAAAATGTATGCCACACATTGAATCAATCCATTGTATCAGCAATGAGTGGCAAAATCCTCTCCAGAATGTTCTTTGGGACTGTTAGCTGTAGGGATAATAGCAGACAAATAGAGAATAAATATGCTAAAAGAGCGGGGAAGCAGGAACCAAAATCAGTCTGATTTATAGACAAGGGCAACCAAAAGTAGCAGATTCCAAGCATGACCTGAAAGACAGATGCCATGATCAAGCCATAGCAGGTAATCAAATCCAGGTACACTGTTATAGCCAGGGAAGGCATCTTTCAGACCCTTTTGATCAGGACCCAATTTAAACCTACTGATAGAAGCCAGGTGTGCAGCTGCAGCATGACCATGCCACAGTGCTAAATATTGTACAGTAGATGGGGCTACGTTCATCTAAATCAGGGGTCTCAAACTGACGGCCCTCCAGCTGTTGCGAAACTACAAGTCCCATCATGCCTTTGCCTGTGGGAGACATGCTTGTAACTGTCAGCCTTGCAATGCCCCATGGGACTTGTAGTTTCGCAACAGCTGGAGGGCCGTC
This sequence comes from Lithobates septentrionalis, assembly GCA_037952835.1. Taxonomy (NCBI): domain Eukaryota; kingdom Metazoa; phylum Chordata; class Amphibia; order Anura; family Ranidae; genus Lithobates; species Lithobates septentrionalis. The sequence goes on along the minus strand of JBBDGP010000083.1, from coordinate 1,375,124 downwards.
AGTTTGAGACCCCTGATCTAAATGAAGAAAGTTTTAAACACTTTAGTGAGGTTGAAAGAGGTGCAAAATGTAGAAAACCCCTGCACACATTTTTATTTAAAACAAAAAAATATAAAAAGGTATACTCACATTAAAGGGTACACAAGACCTGTGCCCAAGGATAAAAACTCATCCAGAGAATTCTAGAAGTATAGTAAAAGGAAGAACAGAGCAAGTGGCCTGAATATTAATGGGACTCCAACCAATCTCTGGAGAGGTGTGCCAAGAGGGTGGTGAGAGAGTTCATAAATAGTCTGAGTGCCCCTGGGGCTGCTTTCTGGAAGGATCTGTAGAAAGACACAGAGGTCCCAGCTAGGGTTAGCTGGGGGCCTATTTACAAGCTAGAATCCAAGGATTAAATTGGGTCTGGAGAAGCTCACTGGTGAGAGCCAAGAGGAAGTTGATGGGAAAGAGTCCAGCTGTTCTGTGGTGGTGTCTACATCTCCCTCACTAGGAAGAGTCTAGTGGATATTGGCAGAAGACATTCTGCAGTTGTACAATACAGCCAGAATTTTGTGAAGTGCAGGATGCAGTCTGTAAGTGCAGCCAGGAATTAGGAAGTTCTCAAGTTATCCAGTTCTGCAGTTTTGGGGTATCCCATGCTCTCTCTCCCCATCCCAGTTCATCGTTCTCAATAAAAACACAGAAGGAAACTCCCTAGGCTGTTCTTTGGAGCCAGTGGAATGCTGTGTACCTAGCTGTGTGGGAAATAGGACCAAAACTTCCAGTGGCTCATTAGGGGGTGTGCTACATATGTATTTGAGCTGTATATTTAGTTGTCTGCCCAGAGTTCCTTTGTAAAGAATGATAGATTTATACTGGCTACAGAAGAGCCAATCTTCAAGGAAATCCCTATGAATCTTGAACAATGAATTTCCTTTACTGAAATGATCATAAATTAAAGAACAATAGTAGATGGTGAGATGGCGAAGGTATTGAATTCTTCTCCCCAGTCTTCATGAGGGAATCAGGGGGCTTCAGTAACCAAAACTGCAGTGTTTATCCTCATAACACGTCACAGGAAGCACCCTCATGGCTAACAGAGGACAGAATTAGAAATAGACTTGAAAAACGTAACATTAAAGTGGAGTTCCACCCACTTTTCCAACTCTTCAGCATCCCTCACTAAACTGTGCACTGTAAACGAATTGGATATATATATATTTTTTTCTCAGCACCTACTGTATATCTGCTGTATTCCTTTTTCACTTTCTCCTCCCTGGCCGTGGCCCATCGCATCATTTCCTGTTTGCAATGCCTTCTGGGAAGGGGCGACAACTTCCTCTGACACTGCCGTTGCTATGGAAACCTGACCTGAAACCCTTTTACACTGCTTGTGCTGCACTGAGCATGTGCGAGATCTGCAAGGATGAGATCCAGGAAGAAATACAGTCTGGCTTCAGATGCCCACACTTAAGATGACCACGGCCTGCTGTAAGTGTATAAAAAAACAAACTACTGCTATAAACTAACAAAACAGACCTTAGTTTACAGACTTACTTTACTAGAATACATTAAGCTTGTGTATTATATGGGTATTTTTATTTAAAAAGTTTAATTTCGGCCGGAACACCACTTTAATAAGTCACTGGGACCAGATGGCTTGTACCCGAGGGTCCTTAGGAAACTCAGTCAAGTAATTGCCAGACCATTGTTCCTAATTTTTACAAACAGTCTACTGACTGGAATGGTACCAGCTGATTGGAGAAAAGCCAATGTAGCACCAATATTTTAAAAAGGGCCAAAATACATCACTGGGAATTACAGACCAGTTAGCCTAACATCAATAGTATGTAAACTCTTGGAGCTGATGATAAGGGACTATATACAAGATCTTAGTAATGAAAACAGTATCATTAGCAGTAATCCGCATGGATACATGAAGAATCGTTCTTGCCAAACCAATCTATTAACCTTCTATGAGGAGGTGAGTTGCCATCTAAATAAAGTAAGGCTCCTAGACGTGATGTATCTGGATTTTGCAAAAGCATTTGACACAGTTCCCCATAAATATTTGCTGTACAAAATAAGATCCGTTGGCATGAACCATAGGGGGTGAGTACATGGATTGAAAACTGGCTACAAGGGTGAGTTCAGAGGGTGGTGATAAATGGGGAGTACTCGGAATGGTCAGGGGTGGAAAGTGGGGTCCCCCAGGGTTCTGTCTTGGGACCAATCCTATTTAATTCATTCATAAATAACCTGCAGGATGGGGTGAACAGCTCAATCTCTGTATTTTCGGACGATACTAAGCTAAGCAGAACGATAACTTCTCTGCAGGATGTGGAAACCTTGCTTGTAGATCTGAACAAATTAATGGGGTGGGCAACTACATGGCAAATGAGGTTTAATGTGGAAAAATGTAAAATAATGCATGTGGGTGGCAAAAATTTTAGTGCAATCTACTCACTGGGCGGAAAATCACTGGGGAAATCAAGGATGGAAAAGGACCTGGGGGTCCTAGTAGATGATAGGCTCAGCAATGGCATGCAATGCCAAGCTGCTGCTAACAAGGCAAACAGAATATTGGCAGGCATTAAAAAGGGGATTAACTCAAGAGATAAAGCGGTAATTCTCCCACTCTACAAGACTTGCGAACACTGAACTAATTCTTTCTGGAGAAGAGACGCTTGAGAGGGGATATGATTTAAATTTACAAATAAATCCCACAATATGGATAAAACTTTTCCTAGGGAGTTTAATAAGACTCATGACCACTCATTAAAATTAGAAGAAAAGAGGTTTAACCTTAAACTGCATAGCGGGTTCTATACTGTAAGAGCTGTAAGAATGTGGTATTCCCTTCCACAGGCAGTGGTTTCAGCGGGGAGCATCGATAGTTTCATGAAACTATTAGATAAGCACCTGAACGACCACAACAGGGATATACAATGTAATACTGACATATAATCACACTCATAGGTTGGACTTGATGGACTTGTGTCTTTTTTCAAGCTCACCTACTATGTAACTATGTAACTATTGTGAGCTCATAGACATTCTTTCTGTTTACATTCACCTTGGAAATTGCCATGTATGTTTGAGATTATAAATAGTAACACGTTGAAAAATAATATCGAAGATTCACTCCTGTTTCTGCCAGTTGTCAATAATCAAATAATACTCAGAACATTGCAAATTATTGTTTGATTCATAGAATTTTCAATAGCGGGATTGTCTTCCAAGGTGGACGCTCTGGTGGAACGCAGTGAGTAGGTGCTGATATTACATATAGCACATTTCTTTTTAACAGCTGAGACAAGGAGTATAGATTGTGCTCCCTCAGCATTGGCTGTTTTAATGAGGGATGGTCCTACACTTGGGGATTGCTTGACGCTATTGATAGACCTGATGGAAGGTTTTAGATGTTACTTCAAACCAAAGTAATGGGACTGGTTTGGAGGCAGCTAAATGGACACACTTCTGCATTTCTTGGTGTTGAAATTGATTTTTCAAGTCATTTCAGTCAAATAGTACTTTCTCAACCTTAAATTTGATTAACACTTTCAGAACAACGTAGTCCCACTCATGAGAATACATTCAATGATACAACCCCATGTGCCATAATAAAGTTATTTTGCTTGCCAGCAGATGACATTGCTTCCTCATTCTCATCTTTCAAAGATATACTTTTGTCAAACATGAAGATTCTTAATTTCTGGCTTGAATTATGTAGGTGGGGTGTAAAATGCATCTGTGCACACTTTTAAATATCCAACCATGTTCCAAAAAATTTAGAGACTTGCCCCCCCCCCCCCTGTTTGTCTGTTGCCAATACTGATAGAAAGTGACAGGAATTCACACATTTAAAGTTGTTACTAGAACAGAAACAAAGAATAAATTCTAAAATGGAAATGCCTGTTTCAAGGATTCCCTAAACTTTAAAAAGATTGTTTCCCATCATTTCTGTATCTTAGTGACAGGAAATAATGGGAAATCTCCCCAATGGGACACAAAAAGCAAATAAAGAGTTTTCACCATTTTTAATAATTGCAAAAAACATTTTTTTTTTTTTAAATTACAGATATTAGGTGACTTGTGAAGGCAATTGGTTCAACTAAATTTTAGTTAGGGGTATCGAAGTAAAGGGGGCTGAATACAAATGCACGTCACACTTTTCAGATATTTATTTGTAAAAAAAATTGAAAACCATTTATCATTTTCCTTCCATTTCACAATTATGTGCCACTTTGTGTTGGTCTATCACACAAAATCCCAATAAAATACATTTAAGTTTTTGGTTGTAACATGGCAAATGTGGAAAATTTCAAGGGGTATGAACACTTTTTCAAGGCACTGTATTTATGTGTTGCTATGGCTATTTTGATTATCTCTATAGCATAGATATGTGAATTGTTACATTTTAGACCATATATGGTTAAGAAGCTAAGATTCCCATGTTGATATGCTAATGAACATGTTGGACTAGTTTGCAAAGCTCAGGACAGGAAATAATCCTATAGGAAATTGAACAAGCCATGTGTTGGAAGACAAAGAAAAACTGTGGTTTGCAGGACTCTAAGACGGAAGGAGCCATGATAAGTCTCCATCAAATCAAGGCCCAAGTTAAGTAAATTTTTAGTATACTTATTGCATATTTTGTACATTCTTATTTGTTAGGAAGGAAGGATATCTTGTGTATGTTGTAGGCATATTTGAAATATCTGTCAATCTTGTACTATAATGTTATAATTGTAATAGTTTGTATAGACAGCATTTGTTTCATAAAAGCTCAATATGCCACAGAGGTTTCTACGCTCCTTGCTTTATTGCAAAGTGACCTTAAAGCAGAACTGCGGTCTGCTCGCATAATTTGTAATAAAAACATCTTTGCCATTCTGGAGCTTCCCTCCAACCACTTTGCATATTATTTTATAAATACTGTGATTCTGTATTGCCAGATATGCTGCAGAAATCTCCCTCCACAGAGTCTGACTGCAATCATTTTAACTGTGGGCAGCTGAAGCTGCTGCCTGTTCACTTCCTGGATTTACACAGAGACACAGAGGCACACGTCCAGCTCTGCAGCTCTCATTGGCCCTCTTATGACTCATCCCCCTTCCCTTCCTGGGAAACTCTCAAGAGAGTGAGAGAGAGAGCTGTGCATGGTGTCATAAGCTTAGGCTTTTTCCCAGTTAAGAAACAGGAAGTGGGTTGTATAACGTATTTACTGGCAGAAAAAAAAATGTTTTACTATCCAAAGTTAAAACAACAAGCGCAGAAGATTTAATAGATGGAAAGTTGAAAAATTACTGAAGTTCCGTTTTAAAGTGGTTATAAAGCCTCAAGGTTTTTCACTTTAATGCATTCTATGCAATAGGGAGAAAAACCTTCTATGCTGCAGTTTCTTACCTGAGCAGGATCTGATCCAGCGATGTGCACTAGCGCAGCAGCTCCAGCCACTGTCTCTCTCCTCAATGGACAGATTGATAGCATCAGGAGCCTTTGGCTCCTGCTGCTGTCAATCAAATTCAATGACACGGGAGCAGGGTGCAGGGTGCAAGGCCGAGTCCCGCTGTCTGTGTTAATGGACGCAATGGAGCCCCCCTCTTTATTGCATGACCGTACTACATCGGATGAGCCTGAAGTCCACCTCGGTAGCGGTACTGCTGTGGATATCTGTGGGAATCGATTGACCGCTGAGGATCCTGGTTCTATTCATACCAAGGCTTGACTTGACCTGTAGGGGTCTCTATATGAGGTGAGCGGCAGGGGGAAACGAGTGGCGCACCACAGATGGTGATAGTAATTGGATGAGTAATTGGATGAAGTGGATTTTGTTCGGTCATACTGCTCATGCTCTTTTTTCTTTTTATATGAACTGTCAGATTTTTTTCCCCTTTTTATTGGACTTTGATTGCACTACCAGCACTTTGGGAGTACTTTTGCACCTTATTGCTTTGCCTGCACTTTATTAGATATTTTGATAATATGAATGTTCATCATCGTTATACTCTGCTGAAGATTACTTGCACCTGATTACTCAGCACATTAGCTTTACCACGGTTCTGGAAGTGCTATCTATTAAGTGTGTATATCACATTTATTTCTGTTCACAATTTTTATTATTTATCACTTTCGGTTAGCGTCACATACCTTTGCATTCACTTTACATAATGTATATGCATATCAGTACCTGCCATCAAGGAATTTACCATCTATCCCACATACATATATACTCACACATAGGGGCAAATTTGGAAAGGAGCCAATGAACCGACCAGCATGGAGAGTACCATTTGACATTAGATGACGTCAGATCCAGACATTTTAAGTGAGATTGGCTAATGGTTTCATGTCTATGAACAACCTCACTCGAAAAGATTGACAGGTTTAAAAATCAGACCATATAATGTCTCTTCATCAAGTCACAGCTATTATCACCATCCTGTGTTCTTGAAACTTATTTCAGCACGATCATGATTTCTTGAAACACAGTTCATGTTTCATAATTCTCCACATGGTCATGTTGATGTGTCCATAAGGGAGATCAGGAGAGACTTAAACATCTTCATACATACACAGTGGAAAATTAAAATGCCTCATCAGTATAGCATAAGGAAAGAGTTTATCAGCCCTGGAGTGCTCGGATCCCAGACTCTATACAATTGCATCCAATGTTTACTCTGGATACCAACTTGCAATGGCATCTTCCTCCTTAAAGCCCATCTCTCCATTAAAGATAGCCCCCACCCCCCCAAACCTCCCACCTCTGCTTTAAAGATACCCCCCAGGCTCCACTAATTAATTGCTGTTAAAAGAAAATCGAAATGCCCCTTTTACTTACCTAAAGCCAGTCATATGACTTCATATTGGCTGTCCAGCGGTAAGGTTCTCTTAGGATTCCTAAGAGGAGTAACATCATTGCAAAGGGAAGGGAAGGTACCAGCTGACAAGAGAGCATCTGCAGTGAGGGATTACTGGCCATGGCTAGGACCTGGAGAGAGAACTTAGGTGAGTTTAACGTGCTTTACCTGGTAAGTACAAAAAAACTTGTTGGATGAATTAGAGGTTTTAATGCACATTGAATACATCAAATGCTTTAAAATGCTCGAAATGTGGTTTTGAAATTTAATATCTTCCTTTCAGATAATTATCTATTTTCTTCTCCTCAAATCAGTTATAAGGTGCATAAACAAGTTATATTACCCATGGCATTAAGGTCCTTCATAAAAACTGAACCCCCATCAAGCAGTGAGGTACGCCCATCAGTAACCAACTATATCTAATGCCGCGTACACACAAGCGGAATGTCAGACAGAATAAGTCAGACAGAGTCGTTTCATCGGATAATCCGCTCGTGTGTGGGCCTCATCGGACCTTTTTTCTTGAAATTCTGACGGACCTAGAAATAGAACATGTTCTAAATCTTTCCGCTGGAACCTATTCCTATCGGGAAAACCGCTCGTCTGTATCCGTCTGTATGCTGTTCCGACGGACCTAAAACGACACATGCTCTGAAGCAAGTAAGAGGCGGAAGCTATTGGCTACTGGCTTTTGAACGTACTTTTTGTATTCCCGTCGTACGTGCTGTACATCACCGCGTTCTGGACGGTCGGACTTTGGTTTCACCATGTGTAGGCAAGACCGCTTGAATGGAATTCTGTCGGAGTTCCGTCAGAGAAACCTTCGGAGTTTAGTCCGACGGCAAAACCGGTCGTGTGTACGCGGCATAAGGGTTTATCCTTAAAATGCCTGGTTTCAACAGGATGTATTTGGAACATGTGCTGGGTGTCCATTTAAACTGCATTATATCACTAACATAAACATAACTTATCTCAGCCCTTTCCTGAACATTCTTTTGGACAAGGTTGAGACATACATACGCAGGGAAACCTTGCTTGTTTTCTGTTCTGAGTTCAGGCATACAGAAAAAACCTTGGATGCGAGTAACTTGGTCTGCGAGTGTTTTTCAAGATGAGCAAAAATTTCTTATAAATTTTAACTTGATAAACGAGTGATGTCTTGCAATACAAGTAGCAATTGAGTAGAAACCTGCGGTCACACTGGGTCCAATTTAAAGTAGTGCGATTTAAAGCTCAACATCAACCACTACTTACTTACTACACAATACTTCTGTGAGATTTGTAACAATTTGATATGACTTCAGTGTTACTTCAGTGAGAGGGGCTGTCCATGTCACAGGCAGGAACAGTGATGTTATTAACAAAAGTTTAATTATCAAAAGGGATAATATTTAACTTTTTTAAGGCTCCAGTAAGAGAGGCGCCTCTAAGTGTAGCAATATGGTTACATTTAATGAAGGTACAACATTTAGCAACTCGCATGGCTGATGATTAAAACAGGCACATCTAAGTATGCAGCCATCCGGGGTAAAGCTGTCCACATAGACCGTCCTCCGCACCACCCTTGATGCCATCCCTTCCATGCTGCGATCCAACGAGTACTTCAAGCCTCGCTTTCAGAATAAAAGAAAAGAGAGGTGCCACTAAGCGTAGCAATATGGTTACACATAATGAAGGTACAACATTTAGCAACTCACATGGTTGATGATTAAAAGAGGCACATCTAAGTATGTAGACATCCGTGGTAAAGGTGTCCACATAGACCGTCCTCCGCACCGCCAGCTCTTACTGCTGTCAGTGTACAATTGTGACCGGGAAGACTACCCTGCAGTAGAGTGGTCTGAATGCGAAGCTTGAAGTGCTCGTGGATCGCAGCGTGGAAGGGATGGCATCAGGGGTGATGCAGGGGACAGTCCACAGCTTAGATGTGCCTGTTTTAATCATCAACCACGTGAGTTGCTAAATGTTGTACCTTCATTAAATGTAACCATATTCCTACACTTAGTGGCACTTCTCTTTTCTTTTATACTCTTTAGCTCCTGCTGGATTCTGCTTTATTCATTCCCTATTGACACTTTTTTTTGTGGTTGTGGAACGAATCATCTGAGTTTCCATTGTTTCTTATGGGGAAATTCGCTTTGATATACGAGTGCTTTGGATTACAAGCACATTTCCCGAACAAATTATGTTCCAATCCAAGGTTTTACTGTATTTTGTTTTAGTCTTTTACAGATCCTAAATGTTGCAAAAAAACAACACCATGTAATGATGAGCGAGTTCCAGGGCAGGGTGTGGAGCCTTGAAGCCCTGTGCAAACAGGAAGCAAGTTGAGCAACTCTCAGTGTCTTGCAATCTGGAGAAGGTGTGGCACCATGTCGCTGGATAAATAAGTCTTCCTGGTCAGCACTAGATGGGCAATGAGTATAGAAGCCAGAATCGATTTTTTTGTTTGTACCAGGATTTGTACCTGGATGAGACTTCTGTTTATTTTTTGCCCGAGCTGGAATTGGGCTTTAAGACTAAAAACTAAAGGAAATCTCTGCCACTAATGTCAGTACATCTATATAAAGTATAATCATAAAAATAAGAATACATATGATTACAACAACAATCCATAGACCATTCACATATGTGTAAATCTTTGACAGCAAATTATCAAATGTCCAATCTCTTTCAAGTGTCCTGTTCATATTTATAATTACATTTATTGCACCACCAAAGTAAAACCTAAATTTTTACCAACATCCCGATAGTTGAGAACCAATACAAGAGAGTACCCCCCAGTACATTGGGACTTTAAGGGCAACTCAAATATGCAAATTTATGTATAATAAAAAATAGTTTGCTGCTGCTCTGAGTCGACTGATGGCCGCGATACTCACCTCCTCCCTGGATAAGAAAACAACTTCCCGTTGATAACTGTATTTTTCTCCATCAACCTCGAGTCTCTGTATTTAAGTACTGATATCTGTTTTTGCTGCGACTTGAGTTCACCTCTGGGATCCTAGTGTGGAACATCTGAGCCCTCGGTGCCCCCATCAGTGGGATACACATGTGGGGGACCATTTTAACTCTGGTGCTAGCAGAACTTTTTATCTGTGACAATATTGGTGCAAGCTGTCTTGTTGAGTGTTGTAAATTAATGATCTTCTCTATGAATTTGTTTTGGCATGTTTTTCAAGGGTGATGTATGCACCGATGTTTTATCTTTGAAAATGAATAAAACTTTATATTTTATTATACATAAATTTGCATATTTGAGTTGCCTTTAAAGTCTCAATGTACCGGGGGGGGGGGGGGGTACTCTCTTGTATAGGTATTAATATTTATATCTCCAACTATCTATCTTTGATGAGAACACATGGGTGTTGTGAAGGTAAACATGATCTATACTGAGGTTTTAAATAATTAATTTTAATATGTCTGTAATAAAATTTGATAAATTATGGATAAATATTTAGTCTTTTGTGAATTTCTTGATCCCTTCAAAAACATAAATTCACCTTTAAAGTCTCCTTGGTTTTGAATGGACAGTATGTCCAGAAAATGTTGGTGTTTAACCACTTCCAGCCCAATCACGTCATATGACGTCATTGATTTTGAGTGGGGATATCTGAATGATATTCTGACAGATATTCTTTCTGTGATATCTAAATGATGCCTGCAGCTACAGGCATCGTTCAGATATCATCTTTCACAGTCGGCGATTCGGTGCACCGTAATGCCCTGTACACATGATAGGATTTTCCGACAACAAAATCCATGTTTTTTTCTAACGGATGTTGGCTTAAACTTGTCTTGCATACACATGGTCACACAAATCTTGTCAGAAATTCTGAACATCAAGAACGCGGTGAGGTACAACACATACGACGAGCCGGGAAAAAGGAAGTTCAATAGCCAGTGCGGCTCTTCTGATTGATTCCGAGCACGAGTGGAACTTTGTGCGGAATTGTGTACACGCGATCGGAATTTACGACAACGGATTTTGTTGTCAGAAAATTTGAGAACCAGCTCTCAAATTTTGTGTGACGGAAATTCCGATGGAAAATGTCCGATGGAGCCTATACATGGTCGGAATTTCTGACAACAAGCTCCCATAGAACATTTTCCGTCAGAAAATCCTATCGTGTTTACGGGGCATAAGTACAATCATAGTGGGAGTTCAGCTGCTTGATCGTTCTTACAGGTGGCGGGTGGGGGCATCCCCCCTCCTGCCGCCCTCCGGTGCTTCTCCAGCCTTGCCCGTATGATCAGTGAACTGGAGAAAGAATCCACCACCACCGGATGTTGATCACAGAGATTTCCGGTGACCAGATAGTCCCCAGGCATCTCTATGACATTTGGAGGCCCGGGCGCGACCTTGTGACGTCACGTCCATCTGGCGGAAGTAAACAAAGCCGAAGAACTCGGCTGGAAAGAAAGAGATCATTCTTTTTTTTTTATCTCAATCTTCCAAGCCTGGAGGAGAGATGTGGGGTCTTATAGACCCCACATCTCTCCATAAAGAGGACCTGTCACACACTAATCCTATTACAAGGGATGGTTACTTTCCTTGTAATAGGAATAAAAGCGATTCAATTTTTTTTTTAAAGAGAAAGTGTAAAAATGAAAAAAATGTAAGTAAAATAAACAATAAAAAATAAAATAAAAATACATTTTAACCACTTGACCACTGGGCACCTAAACTTAATAACCAGACCAATTTTCAGCTTTTGGTGCTCTCACATTTTGAATAACAATTACTCAGTCATGCAACACTGTATCTATATGAAATTTTTGTCCTTTTTTTCACACAAACAGAGCTTTCTTTTGGTGGTATTTAATCACCGCTGGGTTCTTTAATTTTTGCGCTATAAAAGTAAAAAGACCGAAAAATCTGTTAAAAAATGCATTTTTCTTCATTTCTGTTATCAAATTTTGCAAATTAGTAATTTTTCTTCATATATTTTGGCCAAAATGTATACCGCTACATATCTTTGGTAAAAATAACCCAAATCGGTGGATATTATTTGGTCTTTGTGAAAGTTATAGAGTCCAAAAGCTATGGTGCCAATATCTGAAAATTGATCACACCTGAAGTACTGACGGCCTATCTAATTTCTTGAGATACCCCCCAAATGACCCCTTTTTGGAAAGAAGCCATTCCAAGGTATTTAGATACCATACCAAGATGCATGGTGAGTTTTTTGAAGTTGTCATTTTTTCCCACAATTCTTTGCAAAATCAAGGTTTTTTTTTTACTTTTTTTTTCACAAAATTGTCATATTAGCAGGTTATTTCTCACACACCGCAAATGCATACCACAAATTACACCCCAAAACACATTCTGCTATTACTCCCGAGTATGGTGATACCACATATGTGAGACTTTTACACAGCGTGGCCACATACAGAGGCCCAACATGCACGGAGCACCTTCAGGCGTTCTGGAGTGCCCAGGCCTGACATTTCTCTCCTACATGTAAAAATCATCATTTATTTGCTAGAAAATTACATAGAACCCCAAAACATTACATATGTTTTTTTATCAAAGACCCTAGAGAATACAATGGTGGTCATTGCAACTTTTTATCACGCACGGTATTTGCGCAGCAATTTTTTAAAGCCGCTTTTTTTGGAAAAAAATGTTTTGTGCTTAAAAAAAACAAAACAGTAAAGTTAGCCCAATGTTTTTGCATAATGTGAAAGATGAAGTTATGCCGAGTAAATAGATACCCAACATGTCACCTTTCAAAATTGCACGTGCTTGTGGAATGGCGCCAAACTTCGCTACTCAAAAATCCCCATAGGCGACACTTTTTTTACTGGTTACATGTTTTGCTCTCGCTCTACCAATCGCAGCGATACCTCACATGTGTGGTTTGAACACCGTTTTCATATGTGGGCGGGACTAACGTATGCGTTCGCTTCTGCATGCGAGCACACAGGGACAGGGGCACTTTAAAATTTTATTTTTTTTTATTGTTCATTTTACTTTATTTATTTTAGTTTGATGCTTTTTTCCCCCAAAAAAATTTTTTTGACCACTTTTATTCCTATTACAAGGAATGTAAACATCCCTTGTAATAGGAATATGGCATGACAGGTCCTCTTTACAGTGAGATATGGGGTTAATAAGACCCCACATCTCACCTCTAGGCTGGGAAGCCTGAAATAAAAAATAAAAAAAGATCCTGGCTTTGATCGTAGCGGTGAGTCGGTAGAAGCACCGGAGGGCGGCGGGAGGGGGGGACATCCCCTCTCGCCTCCCGTAAGAACGATCAAGCAGTGGAACAGCCACTATGATCACTATGATCATTCTTATGGTGTAGGGAATCGCCGGCTAAAAAAGTTGATATCTGAATGATGCCTGTAGCTGCAGGCATCATTCAGATATCCCCGCACAAAGTCAAGGATGTCGTATGACAGCCGGCGGGCGGGAAGTGGTTAAAACGCATTTTTTTTTTAACACAAAGTTGTCCATTTATACAATATTTCTAACACATAGCATGTACATACCAAAAATGACACCCCAAAATAGATTCTCCTCCTCCTCCTGAGTACGGCGATACCACGTGTGTGAGACTTCCACAGCCTGCCCACATACAGAGGCCGAGTACAGCCGAGTATGGCTGAGCATGGCAGGGTATGGCAGGGTATGGCTGAGCATGGCTGGGTATGGCAGAGTATGGCTGGGTATCACCGAGTATTGCAGAGTATGGCTGGGTATGGCTGGGTATGGCAGGGTATGGCTGGGTATGGCAGAGTATTGCGGGGTATTGCAGAGTATTGCGGGGTATTGCAAAGTATTGCGGGGTATTGCAGAGTTTGGAGGGGTATTGCAGAGTTTGGCGGGGTATTGCAGAGTATGGCGGAGCATGGCTGGGTATAGCTGATTATGGCAGGGTATTGCAGGGTATCGCCGAGTATGACTGGGTATGGCTGGGTATCACCGAGTATTGCAGAGTATGACTGGGTATGGCAGAGTATTGCGGGGTATTGCAGAGTACTGCGGGGTATTGCAGGGTACTGCGGGGTATTGCAGGGTATTGCAGGGTATTGCAGGGTATTGCGGGGTATTGCAGAGTATTGCTGGGTAATGCAGGGTATTGCATAGTATTGTAGGGTATTGCAGGGTATTGCACAGTATTGCGGGGTATTGCACAGTATTGCGGGGTATTGCAGAGTATTGTGGGGTATTGCAGAGTATTGTGGGGTATTGCAGAGTATTGCGGGGTATTGCAGAGTATTGTGGGGTATTGCAGAGTATTGCAGGGTATTGCAGAATATTGCACAGTATTGTGGGGTATTTCAGAGTATTGCACAATATTGCAGAGTATTGTGGGGCATTGCAGAGTATTGCGGGGTATTGCAGAGTATTGTGGGGTATTGCAGAGTATTGCAGGGTATTGCAGAATATTGCACAGTATTGTGGGGTATTGCAGAGTATTGTGGGGTATTGCAGAGTATTGCGGGGTATTGCAGAATATTGCACAGTATTGCGGGGTATTGCAGAGTATTGTGGGGTATTGCAGAGTATTGTGGGGTATTGCAGAGTATTGCAGGGTATTGCAGAATATTGCACAGTATTGTGGGGTATTGCAGAGTATTGCACAGTATTGCGGGGTATTGCAGAGTATTGTGGGGTATTGCAGAGTATTTCAGGTTATTGCAGAGTATTTCAGGGTATTGCAGAGTATTGTGGAGTATTGCAGAGTATTGCACAGTATTGTGGGGTATTGCAGAGTATTTCAGGGTATTTCAGAGTATTGTGGGGTATTGCAGAGTATTGCACAGTATTGTGGGGTATTGCAGAGTATTGCACAGTATTGTGGGGTATTGCAGAGTATTGCACAGTGTTGCGGGGTATTGCACAGTATTGTGGGGGTATTGCAGAGTATTGCACAGTATTGTGGGGGTATTGCAGAGTATTGCACAGTATTCTGGGGCATTGCAGAGTATTGCAGGGCATTGCAGAGTAGTGCAGGGCATTGCAGAGCATTAGGGATGGCTGAGCATGGATGGATGGCTGGATGTCACTGTGCAGCGCTGTGGGCACTACACATCCAGCCCACAGCGCTGTTGCCATCCATCCCTCCCTCTCTCCACTCACAGTGTACCGATCGGTACACAGAGGGGAGGAGAGGAATCATTTGACAGAGCGATCACATGGTAAACAGCCGTGATCAGCGGCCATTTACCGGGATCCATGATGCACCGGGTCCTCTGGATGTGTGAACACGGATGTGTTCGGGTGCGCGCCCCAGGGGGGAATTCTGGGAGGACGTCATAGTACGCCCTCCCAGAGTTAAGCAACCGCCCTGCAGCCACCATTCGGCTATGGGCCGGTTGTTAAGTGGTTAAGCACCCCCCGTCTCCGTGTACTCGCACACAGAAGCGAACGCACACGTAAGTCACGCCCGCATATGTACACAGCGTTCAAATCACACATGTGAGGTATGTGTTAGAACGAGAGCAACATTTCTAGCAGTAGACCTCCTCTGTAACTGTAAATGGTAACCTTTAAAAAAAATGTAAAGCGTTGCCTATGGAGATCTTTAAGTACAAAAGTTTAACGCAATTCCACAAGTGTGCTCAATTTTAAAGCGTGACATGTTAGGTATATATTTACTCTGTGTAACATCATCTTTCACATTATACAAAACAATTGGGCTAACTTTACTGTTTTATTATTTTTTTAATCCATGAATTAATTCATTAATTCATTTGAAAAATTGTTGCGCAAATACCGTGTGATATAAAAAGTTACAACAACCGCCACTTTATTCCCTAGGGTGTATGCTAAAAAAACATATATAATATTTGGGGGTTCTGAGTAGTTTTCTAGCAAAAAAATTATGATTTTTACATGTAGAAGAGGAGTGCCGGAATAGGCCCAGTATGGAAGTAGTTAAAATGAAAAAATATATATCTGATGCTGGGTCCATTTAGAGCGAAAAGATGACAAAACTATAGGTTGTTAAATTGACACAAAATAATAACCAGTAACAGATATATAAAAAAAAAATTCACATGAAACATAAATGGTAAGACTCTACATACTACTTGATTGGGTAAATTGGCTGTGTCTTTTAGGGGCATGGCCTTAAACAAAAGAATCCAGACTACTAAAGGAAAGAGATTCTTCTTTGCTCAACAAACTCTAAAATTGCTGTTGTTTTCCTTCGATCTAATATTTGTATGTGCACTGTTTCCTGTAATAGCACATCCAGAAGAGTCTATAATGTGTTCCTTCACCTCTCACAGGGAAGCCATCATGCTGTTCTCGGTCATTAATGCTAAAACAATACACAAATTGCCTTTTATTTTCCTCACTTAGCTGCAGAATTCTGGGTACTGATTATAACGTGCAGTATATTGTGAGAAATCTTCTGCTTCCAATGATAGCTAAGGTTACCTTCACTATGTGTAAAATATATGACTCTGTCTAGCTGGTCTATTCCTCCATGATTGTATGCTAATTTTAAACAGTGTACTGAGGTTACTGCTGCTAGGAATAATAACTTTATTTTTTCTCTTTTTTTTTTTAAATGTCCTGGTCCATGTGCTATAGAATAGCACTAGATTTGTGAGTTCTCCATTACCCACACTTCTCATATCTGTCAGGCTTCTGTGGTAGTGAACCCTTGTAGAATGCCAACTCTGGGTTCCCCAGGGTGCGGCGTCTAAGCCCCAACCTGCTTCATCTTCAGGGCCCCCGAAAGGTGGGCATTGACTTGCAGCAAGCTGGAACCAGGTCACGGCCCCCAGGTATGCCCAGCTGATGATACAGAGACCTTTCATGTGTGCAGAGTACAGATGGCAGGAGACAGAAGAGGATCTGGGAAATAAGCTGAGGTCAGGGAGGGTGGCAGGCAAGGAAAAACAGTAGACAAACATAGTTGCTAACATTGTAAAAAAAATTATTATTATTACACTTTTTTGCCTGTAGGTGAAGTATTATTATAATTAAGGGGCGGGGCATTTCTTTGTAGGTGTGACATAGTGAAAAAAGAAAAATGTGGCGGGCAATGGTTTCAGTGAAATATTGGGCGTGGCTTAAAGGGGGCGTGGCTCAAAGGGTGTGTGGTTAGAGTCTGAGATGAACGAGGGATGGAGGCAGAGGGAAATGGAGAGAGGGAGAGAGATGGAGGGACAGCAGGCCCAGATCCTACACAACTGTAGAAATATGTGTATTCCAGAAAGTTTAACAATAGTGAAAAAAGAAAAATGTGGCGGGCAATGGTTTCAGTGAAATATTGGGCGTGGCTTAAAGGGGGCGTGGCTCAAAGGGTGTGTGGTTAGAGTCTGAGATGAACGAGGGATGGAGGCAGAGGGAAATGGAGAGAGGGAGAGAGATGGAGGGACAGCAGGCCCAGATCCTACACAACTGTAGAAATATGTGTATTCCAGAAAGTTTAACAATAGTGAAAAAAGAAAAATGTGGCGGGCAATGGTTTCAGTGAAATATTGGGCGTGGCTTAAAGGGGGCGTGGCTCAAAGGGTGTGTGGTTAGAGTCTGAGATGAACGAGGGATGGAGGCAGAGGGAAATGGAGAGAGGGAGAGAGATGGAGGGACAGCAGGCCCAGATCCTACACAACAGTAGAAATATGTGTATTCCAGAAAGTTTAACAATCAGCTGATAAAGATTCTCCAAACACCTGCTGTTAGTGCTTCAACCATCCCGACACCATGGTTGTTATGGTGTCAGCATGATTGAAGCGCATTATTTCTATTATTACATTGTAATATAAAATTAAATCATTCAACTCACCATAATGCAGAATCAGTGGGAGCCCTGAGTGTTTCACCTGTCACATCGCCTGCCACCAGATGCCATCAGGTGCCCCCAGCGCAGTCCGTCCTTACATAAGGTGCCCTCAGCGGAACTCGTCCTTACATCAGGTGCGCCCAGCGGAGTCCCTCCTTACATCAGGTGCCCCCAGCGGAGTCCCTTCTTACATCAGGTGCCCCCAGCGGAGTTCCTCCTTACATCAGGTGCCCCGAGCAGTGGAGCCCCTCCTTATATCAGCTGCCCCCAGCAGCGGAGCCCCTCCTTATATCAGGTGCCCCCAGGAGAGGAGCTCTCTTTACATTAATGTCCCCAGCAGCGGAGCCCCTCCTTACATCAGTGTCCCCATCAGCGGAGCCCCTCCTTACATCTGTGTACTTGGCAGCGGAGCCCTACTTACATCAATGTCCCCAGCAGTGGAGCCACTCCTCACATCAATGTCCCCAGCAGCAGAGCCCCTCCTCACATCAATGTCCCCAGCAGCTGAGCCCCTTCTCACATCAATGTCCCCAGCAGCGGAGTCCCTTCTCACATCAATGTCCCCAGCAGCGGAGCCCCTTCTCACATCAATGTCCCCAGCAGCGGAGCCCCCTCACATCAACGTCCCCAGAAGTGGAGCCCTCCTCACATCAATGTCCCCAGAAGTGGAGCACCCCTTACATCAATGTCCCCAGAAGTGGAGCCCTCCTCAAATCAATGTCCCCAGAAGTGGAGCCCTCCTCACATCAATGTCCCCAGAAGCGGAGCCCTCCTTCATGCATTTGTCCCCATCAGCGGCAGCTACACAGTTCCCGGCTTTCTCATGTGTTCAGTGGAGAGGGGAGGGGCCTCCGGGCCGTGCAACCAATCGGCTTCAGTGTACAAGAGAATCGTCTACTTGTACACTGAAGAGAGAAGCCGATTGGCTGCCCCTCCCCTCTCCACTGACCACACGGGGATTAGTCCTCGCGGCGGCGGCCATCTTTTTGTAGCCCGCCGACCGCTTTTGCCTAAAACATTCTCGATTTTCCCAGGACAAAGTCAAAATCCCAGGAACTTAATCGGGACGAGCTCCGATCTGGACGAGGGTCCCAAAATCAGGATTGTCCGGGGAAAACTGGGACTGTTGGCAAGTATAGACAAAGTTGGGGTTGGTACACAGGAAGTCAGACACAGAATACAAGTAATGCAAGGCAAACCAGAACCTCAGAGAAACTGGGAAGTTGATCAAGCAACACAAGCTACACTGAGCACATCTTATGAAGGGAAGCAAAATGGGATCAGTGTACAAGAGAATCGTCTACTTGTACACTGAAGAGAGAAGCCGATTGGCTGCCCCTCCCCTCTCCACTGACCACACGGGGATTAGTCCTCGTGGCGGCGGCCATCTTTTTGTAGCCCGCCGACCGCTTTTGCCTAAAACATTCTCGATTTTCCCAGGACAAAGGCAAAATCCCAGGAACTTAATCGGGACGAGCTCCGATCTGGACGAGGGTCCCAAAATCAGGATTGTCCGGGGAAAACTGGGACTGTTGGCAAGTATAGACAAAGTTGGGGTTGGTACACAGGAAGTCAGACACAGAATACAAGTAATGCAAGGCAAACCAGAACCTCAGAGAAACTGGGAAGTTGATCAAGCAACACAAGCTACACTGAGCACATCTTATGAAGGGAAGCAAAATGGGAGGTGGCTCAGGAATAGGGATGAGCTTCGTGTTCGAGTCGAACCCATGTTCGACTCGAACATCGGCTGTTCGACCGTCCGTCGAATTGCGAACGATATGGGCCGTTCGCGCCAAATTCGTGTGGCGCGTCACGGCCCATAATTCACTGCGGCATCGCAGTGCATTGCTGGCTGATGATTGGCCAAGCATGCACTATGACCCGCATGCTTGGCCAATCACAGCGCCGTCAGTAGAGAGAGCTGTAATTGGCCAAAGCCAGGGTGGCTTTGGCCAATTATGGCTCAGGGGATTTAGTACACACCCCACACTATATAAGGCCGCCTGCACGGCGGCCCTGTGTAGTGTGTGTTCCGGTGTGCTGAGAGATAGAGAGAGAGAGAGACAGTGTCATTTGATTTGAGTTAGATAGATTAGGCAGAACAGTCAGTCAGTTAGCTGCACTTACAGTGTATTGTGTATATATATGCATCCCAGGTGTTGCATATATATATATATACACTGTATTCAGTTTAGCTAGATCCGTTCCTGTTATCTTCTATCTAGACTATTTAGTGCAGTGTGTCCTGCTCACAGTGTTCAGCTAGATCCGTTCCTGCTATTTACATTCAGTGCAGTGCGTCCTGCTCACAGTGTTCAGCTAGATCCGTTCCTGCTATTTACATTCAGTGCAGTGCGTCCTGCTCACAGTGTTCAGCTAGATCCGTTCCTGCTATTTACATTCAGTGCAGTGCGTCCTGCTCACAGTGTTCAGCTAGATCCGTTCCTGCTATTTACATTCAGTGCAGTGCGTCCTGCTCACAGTGTTCAGCTAGATCCGTTCCTGCTATTTACATTCAGTGCAGTGCGTCCTGCTCACAGTGTTCAGCTAGATCCGTTCCTGCTATTTACATTCAGTGCAGTGCGTCCTGCTCACAGTGTTCAGCTAGATCCGTTCCTGGTATTTACATTTAGTGCAGTGCGTCCTGCTCACAGTGTTCAGCTAGATCCGTTCCTGCTATTTACATTCAGTGCAGTGCGTCCTGCTCACAGTGTTCAGCTAGATCCGTTCCTGCTATATACATTTAGTGCAGTACGTCCTGCTCACAGTGTTCAGCTAGATCCGTTCCTGCTATTTACATTCAGTGCAGTGCGTCCTGCTCACAGTGTTCAGCTAGATCCGTTCCTGCTATTTACATTCAGTGCAGTGCGTCCTGCTCACAGTGTTCAGCTAGATCCGTTCCTGATATTTACATTCAGTGCAGTGCGTCCTGCTCACAGTGTTCAGCTAGATCCGTTCCTGCTATTTACATTCAGTGCAGTGCGTCCTGCTCACATTGTTCAGCTAGATCCGTTCCTGCTATTTACATTCAGTGCAGTGCGTCCTGCTCACAGTGTTCAGCTAGATCCGTTCCTGCTATTTACATTCAGTGCAGTGCGTCCTGCTCACAGTGTTCAGCTAGATCCGTTCCTGGTATTTACATTTAGTGCAGTGCGTCCTGCTCACAGTGTTCAGCTAGATCCGTTCCTGCTATTTACATTCAGTGCAGTGCGTCCTGCTCACAGTGTTCAGCTAGATCCGTTCCTGCTATATACATTTAGTGCAGTACGTCCTGCTCACAGTGTTCAGCTAGATCCGTTCCTGCTATTTACATTCAGTGCAGTGCGTCCTGCTCACAGTGTTCAGCTAGATCCGTTCCTGCTATTTACATTCAGTGCAGTGCGTCCTGCTCACAGTGTTCAGCTAGATCCGTTCCTGCTATTTACATTCAGTGCAGTGCGTCCTGCTCACAGTGTTCAGCTAGATCCGTTCCTGCTATTTACATTCAGTGCAGTGCGTCCTGCTCACAGTGTTCAGCTAGATCCGTTCCTGCTATTTACATTCAGTGCAGTGCGTCCTGCTCACAGTGTTCAGCTAGATCCGTTCCTGCTATTTACATTCAGTGCAGTGCGTCCTGCTCACAGTGTTCAGCTAGATCCGTTCCTGGTATTTACATTTAGTGCAGTGCGTCCTGCTCACAGTGTTCAGCTAGATCCGTTCCTGTTATCTTCCTACTGACAGGCAGGCTTGTCTGGTTACAGTACATAAAGCTACCTGAAGAAAATTACAGGTGTTCTTTTTGATCCTATTAGTACCACGGTCAGGCAGCTAGACTATTTACATTTAGTACAGTGTGTCCTGCTCACAGTGTTCAGCTAGATCCGTTCCTGTTATCTTCCTACTGACAGGCAGGCTTGTCTGGTTACAGTATATAAAGCTACCTGAAGAAAATTACAGGTGTTCTTTTTGATCCTATTAGTACCACGGTCAGGCAGCTAGACTATTTACATTTAGTACAGTGTGTCCTGCTCACAGTGTTCAGCTAGATCCGTTCCTGTTATCTTCCTACTGACAGGCAGGCTTGTCTGGTTACAGTATATAAAGCTACCTTAAGAAAATTACAGGTGTTCTTTTTGATCCTATTAGTACCACGGTCAGGCAGCTAGACTATTTACATTTAGTACAGTGCGTCCTGCTCACAGTGTTCAGCTAGATCCGTTCCTGCTATATACATTTAGTGCAGTACGTCCTGCTCACAGTGTTCAGCTAGATCCGTTCCTGTTATCTTCCTACTGACAGGCAGGCTTGTCTGGTTACAGTATATAAAGCTACCTGAAGAAAATTACAGGTGTTCTATCCCAGCTTAGTGCAGCTACAGGCCATTAGTATGTCTGGAAGGCCAAGAAGGAGAGGCAGACAGTCACAAGCCAATAAGAGAGGGCAAGCAGGCTCTGTGTCTAGTGCTGGTCGTGGAGACGGTGCATCCTCATCAGCACGTGGCCATGGGACACGCTTGGCCTTTTTTTCGGCAGCTGGCCGTGTTGAGCCGCAACATGCGGAAGACTTGGTCGAGTGGATGACCAAGCCGTCCTCATCCTCCTCATCCTCTCTCACCCATGCCCAGGGTGCTTTGTCTGGCAAAGCAGCGGCCTCTTCCCTCAGCTCAATGTCATCAGTGACTCCTTCCCTAGCTCCACCATGTCCTCATGAGGATTCCCTCGAACTGTTTGACCACAGTGTTGGGTACATGCTCCAGGAGGATGCCCAGCGTTTGGAAGGCTCTGATGATGATACTGAGCTCAATGAAGGCAGTAACATGAGCACGGACAGAGGGGGTGCCCAAGAAGGACAGCAATCTGGCAGTCATGCTCCCCCTGCTGCAGCATACTGCCAGGTTTGCTCCAGTGATGAGGAGGGAGGGGATGATGAGGTCACTGACTCAACGTGGGTGCCTGATAGGAGAGAGGAGGAGGAGGAGGAGGAGGAGGTGGCACATCACCAACTAGGCAGGATGCCCTCCAGGGGCCAGCCTAAGGGCAGCACATTGACTGCATCACACCCCAAAGCTCCACATGTGCAGGGCGCTGCAGTCTCTGCGCGTTATTCAAAAAGTTCTTTGGTGTGGGCCTTTTTTGAGACGAGTGCATCAGATCGCACCGCTGCTATTTGCAACATATGTCTCAAGCGTATCTCGCGTGGCCAAAACATCTCCCGCTTGGGTACCACATGCTTGACCAGACATATGTTGACCTGCCATGCAGTTCGTTGGCAAGCGTATCTGAAAGACCCACACCAAAGAACAAAGAGGATCTCTCCTTGCTCCTCATCAGCTGAGATTTCCAACCCCACTAGACCTTCAGTCCTCTCTGAGACCTGCAGTGAGAGGAATGAAGGTGTAGAATTAGGTGTGTCACAGCCAAGTACTTGTGGGCAATCTGCTTTTGGTACACCGACGTCAGATTGTACCAGGCAAATTTCCCTGCCCCAGCTGCTGCACCGCCGAAAGAAGTTTGCTCCCAGCCATCCACATGCCCAGCGGTTGAATGCTAGCTTGGCAAAATTGCTAGCACTTCAACTGCTGCCTTTTCAGTTGGTAGACTCTGCCCCCTTCCGTGAGTTTGTGGAATGTGCGGTTCCTCAGTGGCAGGTACCCAAACGCCACTTTTTCTCACGGAAGGCGATTCCGGCTCTCTACCGGCATGTGGAAGGCAATGTCCATGCCTCGCTGGACAGGGCGGTCAGCGGTAAGGTGCATATTACCGCTGACTCATGGTCCAGCAGGCATGGACAGGGACGTTACTTAAGTTTCACGGCGCATTGGGTGACTCTGCTGGCAGCTGGGAAGGATGCAGGACAAGGTGCAGTAGTGTTGGAGGTTGTTCCGCCACCACGCCTCCAAAATGCTGATTGTGACACACCTCTCTCCTCCACCCCCTCCTCTTCTTCTTCCTCCATGGCCTCTTCCTCGGAACCAGCGGTGCTCCGTAGGCGTTCAAGGGGCTACGCAAGTACGCAGGCCAAAAGATGCCATGCGGTGCTTGAGCTGGTGTGCTTGGGGGACAGGAGCCACACTGGGGCAGAGGTTCTGTCAGCTCTGCAGGGGCAGGTTCAGAGGTGGTTGACGCCACGCCAACTTAAGGCAGGAATGGTGGTTTGCGACAATGGCACCAACCTCCTCTCTGCCCTCCGACAGGGACAACTGACCCATGTGCCCTGTTTGGCTCACGTCCTTAACTTGGTGGTGCAGCGGTTCTTGGGCAGGTACCCGGGCTTACAGGATGTCCTGAGGCAGGCCAGGAAAGTCTCTGTGCATTTCCGCCGGTCATATAATGCCAGTGCTCGGCTGACGGACCTCCAAAAGGAGTTTAACCTGCCCAAGAACCGCCTAATCTGTGACATGCCCACCAGGTGGAACTCGACGTTGGCCATGCTGCAGCGGCTGCACACGCAGCAGAGGGCCATCAATGAGTACCTGTGCGACTATGGCACCAGGACAGGGTCAGGGGACCTTGGTTTTTTTTCCCCACGCCAGTGGGCCATGATCAGGGATGCATGCACTGTCCTGTCACCATTCGAGGAGGCCACGAGGATGATGAGCACTGACAGTGCATGCATCAGTGACACTGTCCCCCTTGTCCACCTGTTGGAGCACACGCTGCGTGGAATAATGGACAGGGCACTTGAGGCAGAACAGAGGCAGGAAGAGGAGGACTTCCTTAGCTCTCAAGGCCCCCTTTATCCAGACAGTGTTCCTGCGTGCCCGCCGATCACACAGGAAGAGGACGAGGAGGAGGAGGAGGAGGAGGAGGAAGATTGTGTCAGTATGGAGGTGGAGCCTGGCACTCAGCATCAGCAGTCTTTAAGGGATCAGTCCCAAGGAACACATGGACTTGTACGTGGCTGGGAGGAGGTGGCTGCGGACGTTGTTGTCCTTAGTGACCCAGAGGACTCCGGACCGAATGCCTCAGCAAACCTACGCTGCATGGCCTCCCTGATCCTGCAAAGCCTGCGTAAGGATCCTCGTATTCGTGGTATCAAGGAGAAGGACCAATACTGGCTGGCAACCCTCCTTGATCCACGTTACAAGGGTAAGGTTGCGGACCTTATCTTGCCATCGCAGAGGGAGCAGAGGATGAAACATCTTCGGGAGGCCTTGCAGAAAGGTCTGTGCAACGCGTTCCCAGAGACTGGGAGGTTACAAACTCCTGTTTCTGGACAACGTGTTGCTGAGGCTTCGGTCAGTCAAAGAAGGAGCGGTGGAGAAGGTGGCCGTCTGACCGATGCGTTCAGACAATTTTTTGGTCCGCAGCCCCAAGGTATGATCGGTTCCAGCAACCATCGCCAGCGTCTGTTTTACATGGTGCAGGAATACCTAGGGGCAAGATCAGACTTGGACACCTTTCCCACCGAAAATCCTCTGGGTTACTGGGTCTTGAGGATGGATCACTGGCCAGAGCTTGCACAGTATGCAATTGAGCTACTGGCCTGTCCTGCATCCAGCGTTCTTTCGGAACGTACATTCAGTGCTGCTGGAGGCGTGGTAACCGATCACAGGGTGCGTCTGTCCACTGACTCGGTCGATCGGCTGACCTTCATAAAAATGAATCAGTCTTGGATCACCACCAGCTACCAAGCACCTGATGCTGATGTAACTGAATAATTTTTTTCAGATCCCTTCAAAGACTGCCTATGCTGATGCTGAGTGATTATCCCTGAGTAATTATCCTCTTCCTCCTCAATCATCACGCTGATAGCTTGTAAGAACATTTTTGGTTCTGGGCGCCACCACCAGTGCCTAAGGCACAATTTTTCAGCCCCTGTATAACAGGGGCCTGTAATTACAATTTTTGATGTAATACTTTGCAGCACGGCTCGTTCCTGCATTCCAACTAGAGTGTCTGTGAGGGGTTGCAGTGTTGTGGCACCAGCACCAGTGCCTAAGGCCCAATTTTTCTGCCCCTGTCTAACAGGGGCGTGTAATTACAATTTTTGATGCAATACTTTGCAGCAGGGCTCGTTCCTGCATTCCAACTAGAGTGTCTGTGAGGGGTTGCAGTGTTGTGGCACCAGCACCAGTGCCTAAGGCCCAATTTTTCTGCCCCTGTCTAACAGGGGCGTGTAATTACAATTTTTGATGCAATACTTTGCAGCAGTGCTCGTTCCTGCGTTCCAACTAGAGTGTCTGTGAGGGGTTGCAGTGTTGTGGCACCAGCACCAGTGCCTAAGGCCCAATTTTTCTGCCCCTGTCTAACAGGGGCGTGTAATTACAATTTTTGATGCAATACTTTGCAGCAGTGCTCGTTCCTGCGTTCCAACTAGAGTGTCTGTGAGGGGTTGCAGTGTTGTGGCACCAGCACCAGTGCCTAAGGCCCAATTTTTCTGCCCCTGTCTAACAGGGGCGTGTAATTACAATTTTTGATGCAATACTTTGCAGCAGTGCTCGTTCCTGCGTTCCAACTAGAGTGTCTGTGAGGGGTTGCAGTGTTGTGGCACCAGCACCAGTGCCTAAGGCCCAATTTTTCTGCCCCTGTCTAACAGGGGCGTGTAATTACAATTTTTGATGCAATACTTTGCAGCAGGGCTCGTTCCTGCGTTCCAACTAGAGTGTCTGTGAGGGGTTGCAGTGTTGTGGCACCAGCACCAGTGCCTAAGGCCTAATTTTTCAGCTCCTGTTCAACAGGGGCATGTAATTACAATTCTTGATCTAATATTTCACAGCAGGGCCCTGTGAGGGCTTACAGTGTTTTGGCCACAGCAACACCTAAGGCCCAAATTTCTGCTGAGTATATAGGGCAGGACCCTACTTTCAAACATCTAACTTACAAACGACTCCTACTTGCAAACGGAAGGAGACAACAGGAAGTGAGATGAAATCTACCCCTAGGAAGGGAAATTCTCTCATGTAAGAGTTAATATGGGAAAACAATTTCTCCTTTCCAGTGATGCTTTCCAATCCTTGTTCCACAAAAAAACCCAAATTTTCAAAAAACATTTTTCATTGGGACAAAAAAGTGAGGTGAAATCTTCTGAAGAGGAGGAAAGACGCAAAACAAATGTCACAGGGGTGATAACCCTTCCCTATGTTTTCCAAAAAGCTTAGAAAAGATTTTTTGGCTGGAGCTAAACACATTAAAAATGTTCAAAATTACAAACAGATTCTACTTAACAACAAACCTACAGTCCCTGTCTTGTTTGCACCGCCTGTATACTGCTGTTCAGAGTATATAGGGACCTTTCCTTATTTTAATTTGGGTGCGGGGTTCCCCTTAATATCCATACAAGACCCAAAGGGCCTGGTAATGGACTGGGGGGTACCCATGCCGTTTGTCTCACTGATTTTCATCCATATTGCCAGGACCCGACATGACATTAAACCCGCAAGCAGTTTTAAATGAGATTTTTTCCTTTAAAAATGACATTTGGTGCAGGGACTGTTCTAAACATGGGAAACACGCGTCACTTTACAGGCATACTATAGACACCCCCCAGGTACGATATTTAAAGGAATATTTCACTTTTTTTTTTTTACTTTAAGCATCATTAAAATCACTGCTCCCGAAAAAACGGCCGTTTTTAAAAGTTTTTTTTGCATTGATACATGTCCCCTGGGGTAGGACCCGGGTCCCCACACCCTTTTTAGGACAATACCATGCAAATTAGCCTTTAAAATGAGCACTTTTGATTTCGAACGTTCGAGTCCCATAGACGTCAATGGGGTTCTAACGTTCGTGCGAACTTGCGGTCCGTTCGCGGGTTCTGGTGCGAACCGAACCGGGGGGTGTTCGGCTCATCCCTACTCAGGAAGTGATAGAAGGGAAAAGAATATAAATCCACAGTAGAACAGGCAACGTCCATAAGTGAACACAGAAGCCAGCAGCACATGTGAATGAAATCACAGATCTTAGAAGAACCACTGAAGCAAGTAGGTAAGAATTTCACAGGCAGAAAACTGCTGGCTAAACCATGTCAATATCCGCATAACAAGGTATGATAAAACATTACTTTATATTAATCATATATAAATAGAATTACGGCTGCTTATGGGGTACCACATGCATTTTATACAACTTCAAATTCTAACTTTTATGTGGACTTTTCGGGAACAAAGAGGACTTTACAAATAGAAAAGATAAAAAATAGTTTTTTACAGAATTTCCTCAAAGAACAGGTTAAAAACATTCAGAAAATAATCATATTCATATCAAAAAACCATTGCGCTATTCAGAAATATCTCTGCCTATTATTGTCCAAGAGGTTGATGCGTTTCGCATTGCTTGCTTCTTCAGGACCTTACGTCCTTGGAAGCAAAGATGAACAGTCTAAACATGGCTTCTAAATGACAGGAAATAGCAGCCTAGGAAATCCCTGCTACCAGGTGATCTTATTCCATTTCTGGGTTCTCCTGGTGCTGGATGCTTTTGCAATGTTGTTCTACCTCTGTATGCCCCCTATTGGAATGGTCATTGAGATTGTTGTTTAAAGAATTATACCTGTTGGTTCCATATGTTTGGATGAGGACTATTAAAATGACAAGTAGCTGTTTGGTGACTAGGGCATGTTTAGATTGTTCATCTTTGCCTTCGAGAAAGAAAGGTCCAGAAGAAGTAAGCAATGTGAAAAACGTCAACCTCTTGGACATTAATAGGCAGAGATATTTCTGAATAGTACAATGTTTTTTCTTTATACAAATATGATTAACTTCTGAATGTTTTAAGCTGTTTTGTTTTAAGGAAATTCTGTAATAAACCATTT
This sequence comes from Lithobates septentrionalis, assembly GCA_037952835.1. NCBI lineage: Eukaryota > Metazoa > Chordata > Amphibia > Anura > Ranidae > Lithobates > Lithobates septentrionalis. The sequence continues at coordinate 1,346,791 of JBBDGP010000083.1, read as the reverse complement.
TTTACCTTTTCTATTTGTAAAGTCCTCTTTGTTCCAGTAAAGTCCACATAAAAAAATTTAATTTGGGAGGTGTTACTTTATATTTGCAATATTTGTTTATTGGAAAAGCCATGACAATTTTAAGCCATATTTTCTTTTCTTTTCCTTATTATATCACAAAATATTTAGGTACATACAATCCAGTGAGAGTTTCAAACATCCAAGGTTTTCTAAAAAATTCACTGCATTTTGGGCTTAGAAACTTTGGGCTCTTGAAGATGTTTGATGCCCTCATTGAATTGTATGTATGCTGATTCTCTTTAGTCCTTTCCCTGTTCCTGAGAGAAGTCCCTGTTTTTTTGTTGGGCACATTTACGTTTTTGGTTATAACATGACAAAATGTGGAAAGTTTAGAAGAAGGGTGTGAAAACTTTTTCAAGACACTGTATGACTGCACCTTTGGTCCGAGGCTGCAGTTCTCTCCCACCCCCCTCTTAGTCCTAGAACTGAGCGATCACCTAACCGCTGATCGCACAGTTCTCAGTTCAATCTGAGTAGTGATAGTTGACTGTCAGTCACTGCTCTCTGCCCCTCCACCATTCACCGGAGTGCAGGGTGGGGAGGGGGCGGGAGTAGCTGGCTCAGGTTCTGTGCGCTGACAGTCTGAGCTAGTTTCTGGTTAGGCATCTCGGTGAAGACTGAATTGGCTCTGTGAAGTCAGCCGACAGTGAACTTTAGCCCTCTGTTGGCTGATTCTGGGTCACAGACTGCAATCAGTCTGGTGAAAAGAGCAGCCATTTCTTCCCAACAAAAGGTAGATCGCCAACTTTCCAGGATTGATGTCAACAGTTGATCATTGCTGTGCTGTGTAGTTTGCAACTAATGAATTTCATCTTTAAGAGCCTCCTATTGGAAATCTATCATCTGATGTTTACACCGATCCATCATCTGATGTTTTGACACCAATCCACATGTGTGGGATACCATTAACAAGCCTGAAGTGACCCCCGGACTGCAAAGCTGGGGGTCGTCCTGTTCTGGTGAGTGGGGATACAAAAGGGGGTGTCACTGTATTCCTGCAAGTTTGTGAAGCATTTTTTGCACCTACCTCATTGTGGACGGACACTTCAATTACATTTATTTGGACTTTTTTGTTTATTTCACTTATATTGTGTGTTGTGAGCGCTGTACTTTTTTTATCCACATTCATTCAAGTGATTAGCACCTTGTTTACAGCAACTGCATTTTATTGTCACCTAGTTGTTTCCATCAGCACGAGTTTATATTTAGTAATATATTTTCACAACAGATAAGATGTATGACCAAACAAGCTTTGGACATAATTCTCTTTTAGATTCCTAAAGCCAGACTTTAATCTTATATAAGATATTACAATTTGATCCAGCTATGTATTTAATTTAAAAAAAAAACATAAATTATAAACGTTTACTACATCAGCCAATCATTATTGAGATTAGTCTAGTGGTGTGTGCTGGCAAACTGATACATCTACTTTGGCCTAAAAGGAAAGCACTTTAGTCTGTCCATTTCCAGTATGTCTAGCCCATTACAAATAAACTTCCAGAATATTTTCAGGAAATCAGCATTTGCATAAGATTTTCAGGGAGCTCCAGAAGTGAAACGGAGAGGTAGAGAATGTGGTAGAGAATGTGGTGAAGGTATGAGAGAACCTTGCTGATGATCCAGGATTATCATTATTTAATACTTAAAGCGGGGTTCCACTCTCTCTGATAATTTTTTTTTTGCTAATGACATTGATTGCTATATAGCAATAAGGAACTCACCTGCCCCGTTTTTCAGTGACATTGCGTTTTTTTTTTCTTTAATAAAGTAACTTTTAAAACGAACTGTTCATGGTTGTCATCTTGCCTGTGGGCATGTGAAACCCACAGGCATCCTCTTCCGGGATACGGCGCTGCTGATCGACCAGCATGCACCGCCCGTTCTTTTCAGTTCTCGCGCATGCGCATTAGACCGCAATTGGCGCGCCGTGCCTGTCGTAATGACGTCACTCCCACTATGGAAGTCTCTCGAGAACTCTTGCAACAGGCGGCCGCACTGACTCCTGGGAACAATGACACAAGCTCCCAGGAGCCAGTGCGGCTTACAGGAAGTGAGTAATTAGCCGCTCCAGACACGCCCCTAACCGCAGCCTATGCTTCCTGCAGAAAACAAAGACAGCTGGAAGAACAAAGGTAAAGGCTGTAAAAAAAAAAAAAAGTGCCGTTTTGTCATTAGGACATTGCGGTAATCAGCTGCAGTTAGTGTAGGAAAATCGGGTGGAGCTCCGCTTTAACTACTTCTAGACTGTGTATATATACGTGATTCTGCACTTCCGCTCACAGGGGACATGCGCACGCTCCCGGTGGGCTGTTTCTGCTGTGATTAATCACAATAATCGGGTGCTGGATGTTCTCTGGCACCCACTGATCATTGGCAACACACAGAAAGGAGATCTGCCTATGTAAACAAGGCAGATCTCTGGTCTGACAGGGGGGAAGGGGGGAATTTTGTGTTCCTGCAATGTAGGGAAAAAAATCCATCCCTTCCCCTAGTAAAAGCAGCACATACATAAATATACACCATAGTTTGTAGACACTATAACATTAATGTAAACAAATCAATTTATGCTTGTTGCGATTTTTTTTTTACCAAAAACATGTAGCAGAACACATATGGGCCAAAATTTATGAAGAAAATTGATTATTTACATTTTTATTGGATATGTTTAATAGCAGAAAGTAAAACATCTTTTTTTTGTCGGTCTTTTTTTGTTTATAGCACAATAAAAACAAAAAAAAAGCAGAGGTGATCAAATACCACCAAAAGAAAGCTCTGTTTGTGTGAAAAAAATGACATAGTTTTATTTGTGTACAGCATCGAACTGCGCAATTGTCTGTTAAAGTAATGCAGTGCCGTATTGCAAAAAATGCCCTGGTCATGAAGGGGCGTAAATATTCCGGAGGTCAAGTGGTTAAAGTATATCTAAACCCAAAAACAAAAATGTAATATATTGCAGCTTACCAGGTTTTAGAAGTGTCAATCACAGTCATTTAGGCAGGACATTAAAGAGACATTGTTATTCTGCCTATGCATGGCAAAGTGACAGTGTTTCTGCAACGCCATTATACTGTCCTTACCAGTGCTTTCCTACCACAGCCAGCAATTATACCTGACACTATCGAGTATAGAGCAACATGTGACCTACCCACATAGCAAGCAATTGTGCTGCATATTTGAAAATGACTTGCTAAGCTGTTGCTAGACTTGCCAGGCTTCAAAAGTTTGTTGCACAATTGCAGCAAGTCCGCATTGCATGACTCCAGATTAACTTTCTTTGCAAACATTCTGCAAGTCTGCTGCAAGTTCTGGTTCAGTTATGTTGTGCAATAGTCCTCCCACCACAGGGGGTCACTGTGGCTGAATTTTCATGCTGTAGACTTGCAGAGCTCTTGCTGTAGACTCACCACTGCAACTTTGCTATTGCTAGAGACTTGCCATGCAAATTTGCTACAAATTGGAAACATGTCAACTAGAACTTGTGCTTCAAGTGCTCTGCAAGTGTACAACTTGCCAGTGAAAATGTGCAGCGAGTTACAGACTTACAATTCAACACTGTCACAAATTTGTGGCAAGTTATCCTTGCTATCTGGGTTCTCTTTTGTGACAGTGTTTGAACTTAGCAGTCAAGCCCTAGGCCCAGGCACTTTCACATGATCAAGGGAATCATCACCCCCCCCCCCCCCCCGGTTGCCTCTCGCTAACTCTAGTATCACCTGCGACAGAGGAAGGAGGAGCCAAGGAGCGCGAGGCAAGGCGAGTAGAACGGAGTTGCATGAACACTGGCATTGATTTTCTAATAGCAAATAGGCTGTTCACTATGTTCTCTTAGGGAATTTTCTCTAATGCCCTGTACACACAACCGGTTTTGCCGTCGGAATAAACTCTGAAGGTTTCTCTGACGGAACTCAGACGGAATTCCATTCAAGCAGTCTTGCCTACACACGGTCAAACCAAAGTCCGACCAAAGTCCGACCGTCTAGAACGCGGTGACGTACAGCACGTACAACGGGACTAGAAAAAGGAAGTTCAATAGCCAGTAGCCAATAGAGTCCGTCTCGTACTTGCTTCAGAGCATGCGTCATTTTTGGTCCATCGGAACAGCATACAGACCAACGGTTTTCCCGAAAGGAAATGGTTCCGTCGGAAATATTTAGAACATGTTCTATTTCTAGGTCTGTCAGAATTTTCAAAAAAAAAAGTCAGATGAGGCCTACACACGATCGGAATATACGATGAAAAGCTTCCATCTGACTTTTTCTGTCGGACATTCCGCTCGTGTGTACGCGGCTTTAGTGAATGTGGTGAAAACTCATTTTGCAAAGAATACCCAATCAAAGACAAGGAAAAAAAAAAAAACGGAATTTTTGCTTGTACATGATTGGATGGTGGAAGTACAAATTCACCTTCTTCTCTAAGCTAAGCAGTGCCGGGACACGGTCATCTAGAGTCCAGGGTGAACATACCAAATTGCGCCCCCCTAAGATGTATGAGCATTATGTGTCAACAAAAATCCCCTCCCCCTCAAAAGAAATTGAGCACTAATCTGCATGCTTACCCCCTAAGCATAAATTCCCCCTCCTCCTAATACAAATCTGCCTCCAACTGAAATCCCCTTCCCAGCACTAATCTTTGCCCCCCCCCCCAACCCAGCTCAAATCCTCTCATTCCCCATATGCCCCCAGCACACTCTCTTAGCACAAATCCCCTCCCTCCCAACATATTACCTTTTCTAGTACAAACGCCCCAAAATTCCTCTCCTAGCTCAAATCTTCTTCCCCCATCCCCACTCCCAACACACATCCCCTCAAATCACCACCCCTAGCACACCTTTCTAAATTTTCTCAATCCCCCATTATAGCACAACCCCCCCTTCCAATTTCCCCTCCTAGCACAAATACCCCCAATCATCCCTGCTAGCACAAATCCCCCCCCCCCCAAAAAAAAAAAAATTCCCCTCCTAGCACAAATCCCCTTCCTCCCAACATATTACCTTTTCTAGTACAAATGCCCCAAAATTCCCCTCCTAGCTCAAATCTTCTTCCCCCATCCCCATTCCCAACACAAATCCCCTCAAATCACCACCTCTAGCACACCTTTCTAAATTTCCCCTCCTAGAACGATTCATATCCCCTGCCACCCCCCAAATTCCCCCTCCAAAATAAAATCCCCCAAAACCTCCTTGTGGTCTCCCCCCACCTCACATGATACCACAGTGCCCAGGGCACCCCTTGTCCCGGCCCTGAAGCTAAGGGTACATTTCCTTGCAAAGTGAAGAGTATATTTGTCTTTAGTAAATCAATCTCACTGTCCCCTTGCTATAGTCTTTTTAAATCTTCTTTTCTTTGGAATGAAATAACCAAATTCATAATTACGCATTATCATTTTCATGAACTGAAGATATCAATGTGAAAAATAAATCCAACATCATGAGATAAAATAGCAGGTGTATGTAAAATAACTCCTATGGATTTGTGCCTTGATACTTTTATGGATTATTACCGTAGGTGAAATGTTTCATTACAAAAGCTACACTAACATTTTAATTGAAGAACGGAAGGTCAGTACGAATGATATAAATGTCCCCGTCCAGAACTATGATGCTTGTCCCCGTAACAATCCTGTATTCATTAATCTGTGACAACAGCAACTTATTTCCCAAGATATCAATGGCCATCATTGTAAGATACAGCCCTATAAAACCAAATTATGCCTTTAGGATGAATCTCATTCCTTAGAAGCCTTTTACGGTTATAATTAAACAAGGAATAAGAAGGTTGAGAGATCGGTGTGAAGACTACAAGGAAATTTCATGACCCGCAAATATGTTATCCCGAATTATTACCCCAATAATCTTTAATGTGTAATTATTCATCTTAAAATGCCAGAGGAGCATAAAATGAAGAGGGAAGAGGACGCAGGTTGACGTGGATTAACCAATCGCTTGTTTTATGGGCCTTTTTTTTATTATTATTATTATGTTATTATTATCAAAAGTACTTCAGGGCATAATGAGGAGGCAGGTTAAAAGGAAATTAGGTTGAAAAAAATTAACTGTTTGGAAAATGATGATGAAGGGATCTTGCTGAGCAAACAAGGATACTTCGACATCAAAAAAAATTGGCAGAGATTACTTAAAGCATTAAAGAATTTAAATGCAGAGAATCAGCCTTTAAAGCTAAACTTTAGGCAGCTATAACATACACCAGTGGTCTCCAAACTGCGGCCCGGGAGCCAAATGTGGCACTTTGCTTGCTTCTATCTGGCCCTCGGGACACTATTCCTCCAACTGACACCAATGATGAGGCACCATTCCTCCCACTGATGCCATGAATGGTGCACCATTCCTCCCACTGATACCATTGATGGGGCACCATTCCTCCCACTGACACCATTCATGGGGCACAATTCCTCCCACTGACACCATTAATGGGGCACAATTCCTCCCACTGACACCATTGATGGGGCACAATTCCTCCTACTAAGACCAATATTGGGGCACTATTCCTCCCACTGACACCATTGATGGGGCACCATTCCTCCCACTGACACCATTGATGGGGCACAATTGCTCCTACTAAGACCAATATTGGGGCACCATTCCTCCCACTGACATCATTAATTGGGCACAATTCCTTCTACTAAGACCAATATTGGGGCACTATTGATCTTTTATTAAAAGAATCAAGCAACCAATTTTATACAAAAGTAAAAAACAAAACCATAGTACAAAACTTCAACAGAAATCCAAGGAATACACATCCATGTTCAGAATATATACAATATATACATAATCCGTTACCAAAACTATTTACATAAAGCAGCAGAGAGGGCCTAAGAGGCACAACCCATCACCTATGTACGCAGCCATTTATCAAAAATTAATCCAAAAAATAATAATCTAGGGTGATAAGAGACAGACAGCCACACCCGGGAAAGAGACTCCTGGCAGTCAGGGAGGCTTGAAACCCCTCCACGCCTTCAACCAAGCCCCCTGACTCCGCTTGTCTCTCTCAAGCACCCGAATCTTCTCCACCTCATGCAGAATGTCATACACCACCACCTGAACAGGAAGGATTTTACGCCGAATGCAGACCTGACACCGTGCGTTCCAAGTGAAATAACGGACTACTAGGCTAACTAGGAAAAGTGTATCTAAACAAAAAACCCCACCAGTATTGAATGCTCCATACACCCACTCAGCATAACCCAGCCTGGAGAGGAAAGGGACACCGAGGGCCCGTCCCACCTGTTTGTACACCTCTATATTAAAAGGGCAATGAAGCAGAAAATGGTCCATAGTCTCCTCCTCACCTGCACACTCCTCCCGAGGACAGCTACGATCCACCCCACTGCGGAATTTCAAATTGCCCCTAACATAGAGCCTCCCATGGAAGCACATCCAGGCCAGATCCCTGAATTTAGGAGGTACTCTGTCCAAATTAATAAGTCTTAACCCTGCCCTCAAAACTGGGCCTGGGCAATCCCTTAAGGCCAGTGGGTCATGAAAGACTTCGCTCAAGACTCGACTCATAAGGACTTTCCTCGGAACCGATCTGAGATCTTCAGCCGACAATCGCCACTGCCGTAATAACTTCAGGCACGGAGCGACATAGGCTGGTAGCTGACCACGATGACCCCTGAGATTCTTCACTTGGCCACCTTCTTCCCAAAGTCGCAGAAAAGGCCTAAACCAAGATCTAAAAATGCCTGCCCATCCAGGAGGTTCCACTGCAAGCATATTACCAATATTAAACTTGAGAAAAAGCAGTGAAAAGAAAAGAACTGGGTTGACCATACCTAAGCCACCCTCCCTCCTGGATAGATAGGTGACATTCCTCTTGATGGGGTTCAGTCTGTTCCCCCACAACATCTGGAAGAACACACTACTGACCCTAGCATAGAGAGACACTGGCAAGATGCAGACAAAGCTGACATACAAAAAGATCGGAATCAGGTAAGTCTTAATCAGATCAACCCTTTCCCTCATAGATAACTTCCATTTCTTCCAGCTGACCACCTTAGTATTGGCAATTTCCAGTCTGCCTTCCCAGTTTTTGAGGCCATAATCGCCAGGTCCAAATTCAATGCCTAGAATCTTAATTCTTTCCTGGGGCACTGGAAAGGTGTCCGGGAGATCAAAACCCTCACCTTCCTTTCCCATCCAGAAGACTTCACTCTTTTCCTGATTGATCTTGGAGCCTGATGCTTCAGAATACCGTGATGTCAGAGAGACCACCTCCTCTGCTTCATCCGCCCCGGTGACAATCACTGACACATCGTCCGCATAGGCAACAACCCTCAAAGGCGGCTCACCCGGGAGACCCACTGGTACCCCACACAACATGCCGCTCTCTAGCCTCCTGATGAAAGGGTCGATTGCAAACACATAGAGCAGGGGACTCAGGGGACAACCCTGGCGCACCCCGGAGCCAACCTCAAAGGACTGCCCAACCCAACCATTAACAAGAGTAAAGCTTTCTGCCCCCTTATACAAGACTTTTAACCAATCGACAAAACCACCCGGCAGACCGTACTTACTAAGGAGCAACCACAGGTACTCATGGTTGACACGATCAAAAGCCTTTGCCTGATCTAATGTCAGCAAATACTTTCCCCAGCCTGCAGCCCTGCACCGCTCCAAGGCCTCCCGGACAGCTAAAACCGCTGTGAAGGTGCACCTACCCTGGACCGAACAGTGCTGATGGCGAGAAAGCAAAGACTCTGCTACTGACGATAGGCGCCAGAAAAATATCTTTGCCAGTATCTTTCTATCGACATTAAGAAGGCTGATGGGGCGCCAATTCTCAATCATCGAAGGATCTTTACCCTTTGAAAGAAGAATCACAGCCGAGTGCCTCATGGAAGGGGGAAGTACCCCCCCAGCAAGGCAACTGTTAAAAACCTCTACCAAATGTGGGGCCAGAATAGACTTAAAGGCTTTGTAAAACTCAGCCGTCAAGCCATCCGGTCCAGGTGACTTTTTGATGGCAAGTTGTTCAATTGCCCTCATCACCTCTTCAACTGTGATCTCCTCTGTCAAATTCATCAATGGGACATCTTCATCATTTAGACCTGGAGTAGAGTCCAAAAAGCCTTCCATCTTGTCACGGTCAAGCTCTTTCCTCCCAAGAAGGTCAGCATAAAAGGACCTCACGACCTCCAGAATCCCTGACCTGGACTTTGTCAAGGAACCTGTACTGTCTTTAAGGCCAACGACCGTTTTAACAGCTACACCTTGTTTGCAGTTCTGGTAAGGGTCAGGCGAGTGGTACTTCCCATAGTCCCTCTCCAGAACCAAAGAGGCATGCCGGTCATATTGACACTTCCTGAGAAGGAGTTTCACTTCGGAGATTGCCCCAGGATCTCCTCCTCTCGAGACAAGAATATCCAGCTTCCTCCGTAAACGTTGGTAGGTCATGTATTTATTAAACTGTTTTCTATTGGCTAGGCCCCTGAAGAATCCAGCGATCCTCTTTTTGGTCAGCTCCCACCACTCAGCCTTGCTGCTACAAAAGTCCAGGATGGTCACCTGTGCCTGAAAGAATTCCTCAAAGGATTGTCTAACATGTTCTTCCTTGAGTAGAGTCGAATTCAATCTCCAGATGCCCTTACCCCTCTGAGGGGCGTCTGAAGCATTCAGGACCACAGATAGCATACAGTGATCAGAGAACTCTACTGCCTGCACCACTGGGGGTGAGAAAGCAGAGGTCTCCTTCAAAAAAAACCTATCTATTCTACTCTGACTATTACCTCGATGAAAGGTGAACCCAGTGTCATCCGGGAGGTGCTTAATGTGCACATCCACAAGACCAGCATCCCTAACCATACTATTTAAAAAAACGCTATCATATCCCAGCCTGTCCTTGAAGTCCTTCCTGTCCTTGGGCCTAGTTACTGTATTAAAGTCACCTCCAAAGACCACTTGCCGGGATGTAAAAAGAAATGGCTTGATCCTTGTAAAAAGGCATTTCCTGTCCCACTTTGTGTGCGGCCCATAGACATTAATTAGGCGCAGGTCCTGCCCTCCCACAAGGACGTCTAAGACCATACATCTCCCAATCTCCACCTCAATAACCCGCCGGATAGTTACCATGCCGGTTTTAAACAACACCGCCACACCGCCGTAAGGCTCGGCCGCAAGAGACCAGTAAGATGGACCATACCTCCACTCTCTCTTGGCCATATGAATATCTGCCAAGGAGGTGAGCCTAGTCTCTTGCAAAAATAAAATTTCAGCATCTAATTGGCTGAACAAAAAGAAGGCCATAGAACGAGCTCTTACTGACTTAATGCTGGCGACATTTATTGTCACCACTTTTAACGGAGGGGGAACCGCCATTTGGGTTATTGGGTGGATTGCTTCTTAGCTCCCCTCTGCTGCTCATCACCAGAAGCCTCTCTCTTTCTTGAGGCCGCCTCAAACTCCATCTCAGAATCAGAACTTCGCTCCGAAGAAGCTCCAGATGAGGAAATCTCCCACTTAGAGGACCTATAACGGTTGGAGACAGGCACTGGAGCCTGTTCCGTCCTCACCACCTGCTTCTTCCGCTTCCCAACCTTCCTTCTCTCCTCCAGGTACTGCAGGTCAGCTTCAGAGATGCCCTTATCTCCTGTTTTTTTCTTTGAAGTCTTTACAGAAGACTCCTTTAGAGAGGCAGAAGCGACCTTTTTAATACCCACTACCACTCCTGGTGGGGGGGTTACTCCCTTTGAATCTGACTTAGGAGGGGTAGACTCCTGGGGGGTAACTGACTCGGGGGGCACAGACTTGGAAGGTTCTGACACAAGAGGAGGGGATACAGTAGGCTGGGGGGACACAGAGACAGATACAGAAGGAATACTTACAGACACAGGAGGGGTGGCCACAGGAACTGGAGAGGGATCCTGAGCAGGACCAGGGGAGTCAGTCACCGCAGAGGAGGATGGTACACCAGGGGCCTCACCCTCCATCCTGTCCAGCCTTGACAAGTCATCTAGTACCTCCTTCTCCATATTGTGCCAGGCTTCAGGACATCTGCTGTAGGGGTGGCCAAGGCGCAGGCACAGGTTGCACCTGATCATCTCGGTGCAGTCCTTGGCCATATGACCCTGACCCCGACACACTGAACATATCAAGGCTGAACAGGAAGAGCTCAAATGCCCCTTTTCTCCACAGCGGTGACACAGCTTTGGCTGACCAGGGTAGAAAATAGTCATCCTATCCCTCCCTATAAAAGCTGAGGAGGGCAGGTGACGGACAACATTCCCATCCCTGGCCAACCTGACTGTAACCGACCAACCCCCAGTCCAGATGTTACGTTCATCAAGGATTTTGCTAGGCTTAGTCAAAACCTCACCATAGTTCCTTAACCAGACCTCTAGGTCCCGAGCAGGAACACTCTCATTGGTGAGTATGATGGTGATCTTTTTCACCGTTGACCTTTGCGAAACCGCAACTGGGGCCAGACCTTCCCATTCAGGTCTTGACCTGCACCGAGCCTCATATCGCTCCCAGAACAGGTCAAGACCCTCTGGCCTGGTGAAACTAATGGTATAATCCCGTGTCCCAGCTACATGTATAAAGGCATACAGGTCATTTGCCCCAAAACCCATCTCCAAAATCAAATCCACCACTGCACGCCGTGCTGGAGGGATCGCACCACCTTCCCATTTGAGAATTACCACATTTCTTCTCGGACCCCCAGCAGAAGCCAGAGACCCAAGACTAGATCCCGGGGTGCCCAAAGTGGTAGGCTGCAGGGGGAAACCCCGCTTGGGGGCGGAGCCACCAGGAGCAGAGCGTACCACCTGAGCAAACGTGGGTTTATCAGGGCCAAGGCCCCACACTGAAGTCACAGTAGTCTGTACATTATTATTATTTGCTTGGACTGAGCTGGGACGATTGTCCATCACACTTGTACAATTGCTATCAGACACACACACGTTCAATTTCCCATCAGGAATAGTCACAGTTGCTGCAATACCAGCTGTCTCCTGATGCTGCACTGTAGAGTCTCCAGTAGCTGTGGGGCAAACATCTTTAGACTCAGCCAAAGGAGAGTTAATAGGCTCTGCTGACACCGGTAGTTCCTTTTCAGAAATGTCATTTTTTAAATGCAGCTCTTGCTGCGCTGCAGCATTAGAAGGTAAAACATTGCTACACATAGCATTAGAAACTTGAGTGTCACTGGGCACACTTTCTACATTGCTCATGGTGTTAGATGACACAAAAACAGATTCATCCCCTGCTTGGGGCTTGACATTATCAGGCACATTATCAGTTATGTCCTCATCACCAAACGCCAGCTGATCCCCCCGCACAGGAGACTCCATTACCTGGATGGCCCTGAGCATGCCTCCTGAGTCCTGGGAAGGCATGGGGCTGCTTACCTCTACCTGAGGGGGCAGGGGGTCAGAACTGGGGGTCTCCTCCTCCACCTCCATCTTTGTCATCCTCGCAAACCTTTTATCATTGTAAAACTTTTCCTTAAATGGCCCATCTCTTCCTTCCATGATGGACACAATGGTCTCCTGATGTTCCACCCGGACCTTGGCCAGTTGGATCTCCGGATCCATGGACCCACGTTTCTGGCTGTGCAAGCCCTCACGCTGCCTTCTCAGGCGCTTCAGCTCCGCTCTCAGTTTATAGAGCTTGTCTCTTTCTCTATTCAGGGCTTTAATCCCGGCCACCACTCGCTCCTGAATTGCCTCTGAGCCTTCATCCTTACCAGGGGCAGAAAGATCACAAGCCATGGTTTGTACAGAGGAAGGCATGTCACCTGATGGCCCAGGAGATGGCTGAGAGCTTCCAGCAGGAGAGGCCCTGCTGGCCTCCATGGCTTCCCCAGAAAGGGGCCAGGAGAGCTGGGATAGATTTCCTCCCCAGTCCCCTCTCACACGGATCTGCAGCAGCTCCAGAGAGACAGCCTCCTCCTGACACACCTGTGCTCCAATGATGGGTGGGGCACTATTCCTCCCACTGACACCATCAATGGGGAACTACTGCTCCTACTAAGACCAATGATGGGCACTATTTCTACCACTGATACCATCTATGGGGCACTGTTCCTCCTACTATGACCAATAATGGGGCACTATTCCTCCCACTGACACTATCGATGGAGCACTATTCCTCCTGTTAAAACCAATAACGGTACAGTGTTTGCTCCCATTCATGCCGGGACATTTTCTACTCATACTGGCCAAAGTCCGGCCTCCCTGAAGCCGAAGGACAGTAAACCCCTGAGATACACAAATGAATGCAGCTCTGTAATCATATATAAATCATTAAATATACACTATATTACCAAAAGTATTGGGACACATGCCTTTACATGCACATGAACCTTAATGGCATCCCAGTCTTAGTCCATAGGGTTCAATATTGAGTTGGCCCACCCTTTGCAGCTATAACAGCTTCAAGTCTTCTGGGAAGGCTGTCCACAAGGTTTAGGAGTGTGTCTATGGGAATGTTTGACCATTCTTCCAGAAGCGCATTTGTGAGGTCAGGCACTGATGTTGGACGAGAAAGCCTGGCTTGCAGTCTCTAATTCATCCCAAAGGTGTTCTATCAGGTTGAGGTCAGGAATCTGTGCAGGCCAGTCAAGTTCCTCCACCCAAAACTTGCTCATCCACGTCTTTTTCCCTTTTTATAAGTGATTACATTCCCTCTGTTCTCACCCAGATAGCAAGGATAACTTGCCACACATTTGTGGCAGAATTGAAATGTAATGCCCCGTACACACGGTCGGACTTTGTTCGGACATTCCGACAACAAAATACTAGGATTTTTTCAGACGGATGTTGGCTCAGACTTGTCTTGCATACACACGGTCACACAAAGTTGTCGGAAAATCCGATCGTTCTGAACGCGGTGATGTAAAACACGTACGTCGGGACTATAAATGGGGCAGTGGCCAATAGCTTTCATCTCTTTATTTATTCGGAGCATGCGTGGCACTTTGTCCGTCGGATTTGTGTACACACGATCGGAATTTCCGACAACGGATTTTGTTGTCGGAAAATTTTATATCCTGCTCTCAAACTTTGTGTGTCGGAAAATCCGATGGAAAATGTGTGATGGAGCCTACACACGGTCAGAATTTCTGACAACAAGGTCCTATCACACATTTTCCGTCGGAAAATCCGACCGTGTGTACGGGGCATTAGTCTTGTGAACTTGCTCCACATCTTCCCTGGCAAGTTGTGCACTTGCAGAGCACTTGAAGCACACGTTCTAGTTGACACTCTTCCAATTTGTAGCAAATTTGTCTCTAGCAAGAGCAAAGTTGCAGTGGTAAGTCTACCGAAAGAGCCCTGCAAGTCTCAGCAAGAGCCCCGCAAGTCTATAGCAAGAGCCCCGCTAGTTACAGCAAGAGCCCCTCAAGTCTAAAGCAAGAGTCCCGCTAGTTACAGCAAGAGTCCCGCTAGTTACAGCAAGAGCCCCGCAAGTCTACAGCAAGAGCCCCTCAAGTCTAAAGCAAGAGCCCCGCTAGTTACAGCAAGAGCCCCGCAAGTCTACAGCAAGAGCCCCTCAAGTCTAAAGCAAGAGCCCCGCTAGTTACAGCAAGAGCCCCGCAAGTCTACAGCAAGAGCCCCCCAAGTCTATAGCGAGAGCCCCGCAAGTCTAAAGCAAGAGTCCCGCAGGTCTAAAGCAAGAGCCCCGCAAGTCTATAGCAAGAGCCCTGCAAGTCTATAGCAAGAGCCCTGCAAGTCTATAGTAAGAGCCCTGCAAGTCTATAGCAAGAGCCCTGCAAGTCTATAGCAAGAGTCCCGCAAGTCTAAAGCAAGAGCCCCGCAAGTCTATAGCAAGAGCCCTGCAAGTCTATAGCAAGAGCCCTGCAAGTCTATAGCAAGAGCCCTGCAAGTCTATAGCAAGAGTCCCGCAAGTCTATAGCAAGAGTCCCGCAAGTCTATAGCAAGAGCCCCACAAGTCTATAGCAAGAGCCCCGCAAGTCTATAGTAAGAGCCCCGCAAGTCTATAGCAAGAGCCCTGCAAGTCTATAGCAAGAGTCCCACAAGTCTATAGCAAGAGCCCCGCAAGTCTATAGCAAGAGCCCCGCAAGTCTATAGCAAGAGCCCCGCAAGTCTGCAGCAAGAGCCCCGCAAGTCTATAGCAAGAGTCCCACAAGTCTATAGCAAGAGCCCCGCAAGTCTGCAGCAAGAGCCCCTCAAGTCTAAAGCAAGAGCCCCGCAAGTCTATAGCAAGAGTCCCACAAGTCTATAGCAAGAGGCCCGCAAGTCTATAGCAAGAGCCCCGCAAATCTATAGCAAGAGCCCCGGAAGTCTATAGCAAGAGCCCTGCAAGTCTACAGTCAGAGCCCCGCAAGTCTATAGCAAGAGCCCCGCAAGGCTATAGCAAGAGCCCCATAAGTCTATAGCAAGAGCCCCGCAAGTCTATAGCAAGAGCCCCATAAGTCTAAAGCACGAGCCCCGTAAGTCTGCAGCAAGAGCCCTGCAAATCTATAGCAAGAGTTATGCAAGTCTCCATTTTTGGCAAGAAAAATGAACCAAGCAGCGCAAATCTATAATCCCACAATCTGGTGATAGTGAACCCACTGCTATTAACCTAATACCTTACTGTACACATGTGAAATACATTCAATCCAACAATCATACATAATGATAAACTCTGTGTCATTGCATAAAATAATTCTTCTATCATATAAAAATGATTTGTTTCTATGAAACAAACAATTAAAGTGCAAATGCTGTTAAAAAAAAAAAAAGTGCAAAACAAAAAATGGTGTCCTTAGTGCAAGAAAATATTATTCATTAGTAAAGTGCATGCATCAAAAATTCATGTGTGTTCAAAATATTTGCAGTCCATGTTGCAATCCCAGGAAAAATCCAAGATTATTGTTATGACTTTCTTGGATTTTTCCTGGGATTTCAAGATGGACTTCAAATATGTTGAACAGAACACATATGAATCTTTGATGCATGCACATAACTAATGAATAATATTTTCTTGCACTAAGCACTTTTTGTTCACTGTGTCAGCACACAGTTTTTTCTTTTGCACTTTTTTTTAACAGAATTTGCACTTTGTTTTGTTTCATAGAAACAAATTATTTTTGTATGATAGATTAATTGTTTTATTCAATGACACAGAGTTTATCATTATACAGGATTGTTGGATTGAATGCATTTCACATGTGTAGAGTAAGGGATTAGGTTATAGCAGTGGGTTCACTATCACCAGATTGTGGGACTTTTTTCTTGCCAATTAACTGGTAATCATAGGCATGTGCAGGGGGTGTGCCATGTGTGCCTGGGCACACCCTAATCACCCCAAGCATATTAGCATTATCGCTCTGTGTGCAGGCAGGGAGATGGGAAATATCTTCCTTTTGACCAGTTCTGCCAATCATGAAGTGCTACCGTACTTCTCTTTCACTGTACTGGCTCTACCATAAGAGTGCGTGTCTGTATGTATGTATATATCACACACATATACACATATATACACACGTATGTGTGCTTGATCTTTGGGGTGCGCACCCTAATGCAATAGGCTACACACACCTATGCTGGTGATTCACCGGTACTTAGGTGGCAGCAATCTTATTTCATCCCTCGATCTTCCATTAATATCTCTGGCATTTGTTTTTCTTGTCCTTTGTCCAAGTGTCCGTTTTTATCAGGTCTATTCACTTATAAGTGAAGAGAGGTGAATTGTCAGAAAACTTGCAAAATCTAAGCCAAAGTGGCTGAAGTAGAAAAAACAAAAACAAAGCTCTCAATAAAATATTATTAGTTCAGCTTTTTTGGCCTATATTTTACCCTTTCCCCAAAAAATGTACCTTAGTTCACTGAATCGTACATTAAAACAAAACGGATCTTTATAAAAACATTTCATAAAATATTTGAAAAAAATCAATACATAATACTGAATTACATCTTAGTTATTTTTTATTAGGGTGAACATTTAACAAAACATAAAAAAGAACATTTATTTATTTATTTATTTATTTTTAATTCTTTATTTTCTTTTATACAAAAAATACAAAAACCTCTACCCCTTTAGTTACATGGGGTTCTGAAAAGTTTACCACAGCCTTTAATTTTTAACATACCGTCAAATTTACGTACATAATGCTGCCGCCCCTTCTTACTCCCCCATCCCCCCCCCTTACCCCTCAAACCCCCCCCCCCCTCCCCACCTCTGCAGATCCTGCCCCTTCCTTTTCTCTCCTTCTTCTCTATCTCATACTCTCCTTATCTATCAAGGGTCTAATTGTTACCGTAGAATTATTTCCATGTAGCATTTAGATTTCCTGAAAGCAATCCAGGGTCCCCATTTGCCCTTATCCTCTTCCTGTTGTCTTTCTATTTGGGCTTCTTGTTCTAATTGTTCCATTAGGTACATTTCATTTACTCTGTTGAACCAATCTCTGGATCTCGGGCCCTCTATTTCTTGCCATTTCTTAGGGATCACATTTTTTGCCGCATTTAACAATATTGGGGTTAGCGAGGACCTATACCCTTTTTTCCCTCCTTCCGACCCGTGAAATAGACAACCCCGGGGTTATATGTTATACCTTTTCCCGTTATTTCTTCGCATATTTTAAGAACTTCTTCCCAAAATAGTTTAATCTTGGGGCAGTTCCACCAAATGTGTGCCATGTCCCCTATTTCCCCATACCCTCTCCAACAATATGGTGACTTTCCCGGTGAAAATCTACTCAGTTTCAATGGGGTCAAGTACCACCTAGACAGACATTTATAATTGCTTTCTAATGTTTTTGTATCAGATGCGGATCCATGTGTGGCCCCCAGAATATTTTTCGCTACTTCTGAGCTACACCCTAGACCCAATTCCTCCTCCCATTTCTTCAAATATGATGGTGGTTCCAACTCCTCTTTACTCTTCAATAATCTATAAAATGCGGATATCTTCCTCTCCCCCCCCTCCCTACAAAATAGCTTCTCAATCTCTCTAAGGTCCTCTCTCCCCCTTAAAGGTCTCGGCAGGCTTTGAATAAAGTGCTTGAGTTGCCTATATCTCCACCCATTTAATATCATTAATTCCCTTTGTGACTCTAAATTCTGTTGTGTACAAATTTCCCCCCCCCTGTGATAATATCTATTACTTGTGTTTCCTTCTTTAATATCCAATTGCCCCCCACCTCTTCCATCCCGGGTGGGAAAAGTGTATTGTTTTTCAAAAAAATCAAGGGTGAATTATATTCCCATTTGTTACTTTGGTGAATCTGGTCCCATACTTGCAATGTAAGGTGTGTAGTAAAGTGCGTTCCTGTTCCTAATCTCCTCTGACCGGGAGGGTTCCAAACCATGTGATTTAACTGCGTGTTGCTTAACCCCATCTCTAAGCTCACCCATCTTTTACTATTTCTACTTTTCTCCCAATCTAGTGCCCGTGCTAAAATAATTGCTTTGTGATATATTCTAAAATCAGGGATTGCTAACCCCCCTTGTGCTTTTCCTCTACTCAATACTTTATATGCTACTCTAGGTTTTTTCTTCTCCCAGACATATTTACTTATTATCTCTGAAAGAATTCTAAAAAAGTTTTTTGCTAGGGGAATTGGGAGCATCTGTATCCTATACAGTATCTTTGGTGCTAGCACCATCTTCACCACATTCACCCGTCCTATCCATGAGACCGGGCAATAGTTTATCCTTTTTATTTCTGTTCTTATTTCATTCAGGAGGGGTATGAAGTTTAAATTGTAAAGGTTCTCTCTGGATTTTGTCAAACTTACTCCCAAATACTTTATATGATCTTTCCATGGGAAATTAAACACACTAATTTACTAGCTTCTTGCTTACTGATGTTTATTTTTTGGGCTTCTGATTTTTCTAAGTTGATTTTAAAATTGGAGAGCTCACTGTATTGCCTCAGTATTTCTAATAAATTAGGAATGGAGATTCTAGGGTTGGACATGTAGAGTAGGACGTCGTCCGCAAATGCGGCTAGCTTGTGTTCTTCCCCTCTAACCTTGCACCCGCCCACGTCCGGACTCCTCCGAATCCGGGCGAGAAGGGGCTCCAACGCCAGGACAAATAAAAGTGGGGAGAGAGGGCAGCCCTGTCTGGTCCCATTTTCCATGGTAAATTGAGCTGACGGCAGATTATTCACTTTTACATAGGCTGTCGGCTGTTTATAGAGAGCTTTAATCCATTTTAACATTATTGGACCTATTCCTATCATCTCCAGCACAGTAAACATAAATCCCCAGTCGACTCTGTCAAATGCCTTTTCGGCGTCTATTGACAAGAGTACAGCTGGGGATCTTCCCGCTCTGAACGCTTCCATAATCAATAGGGATCTCACCCCATTATCTCTGCCCTCTCTCCCTGGGACAAATCCCACCTGATCTGGGTGGATCAGGTAGGGCATTTTCTCTTTTAAACGTAGGGCAAGCACCTTAGCATACAGTTTTGTATCAGTATTTAATAATGCTATTGGCCTGTAACTTGAGCACAAGGAACGGTCCTTGCCCTCTTTGGGAATCAATGTCACTGCCGCTAATAAGGCGTCTCTACCCAACTCCCCTTGCTTCCCTATACCATTCCACAACTGACACAACCGCGGAATCAGGGACTCTTTAAACTTTTTTTAACTTATAACAAACTTTATTTGCAAGATTGTACATAATACATGAAAAGCATTGGTATACATGTTTAACATCTTACAGAAGGTATTCCGTATTCAAAGAACATGATACACATATATTTCTATCATGTAGTTAGTTCTGTAGGTTCATATATAATCTGTACACTTTCATACTCATTTTTAGTAAGTATCAGGATAAGCACCATTTATGTGCATGTCATAGACTCTTGTAACCATCTATCCCATATTCTGTTATACTTGTTTGGACAACCTCTGTTAATATAGAGGAATTTTTTATATGGAAGGGTTGTGTTAATTTCTCTTTTCCAGTCCACCAATTGAGGGGGTTCGGATCTCATCCATTGTCTGGCAATGATTTTCCTAGCTGAAAATAAAGTTTCATGTAGGAATATTAATGTGAATTTGTCTAGTACATCTGGAAAAATTCCCAGTAGGCATTGCTTTGGGTCAAGAGTTAATGGGGACCCCATGTCGTCATGCAAGAAGGTAACTATTTGTTTCCAGTAATCTTGTATCTTCTGACAAGACCATATAAGGTGAAAGAATGTGCCTGTTTCAGTTCCACACATTGGACATGTGATGGATTGACTTCTTTTATACCTAGCTACCCTAAGAGGGGTGAGGTATGCACGATGAAGTATAAAGATTTGGGACAGTCTGTCTGAAAGTTTGGGTGAAACCAACTTGCATGTTTCCAGGGCCTCCTCCCACTCTTCATCTTCCATCCTCCCAACCTCCCTCTCCCATCTTGGTTTCAACGCGTAAGCTAATTTTGCAGAGGTAGGGGCGGATAGCATGTTGTAAAAACAGGAAATGAGTTTTTTTGAGTCTGTATCCTTGACTATGGCTATAATAGAATTAGGAGTGGGCTGAGGAAGACCCCGTGAAAACTGCGTTTGGATCGCATGGTGGATCTGGAGATAACAAAAAAACATTTGATTCGGAATCTGGAACTCCATCTTAAGTGCCTCAAACGTTTTAAAAGTTCCATTTGTGAACAGATGGTGTAAATAGTATATGCCCTTGGCTGCCCATAAGTCTGAGTTCTGGACTCCATTAAGTTCCTGCAGCTTATTATTATGACAAAGTGGTGTATAGTCATTAAATGATGGTGTCTCTAGTTTAGAAGAAGCTAATTCCCATATGCGTCTATAGTGATATAGCAAGGAATGTCTATAATCTTTTGACTGTGTGTTCCCTACACCCACCGCTATCCCGTTTATTGGGTCCCCAGAATGCTGAACCCAACGGGGGCTCAGCAGAATGAGAAAGTGTTCCTTGTCAGTTTTGTCAATGTGAAATAGTTTGGATAGCTGTGATGCTATATAGTAATGGTTAAAATCAGGTAGTGCTGTTCCACCCATGTCCGTTGAGCTTTTAAGTGTTTGCCATGAGAGTTTGTGTCTAGATTTCCCCCATACAAATGGTTTAAGTAGTGTTTCTAATAGTTTAAAATACTTAAGGGGTAAATATACTGGAGTGTGCCATAGGACGTACAGTACCTTAGGCAGTAGTACCATCTTATTAAATTGACTCGGCCCCATACACCTAAAGGGAGGCGGGACCAGACTTGGATCTTAGATTTAATTAGGGAGTATAATGGTTCGACATTCAAGGAAATATAGTCTACTGGATTCTTGGATATTTTAACGCCAAGGTATTTTATTATATCCACCCGTTGAAGGGGTAAATTAGCCTGTGATTCTGTAGGTGGAAAACTATCAATTGGTAATATCTGTGATTTACCCCAATTAATCCTCAAGCCAGAGAATGTCCCAAATTGCTCAATTACGTTAAGAGCTGTGTGTAGAGAGAGGCCTGGGTCTGCCAGGTAGAGGAGGGTGTCATCTGCATATAGGCTAATTTTCTCGGTAAGGGATCCGAATGTCAAACCTATTATCTCCTGGTTAGTACGGATGGACACGGCGAGGGGTTCCGATGCCAGAGCATACAGCAAAGGCGAGAGCGGGCATCCCTGTCACGTACCTCTGCTTAGGCCAAATTCCCGAGAGGGGCATCCATTAGCCACCACTCGGGCAGTTGGTTGCTGATATAACAGTTGCACCCATCTAATAAATTTGGGCCCAAATCCGTATCCCTCCATGCATCTCCAGAGATATCTCCATTCAACCGAATCAAATGCCTTGGCTGTATCTAATGTTACTATCACTCTTGTGCCCACATTATCATGCTTGGCCTGGAGATTGATAAATAACTTCCTTAAATTAAAGGAAGTGTTACGGCCAGGCATAAACCCTGACTGATCTACATGTATAAGGGATAGTATTACTTGGTTTAGACGTTTGGAGAGTACTTTGGCTAATATTTTAACATCTACTTGGAGTAAAGATATGGGGCGGTATGACTCAGGGTATCCTAAATCTTTGCCTGGTTTGGGTACAAGTACTATCGTGGCCTCTCTCATGGATGCAGGTAGTGTTGAGGTTTCAAACATGGTGTTGTACAGAGTCAGCAGTTTGCGTGTAAGTATCTCAGAAAAGTGTGCATAAAATTCAATGGGCAAACCATCAGACCCCGGGGATTTGGACCTAGTAAAGTCTGCAATAGCAATCTTTATTTCCTCCACCGTGAGGGGTGCCTCAAGAAGTTCGACTTGACCCTCTGAGAGTTGTGGAAGTATGATGCTGCTCAAAAACTGATCCATTATTGTCGTATCCTCCGAGACCGTCGATGTGTAAAGTTCTGTAAAAAAGTCTCTAAACTTGGAGGACACGACAAGAGGATCCGTGATCGGCTGTCTATCCTTATCATGAAGCGTAATTACGATTGGGGGTTTGTCTTCACTATGAACAAGATATGCAAGCAATTTACCTGCTTTTTCTCCATGTTCGAACCACCGCTGTCTATTGAAGAATCATTTCTGCTTGGCTTTTACATATTGCATCTGAGACACCACTCTTGTCTGTAGTTTAAGAGTATTGGCATTTGTTGTGGATGGGTCAGCTATATATGCTTGTTCTGAAGAGGATAGTTCTATGATTGCTTTATCTAAGGCTTCCGCGGAGTTTGTTTTAATCTGATTGATGCGTGAGGTCAGGACAGCTCGGACATGCAACTTAAACGTATCCCACACTACTGGCGCGGGAGCAGAATGTTCATTGTCCGTAAAAAAACAAGTCCATTCCACCTCAAGCATATCATCTTCTGGCAGCAAGGACAACCAAAATGGGTTCAAGCGCCAGGGCCACTTCTGCTTGGCTAGGGGCACGCTGAGAGTAATTGAGTAAAGGCTATGATCAGACAACAGCCTAGGTCCAAAGGACACTGTCAATAATCTAGGTAAAAGTTGTTTAGATGTCAGAATGAAATCTATTCGGGACATCAAGTTATGTGTGGAGAAGAAACATGAATAAGCCTTGGTATGTGGAAATTTATGTCTCTATGTATCAATTAGATGAATGGATGAGGTTATTTTATGTAGTTTAGTGTCATTTGTCCTCATTGCAGCTACTGTCGGTGGGCGGAGTCTGTCTAGGGCATCATTCATTGTGGAATTAAAATCCCCCATCCAGACTGCTTGCACTGTGGGGTATCTTGCCATGAAGGAGACACCCTCTAGTATTATAGTAATAGCAAATGGAGGGGGGACATAGAAGGCTAAGATTAGGAAGGGTTCTCCGTATAGTTTAGCAGATATAAAAACATATCTGCCCTGAGGGTCTATGCATATCTCTCCTGGCTCAAAGTGTATGGATTTTGCAATTAAAATAGATACACCTCTTGAATGGGATGAAAACGTTGAATGAAATGCCCATCCTACCCAGGGGCGACGTAGGGCCATCTGTAGCTTGCCATCTATATGGGTCTCCACCAATGCTATTACATCAGCCCTCTGTTTCTTAAGGAATGTGAAGGTTGCCGACCTCTTAAGCGGTGACGCAAGCCCCTCACATTCCAAGTAAGGAATTTTATAGGCGCCATATGGAGTTCTCACAGATCATTTTCAGTATTAAGGTGTGTATCCTGAGTCTCACCGATACCTTTATACAAGAATTATGAATGTATATGTACAGTACTACAAAATATAACAGCAGAGGCAAATTTTCAATATTATTCAAAAACTATATTGATTCGAAAAGTGTAAACATAGTACTTCTTGCATTTTAAAAAGTAACTTAAACATTTTCCCTCCCCTCTCCCTCCCAGCCCTGCACTGACCCAAACCTGTGCGGGCATACTTCCCAAACAAAACTGAAATCCGGGAAAAAACAGTCAGCTTCATCAGAAGAAAAAGGAAAAACCAGGGTAGCCGTTGGGTTTTAGAACCCGGGGTAAACATATCCCACAAAATCATATGTAAAGAAAATAGTGCCATGTGTTCTCTGGGATAGATAAATGCGTGTAATTGTAGTTGAACGGCTTCATTCCAGGTTCGGTGACTGATTTCCCTAAAGGTGCGTGGGGCAAAGTCACGCTGCACCATACATATGTTCTGTAGGACTATTGCTGACCCGAGGCTCCGGTCATGAAAATAATAAATGATAGTATATAGTTTCTCCTGAGGTATTAAGAGCAAAGTCTCTCATGTTGTAAGAAAAGAGGTCTGCGGTCCCCTGCCACAATCCACGGCCATGTGCTGTGTGTATTGGGTTATTCATTCTCTTTCCCGTTATCTCGGCGCTCCAGCCAGGCAATGGTATCTTCAGGGGTTTCAAAGAAAACGGCTCGGCCATCATCCTCCACACGAAGACGTGCGGGAAATAACATTGAGTATTTAAGATTTTTGATGCGTAAGCGCCTCTTGGCTTCGGTGAAGTTTTGTCTGCACTTCTGTACTTCAGTGGAAAAATCAGGGAAGATGGCTACCTTGACATTGTCAATGGGTATATTACCTTTCAACCTTGCCATGCGCAGCGTTGCGTCGCGGTCTTTGTAATTTAGCAGTTTGGCGATAAATGTTCGGGGTGGGGCGCCCTGTGGTGGTGGCCTAGCGGGCATACGATGTGCTCTTTCGACAGCAAACGTGGGCGAAAAGGCCTCCCTGCCATACGTTGTAATTAGTAATTGTTCCAGGAATGTGGTGGGGTCTTTCCCCTCCGTCCCCTCTGGTAGGCCAATGAAGCGGAGGTTGCACCTACGAAGCCTGTTCTCCATGTCATCCTGCTTTGCCAGGAGTTGATTAATCTGGTATTGCATGCGTTCAGAGGTAGTCTGTAATGGCGGGATCGCATCCTCCACCTCTCCTAGTCTGGTCTCACATGTCTTAACTCGCTCCTTAAGCTTATGCAGGTCTTGTCGGACCAGGGAGACATCTACCTTCACCTCCTCAATTTTGGTCGTGAGGGCGGCCTGGAGTGCAGAGATGGCTTCCAGCACTCTATCTGTGTCTGCGCCCGCCACCTCCCTCCCCCCTGATGCGGTGCCGCCATCCTCCCCCAGGCCATCTTTAACCTGTCGGCGGTACTTATCAAGTTTGGCAGCTGCGTCGGTCTTGGGTTTCGTCGGAGCCATAACTGTTAATAACTGTTAATACTTTTAAGTCCTCATTTTTATCTCTGCCCAACAGAGGGTTGAACAATTCCTTCATTATAGCGAATAGATCTTCCCCTCTTCCCTCTGGTAGTGCTCTAATTCTAATGCCGCGTACACACGGTCGGACTTTTCAGCTACAAAAGTCCGACAGCCTGTCCGACAGACTTTCGACGGACTTTTGGCGGACTTTCGACGGACTTGCGGCGGACTTTCTAACGAACAGACTTGCCTACACACGATCACACAAAAGTCCGTCGAATTCTTACGTGATGACGTACACCGGACTAAAATAAGGAAGTTCATAGCCAGTAGCCAATAGCTGCCCTAGCGTGGGTCTTTGTCCGTCGGACTAGCATACAGACGAGCGGATTTTTCGACCGGACTCGAGTCCGTCGGAAAGATTTGAAGCATGTTTCAAATCTAAAGTACATCGGATTTGAGGCTAAAAAAGTCATTTGAAAGCCTGGAGAAGCCCACACACGATCGGATTACCAGCCAGCTTTAGTCCGTCAGCGTCCGTTGGACTTTTGTGGACGAAAAGTTCGACCGTGTGTACGCGGCATTAGATTCTGTCTTCTATTCTGGTTCTCTTGTTCTTCCAGCTTCAGCATTAGCTCCCGCTGACCCACCTGGAGATCTTGGATTTGGGTTTTTAGCTCTTCTATCTTAACCGTGTGTTGTTCAGTTACTTCCTCCACCACTTCCACCCTTTTTAACAGATACCCCATGTCTGTTCTTAAATTAAGGACCTCTGCCTTTAACACTTTTTCTAGTTTCACGAACATTTTTGTTGGTAATACCTCTACACCAGGCTCCGAACTGAAGTCCAGGTTATGTTCCGGGGAGGAACTACCTCTCGGGGTCCCCCCTACAGCTCCTTTGTTTTTCAGGGGTTCTTTCTTTTTATCTTTGGCACTTTGTTGTTTATTCTCCACCACTGGGCTTTTCACTTGGGGGTCTTTTAAGTATTTTTGAATGGTGCTGGTGTTTAAACTGTCTCTTGCCTTTTTGGGTTCTGATGCTTTATTGGAGCGGCTTTTCATATTCACCTCCCACTCTCCTCAGCTCTCCTCTGCTTCACCTGCTTCTGATACCAAATATTCAGCCTCACTTTTATTACTTCTCCTATGACCTCCACCATACAGATTATATTTGTTCAGACCAAAAAATAGTCCTACCTTAGTCCAAGTTCTGGTCGGGGGTCATCCGCATACCCGGAGGGTTACTCCTGCTGGTTTAGTTTAAGGCTTTACTCTGGTATAGCTCCCCGCTTTTGATACCCTTCTGTTTGTGGGATTCCTTGTAACAGCTGGTGAGAAGTGTTCTGAACGCCGCTTCAGATGCTGTGTTTTCCCAGCACTTCCTCCTCTGGCCGTCCTTCTGGTAGCCAGGCTGTTGTCTCTGTGTTCGGTTGCGTCCGTCACCCGAACTGCCAGTATGGGGGGGAAGATGAAAGTCGGGTAGGGGGGATCGCCAGAGCGAGGGGGGGGGCGCAGGCCGGGGGGGGGATTCCTCACAAGACCACGCTCCTGGGGACCGTCACCGCTACCATCAGCCGCTACTCCCGCACACCGCTCCTTCCGTTATCAGCTGCACTCGTTCTGCTAGGCGGGGGTAAAACAGCTTCCTACCGCCCAGTCTGTTGGTACGCACGGCTCTTTCCCTTCAGGCTCGGGTCGCCCGTCTCTGGCTTTGGCTTGGTATGCAGCATTACCGAAGATAGCGCTGGCTCTCACCCCTCGCTGCCTCGCCGTCTTTCATTGCCGCCAGTCGGGTCCGACGCTTCCTCCTCTGCCCTGCTGGAAGGCCCCTCCCCTACACCTGTGCACGTCACATCCTCTAACCTCCCGCTAGTTACAGCAAGAGCCCCGCAAGTCTACAGCAAGAGCCCCTCAAGTCTAAAGCAAGAGCCCCGCTAGTTACAGCAAGAGCCCCGCAAGTCTACAGCAAGAGCCCCTCAAGTCTAAAGCAAGAGCCCCGCTAGTTACAGCAAGAGCCCCGCAAGTCTACAGCAAGAGCCCCGCAAGTCTACAGCGAGAGCCCCGCAAGTCTATAGCAAGAGTCCCACAAGTCTATAGCAAGAGCCCCGCAAGTCTATAGCAAGAGCCCTGCAAGTCTATAGCAAGAGCCCTGCAAGTCTATAGCAAGAGCCCTGCAAGTCTGCAGCAAGAGCCCCGCAAGTCTATAGCAAGAGCCCTGCAAGTCTATAGCAAGAGTCCCGCAAGTCTACAGTCAGAGCCCCACAAGTCTATAGCAAGAGCCCTGCAAGTCTATAGCAAGAGCCCCCGCAAGTCTATAGCAAGAGCCCCATAAGTCTAAAGCACGAGCCCCGTAAGTCTGCAGCAAGAGCCCTGCAAATCTATAGCAAGAGTTATGCAAGTCTCCATTTTTGGCAAGAAAAATGAAGCAAGCAGCGCAAATCTATAATCCCACAATCTGGTGATAGTGAACCCACTGCTATTAACCTAATACCTTACTGTACACATGTGAAATACATTCAATCCAACAATCAATCATACATAATGATAAACTCTGTGTCATTGCATAAAATAATTCTTCTATCATACAAAAATGATTTGTTTCTATGAAACAAACAATTAAAGTGCAAATGCTGTTAAAAAGAAAAAAAGAGTGCAAAACAAAAAATGGTGTCCTTAGTGCAAGAAAATATTATTCATTAGTAAAGTGCATGCATCAAAAATTCATGTGTGTTCAAAATATGTGTTCAAAATATTTGCAGTCCATGTTGCAATCCCAGGAAAAATCCAAGATTATTGTTATGACTTTCTTGGATTTTTCCTGGGATTTCAAGATGGACTTCAAATATGTTGAACACATATGAATCTTTGATGCATGCACATAACTAATGAATCATATTTTCTTGCACTAAGCACTTTTTGTTCACTGTGTCAGCACACAGTTTTTTCTTTTGCACTTTTTTTTAACAGAATTTGCACTTTGTTTTGTTTCATAGAAACAAATTATTTTTGTATGATAGATTAATTATTTTATACAATGACACAGAGTTTATCATTATACAGGATTGTTGGATTGAATGCATTTCACATGTGTAGAGTAAGGGATTAGGTTATAGCAGTGGGTTCACTATCACCAGATTGTGGGACTTTTTTCTTGCCAATGAACTGGTAATCATAGGCATGTGCAGGGGGTGTGCCAGGTGTGCCTGGGCACACCCTAATCACCCCAAGCATATTAGCATTATCGCTCTGTGTGCAGGCAGGGAGATGGGAAATATCTCCCTCTGACCAGTTCTGCCAATCATGAAGTGCTACCGTACTTCTCTTTCACTGTACCGGCTCTACCATAAGAGTGCGTGTCTGTATGTATGTATATATCACACACACATATACACACATATATACACATGTATGTGTGCTTGTTCTTTGGTGTGCGCACCCTAATGCAATAGGCTACACACACCTATGCTGGTGATTTACCGGTACTTAGGTAGCAGCAATCTTATTTAATCCCTTGAACTTCCATTAATATCTTTGGCATTTGTTTTTCTTGTCATTTGTCAAAGTGTCCGTTTTTATCTGGTCTATTCACTTATAAGTGAAGAGAGGTGAATTGTAGTGGCTGAAGTAGGAAAAAAAACAAAAACAAAGCTCTCATTAAAATAGTATTAGTTCAGCTTTTTTGGCCTATATTTTACCCTTTCCCCACAAAATGTACCTTAGTTCACTGAATCGTACATTAAAACAAAACGGATCTTTATAAAAACATTTCATAAAATATTTGAAAAAAAATCAATACATAATACTGAATTACATCTTAGTTATTTTTTATTAGGGTGAACATTTAACAAAACATAAAAAAGAACATTTATAATATGAAAAAGAACATTCTCAAAATCAATAAAAATGATACAATAAAAAAAAAAAGAAAAAAAACACAAAACAAAAATTGCAGTAAGATGCGATACTATGTGAAACAGTGATGTCGTGCACTAATTCAAGAAGCTGAGCAGCAAAAATAGACAAATATGCACGAATGCCTATCCCTAATTTTTTTTTAAAAAACACAACACAAAACAAAAATTGCCGTAATACGCGATAATATGCGATACTATGTGAAACAGTGATGTCGTGCACTAATTCAAGAAGCTAAACAGTAGAAAGACAAATATGCATAAATGACTATCCCTAATTTAAAAAAACAAAAAAATACAATAATATGCGATAATATGTGAAACAGTGATAAAAGTGATTTAATCAAAAGCAGGTATTCATCTGATTTTACATAAAAAACAATAAAATAAGTCCCAAATAATAAAGTGCATGTGCATCAAAATGTAATGAGATGTGAAGATCACATGCTCAAAAAACAGTTCTTGAAAGTTGTGAACACAATTGTTCCCACCATCTAGGCATCCACCAGGAGTGTTCCCTATCAACTCACCTTAAACAAAGACCACAACAGCTCTAGTGGCGCTTTGGTATACAAATCCTAATGGCAGTTCACGTTCCACTCTCCTCTCCTCACCTGCATCGAAATCCACAGCTGGTCTGATAAGGCTTTAATATATGGATCTTTTATTGAAAATCACACTCCACTCTCCTCTCCTAAAAGCGCCACTAGACCTGTTGTGGTCTTTGTTTAACCACTTGCCGCCCGCCCACCGTCAAATGACGGCGGGGTGGTGCGTCACTTGTTCTGGGTGGACGTCATATGACGGCGCCCAGAACAGCCGCTCTCGTGCCCCCGGTTGCTAGGACATGGTGCGACTCCGATCTCTGTAAAGATACGCGGCTCTTTAACCATGTGATCGGCTGTGTCCAATTACAGCCGGTCACATGTAAACACGGAGATGCCGGTAATCGGCTCTCCTCTCCTCACACTGACAGAGTGTGAGGAGAGGAGAGTCAGTCAGCGGTATCTCCTCACAGAGGACATCTAGGCATGTAATCAGGGCACTGATAATCAGTGCCCTGATTACAATAAAGAGCCCACAGTGCCAGCAGTGTGCCCACCAGTGCCAGCAGTGAGTGCTCACCAGTGCCAGTGCTGGCTATCACTGCTGCCCATCAATACCTATCACTGCTGCCCATCAATGTCCATCAGTGCCTATCAGTGCTGCTTATCCGTGTTGCCTATCTTTGCCCACCAGTGCCGCTTATCTGTGCCCATCAGTGCCACCCACTAGTACCCGTCAGTGCCCACCAGTGCCGCCTATCATTGCTCATCAGTGCCACATATCAGTGCCACCTATCAGTGCCCATAAGTGTGGCATATTCGTGCCTCCTCATCAGTGCCACCTAATCAGTGCCCATAGGCACATATATCTGCAGTGTTTTTTTATCTCTGTCCAAAGCCCTAAGTCCTGTGTCTTTCTGCTACTCTGTTCTTCTGTTATCAGCATGATAACTTCTGACAAGTTCTCTAACACATAAGATAAAACCAGCCTGAAATTTGTGTTGGGGCGGGTGCTATAAATAGATTAGCAGAGAGCTGTTCTATTCACAGCACAGCTCTGCAAGTCTCTGCCTATGTCGAGGGGGGGTGTGTGCCTTTCCTCCAATCAGCTGTCACACAGTGTATGCCCAGACTTCACTTCCACTTCTGGAACAGGAAGAGCATTTCTCTAACATGATGTGCACATTCTAAAGAATATAGCAACTTGAAAACAGCAGATATACATGTAAAACTTATGTATGGAGATTTGTTTCATCTCTGCGTATCATCTGAGGCTGTTCACTTCACTGGGTATAGGAGAGGGTTTACATCCACTTTAAGCCTGTTTCTGTGTGAACCTGTACAGTGAAGCTTGCATGGAGTTGCTGTCCATGGTGCTGAACGAAATGTTTCAGAAGATACAGTAACAAATCAAACATTTCCTCCCATTAGCAGATACAGTAATAACTCGGATTGCGAGTAACGCGGTTAACGAGCGTTTCGGCATAGGAGCTATTATTTTTTTAAATCCTGACACGGTTTGCAAGTGTTGTCTCTCAAAACTAGCAGGATTCAAGCCTCTGCGGTGTGCAGTACCACATTTGGCCAGAGGTGCGGGGGCACCGGTGACATTTCGAGCCGCTCGGATGCACTCGAATGCACTCAAATGCACTTGGAGACACTCGGAAACACTCCATTCCCGAGCCTCTCTGAGTGTTTCCGAGTGCATCCGATCCGTTTCCGAGTGTCTCCGGCGCCCCCCCCCCACCTCTGGCCACATGTGGTACTGAATACCATAAAAGTCAATGTGGAAAGAATTATCTGAGTTTCCATTGACTTCTATAGGGAAACTTGCTTTGATATATGAGTGCTTTGCATTACAAGCATTCTTCTGGAACTAATTATGCTTGTAATCCAAGGTTCCACTGTACTTAAAGTGTTACTAAACCCACAACAGCAAAATCAGTCTGTATATGCAGTAGATCATCTATTCCCTGATAGTACAGAGCCTTTGGAGTCACTCTGCACATGCTCAGTTTGGTGTGTATTGCTAGAGAGATTTTTTTTTTTCTTCGGAGACTGCATGTGATTAGCACAGAGCCAATCACCACTGTCCAGACAGAGGGTCAGGGGTCCTGCAGCCTCATAGGACAGTCGGAAGAAAATGAAAACTCCTCCTACAAGCTTTAACCAGACGCTGATGGAAGTCATGGGACTGCTATATACTGCTGATGAGAAAAAGTATTTAGCAGTTTATATTTACTAAAACGATTGCATTTCCATGTTCGGTGTACTGTGGGAGACCAGATATAGTGAATGCAGGCTCCTGGGTTTAGTAACACTTTAGGAGCCACTTTATTGGGGAACCATTGAATGAACCATGGGTTCATTCATTCAAGTAGCCAAATAGTGAATCATGTAGTTGCTATTTAATCATGTGGTTGCTATTTAATACATAAGACATGTGGACATAATAAGAAGCTGTAGATGTTTTCATACAAATTATTAGGATAGGGAAGATTTGTGGTCTATGTGACTTTGGGCAGATGTGGAAATTTGAAGATTCTCAGTACCCTTGACCTCCTTGGATTTCAGTCAATGACCTTAAAACCAAAAAAAATATTGATCTCCATGCTTGAGGGCAAACAAAAAAAAAAATCTGTTTAATGAGAGGGGTCAGAGGACAACAACCAGACTTTTTCGGGCTGGCACACAACTACTCAACTGTCCCCATCCCTTACAATAGTGGAGGACATTCGGGAATGCATAACTTTATAGTGTGACCAAACCTTGATGAGGACAGGGAGTTTGGGATCACCAAAATTGGACTGAAGATTGGAAACATGTCCCCAGGTCTGGAGAACTGTGACCTTAGTTGTGACATATAGAGTCAGCTGTAAAAAGAGAATTTAAGAGAGGCCAAGATTTAAAATCTCACCGGTAAAGTTAAATAACACCAGTATATAGGCAATTATTGTATGCTTTTGTTACTATGGTTGTAAAAGCTCAAGGTTTTTTTACCTTCATGTAGTCTATGCATGAAGGTAAAGAAAACCTTCTGTGTGCAGCAGCCCCCCTAAAACTTACCTGAGCCCCATCTTAATCCCTTTGCTCCTGCTACTGTTAATCACAGCCAGTGAGCCAATGAGGAGAGAGCAGGGGTGGAGCCGACCTGTGTCCTGTGTGTCCACACACACGGAGCAGTGGCTCGGGAGCGAGCCAGCTTGGGTGCCCCCATAGCAAGCTGCTTGCTATGGGGGAACTAGGCAGGAGGGAGTGACCTGGAGTGCCAGCGGGGACCCAAGAAGAGAAGGATTGGGGCTGCTCTGTGCAAATCCACTACACAGTGCAGCCCCAATATAACATGTTTGTTATTTAAAAAACAACAAACCTTTAATATCACTTTAAAGCAAAACTAAACTCTCTCAATTAACATTAACTATTTTTAATCCTTATGTTGCTAGCATGAGTAAATGCAGGGGGGGGGTATATCATACTTACTTGCTTTAATCTTTTTTTTTACATTCCCAAGAGTCTTCCTGGGCATTTTTTTTTCTTTCACCTGGAGGAAGGGAGGAGGGGCTTTCTCAGCTAATCACACCCTCCTACCTGCATGCCTGAGTGAAGGACAGTTGGATTCCAAGAAGTAAATGCCACATGAATCATCTAGCCTTACTTGGCTAGAAATGCTAGAGGGTATGCTATAATGCTCTATTGTAAACCTGTACTGTTGGTTTGTATGACAATAAAACTTTTGTAAAAGAAATGCTAGAGGGTGTTTTTCAAAGTGATTTCTCATCCAAATAATGGATGGATGGGTGAATTTGTGTTGAATATTAAAAATGAACTAAATGGTGTTTTCAGTTTGTGGTGCTCAACAACAGTTTAGTTCCGCTTTAAACTGGAGCAGTACCATCGCACTAGAGGTTACAAGTTAGAAATTGGCTCACTACAGCTGAGGGTACCTCCTATTGCTAAGTAGATATATGAGATGTGTCTAAAAAGTTTGTTGAATGGTCCGATATCTCAACAGCAACATGGGCCAGGTGCACACAACATGCACATGGCTATCCAGAGACACGTCAAGAAGCACGACCTAGCCTGGAGTAAATATGACCATCAGGGTAAACCCGTTGGTGGCAGTCGAACGTAGTCCGTGTGAGATGTAGGGTCACAGTGCAATGGAGCAACTAGTGGACATCAAGTTCTGCAAGTGTACGGGACTGTGTTGCCATGGCTTTTTGTAGTGATTTTATAGCACTAATATGGATTAGGAGCTAAGCAGAGGACACAATATGATATACAGGAAGTTGGGGGGAAGAGTTTAGGATTTTAAAAGAAGCATGTGGTCAGACAAAGAAAGTTTTGGGTTGGAAAGGACCATGAAGGACGTTACATCTTGATTCCATCTCTCAGTTGAGTAACTGTTTTGTTTTATTATTGCATACGGACCCGTGATGATGCCCTGTGGGAGGGGGAAACGTTGACACTATTTCCGGGATTACTGACATCACTTCTGGTCGTTTGGAACGCATGTTTGGAACGCTCGTTTGGAATACACGCCAGAAACGACCATTTTATACGATCTGCTCCATGCTTGATGCTTGTTTAATCCCATTTTTTTGTAGTTACCCATCTTTTGTTCAAATAAACCCTTTTTTATGGTACTATTAGTTCAATTTTTTTGCTTCTGGGTACGTGTTTGTCTGGCTGAAACCCTTCACCAAGGATCCCTGAATCTGATGACCTGACGTCTTATTCACCATTTCAAAGACATCCATACCAAGTCTTAAGTGGCCCACCAGACTGAAAAGCTGGGGGTCATGTGGATTTGGTGAGTGGGGATACATAAGGGGGTGTTGTGCACCTGAATCTTCTGAATCACCTTTCTTCCCTTCACTTTGGATTGGAGCACCTTGAGTCACCTTTTTTTGGACTTTGTGTTGTTTTAATATTTTAGTTCCTATTTCACTTATATATTGTGTTTGCGAGCGCTATTTTTATATATTTCACTACAGAAGTCTAAGCTTCCTTGGCTTTTACCGGAAGAACCTTTAAAAGACAAAAGCAAAGCAGGAACGGAGCAGAAAATGTGTTTACAACTGGTTCAAACGCTTTCACAACAGGAAGGAAACTACTAACGATGAGCCGCGTTCGGGTCAGCCGTCGACAAGCAGAACCCCAAGTGGCAATCGATGGAATGGTGTTCACCATCAAAAAGAGTCACCTTCAAAATTCCAAGGTTTAGACAATGTTGATCGTCTTCTTCGACATCAATGGCATTAGGAATTTATACCTACGGTTCAAAACGTGAATGCCACATTCTACAAGGAAGTTTTGAAACGGCTGCTACAACGCATCTGCCATCTTCGGTCAGAGTTGCACAGGACTGGGACAGTGTATGTCGCGGCACGATAACACGCCTGCGCACTGTGCGATCCGTGTGCATCAATTCTTGGCTCAGCTAGGTGTACCTGTTCTCGATCATCCACCGTACTCCCCTGATCTGGCACCTGCGGACTTCTTTCTGTTTCCCCGCCTGCAGAGCGTCATGAAAGGCGCACATTTTGCGGAAGTGGCGGTAATCCAAGAATGTGTGACAGCAGTTCTGCAAACGATTCCTAAAGAGGCCTTTGCTGACAGTTTCTAGAAGCTTAATGAATGTTGCCAAAACTGTGTTGTGAAGGATGGTGATTATTTTGAAGGCCAATAAAGTCAGTTGTTTGTATCTTCTGGTTTCTTTCTTTTCTGATACCATTCACTGAACTTCTTAGACACACCTCGTAAAAGAGACCAATTAATGTAGTTCTGTAATCTGTGATACATAATTAAATGTATTTTTGTTAAATACGAGCAGTGTGTATTTGTGAATAGTGAATGCAACCTATCCTGTACAGAAGGGCTTGGGTGTGAGGGGAAGAAGCAGTACAAGGTGCCAGTCAGTTCTTGAGCTGACAAGAAGAATTTTAATAGAAGCAGAGAGCACAGGGACAGAGAGATGAGCTGATCATTGTGCCACTTTTCTTTTCACTGTCCAGTCACAGGCTGGAAGTGATTTCAGAATGACCTGGACTTAGAAGAAGTGGGTTGAACAATGCTGGAGTGGTACCCGGTGTGGTCTTCTGTTCCTGTAGCTCATCTGCTTCAAGGTTCGATGTGTTGTGCATTTAGAGATAGTATTCTGCATACCTTGGTTGTAACAAGTGGTTATTTGAGTTACTGTTGTCTTTCTATCATCTGGAACCAGTCTGCCCATTCTCCTCTGACGTCAACAAAGCATTTTCCTCCACACAACTGCCGCTCACTGGATATTTTCTCTTTTTCGGACCAGTCTCTGTAAACCCGAGAGATGGTTGTGTGTGAAAGTCCCAGTAGATCAGTGTTTTTTTAAATACTTAGACCAGCTCGTCTGGCACCAACAACCATGCCACGTTCAAACTCACTTAAAACCCCTTTCTTCCCCATTATGCTGCTCGGTTTGAACTTCAGCAAGTCGTCTTCCCCACGTTTAGATGCCTAAATGCATTGAGTTGCCGCCATGTGATTGGCTGATTAGCAATTTGTGTTACCAAGCAATTGAACAGGTGTACCTAATAAAGTGGCCGTTGAGTGTATATATACATGATATCCTCCAAAAGAAAAGAGAAAAACCTCAACTTTGAGGCTGTTTTTGGAGCAGCTGCGCTAGATGCCATCCCATCGTTTTCCTGAAGGTGACAACAGTGTTGTCATCTTATGATTTTATCATCTTCCGGACCGCCCGCCGTCTTTATACGCTTTGACGTTAAATACCGGGGTTATGGCAGCAGATAGCTGCCATAACCCTGGTATTTTCTTAACCACTTCAGCCCCGGAAGAATTTAACCCCTTCCTGACCAGAGCATTTTTAGCGATTCTGTACTGCGTCGCTTTAGCTGACAATTGCGCAGTTGTGCGATGTTGCACCCAAACAAAATTGATGTCCTTTTTTTCCAACAAATAGAGCTTTCTTTTGGTGGTATTTGATCACCTCTGCCGTTTTAATTTTTTGGGCTATAAACAAAAAAAGAGTGACAATTTAAAAAAAACAAACAATATTTTTTTACTTTTTGCTATAATAAATATCCCCAAAAAATATATAAAAAAACAAATTTCTTCCACAGTTTAGGCCGAAATGTATTCTTCTACATATTTTTGGTAAAAAAAAATCGCAATAAATGTATATTGATTGGTTTGCGCAAAAGTTTTACCATCTACGACATAGGGGATAGATTTATGACATTATATTATTAATATTTTTTTCTTAGTAATGGCGGTGATCTGCGATTTTTATCGGGACTGTGACATTATGGCGGACACATCGGACACATTTGATACTATTTTGGGACCATTGTCATTTATACAGCAATCAGAGCTACAAATAGCCACACAGGGGTTAAACATTAGGGGGCGATCAAGGGGTTAAGTGTGTCATAGGGAGTGATTCTAACTGTAGGGGGGATGGGCTCACTACAACATGACAGAGATCACTGCTCCCGATGACAGGGAGCAGTAGATCCCTGTCATGTTGCTAGGCAGAACAGGGAAATGCCTTGTTTACATAGGCATCTCTGCGTTCTGCCTCTCCCCGCCGCAATCGTGTGCCGCTGGTGAACATCGAGTTTGCGGGACCCGCGGGCACACTCATGCGTTGTGCGCAGGCGCGCATGCCCGATAGGCGGCAAATTCAAAGGGATGTACAGGTACGCCCATTTGCCTGCCTGTGCTATTCTGCCGACGTATATGTGTGTGCGGCGGTTGGCAAGTGGTTAATGGCAGGCGGTCCGTGGGTGGTCTGCTTTACAATAAATGTGGTCTCCGTGGCGGATTCGCCGTAAGATCACTTTTATCGGCAGCGGGAGAGGTTGCCACCCCCTCCCACTGCGTCCCAGTCGTCTCTGCTGCTTACTGGAGCCGGCGGTAGCGGCGGAGATGATCCGATCTTTTCCCCTTTGAGGCACTGTGTCGAGTGAGGGAATGATGGCCCCCATACCATTGGATGACGGCAGTGATGTCAAACGTCACTTCTGCCCAATGGCCTTAAAGGGACATTTTTTTTTCTTTTTCATTGCATTTAAAGTGATTGTAACATGTTATACTTACTTCCTCTGTACAGTTGGTTTTGCACACAGCAGCCCCGTTCCTCCTCTTCTGAGGTATCTCTTTGCTGCTCCTAGCTCCTCCCTCCTTTGAGTGCCCCTCAGCCAGCAGCTTGCTACAGGGGGCACCCAAGCCGAGTCAGAGCTCTGTGTATCCATTCAGACACGGAGCCCCGACATGGACCCGCCCCCTCTTTCCCCTGATTGGCTGACTGAATTTGATTGACAGCCACAGGAGCCAATGGAGCCACTGCTGTGTCTCAGCCAATCTGGAGGAGTGTTCTGGATTCCTGAGGGGATCGTGGACATCACTGGAGAGAGAAAGGGCTCAGGTAGGTCATTAGGGGGGTGCTGGGGGGCAGCTACACACAGAAGGTTTTTTACCTTAATGCATAAAATGCATTAAGATAAAAAACCTTCTGCCTTTACAACTCCTTTAAGTGTAAATGTGAGATCTGAGGTCTTTTTGACCCCAGATCTCACATTAAAGAGGTCCTGTCATTTTTTTTTTCTATTAAAAGGGATGTTTACATTCCTTGCAATAGGAATAAAAGTGATCCAATTTTTTTTTTTTTAAAGGGACAGTCTAAAAATAAAAAATAAAAGTAAAAAAAATAAAAAAAATAAAATAAATGTCTGAAGCGCCCGCATATAAAAACAGTGTTCAAACCACACATGTGAGGTATCGCCACGATCGTTAGAGCGAGAGCAATAATTTTAGCAAAAGACCTCCTCTGTAACTCAAAACTGGTAACCTGTAGAAATTTTTCACCTATGGAGATTTTTAAGGGTCAAAGTTTGTCGCCATTCCACGAGCAGGCGCAATTTTGAAACATGACATGTTGGGTATCAATTTACTCTGCGTAATATTATCTTTCACAATATAAAAAAATTGGGCTAACTTTACTGTTTTCTTATTTTTTTATTCAAAAAAGTGTATTTTTTCCAAAAAAAAAATTGCGTTTGTAAGACCGCTGCACAAATACGGTATGACATAAAGTATTGCTACGACCATTCTAAGTAATTTTCTAGCAAAAAAAAAAACTGATTTTAACTTGTAAACAACAAGTTTGAAAAATAATGGTACTAATAAACACCAAAGAATTAAATTACTGAAAATAACTTTTGAAGTTCCTCTAACATGCTAAAGCTTACAGGAGATTTTAGAGATTGGGATTACATATAAGCATTTATGGATACTTCCCTCTAGTTTAGCTCTAAGGCATGAATTCATATTTCAGGTATTGTTTTATAAATGATCTGTATCCAGTTTGTGCAGCGTTTATTTCCTCTAACATCTACGTAAGTGGAGGAATATTCAGTTCTTTCAGCTTTATTTATCTTCTTCAGTGAGTGCAGTTATTTAACGCTTATGGATCAGAGCAATTTCCACAGTTCCCACACATACCTATTGATTTGTCATTAACTACTATGTCAATTTTAATGAAGGAGAAGTGACACATGTTAATTATTTTTTTGGGGGGGTGGAGAGAGAGGGGGTGGAAGGACAAACAAGTCTTTTTTTTTTATCTATTTTGAAGGCAAAAGCTTAAAAATAATGACAAATTTGAGAAAAACACTAAAAAAAAAAAAAACCTATTGCATACAAAGAAACAAAAGCCTTTCTTTTAGTGGTATTGTCTTCCTTTTTTTATCTATTGTATTATTATCTTTACTTTATGCCTATTTTGATGGCAAAAGCTTAATAAATATGCATAGAAAAAATAAGTATTTGTATTTTTGTTGGTGGTATTGTTTTCAAATATTTACTTTATTTCATATCTGTTTTGTTGCATGCAAACAAAAATAGCTCTTTCTTTTAGTGGTATTAGGTATGATCTTCTATTTATTTTATTTGATATTTATTTTGAAGGCAAAAGCTTAAAACATATGAAAAAATATCGCTGAAAAAAAAAATTGTTGCATACAAACACGAATATGTAATTTTTTCAGTGGTAAAAGTATTTTATTTCATATCTATTTGAAGTCAAAAGTTAAAAAAATATGAAAAAGAGTCTGAAAAAAACGGTGGCATGGAAAAAAAAAAAGTATTTTTTAGTGGTATTGTCTTCAAATATTTATCTTATGTCATATCTTATTTTTTTGCATACAAACAAAAATAAGTCTTTCTTTTAGTGGTATTAGGTATGATCTTCAAATATTTATTTTATTTGATATTTATTTTGAAGGCAAAAGTTTAAAAGATATGAAAAAATATTGCTGAAAAAAAAATTGTTGCATACGAACACGAATATGTAATTTTTTTCAGTGTTAAAAATATTTTATTTCATATCTATTTGAAGTCAAAAGTTAAAAAAATCTGAAAAAGTGTCTGAAAAAAACAGTGGCATGGAAAAAAAAAGTATTTTTTAGTGGTGTTGTCTTCAAATATTTATTTTATGTCATATCTTATTTTTTTGCATACAAACAAAAATAAGTCTTTCTTTTAGTAGTATTAGCTTCCAATGTATATTTTATTTGATATCTATTTTGAAAACAAAAGTTTAAATTTTTTTTTAAAAAAACGCTGAAATAATTGTTGCATACACACACTGTATATGTATTTATTTCAGTGGTATTGTCTTGAAAATAATATTTTTTATATCTATTTGAAGGCAAAATCTTACAAAATATGAAATTACACTGAAAGAAAAGTTGCATACAAAAAAGAAAAAAAAAAACGCATAAAAATCTAGCTAATTAATGCGAAAAGGAAAATGAATGTGGTTAACATGGACTTAAAGTGGTTGTAAACCTAGTTACACCACTTTTACCTACAGGTAAGCCTATAATAAGGCCTACCTGTAGGTACTGGAAATATCTTCTAAACCGCACAGGTTTACCATATACGTTTGCACCAACGTCATCGGCGCATGAGCACTGAAGAGTGGGCACAATCGTGTGATTTCTAAGGGGTTTGTGCCATAACCGGCGGCTCCCAAACCCATGAGAGATGATGTTTTAGCCTCAGGAAGGGCGTTCTGTACTTTGCCCGAAAGCTAGCTATTTGGAACATAACATGTAACCTTTGTCTATTTTGGACTCAGAATAGATTGTAAGTGCAGCAATCCTTGTTTGAATTTTCTATATATGACCAGTGGGACGGTCTGACTGTTTTTGCACTCTGCCTAGAACCGTTGTGCTGCTCACTGCACCTATATACACTATATTACCAAAAGTATTGGGACACCTGCCTTTACATACACATGAACCTAAACGGCATCCCAGTCTTAGTCCGTAGGGTTCAATATTGAGTTGGCCCACCCTTTACAGCATTAACAGCTGTGTCTATGGGAATGTTTGACAAATTTTCCTGAAGGTGTTCTATCGGGTTGAGGTCAGGATTTTGTGTAAGCCAATCAAGTTCCTCCACCCCAAACTCGCTCATCCATGTCTTTATGGACCTTACTTTGTGCACTGGTGCGCACTCGTGTTGGAACATGAAGCATTGTCCAAAATGTCTTGGTATGCTGACACCTTAAGAGTTCCCTTCACTGGAACTAAGGGGGCCAAGCCCAGGAAAACAACCCCACATCATAATCTCCCCTCCACCAAATGATTTGGACCAGTGCACAAAGCAGGGTCCATAAAGACATGGATGAGTGAGTTTGGGGTGGAAGAACTTGACTGGCCTGCACAGAGTCTTGACCTTAACCTTACTATGCACAACTTGACCAGATTCTGTGTGCACCAGTTTTACTAAATCTCCCCCAGTGTCTTCCAGCTGCCATAGTGCCACCCAACCTCCCATAGTGGCTCACAGTGCCCTTCAACCTCTCACAGTGCCCCCAGGCTCCCTGTAACGAAACGTCCCACACTCCGCTTGAGTGCTTTCGTCACATACCACTTCCTTCCAGTCTGAATATAGATATCAGATCTTCCAAACACTTACAACCACAAACTAGGCCGTACTCGTTTTGGCTGCTCAACATGTATTGTTTATTGAAACACATGTACAGAGAGGTACACTCCCTATGAGCTTTCAGTCCCCACAAGGCCTGCCAACCTCTCACAGTACCCTTAGGCTTCCTAAGAGCCCTCATTCCCCACAATGCCTGCCAACCTCCTACAGTACCCTTAGGCTTCCTAAGAGCCCTCATTCCCCACAATGCTTGCCAACCTCTCACAGTGCCACCGGGCTCTCTAAGAGCCCTCAGTCTCCACAATGCTTGCCAACCTCTCTGCTTGCCCCCTTGCCCCTTGCAGTGCCCCCTAGATTGCTACAGAGCCTCTGGCCCCCCATAGTGCCACCTGCCGTGTCCCACAGTGCCCTCCAGTCTTCCACATTGCCCCTTCAAAACCTACAGCTTCCCCGAGAGACCCCAAGCCCCCTCCAAAGACCCAGTTCCTCCCACAGTTGTCCCCTACTCCTTCCAGAAACCTAATGCCTTATAGGGCCACCAAGTCTGCTGTAGAGTCCCCTTATTTCCATCTAGTACCTTTATTCCCCCACAGTGACACCCGGCCCCATCCAGAGCCTCCCAGAGCATAGAGTGCGAGTATAAACTTTTTTTTTTTTCTTACCGTTGAGGCATGGAAAGTTTTGGAAGAATTTACCGTTCCCTGGTCTTTATAAGGTTGAGAACCACAGCATTAGAGTACTATCAGGTGCATGAAGAGCACACGGTGTCTATGTACTTTTAGTAAGGCACCAGGACAAGGATAGACTGGATGCCGCAAAAAAAAAAAAAAAGACCTCAGAAAGGTCTGTTGGGGGGATTAATAAGGTTGGACCAAATGTGCCTACAACGCGGTTACTTAAATGGCTGGCGTCAGGCACGCCTGGATGGAGTGAATTCATCTCAGGGTCATTAGAATGAAAGCTCCCGTGTATTCCATCGTGTTCACAACCTGCTTGACTGTCACTGCTTCAGCTCCACGGGGAGCACTAATTGCAACACTTGCAGTACTTTCCTTCATTTCACAGACAGAATGCCGATTTCAACCCACAACTAATTTATCAATGGATGCAGCTCTAAATGGAATGTATTTGCTGTCATGTGCTCGGTTGCAACTGTTGTGATTCTTTAGGAGCTGAACTTTTCCTGTAGATATTATGGGCCTGATTTACTAAGGTTGCACGCTCACTTGCTGAGCCACCAATCTGTAGGGGTGCCTTACCCAGATTTACTAAATACCGACAGCTTTGTACAAGAATCAGACCACTCTGGTCTGATTTACTAAACAGTGAGGAGAAGTGAAATGAAATAAACATCCAACTGTGTGCATGTAAACTACTACTTTCCTCAATAACAAAATCAATATAACATGTATATTTACCAGCCAGACAGACTTGAAAAAAACACTATTTGAAAAAAAAATAGTTGAGTCTGCATTTACATCTTTGATTTTTTGCTTAACCGCTTCAGCCCCGGAAGATTTTACCCCCTTACTGACCAGAGCACTTTTTGCGATTCGGCACTGCGTCGCTTTAACTGACAATTGCGCGGTTGTGCGACGTTGCACCCAAACAAAATTGACGTCCTTTTTTTTCCCACAAATAGAGCTTTCTTTTGGTGGTATTTGATCACCTCTGCGGTTTTTATTTTTTTGCACTATAAACAAAAAAGAGCGACAATTTTGAAAAAAAAAAGCAATATTTTTTACTTTTTGCTATAATAAATATCCCCCAAAAATGTATAAAAAAACATTTTTTTTCCTCAGTTTAGGCCGATACGTATTCTTCTACATATTTTTGGTAAAAAAAATCGCAATAAGCACACGTTGATTGGTTGGGGCAAAAGTTATAGCGTCTACAAAATAGGGGATAGTTTTATGGCATTTTTATTATTAATTTTGTTTTTTTACTAGTAATGGCGGCAATCTGCGATTTTTATCATGACTGCGACATCATGGCGGACACAGAAATCCAAGTAGAGAGTGAGGATCACCGCTCCAGGTGGGTCAGATCAAAGTAAAAGGCATCTCCTTCAGTCTAGAAGTCCAGGTGCTGGCAATGCTGTAGCAGTTAGACATCAAAGAAATCCTGGACAGCCGTACTCCAAAAAATATTTGTTCCACTTTGCTGTGACCTGTATTTTGGATGACACTTTATTGAATAAAGACAAATATTTTTGGAATGCGGCTGTCCAGGATTTCTTTGATGTCTAATCATGGCGGACGCGTCGGACAATTTTGACACATTTTTGGGACCATTGGCATTTTTACAGGGATCAGTGCTATAAAAATGCACTGATTACTGTAAAAATGTCACTGGCAGTGAAGGGGTTAACACTAGGGGGCGATCAAGGGGTTAATTGTGTTCCCTAGTGTGTGTTCTAACTGGAGGGGGGGGGGGGGACTGTGCAGGGGAAGAGATTCTGTAGATCGCCGTTCATACTCTGTATGAACAGACGATCTGTCACTTCTCCCCTCAGAGAACCGGAAACTGTGTGTTTACACACACAAATCCCGGTTCTCCGTGTGCCCCGAGCAATCGCGGGAGCCAGACGGTGATTGCGACCGCTGGGCACTCGCATCAGCTCCGTTGGCGAGCAGGAGGTGCACGCGCCCCTAGTGGCCACAGTGCGAAGCTACGTTATATAACGTTGTTTCGCCCAGCCATTCTGCCGCCGTAAAACTGTGGTGGCTGGTCGGCAAGTGGTTAATGCATTTTCTATTGAAATTAATGGATATGCATCAATGAGCATCTAATTGCATACATTATGGCTAGGGATGAGCTGGGTTCAGATTCGAACCCTTTAGTGGGATAACTAAGTAATGTGCAGTGTGCACGTCAGACACTAGATGGAGATGACCATCATTATTGTCAGTACCGGGACAAGGCCATTCAGGTGCTAAGCTCTGCCCCCCCCCCCCCCCCATTTCCTTCTTGTTTGTTATGTATGAG
Organism: Lithobates septentrionalis; assembly: GCA_037952835.1. Classification (NCBI taxonomy): domain Eukaryota; kingdom Metazoa; phylum Chordata; class Amphibia; order Anura; family Ranidae; genus Lithobates; species Lithobates septentrionalis. The sequence continues at coordinate 1,302,270 of JBBDGP010000083.1, read as the reverse complement.
CTTAAAGTGGTGTTCCGGCCGAAATTATACTTTTTAAATAAAAATACCCCTATAATACACAAGCTTAATGTATTCTAGTAAAGTTAGTCTGTAAACTAAGGTCTGTTTTGTTAGTTTATAGCAGTAGTTTGTTATTTTATAAACTTACAGCAGGCCGCGGCCATCTTAAGTGTGGGCATCTGAAGCCAGACTGTATTTCTTCCTGGACCTCATCCTTGCAGATCTCGCACATGCTCAGTGCAGCACAAGCAGTGTAATAGGTTTTAGGTCAGGTTTCCATAGCAACAGCAGTGTCAGAGGAAGTTGCCGCCCCTTCCCAGAAGGCATTGCAAACAGGAAATGATGCGATGGGCCGCGGCCAGGGAGGAGGAAGTGAAAAATGAATAGCAGATATACAGTAGGTGCTGAGAAAAAAAAAAAAAAATATCCAATTTGTTTACAGTGCACAGTTTAGTGAGGGATGCTGAAGAGTTGTAAAAGTGGGTGGAACTCCACTTTAAGGAATCCACTTAGGAGTTGCTCAACCCGCATCTCCTCCCGGCTCTATCCTCACTGCTCCCAGGGGCTGGGCTTACATAAGAGCCTATCACAATGTTCACTCTCCTGCACTGTGCAGTAAGTCCCAACGTGTTATCAGACTGATAAATAATAAGGGGAATGGCCAGAGGGATTATAGCGGTGCCAGGGAACAATATAGAAGTAGAATATTGAGAGTAAAATTTTAAATGCAGTTTACATCAATTGTACAACGTCAAGTGGAGTAAAATGGGCCAGGTGGAAAAGGCCTTCAAGGCAGAAGCTCAGTTCCTACATGTTTCGCCAAAACATTGGCTTCATCAGGGAATAATATGAGCCTGTTGCAATGGTGAGGATCTATGCACAGAGATACAAAAAATCAAGTAAACAATTGAACAAAGAGAAAACAATAAAGGGCGAACATGTAGTAGAGGTTGGAATAAGTGGCTGGACTGTGTCCCTCTGGCCATTCCCCTTATTATTTATCAAAAAAATGTTTTTGGGATGAGGTGCCGTATCCTATGTAACCTACCTAGCCATACCTTCATCGTGTTATCAGACTCTTATCTTGACATGTTAGTATATGTGAATAATGCACACCTCACTGCCTTCCAAAGACTGGGGAAGTCCAAATGAACTGAAAGCATAGAAGAACACAAAGGGCGCGTAGGCTTAGCGCATTATCCTCAATGAAAGGTTGAGTCCCAGGCGCTAATCACAGGAAAAACCACATAATGCAATATATGTTCAGCTGAACCGTGCTGCTGTCTAATGGCAAAGGATCAGATGATGAAATGCTGAAGACAAAAAGGGTTGACAGTGCTCAGGAACTGAACTAGAATTGATGGCCTGCAGACAGGCTGGGAAAGATCTGGGTCATGTGACAGCTGTATATCGATTAGGAAAAAGGTACTGAGATTTTTGTGTTTATTAAAATAATTATAGTGCCATCATTCACATACAGAAATAGAATGGATCATGTAAATTAAAAAGTGTGTGTTTAGTATCAATGTAATAGATATATTAATGATCACAGAGCTGCATTCATTTGTGCCTTTTATATCTGCCTGGAGTTCATATACCTCCCTCATCTCTAATAATCGTATGTTGCTAGAAAGGGGTCCAAATGAGAAATGCAGTGGATACAATACATGTGTAATACTATTGGGTATATTTTTAAAAAAACTCCATAGCTGTTTGACCGTTGAAAATGCATATAAATGAATTTAACATTTGAATGTTCTCAGGCTACATTCTCTGCCGTTTGAATGTGAGACTGCAGAAACGACCACATTGTGGCCACTAGATGGAGCTATCGAGCATACTCATTTCCTGTGATGATCAGCGCCAACTATTGGCCATAATGTAGTTTTTTTTCCTATTCAGACAAAGAATATAGCCTGAGAACATTCAATTTTGCCCCATTCGCACAGAACAAATTTACACACAGTTCTGATGGATGAACAGCTATGCAGATTTTTTTATATGAATACACCCCTTTGTAAAAATACCATGACTTAAGGTTTACCCCTCCTTGGCAGCTACTGTAATGTACTTGGCAACAAACAGGTTAACTTTCCTTTCATTTCTGTCGTTTTCTCTTCCTCGTCGAATGGCTATCGAAAATCAAACATCATTGAGCATTCATGGAGTTTCACCCGGATTCAGGTGAATGATTCAGATATATCAATATTTACAGCGTATGCCTACACTTTGATTTGCAATAAAATTAGGAGACAGGCTCATTGTTCTACTAATAATTGCAACACTTTGTAAGCTTCTCTTCTTGCAGATCGCAGCCGGCTTTGTGTATTTTTCCTCGCACTCACGCTGTTCGGTAATCAGATGATCTGCATAAGCCTCAACCTTTTTTTAATGTCAAGGCCATTTTACTGATGAGCCATCAGCAATATGTGTGACTGTGCTTCTCATGCGTTTCTCTTTGCTTTTTTTTTTTTTTCTTGGAATGCCGCTGTATATCGGACTAATATGGCAGAATTTTAAAGTGAAGGAGGACGGAATCCTAGGCGCTTGCACTTAAGTAGTTGTAAAGCTCAGACACGATATATGAACAAAGCATATCTCTCTGTAGTGTGTAGTTGTTTCAATTAAGAGCACTAAGTGTCACTTTTATCTGCTGCCTCATTGAAAAATGGTGTGAGTTCCCCCCCCAGAATCCATACCAGACCCCTATCCGAGCACGTAGCCTGGCAGGCCAGGAAAGGGGGACATGACCAGGGAGCACCCCCCTTCCTCCTGAACCATACCAGGCTATATGCCCTCAACATGTGGGGGGTGCTTTAGGGCAGGGGGGCTCTGCCCCCCACCTCCTGTACCATACCACGCCATATGCCCTCAACATGCGGGGGGGGGGTGCTCTGGGGCAGGGGGGGCTCTGCCCCCTACCTCCTGTACCATACCAGGCCATATGCCTTTAAAATGTGGGGGGGTGCTCTGGGGCAGGGGGGGGCTCTGCCCACCCACCTCAAAGCACGATGTCCCCATGTTAATGGGGACAAGAGCCTCTTCCCGACAACCCTGGACTGTGGTTGAGGGGGTCTGTGGGCAGGGGGTTATCAGAAACTGGAAGCCAACCCTGGACTGTGGTTGAGGGGGTCTGTGGGCAGGGGGTTATCAGAAACTGGAAGCCCCCTCTAACAAGGGGGCCCCCAGATCCCGCCCCCCTATGGGAACAAGTATGGGGTACATTGTGCCCCTACCCATTTACTAAAAAAAGAGGCAAATATAAATAAAAACAGTAGACAGGTGTTTAACAATTATTTATTTATTTATTTTTAAAAAAGGAAAAAAAAAATAAAAAAACAATGTCCCTCGATGTAGATTTGCTGCCTGCCAGGACCACCGGACCCCAAAAAACTAAAAAACGCTCCACCGTTAATGAAGGCTGACCGAATACTGCAGGCTCCGCTGTTTGACAATCCTTATACAGGAAAGGGGCGGAGCCACCTGGCGATGTTACCTGGAGGCCCCACCCCCTTGTGACATGCTGGGTCGGTGAGTGAAATTTTGCTCGGCCCAAACCGTTCGCCCAACACTATTCCTATATAGGTATATACGAACTCTTCAACCTTCCTCCTGTACACACTTTGCTTCCCTCTCAGCCTCTGCTGGTTCACTCCTGGAGGGGGGGGGGGCTTGACAGGCTCCTTGTCAGTTCAATAGCGGCTCATTACAGGGAGGAACTCACAGTCCCTTAACAGTAACACATGTGGAGTGACACAGCATGTGGGAGGGGGAGGGGGGCAGGATCTGGGGGCCCACCTGTTAAAGGGGGCTTCCAGATTCTCATAAGCCCCCCCGCCCGCAGACCCCCACAACCACCAGCTAGGGTTGTGGGGAAGAGGCCCTTGTCCCCATCAACATGTTTTCTTCTGCATCTTTTCATTGCTGCCATTTTTTTTTTTACATTTCAGCTGTCAGTGGGGAAGCCCGCTGATAGCTGATGAGTCATTGGTTGTTAAGAACTCGGCGGCCGGCTTCCTGGTCCGCTGCTTAACAACCAGCTATTCATCGACCGATCCAAATTCGAATCGTTCCAAAAATGTGGAAAAAATTAAACCAAGTTAATTGAAACTAAACTAAACTAAAATAATTCCGAAATAAATCAATAAAACAAAATGAGTAACAAAACAAATCTATATGAAATGAATGTTTTTTAGCTCTGCACATGTCTACCTGAGGCCAGTCATTTCACTGGGTATATGTGAGAGTTTACAACCACTTTAAAGAGAACCTGTCATAGGAGGCTTCCATTGTCAACAGTTGTAAAGAAGTCATCAGCAATCCATGGAGAATAGTGTATAGAGAATAGTATACCTATATAAGAACTGTCAAAGTGCGGAGGAAGCATTCGGCTGGCGTCTGTCCTCGAAGGCGGAGCCTTTTTGTTTTCGGGTCGGCGGTGCAACGGGTGGTTTGATTAACGATGGATTTATATTGAGGGACACTGTTTTTTTAATTTTTAATAAAAGATTTATCAAAAATTTGTCTCTGGTTTTTATAGGGGGTGGGATCTGGGGGTCCAACTCCCCCTCCCCCGCATGCAGACGCCGACACATCCACGGCCCATGGTTGTCAGAAAAAGACCATTGTCCCCATCAACACGAGGACAAGGTGCTTCGGGGTTCCCCTCCTTTCCTGACCTGCTGGGCTGCATAAGGATAAGGGTCTGGTATGCATTCTGGGGGGGACCCTATGTGTTATTTTTTTTCACTGGCGCTTTTTCTTTAATTCAGGTTCCCGGCCCCGCTCCTTAACAACCAGCTTACACTGTGCCCTGATTGGGTGCAGAATGCACTGTGCAGCGTGCAGTGCATTGCAGGGTGTTTGGTGAAGTGAACGCTCGGCGAACACCCTGCAAATTCTGGTGTTCTGGGAACAGCCAAACTCGTGCCGAACCGTTCGCCCAGCACTAGTTTGTGTGTAACAGGAATGGAGAATGTTAGGGATTACAGGGAGGGTTTTAGTAAGGTTTAGGTCACAAGGACACAAGGAGAGTAAGTGTGAAGGTTACAGGGAGGGTTATTGTTACAGGAAGAGTTAACTTGTGGGCTGGTGTTAGGTTTATAGGAAGGGTTAGTGTGAGCTTGAGTGGTTACAGGTAGAATTAGGTAGAATTAGTGCAAGGGTTGCAGGCAGGAGCAGCCTATCCATTTAGGGGGCATGGGCCCCTATATGTAGAATGGAGAGATTCATGCATAGCATGAATCTATCCATGGCCAGGTGCCCGAACCATTTTCGGACGCGGGCACCTGAATTACAATGACAGGGGTGTTTTTTTGATGCACCTGATTAGAGCCGTAGGCTCCAAAATGCTTCAAAAAAGGTGGACTTGGAGCGCAGAGCATTGCGCTCAGAGCCCACCAAGGTGTGTTAGAAAAGCAAATAAATATTTGCTTTTCTAAAACTGAACTGCCTCTCCACCAATCAGGAAGCACGGGTCTAATACCCATCACCTGATTGGCTGAAGGCACAGGCAATCCTATTAAATGCCTAGCAGAATGGAAGAAGAGACGCACGGGAAGCATGGAGGACACAGGAGCTGTCGTCTGACCTGTTGCCCGTCCCACAGCTCGCACAGTGGCTGCATTTGTTGGGGCACAGTGGCTGCATTTGATGGGCACAGTGGCTGCAATTTATGGCACAGTGGCAGAAATTTATGGCACAGTGGCTGTATTTGATGGGCACGTGGCTGCAATTGATGGGCACAGTGGCTGCATTTGATGGGTACAGTGGCTGCATTTGATGGGGCACAGTGGCTGTATTTGATGGGCAAGTGGCTGCAATTGATGGGCACAGTGGCTGCATTTGATGGGCACAGTGGCTGCATTTGATGGGGCACAGTGGCTGCATTTGATGGCCACAGTGGCTGCAATTGATGGCACAGTGGCTGCAATTGATGGGCACAGTGGCTGCATTTGATGGGTCATAGTGGCTGCAACTGATGGCACAGTGGCTGTATTTGATGGGCACGGTGGCTGAAATTGATGGGCACAGTGGCTGCATTTGATGGGCACAGTGGCTGCAATTTATGGCACAGTGGCTGTATTTGATGGGCACGTGGCTCAATTGATGGGCACAGTGGCTGCATTTGATGGGCACGTGGCTGCAATTGATGGGCACAGTGGAAGGGTTAAAGGGGTTGGTTACAGGGAGGGTCTGTGTAAGAGATATGCCCGTACACACGGTCAGACATTGATCGGACATTCCGACAACAAAATCCATGGATTTTTTCCGACGGATGTTGGCTCAAACTTGTCTTGCATACACACGGTCACACAAAGTTGTCGGAAAATCCGATCATTCTGAACGCGGTGACGTAAAACACGTACGTCGGGACTATAAACGGGGCAGTAGCCAATAGCTTTCATCTCTTTATTTATTCTGAGCATGCGTGGCACTTTGTGCGTCGGATTTATGTACACACGATCGGAAATTCAGACGAATTTTGTTGTCGGAAAATTTTATAGCCTGCTCTCAAACTTTGTGTGTCGGAAAATCCGATGAAAAATGTGTGATGGAGCCTACACACGGTCGGAATTTCCGACAACAAGGTCCTATCACACATTTTCCGTCGGAAAATCCGACTGTGTGTACGGGGCATTAGTGTTAGGGTTTACTAGAAAAGTTAAAGGGAAGGTAAGCATGAAGGTTACAAGGTGGTAGGGCATCAATCTACAGCAGGGGTTCTGGTAGTCAATCTCCTATCGCTGTAAGCATGCCATGACTCTGCTCTTTTTTTTTTAACAGAAAATTTTTTATTAAACAAATCAGCAGTACAATACAAGAATTTAGTACAGTCATTGCGGTGAGAATAAAGACAGTAAAATTGACCCTTAAACAATAGCCATTATTTATCAGATATTCCAGATGTGCAAACATCAGAAGTTTCACTCAACCATACCTCTCAAGGCTCAAATCATCATACATTTTTTGATAGTATAAAATGAGTGGCCCAATATTCAACCAAACCTGGTAGGGACAGCGGGGGGGGGGGGGGGGGGGGGAGGAAAAGGGAAGGAAGGAGAAGGGGAGAGGAAGAAAGGAAGAGAGGGGGGGGGAGGGAGGAGAAGGAATGGGATGAAAGAAAACGGGCATAAGGAGAATAGACGTGAGATATAGGATGTCTTCCATTATGTTTCCCGTCCTGTTTATGGGGTAGGGGGATCAGGGTCTCCAGAGGCGTAGACCCAGGACGACCAGATTTTATCAAACTTCCCCGGGCATTGCCTACTTTCATACGTTAATCTATACAGAGGGAGCACCTTATTCACAGACCTTATCCACGAGGCCAGGGTAGAAGGCTCTACCATTTTCCACCGCAATAGAATTTTCCACCTAGCATAGTACAATGCGAAGGTTAGACACAATTTGCTATACCTATCACCCACAACATCTTCCAGATGACTTAGCAATAGTATTTGGGGATCCGCCTGCAAGTCTGATCCTATGACATTGCTCAGTGTGGATGCCACTGCTGACAAAAAGAGTCGGAGACTGGGACACGACCAGACCATATGCCAGAAAGTACCCACTTCCTGTCTGCATCTCTGACAATTGGGATCTCTCTGAGGGTAAATGCGCGCCAACCTCTGTGGGGTAAAATACGCCCTGTGTAGGAACTTGAATTGTATGAACCTATACTTTGCAGCGATCATGGAAGGAATGTAGGATATTAAACACTCCTTCCATTCCTCCTCATCTAATGAGGGAATATCAACCCTCCACTTTTCCCAGGTTTTAGTTAGTTTGGCATCGTATTCCACTGTCAGGTATAGGTATCGTATGGAGAGGGGCTTCCCCATCACGCTGGAAGTCAAGAGCCTTTCAATAGAGTCCGGTTCCAGAATGAGGGGGGCAGGGAACTGAGCCTCAAAGGCGTGCTTCAGCTGCCAGTATCTAAACTGGAAGGAGGCCGGAATAGCAAAGGATTGTCTAAGGGCTTGGAAAGTCATGAGCCTGCCATCCTTGACTATATGCTTTAATGTAAGAATTCCCTTTTTTGCCCAGTGAGAGGGGTCCGGTAAAGTGTAAAAATGGGGTAGCATAGGGTTGCCCCACAGGGGCATGTGAGGTGAAATGTAATTGGGCTTTCCATATATTTTCCTAGCCTCCTGCCAAACCTTTACAGTGGTTCGCATCAGGGTCGTCATGGACAAACTGGCCCTGAGACCCCGAAACGGGAGATTACTCAAGGCAGCAAAGGAACCCAGAATGGCTGTCTCCAGAGTGACCGCGGGATTTTACGTGGGCTGGGAGAACCACCACGAATCGTGACTAGAACTGCAGCCCAGTAGTAAATTTGGAAATTCGGAAGGCGCCAATCCCCCCCCTGAAAGAGGTAGATATAAGATCTGCTTGGCCACCCTGGGTGGCCTCCTAGCCCAGACAATCAGCAGGCTCTCCAGCCTCCGGTAAAAGGTCCTAGGGATGGGTATGGGTGTATTGCGAAAGAAATATAGATATTTGGGAAGGTAAATCATTTTTAGCAAGTTGACTCTGCCAACAGGAGTCAATGGAAGGGAACGCCAAGCAGCGCATCTAGCCGTAAGCTGTGTCATAAGTGGACGCAAATTGTTATCAATGTAGTCTTGAACTTTACCACTAATTTTTATCCCCAGGTATTTGAAATCATCTACCCATTTGAGCTGCGGGTGTGGTACCCTTGGGGTTGAGGGATGGAGCGGGAATAGGACCGACTTGTCCCAATTGATGCGAATCCCCGAATACCCGCCGAATCGATTAATTAGATTGCGTGCAGTCTGCAGAGAGGACGATGCATCCGCTAAATAAAGCAGAGCATCGTCCGCGTACAGCGATAACTTCTCCTCAATGGGTCCTACCTGAAGTCCCCTTACCCCAGTGTCGGCCCTCAACAATATAGCCAGGGGCTCCATCGCCAGAGCAAATAAACCCGGGGAAAGGGGACAACCCCTGTCGAGTGCCTCGAGACAATTGGAACTTCCCCGAGAGGCATCCATTGGTGCGTATTCTAGCTGAGGGGCCATGGTATAGCATGCGGAGCCATGTCGTGAAACCCAGGCCAAACCCGAATCGCGAGAGGACTTCCCATAAGTAGCCCCACTCGACGGAGTCAAAGGCCTTCTCCGCGTCGAGTGAGGCCACCATCCCTTTAGTCACCTTGTCCGCCCTGTTTATGTGAGTATGGAGGCGTCTGATATTAATGTCAGTTCCTCTGCCGGGCATGAAGCCTGTTTGATCCCTGTGGATAAGAGCAGTAATTACCAGGTTAAGCCTATTGGCCAATACTTTTGCCAGTACTTTTGCATCGACGTTCAGAAGAGATATAGGGCGGTACGAGGAGCACAACGTGGGGTCTTTCCCGGGCTTGGGGATCACTACAATGATCGCTTCGCTCATCATGTCCGGGAGTTTCCCAAGGCGCAATGACTCAGAGAAGAGGACCTGTAGTTTGTCAACTAGTTCTGTGGCATATTGTTTATAAAATTCCACAGGGATGCCATCGGGTCCCGGAGTTTTCCCTGTCTGCATTGATTTAAGTGCCCGTAGTATATCCAAAGACGTAATTGGAGCGTCAAGCTTGTCACGATACGTTACTGTAACGGTTGGGAGATCAATGTCGTCTAGGTATGCCCCCAGATCCTCCCCTCTAGAGTCTACCCTGGACCTGTAGAGGGATTTGTAAAACTCCGCGAAGCAACAATTGATCCCTTCCGGTGTGTGGATCAGCTGTCCCGAGGAGTTCCCTAGAGAGCCAGGCCAACAAACGGCCTGATCGCTCTCCCTGCTCAAAAATCCGTTGGGATTGAGCCAACATTTTCTTCTGAGTAAGAGAAGTACGGAGACGAACCACCTCCTTTGCCATAAGTTGTAGATGCGAATATTGGGCAGGGTCTCAGGTACGAACAAAAAGAGCCTCCGCACTACTCGCCTCCCGCTCAGTGTTCACCAAGTCTGCCCTACGCTCACGTCGGACTCTGGCAATGATGGTCTGGTAATGTCCCCTCGTCGTGGCTTTAAAGGCATCCCACACCATCGCGGAGTCAGCAGAGCCCTCATTTACAGCCCAAAAGTCAAGCAATTCCGTTCTAAATTGGGAGTCTACTGCGGTGTCTGAGATCCAAAATCTGGAGAGCCTCCATATCCTTTCTACTGAGCCTAGGGAGAGATCCATAGACAACAACAAGGGTGCATGGTCGGAAATTCCCCTAGGCAATATTTGTATGTCTGTGACCCGTGGGAGGACCTGACTCCCTGCGAAGACCAAGTCTATGCGGGAAAACGTTCTGTGAGAGGCCGAGTGGCATGTGTATGCCCTAGATTGGGGGTGACGCCACCTCCAGACATCAGTCAGGCCATAGGTATCCGCTCACTCAGCCAACCCAGGGCAATGATATCCCACAGGAGTTAGCCTGTCTAAATCCGGGTCAGGGACCAGATTAAAATCCCCCAATATGACATTGTTATCAGAGGCAAAGTTGGCCATCTTACCGGTGATCTGATTGAGCACCAGCAAGGAGGCCGGGGGAGGCAAATATAAGCCCACAATAGTCCACGTTAGAGAATAAATTTTAGTGTGAATAATAACATACCGTCCATCAGGGTCCAGGGCCAAATCCAAGAGCCGAAAGGGAAGTGACTTCAAAACCAGTATAGTTACACCCCTAGAGAATGTGGAGTGCGTGGAGTGGTAGTGGTGTCTCACCCATGTTTTTTTTAGGGCCAGAACCCTACGACCTGTTAGGTGCATTTCCTGGAGCACACATATGTGTGGGTTATAAGATTTAATAAATTGGAACACCAGGGAGCGTTTAACCGGGGAATTCAGTCCCCTGGTGTTCCAGGAGATGATGTTAAGTGAGGACATGACCACCGGGAGTGTTAAGAATGTTAGGATCAATGGAAATCGCGGCTCTCGGACTGGACCCCGGGACCCGAACCGGACACATTTGTAGACAGTGCAATGCTGATAAGTCAATTTTGATACAAATAACAAACAAAAACAAAACCAAACCAAAAACAGATAAAGGATCCCAATAACTGAAGTAGATGAAAATAAAAATAGCCCCAATAGGGGAACTTACCCCGCCCCCCACCCCACCCGACCCCCAAAACTGAGGCGGGTTTCAATCCCGAACTCCGCTTGTGATACAACAGGCTGTGGGGACTTAGAAAGTCAGATGAAGGGGAAATATCCCATAGTGCGACCCCACAGTAAAGTCTATCCATCTTTGGGTGAAGATACCGAACAAAAATGTTCCCAACACCCCTCAAGAAAACAAGCAGTTGTAAAGGAACTTCATATTTCAACGGTCTCCTGACCAAGTTCTTTGGCAGGGGCATTATCTTAGAATTTCCCTGGAGGGGGTAATAAACGTCTCCTCCCAAGTCTGTCCGCACCATGGATTGAACTGGGCAGAACCTGCGCAACGAAGAAAGTCATCCATGTGGGAATGCATATATTACCTCAGACCTGGGCCAAGACGATGCCCCATGTTCCGCAATGGTGTCTTCGGTGGTACTCAGTCTTTGCTCCGTCTAAGTGACTCGTGATCTGATTTTATCTATATCTTGGCGGATTAGACCCATGTCCAACTGAACTGCTTCGATCTTTGTTGTTAGTGTTGATTGGCAAGTTGCAATGGCCGCCATGACATCCGCCAACCAGGGGGGGCGAGAGTCTACTCAGACGAAACGCGTCGGGAGGACCCCACTGCCGCCCCCTTTTTATGTACAAGCGCTTTTTATCAACTTTATCATGTAAGTGTATTCCTTTATTTAATAAATTACGGTGTCTACAGTATCACGCTATGTAGTCCCTTTTTGTGCCCTCTATGAACCCTGGTTGGAGAGATCCAGCATTACGTGTGGAGAAGATACATCTTTAGAAAAGACCTTCCCACTATCCTCAGGCCACAAAGATCTTCCCACCATTGCCAGGGTGCAATAAAAGCTGGTTTGACCCTCACAGTATATGCTGTCTTGGGTTCAAACCCTCCGGTAAGCCTCCATCTACAATATTCAAGTGCACTGCATGTTTTGAAGACACAGTGGTGTTTGATATAAGTTTGGTTTCTAGATGGACTATCCCATGTATTGACGAGACTTTTTAATTTACTATAGAACGTTACCTTTTGAAACTGTTATATGTTGGTGAAGGCGCTCCTCACTTCACGTTTGGGGTAGCAACCCACTCAATTCCAACGTAGTGACTGTTCTTTTTTGATTTTCTGCATGTATGTTTATATGTACACTATACTTTAAGTATAGGCCTTTTATACTCATTAGTTTTAAGGCATCTTGCCATTTTAGCGCTACACATTTTTTGTATAATTACTCTCAGTGGTTGCTGGGGGTTCCTTGAGCTGTAGCTGATTGGCCTCCCTTTTGGGGATGCCCGCATAGTTCCAGAACCAACAAGGCTTGGCATAGCCAGCTGCGTGACATCAATGATCTTTTTAGCTGTCTGTCAGAGTCACGTTCTGACCACCACTGTAATGGGGGCATTCTTCTTACTGAGCTTCAAGGTAAGTGGCATTTTTCCTACTGATCTGTGATGCCGCAAAGAGTCCCCAGGGGTTCCACTGCAAAATGACCGATCATTATAGATTTCCACTCTTATCTTCTGTGTACAAAGGAGCGGGAGAGATCCCATCCGGCATCCTCCCGGCTCTCTCCTCCTCTATTTTGATCTCTATACATTTGCCAGCAAAACTGAAAGCTATACAAGCCGCCCACCCACGTCCTGCCAACCGATGATGTCATTGGTTGCTAAGGGCAGGTTGGCGGTTTGCACAGCTTTCAGATTTGCCATTAAACGTACAGAGAATAACATAGAGGAGGAGAGAGCCAGTCTTAGTTCGTAAGGTTCAATATTGAGTTGGCCCACCCTTTGCAGCTATAACAGTCAAGTTCCTCCACCCCAAACCTCGCTCATCCATGTCTTTGTGGACCTTGCTCTGTGCACTGGTCCAAATCATTTGGTGGAGGGCGGATTATGGTGTGGGGTTGTTTTTCAGGGGTTGGGCTTGGCCCCTTAGTTCCAGTGAAGGGAACTCTTAAGACCTCAGCATACCAAGACATTTTGGATAATTTCATGCTCCCAACTTTGTGGGAACAGTTTGGGGATGGCCCCTTCCTGTTCCAACATGACTGCGCACCAGTGCACAAAGCAAGGTCCATAAAGACATGGATGAGCGAGTTTGGGGTGGAGGAACTTGGCTGATCTGCACAGAGTCTTGACCTCAACCCGATAGAACACCTTTGGGATGAATTAGCCAGGCCTTCTCGTCCAACATCAGCGCCTGAACCTAAACCTTGTGGACACCCTTCCCAGAAGAGTTATGCCGCGTACACACGACCGGACTTTACGGCATACTTTGCCCGGCGGACTTTTCGATGGACTTTACAACGGACTTGAACGAATGAACGGACTTGCCTACACACGATCAACTAAAGTCCGACGGATTCGTACCTGATGACGTACAACCGGACTAAAACAAGGAAGTTCATAGCCAGTAGAGAAATAGCTGCCCTAGCGTCGGTTTTCGTCCATCGAACTAGCATACAGAGGAGCGGACTTTTCGACCGGACTCGAGTCCGTTGGATAGATTTGAAACATGTTCCAAATCTAAGTCCGTCAAACTTTTGAGAAAACAAAGTCCGCTGGAGCCCACACATGATCGAATTGTCCGACGAAATCCCGTCCGCCGGACCAAGTATGCCGTAAAATCCGATCGTATGTACGCGGCATAAAAGCTGTTATAGCTGTAAAGGATGGGCCAACTTAATATTGAACCCTACGGACTCAGACCTCAATCCCACACCATGATCCCACCTCCACCAAATGATTTGGACCAGTGCACAAAGCAAGGTCCATAAAGACATGGATGAGCAAGTTTGGGGTGGAGGAACTTGACTGACCTGCACAGAGTCCTGACCTCAACCTGATAGAACACCTTTGGGATGAATTAGAGCGGAGACTGCAAGCCAGTCCTTCTCGTCCAACATCATTACCTGACCTCACAAATGCACCTCTGGAAGAATGGTCAAACATTCCCATAGACACACTCCTAAACCTTGTGGACAGCCTTCCCAGAAGAGTTGAAGCTGTTATAGCTGCAAAGGGTGGGCCAACTCAATATTGAACCCTACGGACTAAGACTGGGATGCCATTAAAGTTCATGTGCGTGTAAAGGCAGGCGTCCCAATACTTTTGACAATATAGTGTATGTGTGCGCTCACTAAAACGCATGATACTGCAGTACTATGATTTTTTGGTGGGGCTCAATTTAAAAATTGTGCCAGCACCTTTTATTGTGTTTCACAAGCATAAAGCAGCTTAATAAAAACGCAAAATGCAGGAATACGCAAAAAAAAAAGCTCTTGTGCCCGGACACACCTCATTGTGTAGACGAGCCCTCAGATTGGGGACAGGATTGCACGCAGTTCTGAAGGGTGCCTTGGCTGAAAAGAGGTTGAAAAACATTGCCCTAGGCTGTGGCTGCTTTCTGAAAAAAAAAAAAATGCAAGAATTTGCCACCTTTTATTTTGAAGCGTCTGCTATGAATTTAGCTGATTTAAAATGAAAGCCTCAATCTGGTGTTAATAGAAGCCTGTTATGAAATAATAAGGAAGCTGCCACTGATGACATCCCTCTAAAAATGCTGCCTGCCTGACTCTTATGATCAGCTGGATTTAATGCTTGGAATCACTGGCCTGGAACATGTATGCAGATCGGGAAAGTCACAGAAAAGCCTGAAGTCTTTATCTGCCAAATTGTGTGGGTCAGCGATACAAAGCATTAGGCGCCATTTGTGCCTGAGCCAATCCTCAACATCCAAAATCTCATGGATTTCAGTCGTGCCTGTTGATTGTCGCTTGCCATTTGTAGCTTAAAAAGGTACATGAGTTTAATTTACGTTACAAGCTTCAAGCATTTTTGTCCCCAATAGATTTCAATAGTACCGTCTGAAAAACGCACAAAAAGTGCAAAAAATGTCATTCATTGTTCCCCTAGTAATAAACTTTCCATTGGCAAAAAATAAGTTTAAAAAAAATACTAAAACAGTAAATGCTTAAAAAATTTTTTAATTTTTTTAAAAAAAAGGTACATTTTCCAAAAACGCTCAATGCTCAGCCCAAGTGTGAATGCAGCTTTAACCACTTGCCGACCGGGCCATAGCTGAAAGACGGCTACAGCGGTCGGCTTATTCTGGAAGGACCTCCATGGACGTCCTCCCTGAATGTCCCGGAAATATCCGTGATCGCATCACGGCAGCGGCCGTTTACCACGTGATCGCTCCGTCAAATGACGGAGCGATCACTTGTAAACAAACTGGCATCATGTCATGACGCTGGTTCCTCCCTTCCCTCTGTACCGATCTGTACAGTGTGAGGGGAGGGGGGGGGGGGAGATCGTTTGTAGCAGCGCTGTGGGCTGGATCTGTAGTGCCCACAGCACTGCTCAGTGCCAATACTCTGCAATACCCTGCCAATACTCTGCAATACTCTGCCAATACTCTGCAGTACTCTCCCCATACTCTGCAATAATCTGCAATACTCTGCCAATACTCTGCCAATACTCTGCCAATACTCTGCCAATACTTGCCAATACTCTGCAATACTCGCCAATACTCTGCCAATACTCGCCAATACTCTGCAATACTGGCCAATACTCTGCAATACTCGCCAATACTCTGCCAATACTCGCCAATACTCTGCAATACTTGCCAATACTCGCCAATACTCTGCCAATACTCTGCCAATACTCTGCCAACACTCTGCCAATACTCTGCAATATTTGCCAATACTCTGCAATACTCTGCCAATACTCTGCAATACTCTGCCAATACTCTGCAATACTCTGCAATACTCTGCCAGTACTCTGCCAGTAATCTGCCAATACTCTGCCAATACACGCCAATACTCCGCCAATACTCTGCCAATACTCTGAAATACTCTGCCAATACTCTGCAATACTCTGCCAATACTCTGCAATACTCTGCAATACTCTGCCAATACTCTGCAATACTCTGCAATACTCGCCAATACTCGCCAATACTCACCAATACTCTGCAATACTCTGCCAATACTCTGCAATATTTGCCAATACTCTGCAATACTCTGCCAATACTCTGCAATACTCTGCCAATACTCTGCCAATACTTTGCAATACTCTGCCAATACTCTGCCAGTACTCTGCCAGTACTCTGCCAATACTCTGCCAATACACGCCAATACTCTGCAATACTTTGCCAATACTCTGCAATACTCTGCCAATACTCTGCAATACTCTGCAATACTCTGCCAATACTCTGCAATATTTGCCAATACTCTGCAATATTTGCCAATACTCTGCAATACTCTGCCAATACTCTGCCAATACTCTGCAATACTCTGCCAATACTCTGCAGTACTCTGCAATACTCTGCCAATACTCTGCCAATACTCTGCCAATACTCTGCAATACTCTGCAATACTCTGCCAATACTCTGCAGTACTCTGCCAATACTCTGCCAATACTCTGCAATACTCGCCAATACTCTGCAATACTCGCCAATACTCTGCCAATACTCTGCAATACTCGCCAATACTCTGCAATACTCGCCAATACTCTGCCAATACTCTGCAATAATCTGCAATACTCATATAAATGATTCCTGCACTACCTTGGAAAACAGTGGTGCACATGGACAGCTGCAAACACTGAGTGGGATCAAACAAAGCCCATGGGTAGTGTAAAAAATATAAATCAAAAGTGCTGCGCTGGTCCAGTAAAGTGTAACTATGTGACAGTGTACGGTAAGGCAAAATATAAAGAAAAAAATGTAAAGAAAAAAAAAAATAAAAAATTGGAAGGGTGTACGGGTAGTATGTCTGTCTGCACAGTATCCTGTGAAAAAAATCCAGCGATGTAAAAGGGTGAATATCTATCCTGTATCAGTGCAGTGTGCAATACTCGCCAATACTCTGCCAATACTCTGTCAATACTCACCAATACTCTGCCAATACTCTGCCAATACTCGCCAATACTCGCCAATACTCTGCAATAAATTTTAACAGAAACAAAGAATTTTTTTTTTTTTTTTTTAACGAATTTTCAGTCTATTTTGATTAAGAGCCCCAAAAGTTTAAAAACCCAGCGGTGATTAAATACCACCAAAATAAAGCTCTATTTGTGTGAAAAAAAGGACAAAAATTTCATATAGGTACAGTGTTGCATGACTGAGTAATTGTCTTTCAAAGTGTGAGAGCACCGAAAGCTGAAAATTGGTCTGGTTAGGAAGGGGGTTTAAGTGCTCAGTGGTCAAGTGATTAAGGACAGGACAACCAGACATCAACATTTTTCTTTTTTGTTTACAAACTATTTTTATTTGGTACAAAAGATGGTATAAAAAAAAAAGCTTTTTTATATGCCAGATGAAAGTACAAAACAGGTAGTTTACACATAGGAAAGAGCCAGGTACACATTGTGATATTTGAGGAATATAGTTTGCTTTAGTATATTAACTTTATAATATAGTACAATATGCATATTGTAAATATATATCACTTATATTTTTCTTCATATAAATGTTAATAATAATATCATTCAGGGTTGAAAAAGAGATTAGAAAAATTAAGCCATGGGTCTCATTTTTTATTATAGAAATGATTAGTGTTCTGTAGTGTATGGAATATTTTTTTCCATTAGATTGATATTGTTTATTCTGGTTTTCATTTGTGTTAATGGAACTGATGGTGATTTCCAGTGATATGCTATCAACCAGTGTATTGCTACACATATTGTGCGGATCAATATCATATTACAAGATGTGAGTCCAGAAATAGGGGAAAATAATATACAGTTGATGAGAGCCAGGTTAATAGTACTATCTGAGATTTTGGAAGCAAATTTTTCTAATTGATTCCATATATGTGTGACTTTCTCACAATTCCAAAAATGTGTGAGAATGAGCCAATGGCGTTGCAACCTCTGAAGCATGTCTAAGGAGTTGTGGGGAAAATGGCTTGAGTTTTGACCGGAGTATAATACCATCTTGTGAATAATTTAATTGCAGTCTCAACCACTTACCGACCGGCTCCTGTACATATACGTCGGCAATTTGAAGGTGGATATCTCGCTAACGGCAGCAGCTGCTGCCACAACCGAGGTATCCACCCTTACAGGAGTCGGTCGTGTTTCCGATAATGGTGGTCTCTGCAGGGGGTTCGCCGCAAGATCACCGTTATCGGTTGCGGGAGAGGTGCCACCCCCCTCCCGCCGCTCTCCTGCGCCCTCCGCCGCTTACCGGCGATCGGGACCTGTCACTTCCTCGGTATGGAGACGAGTGAGGCTAAGATGGCCCCCACCCGTCTCTATACCATACGAGGGCGGAAGCGACGTCATAACGTCAGCTCCGCCCATTTGCCTTAAAGGCATATTTTTTTGTCGTCATTTTTTTTTTTTTAATTTAAGGCCAAATATGAGATTTGAGGACTTTTTGACCCCAGATCTCATATTTAACCACTAGACATCCGCGCTATAGCCGAATGACGGCCACAGCGCGGACCTGCATTACCGGGAGGCCGCCATATGACGGCCTCCCCTGTGCACGCTCCCTGCGCGCGCCCTGCAGGGCGCACGCTGGGCGCGGTGTGATCACCGAGTCACTGAGAGTCGGCTGATCAACAATCCGTGTAAGGGGCCGGTCCCGGCCCCTTACCATGTGATCAGCTGTCAGCCAATGACAGCTGATCACATGATGTAAACAAAACATCGGTAATCGTTTTTTTATTTTTACTCACGCTGACAGCGCGAGTAGAAAAAAAAAGCCGATCACCGGCTCAGATGTAAGGGACATCGGTCCCTTAGTGGAAGAGGCACATCTGCCTCATCAGTGCCCAATAAAAGTGCCACCTAACACTGCCCACAGTGCCACCTAACAGTGCCCACAGTGCCACCTAACAGTGCCCACAGTGCCACCTAACAGTGCCCACATGTGCCACCTATCAATGCCCACAAGTGCCACCTATCAATGCCCACCTGTAGTGCTGCCCATCACTGCCACCCATCAGTGCCCATCACTGCCGCCTCATCAGCGTACATCAATGAAGGAGAAAAATGACCCGTTTTAAATTTTTTATAACAAAATATAAAAAAAAAAAACATTTTTTTTTTTTAAAAATTCAGTTTTTTACATTTTTTTAACAAGAAATAAAAAACCGCAGAGGTGATCAAATACCACCAAAAGAAAGCTCTATTTGTGCTGAAAAAATGATAAAAATTTCATTTGGGTACAGTGTTGTATGACCGCGCAATTGTCATTCAAAGTGCGTCAGCGCTGAAAGCTGAAAATTGGTCTGGATAGGAGGGGGGTTTAAGTGCCCTGTAAGCAAGTGGTTAAGAGGACCTGTCATGCTTTTTTTTATTACAAGGGATGTTTACATTCCTTGTAATAGGAATAAAAGTGATCCAAATTTTTATTTTTTTTAAAGAAACAGTGAAAAAATAAATAAAATAAAGTAAAATAAATAAGAAAAAAAAAACGGAAAATTTATATCAAATACTTACCGTAATTTTCCTTTCCTGATGGACTCCATGGCAGCCTACGTATGGGTTAATCCCGCCTCTCATACCTCATAGGACCCCACTCCCATAAATCTTTGCTTCTAGTCAGAGACTGTGTTCCGTAACTTAGCCTACTCCAGCAAATGGGAGGGAACTCCTGCTGCCATGGAGTCCATCAGGAAAGGAAAATTACGGTAAGTGTTTTTATATAAATTTTCCGTTTTCCTGACAGACTCCATGGCAGCCTATGTATGGGAAATAACTAGCCATACACACCCGGGTGGGTAATTGCTGGATAAAGAAAAAAAGGTTTAATTGGCACCATCAACAGATAATACGTGCAAACCAAAGTTAACCGTAGACAAAGAAGCCGGTTCTACACAATAGTGTGTCATAAAAGTGTTAATTGATGACCATGAGGCCGCTTTACAGATTACATCCGGAGACACATGCCGGGATGCTGCCCACGATGTAGAGACGCTCCTGGTAGAATGAGCGGTTACCACCTCCGGAGGAGCCAAACCCTTAGACCTGTAAGCCCATTGAATAGCCTGAACGATCCATGCTGCGATGGTTCTAGAGGAAGCCCGTGAACCCTTGTTCTTGCCGTGAAAAAGAACAAACAGATGATCAGACTGGAGAAAAGAAGCTGTGGCTTCTAGGTATTGCTTTAGAATCTGCCCAACATCTAGAGGGTGAACATTAGAGTCCTCAGTAGATCTGAAAGTAGGGAGGACAATCTCCTGATTTTCATGGAATATGGTTGTTACTTTTGGATTCGATCCTAACATGGGGATCAAGACAACTCGATCTGGGAAGAAGGTAAGAAAAGGTTCTTTGCATCCTAGGGAACCAATCTCGGAAACCCTCTTGGCCGATGTTATGGCCACTAGAAAGACCACTTTGAGAGAAAGCTCCCTAATTGATGATCGATCCATATGCCGTATCTCCTTTTCTGAGAAGAAATCCAAGACGAGAGGAAGATCCCATTTAGAGAATCTTGGTCTTTTCTGAGGCCTAAGCCTTATTGCTCCCTTGAAGAACTGCCTAGTAAGGGGGTGTCTGGCCCATGATACGCCTGTGAAGGCTGAGATTGCCGAAACCTGGACCCGCAAGGAACTCACCGATAGGGACAGATCCAGGCCAGTTTGTAGAAAACCAAGAATGTCCTGAATCCTTGGATTACTACAGGAACCATTGGTGGAAATCACATAGTCCGCAAACTTCGCCCAAATCTTCTGATAAACTCTGTTGGTGCCCGCTCTTCTGGCATTCAACAATGTAGCAATAGCTGTACTTGGACAACCTAGTGCTTCCAACCTTCTCCTCTCAACCACCAAGCCATCAGATGGAGCTGGGATGGGCAAGGGTGAAGAGACGCTCCCTGCAGCAGGAGATCTGGTCTGGACGGGAGAGGGACCGGTTCTCGGTAACTGAGCTGCATCAGGAGAGGAAACCATGGCCTGTTGGGCCAGAACGGAACAATTGCCAGCACCTCGACATCCTCCCACCTGAGCCTCGAAAGGAAATGAAGAATGACTGGAACTGGGGGAAAGGCATAAGCCCTGTGGAATTTCCACTGGTCCGTCAGGGTATCCACTCCGAAGGCTTGGGGACAACGACACCTCGTGTAATATTTCCCCAGCTTGAAATTGCATGGGGATGCGAACAGATCTACTTCCGGCATCATCCCTAGAGACAGGAGCCAATTGAAAACTTCGGTGTGGAGGGACCACTCGTTGTTGTCCAGGGTGACTCTTGAAAGGAAGTCCGCTTGGACATTTTGAATTCCCGGGAGATAAACAGCGGATAGATTTGTTAAGTTCGTCTGGGCCCAGGACATGATTGGGCTTACTTCCCTCAGTAAGGAGAGACTGCGGGTGCCCCCCTGTCTCTTGATGTATGACACTGCGGTCGTGTTGTCCAGTCTCAGGAGGACTGAGGCTCCTGATATCAGATGGAGAAAGGCTTGAAGGGCACGGAAGGCAGCTCGGAGCTCCAGGACATTTGAGACTATCCCTTGGGATGGGAAGTCCCACCTGCCTTGGGCTATTTCCGTCAGACAGAGAGAGCCCCAACCTCTGTTGCTCGCATCCGTTGTCACCATAATCCAGGAGACAGGTGCTATGGAATGACAATTGAGGAGGTTTTTCCGTTTCAGCCACCAGGGGAGGCCCTCCTGCATGGAGGTGGTTACCCGCACAAGATGGTCTCGAGACCCTGGATCCCATTGCTGGAGAAACCCCTTCTGAAAGGGCCGCATTTTCCATTGCGCCCACCTCACCATGGGGGCTGTGGCTACCATAGTGCCGATTATTTTGAGACACTGAGAGGCTCTGAGGAGAGTTGCTGACAATGCTAGGCGAATTCTCTCTCGAATTACCGGAATTTTCTCCAGAGGCAGAGAGATGGTGCTCTCCACTGTGTTGAATAGGGCTCCGAGGAATACTAGAGCTTGTGTCGGAACTAGGTGACTTTTCTCTCTGTTCAATAGCCAACCGAACTCTGTCAGAGTAGATATGACTTGATCCCGATGTGACAACATCTGTTCCCTGTCCTGAGACAGTAGGAGTAGGTCGTCTAAATAATGGTGTAACCGAATGCCTTTGACCCGGATTAGAGCTACCACAGCCAATAAGAGCTTCGAAAACACTCGAGGCGATGTTGTGAGCCAGAATGGGAGACATGTGAATTGGAGATGCCTCTGGCCTACTGCAAATCGGAGATACCTCTGGAAATCTTTTGCGATCGGCACATGAAAGTAGGCGTCTTTCAGGTCTATGGAGACCAGCCAATCTCCTGGTTGTACTGTTTGTCGGATTGTCAGCAGGGTTTCCATCTTGAATTTTTCCTTCTTGATGAAGGAGTTTAGATGTGTCAAGTCGATTACTGGTCTCCAAGAGCCATTCTTTTTGAGGACCATGAAAAGGGGGGAATAAATTCCAAGAAATCTTTCTTCTGATGGAACTTGAATGGCGGCCCCCTGGGCAATCAGTGAATCTGTATAAGATAGAAGAATTTGTCTTTTCTCTTCTGAGTGCGGAAGGACCGTAGGCACAAACCGGTGAATGGGTGGATTGATGAAAACCCAAGTGTGACCTGAGGAGACCGTTTTGACGGTCCAGTAATCTTGAATCCAGACGTGCTGATACTGG
Organism: Lithobates septentrionalis; assembly: GCA_037952835.1. Classification (NCBI taxonomy): domain Eukaryota; kingdom Metazoa; phylum Chordata; class Amphibia; order Anura; family Ranidae; genus Lithobates; species Lithobates septentrionalis. Next base: position 1,279,545 of record JBBDGP010000083.1, on the reverse strand, counting down.
AGTAAACGAGCCCCTACTTGCACTGCCTGGACAGGCATCGTATCAAAAGGACTTGGAAGTCTCCCGTCCACTTGACGGGGCTGACTTTGAGGATTTTTGGCCGGAAGGCTGGCCTCTCCTCCAGTTTTTCCTAAACTCCCGACCAGGTCTGTAGCGACGAGCATCTCTAGCGCGTTCTGGCTCTTGTCTAGGTTGAGTCCTTCTTTGGTTAAGGATACGACGGTCCTGGGGTAAGAATCCTGACTTGCCCCCAGTAGCACGGGAGATGGCAGAATCCAGTTTATTTCCAAAGAGTGAGGAGCCTTCGAAAGGAATCCTGCACCAAGCCTGTTTAGAGGCAGGGTCTGCAACCCAAGGGCGTAACCAGAGGGCACATTTTGCTGTAACTGACGAAAGCATGACACGTGCCACAAGACGAATAATGTCGATGGATGCTTCTCCCAGGAAGACCGAAGCCAGCTTCAGCTCATGTACTGGAGAGCTCTTGAATAAGTCCTCAGACACACTTCCTAAAGCTGCACCCACATCATCCGTCCAAGACTCCATAGCTTTCGACAAAGCTGCGAGGGCCAGAGCCGGTTTACAAGCCATCCCTGCCGTGATATAGATACGTTTTAAGTCTGTATAAATCTTCCTCTCCAGACCATCCTTGAAAGAGACGGTATCCTCTAGAGGGAGCGTAACATGTCTCACCAGCCTCATGAGAGCTGCATCGAACAAGGGGGGCTGATTCAAGATGTTTTACTTCATCATTCTTGAAAGGATACATCTTTGCAATCTTGGAAATTAAAGAGTTTTTCCTATCAACCTTACCCCATTCATCCGAGATAATTTCACCCAGTTCACCCAGGAAGGGGAAATTTGGGCGATCCTTCTTAAGGTGCTTAAAGTATTTCCTCTGTTTAGAGGGTGCCTCTACTGGTTCCTACAGGTTCAATTATTTCTGCTTCGCTGTCCGAGGAACCACTAAAAGAGAGACTATGATGAGATGGGCCCGGAACTTCGGGCTCAGTTTCTTCAGCAACTGGAGCTATAACAGAAGGAGGAATTACTGCCCGGTCAAAATCTGCTTTGTTAAGAGATTCTTGGACCACTTTCCTGACCAGAGCTTCCACTTGCTGGTCCTCAGCTCCTCTTTCCTTCGTGGCTCTCGAATAGCACAACTCACAGAGAGATTTACCCTCTGGGACCTGAGTTTTACATCCCCAGCAAGCTTTTCTCTCAGAGCGGCTGGAATGGCGGGGAATGATGACTAGATTTAGACCTTGACCCCTCTTTGCGGTGTCTGGAGGATGACCTAGTAGGTCTAGAACCCGACGTAGACTGGTGATGTTGAGACCTAGACTGGTCTTTTTCTTTATGTGCCGATAGCTGTGGTTCAGACCTAGAAGGGCTGAAGGGGGAGAAAAGAATACTTTGTTCCTAAATAATACCCCAAACAATACAGGCAGAATGAAAATAAAAAATACTTCATCCTACCTGCTGTGTAAGGGTTGGCCACTAGGGGGCGGTGACACATCCATGGCGACAGAAACAAAGGACTGCAAACAAATTCAATAAGAAAACCAATAACTAAATATATACTTTCACTTTCTCTTTCCCATATTTTGAGAAAGAGACCTAGATACAGGAAGCTATAGCAAAAGCTCCTTACCTCAGAAGCCAGAATGATGGACACAGGGAAGCTGCTGCCTGAGCAAGAGAGCAACCCAAATAATAGCTGTATCTGACAGCTATTTGAATCTGCCGCCTGTGATGATGTCATCGCGGCCACAGCGTCCCTACGCTGTGACCGACGCCGCTCCACGGCGCTCGCGCGCATGCGCAATCGCCGTCATCACACCCAGACTGCGCAGGCGCGAACCAAGCCTCGATCTCAATCGAGACTTCGCAGCTGCGCAGTCGGAGCAGGGAAGCGGCGGACTGGAACGCAAATGCGTCCCAGCCGCCATGGCCACTAGGAAACAAGCATTTAAACAAAACAACACACACAACAGGCTGCCATATTTCATAAACAGGAGAGCATACATTACCACGGCACCTGACGGGATCCATCCTGGGAATGGGAGCAAAGAGGAGCGCTCACCGCACGACCGGGGTATTAATAATAGAGGCCTCCCGCTAATAGCTGGGACGATTGGCCGAGTTGCCGCTTCCCAGCCAATGGCCGGTATAATCAGCTCTTCCAGGCATCAAAGTGAACCCCGTATGTCCGCCCTGCTAATAGCTGGGGAAGCTGGACTTCAATAAGACACCGCCATCATCAAACACGTGCGAATCACCAGGACTGGATCAAGAAAACTTCATAAGGTAAGAGATACACCTTGGTCCTAGGAGGAGGACAAAAAAGGAACACAGTCTCTGACTAGAAGCAAAGATTTATGGGAGTGGGGTCCTATGAGGTATGAGAGGCGGGATTAACCCATACGTAGGCTGCCATGGAGTCTGTCAGGAAACATTTTTTTTTAAAGCGCCCTGTCCCAACGAGCTCCTGTGCAGAAGCGAACGCCCCTTTCTCGGCTGCTAGCGGGGGGTAAAACCGCCCACTAGCGGCCGAATACCGACGGTAAAGCGCCGCTTACTATAGCTTTACCGCCGACGCCGCCCCGCCCCAATGTGAAAGGGCCCTAATTGCTGCTGGTTTTTTAATTTTTTGCTAAATAAAAATAAAGGGACCGACCAAAATTTTGAAAAAAAAAACAAACAAAACTGTTTCAAAGTTTGTTATAAAATTTTGAAAACAGGTAATTTTTCTCCTTCACTGATGTGCACTGATGAGGCTGCACTGATGGGCACTGATAGGCAGCACTGATGGGCACTGATAGGCACTGATAAGGCGGCACTAATGGGCACTAATAGGTGGCACTGATAAGCACTGATGAGGCAGCACTGAGAGGTGGCACTGATGGGTGACACTGATGGTTGGCACTAATGGGCACTGATGGTTGGCACTGATGGGTGGCACTGAAGGGCACTGATGGGTGGCACTGATGGAAACTGGTAGGCACTGGTAGGTGACACTGATAGGCAGCACTGATCTGTAGCACTGATTATTAGACAATGATGGGCATTGATTGGCAGCACTGGTGGGCATTGATGGGTGGCACTGTGGGCACTGGTAGGTGGCACTGGTGGGTACTGATAGGTGGCACTGGTAGGTGGCACAGGTGGGCACAGCCGCGATCTGTGATCAGCCGAGTCTCATACTCATTGATCAGAGAGCGCGCCGCGTGCGACCCGCAGGGTCACGCAGACTGCGCTTGCTCGTGAGGACGTCCATGGACGCCCTCCCCATAATTAAGGCCCACGCTGCAGCCGTCTTTTGGCTATAGCGCGGGCGCCAAGTAGTTAATTGCTGTGTTTCTACCTAAAAATGATATTTTGCAATATTTCCACATTTTAAGCATCGATCTTAATTTTTGTATTATGGGTAAATAGTTTTTTGAGGTTAGGTCATTAATATTTGGGGGTGAGAAAGATGCCCAAATATGGGAGAGACTCCATTGACCAAGAAAAATTAAACGAGGAACATAAGGAATCTAAATGAGATGGTGGGATGTTTATTGGCATACCAACTGATTTAGAAACATTCACTGTTAGGCCTGATAATGATGCAAATATTTTAAGAGTATGTAATAGGTTTGGTAAGGCTATAATGGGTTGTGTGAGGAATAAAATCATATCGTCTGCATTCATGCTCAATTTATAGGTGCTATTATTAGAAGTATAACCTTTGATGTCTGGATGTAATAATATCGCTGTGGCTAAAGGTTCAATCGTTAAAGTGAATAGTAAGGGAGAAAGGGGACATCCCATGACGTGCACCCATGCCCAACTTAAAAAAGTCTGAATTACATCCTGGTAATCTTATCCTGGTAGATGGGTTATGATAAAGAGCTTGAAAGGCGTGGAAAAATTCATCTTTGAATCTGTATCTTTTTAGTATTATATCCAGGAAATTCCAGGATACACTGTCGAATGCCTTATTAATATTTAGACTGAACAATAGAAATGATCTAGAGTTGGTATTTGCATCTTGAATTATATTTGTTACTAGTCTAATATTGTCCTATCTAATATCTACCTGGTATGAAACCTGATTGATAAGGGGAAATCGGGGAGGGGATTATTGATGCTAATCTGTTGGCTAACATTCTGCTAAATATCTTAAGGTCATTGTTAATTACCGAGATTGGTCTATAATTTTGGGGCAATGTATGGTCTTTGTTTGGTTTTGGGATGAGAGACATATTTGCCAGTAACATTTCTTCTGGGAATTGATCTCCTTTAAGAACTGCTTGTCACCAGTGCTCTTCAACATCTACATCCGCCCACTCCTTAAAATCATCAGAAAATCGAGACCTCTGCTTCCACTCATACGCTGATGACACTCAACTCTACTTTCGCATCACTGGACAAAAAGACCATCATCAGTGACTAGAAAAATGCCTCACTTTGATACACGACTGGATGACCACTAGCTCCCTCAAACTCAACGGATCAAAAACAGAGCTTCTTCTCCTACACGCAAAACAAAATTCCAAAACTAAGACCCCATGGACACCTCCCACCATCTTAGGACAGACCATCTCTCCAAGCACCAAAGCCAAGAGTCTCGGAGTCATTTTTGACGCAGAAATGTCATTGGATGCACAAATAGGATCAGTAGTCAGCCGATCTCACCATCTCCTCCGCCTGCTACGTAGACTCCCGTTCCAGAAGTAGCAGTAGTTGGAACAATCATTAATTCCAGACTCAACTAAGCAAATTCCCTCTACATAGGACTACCTCAATATCAGCTTGCACGCTTACAACTCATCCAAAACACGGCGGCAAGACTGTTAACAGGAAAAAAACCCTGGGAATCCATCTCCCCTTCCCTGAGGAGCCTACATTGGCTAACCATAAAGAACTGAATCACTTTCAAGACCCTCTGCCTCACCCACAAATGCATACAAGGAAACGCTCCTCAATACCTATGCGAGAAAATAAAACGCTACACACCCAATCGCAGTCTTCCATCTTCTAACCAAAACCTCCTCCTTATTCCCAAACCCCGCTACAAAACAAAGGGAGAACGAAGATTCGCAGTCCAAGGACCACGGCTATGGAACGCTCTACCGACTTACATCCGCATTAAACAGAAAAAGGGGTGACCAACTAGTTTAGGAAGGAGAGCCGTGCCACGTCCAATAATCTATAGACACAAAACAAAGGGTTCCCCTAGGTGGACTTTTCCGGCACTCGCAAAGGCAAAAAGTGGGGTATGTAAAAATAGAGAGCGTTTGTATATAATAAAAAACATATAATTTTATTCGTATTGAAAAGTACAACATCCACATTAGCTACAACACTACTGCTTATTGCCATACCCTGCCCTCCCTCCGTGGCCCTCTTTGCTTTTAGAAATCTTCACAAGCAAATAATCATATATCTTCAGGTAGGTGATCAATTGATCATCCCAACCTCTCATCTAATACTATTGAAAGCTTTACCAATCACTTGACCCCCCTCCCTTTCATCCCTTTTCAATTAGCCTAGATGAACCCTTCTCTCTCAACCATCCCCTGAAGAAGGACCGTACAGATATTAAGTACCCCGAAACGCGTCGGGCTTGAGAAGAGCTTTTCATCACAACTTATTTTGTGTTGCTTATCATGGTTACTATGTAGTTTTACTATGTTACCTTAGATATCTATTGCTTGTTTTTATCAATTGTACTTTTCAATACGAATAAAATTATATGTTTTTTATTATATACAAACGCTCTCTATTTTTACATGACTTACATCCGCATGGAAGAAAACCATCAGGCCTTCAGAAAAAAACTCAAGACCTAGCTGGACAACACAGGACGGATCTAGCGCCTTGAGGCAATTCAGTTCGCATTTGCAGCGCTATACAAATCATTCATTCATTCAATGTTGTTGTATAATTTTGTTAATTTTGGTATTAGGAGATGGTGATATTGTTTATAATAAAAAGAGGAGAATCCGTCTGGGTCAGGAGCTGAATTTTTCTTAAGGGATTTAATTATTTGCAGTAGTTCTTCCTCTGTGCATGGTGCATTTAATTTATCTGTTTGTGTTTGGGTTAGCTTTGGAATAGGGAGTTTATCTAACCAAGATAGTGCTGAAGATGGAATGGATGACGTGGGTGCTGAGAGGAGATTTGAATAGAATTTTTTAAATATAGATTTCTTGGGGATGAGTGATCAATTGATTTGAGTTAATTTATGAGTTTATAAACATGGGTGGGTTTTATTGATTGATTCAGTTTGCGGGCAAACATTGTAGAATATGCATTGCTAGATAGGAAAAATGTTGCTTTTGACCAGCGGAGTGCCTTTTCTGCTTTAAATGTGAGTAATGAGACATCTACATTTTTCAAAGGGGCACACAGCAATAGCTCCATATATCTCACCTGACCTTATGGGGCAACACAAAGCATTAATAGAATAAATTGGAGAAAAGTGTCCAAGTTACATGGAAAGAAACGTCAATATAGACCTAATTTGCAATTTGATAGGTGTGTGTTAGGTCTTCCACCAATTGTCATGCCGTACTGTTTCCATCTGGATATAAATCACATCAACAGTTACAGTAGAATGCACATATATACTCAACGGCCAGAATTTGGCGTAAACGACATGAAAACATGGATCCATCCTGCCTTGTACCAATAATTCAGGCTGATGGTGGCAGTTTAATGGTGTGGGGGACAAAGAATAGTGTGAATTTGGTGCACCACAAACCCCTCATGGGCTATGAAGGAAGACTCATATGTAAAACAAGTTACATCCACAATACCCTGAACACATCAAATGCATCCAGGGCTACCCATATCCAATTCCAGGTCAAGTCCAATGAATAGTGGTGATGAAACCCAACATGTTTTGGACTGTATACTCCTTCCTCAGGGGATATACTGGGTATTTAGAATGCCTGATAGATGTGGCAGCTATGTGGAGCAGTCCCCTGGCCACCTGAAAGGGATACACCAATTGGTTAAAGCGTACATACACACAACAAAGACCCCCACTGGGGGAAGATGGCCCCTACTGATGCCAACCAGCCTAGATGTAGGTCTTAAAGTCGGGAGGGTACATGTGTCCACAGCCAGCCTGCATCAAGCAGGGTATTGTGGATGTAACTTGATGATGCTAGGTCAACATATGTGTGTCTAATCTGTACTATGTTTAACCATTTGGACATAAGTTCCGTTTTTTAATGAATTTATGTTTAATAAAAATACCTTTTATACAGTTTTACATATGAGTCTGGCTTTATTGTCCATGAAGGGTTTGTGGTGCACCCCATGCACAATATTCTTTGTCTCATTATTATTCAGGATGGTGGCAGACTAGTTCTTACCATCCCCCATCTTCATCCCTATATTGAATGGTGGGGGGGGGGTATATTTTCTTGGCACACTTTGGGCCCCTTAGTACCAATTGAGCATTGTTTAACCACTTCAGCCCCAGAAGAATTTACCCCCCTAATGACCATTTTTTTTTTGCGATACAGCACTGCGTCGCTTTAACTGACAATTGCGCGGTCGTGCAACGTTGCACCCAAACAAAATTGACGTCCTTTTTTATCCACAAATAGAGCTTTCTTTTGGTGGTATTTGATCACCTTAATCAAATACCACCTGGCATTAATGGCTGTGTGTTGAGTTATTTTGAGGGGACAACAAATTTACTCACTACTTTACATTGTAGCAAAGTGTCATTTCTTCAGTGTTGTCACATGAAAAGATATAATAAAATATTTACAAAAATGTGAGGGGTGTACTATGCACTTTTATGAGATACTGTCTATAGCATATATAATTGCTACACAAGTCATCTTGTAATTTAATGTTATTAAAAATGACCTTTCCATATCGGTCTGAAACTGCTTGAATTTTGTAAATCAGTAAAACATTTCAATGCAATTTGGCAACCTGGAGGCGTTCTGTATACAGTATAATTAGCTCACTGATTTTCTCAGACATCTACACTAAGATACAAGCGAAATCTGAGGCATTGTCTGTAATAGAAATGTCATCTTTGGTGAGAAACTTCCTAAAAGTTAATTACTTCTAAAGGGATGCAGACACTGCACCTTTCCTCATTAGAACACTGAAATTGCACCAGGTGGTTATAATGAACAAGAAATCAGCCTTGCAAGGAATTTATGGAACAGACAACTTTTTTTCTTAGGGGCTCTGCTACAAAGTTTGTTAAAATTCTTGCAATGTATGACCACAAGTTGGGGCTATTTGCAGACAATATCATCCTAACACTGACAAACCCTGATCTAGCCCTATCCAAAGTTCAAAAATTACTAGGCCAACGTGTCTTACTACAAAGGTGATCAAAATAAATGCTATATTCTGCCTATGAACCTTCATAAAGAAAAACTGCATAAGAAAAATGGCTATAACTTAAAACTCACATATCCATCCTCCAAACTATACAAAGTAAATTTTTCAAAACTTAGAACAAACCAGCAAAGACCTACATCAAATTAAAAAAACCCAGCTATCATGGGCTGGTAAAATAGCAGCCTTTAAAATCCAATTACTGCCTAAGATACTGTATTATTTTCACTACCTCCCAATAATGATGTTTCCCAAATGTTTTAAGCAGATGAACGCTAAATTGAAACATTTTATATGGGATGGGAAAAAACCAAGAGTAGCATTCTCAATACAACCCACCACCAAGGACCTAGGTAGGATGGGACTACCAGACGTCCGAAATTATTATTATGCATCCTTATTAGACCAGATGAAATATTGGTTTTTCTTCCCCTTATGATAAACTATGGATAAATATGTAATAAACAATAAACAATGTAATTCCAAAACATCTGGGGTGCCAAGTACTACATTTCCCATAATTCAACTACACTGCAGAGTGCAATGGCATCATGGGAAATGTAGTTCCAAAACATCTGGGGTGCCAAGTACTGCATTTTCCATGATTCAACTACACTGCAGAGTGCATGAGCATCATGGGAAATGTAGTTCCAAAACATCATCAACTTTTCCTTCCATTATGATAAACTATGGATAAATATTGAAAAAGAAGTTACTATAGGACAGTGATGGTGAACCTTGGCACCCTCGATCTTTTGAAACTACATTTCCCATGATGCTCAACTACACTGCAGAGTGCATGAGCATTATGGGAAATGTAGTTCCAAAACATCTGCAGTGCTAAAGTTCACCATCACTGCTATAGGACTTGATCTATATGCCCTCTCTATGGCTAAACACGTAGTACCCAAAAATATAATAATTCTACCAAACCTCCTTTCTATCAAATCAACTTTGGAAGCGTGGAAGCATATTCTATCCAAAGCCAAAAAGGGAAATGTATTTACTAAAGTACTATTACCTTCAAGAATAATAGATTACTGTAAAATACGATTTTTAGCTAAAGAGTGGACCAAACAAGGTCACCAAAGATATAAATGCCCACCATCACACTTTAAGAGCACAGCGGAAGGGAAAATTTGTAAATGTACCTATCTAAAAGTTATAAACTTTAATGATAATATTGATATTCTCACAGAAATTTGGCAATACCTCACATACTGTACCACAATCTCCAAAAAAAAGAAAGGAATTAACTGCTTGCTGACCAGCCGCGGTCATAATACGGCGGCAGAGTGGCTCCCCTGCGCAAATCGCTGTAGCTGTACAGTAGGCACTTTAACCGCTAAGCCACCGCCCATCGTCATATGACGGCGGGACGAGGCTTCTCTTGTTCTGGGCGGACGTCATATGACGTGATCGCCCTCCCGAGCCACTAGGGGGCGCACGCGCGCCGCTGCGTCGCTCTGGACCCGGTGCGTTGCCCGGCGGCCGCGATGTCCGCCGGGCACCCGCGATTGCCGGGTAACAGAGCAGGACCGTGGATCTGTGCATGTAAACACAGATCCACGTCCTGTCAGAGAGGAGAGGAGACAGATGGCGTGTCCCTTGTACATAGGGACACCGATCGCTTGCCTCCCCCAGTCAGTCCCCTCCCCCCACAGTTAGAATCACCTCCCTAGGTCATACATTAACCCCTCGATCGCCCCCTAGCGGTTAACCCCTTCTCTGCCAGTCACATTTACACAGTAATCAATGCAATTTTATAGCATTGATCGCTGTATAAATGTGAATGGTCCCAAAAATGTGTCAAAAGTGTCCGATATGTCCGCCGCAATATCGCAGTCACAATAAAAATCGCAGATCGCCGCCATTACTAGTAAAAAATAAATAAATAAATAAAAATGCTATAAATCACCTATTTTGTAAACGCTATAACTTTTGCGAAAACCAATCAATATACGCTTATCGCGATTTTTTTACCAAAAATATGTAGAAGAATACATATCGGCCTAAACTGATGAAAAAATTTGTTAAAAAAAAAAAAAAATTGGATATTTATTATAGCAAAAAGTAAAAAATATTGTGTTTTTTCAAAATTGTCCCTATTCTTTTGTTTATAGCGCAATAAATAAAAACCGCAGAGGTGATCAAATACCACCAAAAGAAAGCTCTATTTGTGGGGAAAAAATGATAAAAATTTCATTAGGGTGCAGTGTAACATGACCGCGCAATTGTCATTTAAAATGCGACAGTGCTGAAAACTGAAAAATGGCTTGGGCAGGAAGGGGGTGAAGGGTGCCCTGTATTGAGGTGGTTAAGGTGTACAGGGGGTGCGTGCGCGCACGCGCACGCCGCCGGGCATCCACGATCGCTCCTGAGAGAGACAGAGCGGAGGTGTCAATGTAAACAGACAGATTCTCCGTTCTGTCAGGAGAGAGGAGACAGATCTGCTGTTCATACTGATTAGGAACAACGATCGGTCTCCTCCTCCAGGCAGTCCCATCCCCCCACAGTTAGAAACACTCCCTGGGATACACATTTAACCCAGTGATCGCCCCCTAGTGTTAACCCCCTCCCTGCCAATGTCATTTATACAGTAATCATAAATGTCACTGGTCCCAAAAAAGTGTCAAAAGTGTCCGATGTGCCCGCAATGTCACAGTCCCGTCAAAATCGCTGATCACCGCCATTACTAGTAAAAATAAAAAAAATAATAAAAATGCCATAAATCTATCCCCTATTTAGTAGACGCTATAACTTTTGCGCAAACCAATCAATATACACTTATTGTGACTTTTTTAACCAAAATATGTAGAAGAATACATATTGGCCTAAAAGAAAGAAGATTTTTTTTTTTTGGGGTTATTTATTATAGCCGAAAGTAAAAAATATTGTGTTTTTTTCAAAATTGACGCTCTTTTTTTGTTTTTAGCGCAAAAAATAAAAACCGCAGAGGTGATCAAATACCACCAAAGAAAGCTCTATTTGTGGGAAAAAAAAATAACTTTTGCGCAAACCAATCAATATACACTTATTGCGATTTTTTTTAAAATTTTTTTACCAAAAATATGTAGAAGAATATATATTGGCCTAAACTGATGAAGACTTTTTTTGGGATATTTATTATAGCAAAAAGTAAAAAATATTGGGTTCTTTTAAAAATTGTCGCTCTTTTTTTGTTTACAGCGCAAAAAATAAAAAACGCAGAGATGATCAAATACCGCCAAAAGAAAGCTCTATTTGCGGTGAAAAAAAGGACACCAATTTCGATTGGGTACAACGGCGCACGACCGCGCAATTCAATTGTCAGTTAAAGCGACGCAGTGCCCTATCGCAAGAAATGACCTGGCCAGGAAGGGGGTAAATCCTTTCCGGGGCTGAAGTGGCAAGAGGAAAAACTCACCCAAGCTCTACCGCTATATAGTATAGTTGGTGTGTAGAGTAGTCGGTGATCTGGCTAATTAAGCTCACAAAAGCTCCATAAAAAAAGTACAGGGCGGCAACTCGACAGCTTCTCCATAGAAAATATTTATTTAAGCATTACAGCAATAACATCATCCAAAAACTGACGCGTTTCGGCCTTAGGCCTTCATCAGAAGCAGAAGTGGTTAATCACCAATGGGTTTTTTATTTTTTGCTAAACAAATTAAAAAAGACCGAATTTTTGAAAAATAAGTTTTCCTTCATTTCTGTTTTCTCCCTCACTGACGGGCACTGATAAGGTGGCACTGATGGGCACTGATGAGGATGCAAGAGCAGTAACCAGAAGGCAGAAGTGAACGAAACTTTGTGCTATTACAATATAGCGATATAGAAAAAGTATAGATTCATATTATAAAAGACTTGGTACATACTTTTAATATTTGCATAACCGTGGCCCTTTAAGTGGCGATGGAGCTGACTGTAAAAAAACTGCAAAGCCTAAACTGTCAAGCAAGAATCTCCCACAGGTAGCTGTTAAGCAAGAAAACCAATATTGTAAGGATTTGCTAAGACTCGGCAGTTACTTAACACTGAAAGACAATTTCTCCAGGAAAATCCATCAAGTCGGCCTGAGCTCTTCTCTGTAGAGCATTTGAATGAACGGCTTATCAAATGCATGCCAGCAATGTATTGAGCAGGGTAGATGTGGAATTGCGCCAAGATCTGTTTTGCATAGTTTTAAGATTACTGGTGTTTCGGTATAAATACCTCTACCGGCTTTGAGAGCAAGCAGAGATCTGAGACTTGTCAGCTGGATGGAGCAATCATTGCATAGATTTTAGAAATATTTCAAGTGTGAAATGCTAACATTGAATATCACTGCAGCAACCTGCGCGCTGGATAAATGGCGTTTTTTTTTTGGTAAGGTGTGATTACAAACTCATTTTATCTTGTGTTCTGCAGACAGAGGTTGGGGATGTTTCTCATATTGTTTTCTTCGTCTTGGACTTAGCTGACATGGGGCCTGGAGTCGTGGGAAGGCAGCATAGCCTGAAGCCTAGAGGCAGCAAAGATTTTAGGGGTGTGTCAGGCTGATAGAGGTTTCATCATCTTCCATATGTTTTTTATGCCTAATGTGTGTGATAGTGCAGGGCGATCAAAGTGATAATTGGTTCTGATGAATATACCAGGTGTATTTATTTAAAAAAAAAAATGCATAGCAATTTATCCAGTAATATGTGTACATTCATTCTGTGTGAATGGAGTAAAAATTGAATGTTATCAGGCTTTTTTCTGTGCTGGTCTGATGTTTTTTATTGATTTAAAATGGAAAATACTGCATTTGGCCACTAGATGGCGCTACATTTAGTCAAAGGTATTGGGACGCACATGAACTTTAATGGCATCCCAGTCTTATGACTTGTACACACGGTCGGACTTTGTTCGGACATTCCGACAACAAAATTCATGGATTTTTTCAGACGGATGTTGGCTCAAACTTGTCTTGCATACACACGGTCACACAAAGTTGTCGGAAAATCCGATCGTTCTGAGCGCGGTGACGTAAAACACGTACGTCGGGACTATAAACCGGGCAGTAGCCAATAGCTTTCATCTCTTTATTTATTCTGAGCATACGTGGCACTTTGTGCGTACACACGATCGGAATTTCTGACAATGGATTTTGTTGTCGGAAAATTTTATAGCCTGCTCTCAAACCTTGTGTGTCGGAAATTCCGATGGAAAATGTGTGATGGAGCCTACACACGGTCGGAATTTCCGACAACAAGGTCCTATCACACATTTTCCGTCTGAAAATCCGACCGTGTGTACGGGGCATTAGTCTGTAGGGTTCAATATTGAGTTGGCCCACCCTTTACAGCTATAACAGCTTCAACTCTTCAGGGAAGGCTGTCCACAAGGTTTAGGAGTGTGTCTATGGGAATGTTTGACTATTCTTCTAGAAGCGCATTTGTGAGGTCAGGCACTGATGTGGGTGAGAAGGCCTGGCTCGCAGTCTCCGCTCTAATTCATCCCAAAGGTATTCTTTCAAGTTGAGTTCAGGACTCTGCAAGTCTGCAGGCCAGTCAAGTTCCTCCACCTCAAACTCGCTCATCCATGTCTTTATGGACCTTGCTTTGTGCACTGGTGCGCAGTCATGTTGGAACAGGAAGGGGCCATCCTCAAACTGTTCCCACAAAGTTGGGAGCATGAAATTGTCCAAAATGTCTTGGTATGCCGACGCCTTAAGAGTTCCCTTCACTGGAACGAAGGGACCAAGCCCAACCCCTGAAAAACAACCCCACACCATAATCCGCCCTCCACCAAATGATTTGGACCAGTGCACAAAGCAAGGTCCATAAAGACATGGATGAGCAAGTTTGGGGTGGAGGAACTTGACTGGCCTGCACAACCTGAGTTCTGACCTCAACCCGATAGAACACCTTTGGGATGAATTAGAGCAGAGACTACGAGCCAGGCCTTCTCGTCCAACATCAGTGCCTGACCTCCCAAATGCGCTTCTGGAAGAATGGTCAAACATTCCCATAGGCACACTCCTAAACCTTGCGGACAGCCTTCCCAGAAGAGTTGAAGCTGTTATAGCTGCAAAGGGTGGGCCAACACAATATTTAAATAAGACTGGGATACTGTCACACTTTAAATGACAATTACGCTGTCATGCAACACTTCACCCAAATGAGTTTTTAATCATTTTCTTCACACAAATAGAGCTTTCTTTTGGTGGTATTTAATCACCGCTGGGTTTTTTATTTATTACTAAAACAAAGAAAAAAAATTTGAATTTTGAAAAAAAAGTTTTTCTTAGTTTCTATCAGTAAATTTTGTAATTAAGTCATTTTTCTCCTTCACTGATGTGCGCTGAGGAGGCAGCACTGATGGGCACTAATGAGGTGGCACTGATGGGCACTGATGACATAGCACTTGAGGGCACTTATGGCACTGATTAGGTGGCACTGATGAGGAGGCACTATTATGCAGCACTGATATGTGGCACTGATAGGCAGCACTGGTGGGCACTGATAGGTGGCACTGATGGGTACTGATAGGTGGCACTGATGGGAATTGATGGGCAGCACTGATGAGCAGGCACTGATGGGCACAAAAAGGCACCACTGACTGGCACCAGTAATGGGCACTGATTGTGGCACTCATGGGCACTGATTGGTGGCACTTCTGGGGCTTTACTGTAATCAGGGCACTAAAGATCAGTGCCCTGATTACATGCCCTGTTCTCCCTTGTGAGGAGATGCTGCTGATCGGCTCTCCTCGCTGCAGGCTGTCAGTGTCAGTGTTGCCAACCGCCCATAGATTTACGGGCAGCCCGTAAAAGCAAGGCACTTTTCTCGTGCCCGTAATTGCCCGTAGTAAGAGAAAAGTGCCAGTAAAAATGGTGGCGATCGGATCGGGTCAGAACTGCGCATGCGCAATTCCGGAAATCCATGAGAAAATCCGAGTCTGACTCCTGCAGCCTCTGCTCAGCCCACCTGACGCAGCGCAGCCAATGATGTCAGCCTATTTTCCCGCCAGCCTATAAACAGGCAGGAGCCGAGCTGGCAGACGGAGGAGCCTTATGTGGAGTGGAAGGAGCAGACGTGGTGGGGTGTGTAACCTGAGCCTGACCAATCGGGAGATGCAGCGACGGACTGTGGAGTGGACACACTGGACCACACACACACACCGTGACCTCACCCATCGGAGCAAGCGAAGGACCCCTGCCCTGACTAATGAGCCTGCCCTGCTGCCCGTTGTGTCTGCCTGGTGAGTGTACCTAGCAGTAAGCAGCTGTACTCGGGTAACAGCAGATGCTTTTGTGCACTGGCGTTTACATGTATGAAGCATTCCTGGAAAGTTGGAAATTAGTGATTTATTTTTTTGCCACAGCAGATTTGTGCCTCAAATTTTCTATGTGAATGGGGTCCATGGCGTAAAATTCCTGGCCTTTCCTGAGCCTGGGGAGCCACAGGCAGCATGCGCAGACAGCCGGCCATAGAAATGAATAGCTGTATGCGGCTGTACTCCTGTAAACTGTGATTTTATGCTGCAGCATATTTGCACCGCAAACCATTCATGTCCATGAACCCTCAGGAGTCTGCAATATGATCCCATGTGTGAGAAAAAAAAAACAATGCATCTCAATAAGCCTTGTTCACACCATTGCGGTTAAAAAAAAAAAAAAGTTCAGCATGCTGCGTTTTTTTTTCTTAACAAACGCACTGAACTCTGTAAGGGCTTGTCTTGTTCACAGGGGCGGCGGTAAAACTGCAACAGAGGCTAGACAGGGTTGTGTACATGCCGCAGCAAACATTGTACCCCACATCCCATTCAGCTGGCAGTACCGCTGCCAAACGTCACCCAGTTCAGTGAATGGGGCCAAGCGGCATGGTGACACAGGATTTACAAGGTTCAAACAGGCAGTGAGCAATAAACATGTTACCTCTCTGATGCCTTTCAAACATCCACTGAAAAGCGATCCACTGTGGGATGGCAAGAGCTAGTGTAAACCAACCCTGAATAAAAAAAATTAAAAATGCAGTACAGTATATATGACCATCTCCTGTATCCTGTCTGCATGATCATCTCCTGTACCATGTCTACAATCTCTGACCATTTCCTGTACCATGTCTACAATCTCTGACCATTTCCTGTACCATGTCTACAATCTCTGACCATTTCCTGTACCATGTCTCCAATCTCTGACCATTTCCTGTACCATGTCTGCAATCTCTGACCATTTCCTGTACCATGTCTGCAATCTCTGACCATTTCCTGTACCATGTCTGCAATCTCTGACCATTTCCTGTACCATGTTTGCAATCTCTGACCATTTTCTGTACCATGTTTGCAATCTCTGACCATTTCCTGTACCATGTCTGCAATCTCTGACCATTTTCTGTACCATGTTTGCAATCTCTGACCATTTCCTGTACCATGTCTACAATCTCTGACCATTTCCTGTACCATGTTTGCAATCTCTGACCATTTCCTGTACCATGTCTGCAATCTCTGACCATTTCCTGTACCATGTCTGCAATCTCTGACCATTTCCTGTACCATGTCTGCAATCTCTGACCATTTCCTGTACCATGTTTGCAATCTCTGACCATTTTCTGTACCATGTTTGCAATCTCTGACCATTTCCTGTACCATGTCTGCAATCTCTGACCATTTTCTGTACCATGTTTGCAATCTCTGACGATTTCCTGTACCATGTCTACAATCTCTGACCATTTCCTGTACCATGTTTGCAATCTCTGACCATTTCCTGTACCATGTCTGCAATCTCTGAGGGGGAGTCTGGAGAGGAGTCAAGAGCGGGAGCGCCGCCAGATTGGGGATCACAAGAGAAGTCAGAAATGTGTGGACTGTGTAGCGGAGACTATTGTATAAAACCAGAGCCGCCAAGCTGGAGTTGCCTGACTGAGCCCTGCTGCCCTGCACGGTGCACCTGAGAGGAGGTCAGTCTGAAGAGGGGTCACTGATGTAAGGGGGGGAGTGAAAACAATGTAAGGGGGCACTGAAATAAAGGTTAACCCTTATATCAGTAACCCCCCCCTTACCTTAATGTATTCACTCTGCGGAAGGTAATCTCTGGTCACCAGAGTCCCCCCCCCCCTCTTATTAGAGTTCCCAATGTTCCCCTTTACATCAGAGTCTGCAGGATTTCCTCTTATAGTGCAAGGGAGAACTCTGCGGACCCTGATGTAAAGGAAAATGCTGCAGACCCTGATGTAAGTGGGAACTCTGATGTAAATGGGAGCGCAGAGCCCCCCTTACATCAGATTTCCCCCTTAGATCATGATCTGGGGCATCGTCCTTTACATCAGGGTCCACAGAGTTCTCCCTTGCACTGTAATGGGGAACTCTGTGCTGGCTGTGTTATATTAACATGATTATAGAAAAATTTGTTTTTTGACTTTTGTTTAACTTAAACACATTGCTAATAGCACTAGCTACATGTTTATAGTTCAAATACTAAAAGCTGCACAGTTTAGCACCAAAAACAGCCATTTTAGGTACTTTCTTGAAGTGCCAGTAAAAAATTGGTGTCGTTTGTAATTTTTAGGCATCTTGCCAGTAAATTTCACTTGGGGGGGGGGGGGGGGGGGTTGGCAACGCTGGTCAGTGTGAGGTGATGAGAGCCAATTACCGGCACTTCCTGTATTTACATGTGATCAGCTGTGATTGGACACAGCTGATCACATGGTTAAAGAGCCGTGTCAATGGCTCTTTACAGAGATCGGGGTCACAACGTGTCCTAGCAACACGGCGCGCCCGTGATCGCTGCCATGCGCACACCTGCGGGTGCGGCTGTTCTGGTGCGCCGTCATATGATGTCCACCCAAAATGAGAGCCGCACCGTTCCTCTGTCATTTGACAGTGGGCAGGCGGCAAGTGGTTAAAGTTTATGTGCGTAAAGGCAGGCGTCCCAATACTTTTGACTTTTTGGAAAGTAGACAGTCTGAGGCAGTATATGCATTGTAGAAGGTCGGCAAGTGGTTAAATTCAGTTAGGGTTTACACCTACTTCACTACATTGAAGAAAATACATTTTTGTCTTGTGCATTTGATTCAACCCATGTGTCTCCAGTATAGACCAGTTACAAGAATTGGAGGAATTTTTGCTGCCAGACTTTAAAATGCGTCGCCTACTATTTTATCTTTGACTACACATGGAAAGTTGCAGTTGAGTTCGTCTCCTTTAAGTTCAGTTTTTTTTTAAGGTGTTTATTTCTATTCTTTTCCTTTGCTGTGTACAGACTGGTTCTATGTGGTTTCATTATAGAATGTCAAATTGACTTGTCTTGATCTGTGCTCCAAATGGAAGGGCGCTGAATCTCATTGGTGCAGAAGAATAACGCTAAATTCTGGTAGCTATGAATGTGAAATCATGCTAGCTATGAACAGGATTTGCCATTTTCTGGTGACCAGCAGAAGTTCTACAAACAGCCATGGACATTGAGAAGAGATTTTGTCTTCTCCAGTGGTGATTTGCCCAATAATGATTTGTCCTAGACCAAAATTAAATCTGCTCAAACACTTCTGCTGTGGACATTGGAATTCAGTGCTAACAAGAACCTGTGCTTTGTCCTTTTGCAGAGTTATGCCTCGTACACACGGTCGGATTTTCCGATGGAAAATGTCCGATCGGAGCGTGTTGTCGGAAATTCCGACCGTGTGTGGGCTCCATCTGACATTTTCCATCGGATTTTCCGACACACAAATTTGGAGAGCAGGAGATAAAATTTTCCGACAACAAAATCCGTTGTCGGAAATTCCGATCGTGTGTACACAAATCCGACAGACAAAGTGCCACGCATGCTCAGAATAAATAAAGAGATGAAAGCTATTGGCCACTGCCCCGTTTATAGTCCCGACGTACGCGTTTTACGTCACCGCGTTTAGAACGATCGGATTTTCCGACAACTTTGTGCGACCGTGTGCAGACAAAACAAGTTTGAGCCAACATCCGTCGGAAAAAATCCTAGGATTTTGTTGTCGGAATGTCCGAACAAAGTCCGACCGTGTGTACGCCCTATAAGAACGAGCTAAGATTTTGGGCCAAACTGAGTTTGGCTGGAACCCACGGGAAACCATTGCATGAATTTCCTGCCTTGCGACTGCTTGTAACAAAGGGTCAGGGATGTTGGTGATATTGTTGACCAAGTTTGGTCACATGACCATATTTGGGCAATGCCATTCGATCAATATTGTCGCC
Organism: Lithobates septentrionalis; assembly: GCA_037952835.1. NCBI lineage: Eukaryota > Metazoa > Chordata > Amphibia > Anura > Ranidae > Lithobates > Lithobates septentrionalis. The sequence goes on along the minus strand of JBBDGP010000083.1, from coordinate 1,260,015 downwards.
AATATCCCTACAAGGCGGGAGGGATATTAGTGACAATATTGACCCAATCTGACCCAATGGCATTGCCCAAATACTTTATACAACATACCTAAACTAATCCTGAACACGTAAAGCAGGACTATAGTTTTAAAAAATATTGCTAGCAGGTAGACTTTTTTGGTGGAGTGACATGGTAGGTCTCTTCTGCCAGAAAAAAAAGCTTACCCATTTACTAGCCATTTTATTTTTTGTTGGGATTTTATGCTGGTTGTGGGGTACGCACAGTGCAATGTACAGCCCTGACCCATCAACAGTGTCTGTAACATAGCAAGAATGGAGCATGATGCTAGGATAATGTAACTCCAGCATGCACAGGAGCTGCTTCATTAGTGGGCACCATTGGATGAAGAAAGGAGATGGAAAACTCAGAAGATTAGAAGAAGGTGGCAGTCATAGATACGTGCACCAGGTGTGCCAGGTGTGACTGGGCACACCCCAATCTCGTTGTTTGCATTAGCAATATTGCTTTGTGTGCCAGTGGGGAGATAGGAAAGATCTCCCATTGAGTGACTCTGCTTAAAGGAGAAGTGTGGAAGCATTTTTCTCTCACTCTGAACCTGCAGGCAGGGAGATCATGTACAGAGCACAACAAGGAAGACTGTATGTATACATATATATATATATATATTTTTTAGGGCTGCGGAAATTAACGATTAATTCCTCAATTAATCGTTCATTTTTTGATCGATCAAAATTCTTTTGATCCGTACTCACCTCTCCGCCGGCTTCCGGGTCTTCAGGGAGTTCTGTCGGAGATCCAGTGACGTCACGGACATCGATGTCACCAGACTCCTCCCCCCTTCCCCAAGTGCCTCCATCTGCTAACGAAGGGAAGGGGGGAGGAGTCCGGTGATGTCGATGTCCGTGAAATAATAAATTGAGGAAGACAGATCCAACAATTTGATTGATCTCACTGGTCAAAGTATTCAGATAAACATCTATGTAAATCCTGGACTTGGCTATGAAAATCAACATATCTGAGGGCTTTCCTGGCTGTAAGTCAGTTTGATGATGAACTGACATTGATTGGTTATCCAGCAATCAAGAAACATCTATGATGAGGGCACTTTTTTCCAAAGAGCTGACACTTTGCTGTCTCAGCAGGTGATGGATGTCTCTGGCTCTCCATCGGTCCCCCTGATGCACAGCAGTGCTGAGGAAGTTCTGATTCAACGTAATGCATATGGGGGAGGAGCTACGCATGACATCAGCTAAAAGTAGTTGGATCTGTATGTGCGTTATAATTGATCGAAATTAGTTGATTCATCGATTAAAAAAAAAAATCGATTAATCGAACACGAAAATTTTAATCAGTAACAGCCCTAATATTTATACACATACACACACATGCATGCAGGTTTGGGCTTTGGTGTGCACACCCTAATGCAATACGCTGCACACACCTATGGTGGCAGTGGCGGTGATAGAGTGGCAGTGGAGATCACAGACTTGCATCACTAGAGGAAGGCAAACCCAGAAGTGGGGGCCATAATGTTCAGTATTCTGAGCTGAGCAGAATGGGAGGAGAGCAAAGGAAAGATGAACTGGGAAAGAGGGGGGATTAAATGGAAGATGTTGCATAGGCGTGCGCACAGGGTGTGCCGGATGTGCCTGGACACACCCTAAAACAGGGCTCAACAACCTGTCGATCATGATCAACCCGTTAATCATGGGCAGGTGAAAGGTAGACTGCAATTCTTCGTAAAAAAAACAATAAAAATAAAAAACTACTGACACCATCTACTGTCCTACTGCCAACCAATCTCTGTTCTACCGACACCATTCATTGTCCCTACAGACACTGTCCTCAGCCCTGGTGACACCATCTACTGTCCTACTGCCAACCAATCTCCGCTCTACCGACACCATTCACTGTCCCTACAGACACTGTCCTCTGCCCTGGTGACACCATCTACTGTCCTACTGCCAACCAATCTCTGCTCTACCGACACCATTCACTGTCCCTACAGACACTGTCCTCTGCCCTGGTGACACCATCTACTGTCCTACTGCCAACCAATCTCTGCTCTACCGACACCATTCACTGTCCCTACAGACACTGTCCTCTGCCCTGGTGACACCATCTACTGTCCTACTGCCAGCCAATCTCTGTTCTACCGACACCATTCACTGTCCCTACAGACACTGTCCTCAGCCCTGGTGACACCATCTACTGTCCTACTGCCAACCAATCTCTGCTCTACCGACACCATTCACTATCCCTACAGACACTGTCCTCTGCCCTGGTGACACCATCCATTGTCCTACTGCCACGTCCACTGCTCTACTGACAGACATCATCCACTGTCCTACTGACACCAACCTCTGCCCTACTGACACATTCACTTCTCTACTGACACCGTATGCATACAGGCATTTGTGTTTGGCTTTGGGGGGTGCACACCCTAATGCAATGGGCTGCATTGAGAGGTATTCATTATGGGAAAAGGTCAGGTGCACTTTGAAGAATGAATCAACTTTCAACACCTCTTTTCATTTAATGTATCCAGGCAAATCATGCAAGTGTGCAAATTTAACTTTCTCTTTACCTTCTGTATTCTGTGCTGGAATGGAATTCTCAGTGGTCTTCCAGTTCAAACGTCATGCCTGGTGGCTCAAAAAGACATCTTCAAACACAGGCATAGATATCAAAGAAAGCATTCTTAAAATCTCTTTAGACATGCATGCTTGCTGCTCCTAGCCCACAGTCTCCTTATAATACTATTCTGAATCACAATCTGTCCTCATCGAATCATACTAAAATATCATTTTCATATATAGCACTTACCCCCAAAGGATCTGTTGTGTTCTCAGGTTCTCTGTTCCCAGTGCCCACAACTCTCCAAACAGCACCATGCTTCTTCGCGACTCACCCAGGCTGAAGAGGGGCTATTTATTGTAACAATGTATAGTATATATTTTTTATTATGTGAGAACTATCTTCAAATGGTAGAGCTTTAAAGTGGTAGTAAACTCCATGGTTTATGTCAGGTAAGCCTTATTCCGCGTACACACGGTCGGACTTTTCATCTATTAAAGTCCGACGGACGCCGACGGACTAAAGCTGGCTGACAATCCGATCGTGTGTGGGCTTCCCCGGACTTTCAGCGGACTTTTCCAGCCGCAAATCTGACGGACTTTAGATTTGAAACATGCTTCAAATCTTTACGTCGTAACTACACCGGACCCAGAAATCCACCCGTCTGTGCGCTAGTCCGACGGGCAAAAACCCACGCTAGGGCAGCTATTGGCTACTGGCTATAAACTTCCTTATTTTAGTCCGGTGTACGTCATCACGTAAGAATCCGTCAAACTTTTGTGTGATCGCATGTAGGCAAGTCCGTTTGTAAGAAAGTCTGCCGCAAGTCCGCCAAAAGTCCGTCAAAAGTCTGTCGGACAGGCTGTCGGACTTTTGTAGCCGAAAAGTCCGACTGTGTGTACGCGGCATGACAGGTAAGACTTTAATAAGTAGGTATTGTAAATGTCTCCTAAACGTGCACCGTTTATGAGATCTTTTTTTTTTTTTAATCAGATTTTATTTTGAAATTTTTTGAAACAAATTTAAAAAAAATAAACACACAGGAAAAAATAAAATAAAGAATTGTATCAAATAAAACATTAACGTCAATAGTACTTTTAGTTTGTTATTGTCAAGCCTTCCAAAAGATATCCCAGCGCAACCACGCTGTATTATTTAGCAATATGTTTAATATAAAAAGAAAAAAAAATTCCTATAGGAGGCAGACCTATCCAAGGGGAAAAAAAGAGGAAAAGGAAAGAAGAAAACAAAGGTTCGCCGCTCTTTATTGTCAGTTTAGATTAGAATATGAGGCATCTATCAATGTTTTCTATATTTTTTTAAACTTCTGGGAGGCATTACATTGAGCATAGGTATATCTCTCAAACAATACAAATTTGTCCATTTCTTGGATCCAGTCCCCAAGGGTAGGAGGATTGGGTGAATTTTTAGGTGGCTTAGGAGATACACTATATTGTCAAAAGTATTGGGACACCTGCCTTTACACGCACATGAACTTTAATGGCATCCCAGTCTTGGTCCGTAGGGTTCAATATTGAGTTGGCCCGCCCTTTGCAGCTATAACAGCTTTAACTCTTCTGGGAAGGCAGTCCACAAGGTTTAGGAGTGTGTCTATGGGAATGTTTGACCATTCTTCCAGAAGCGCATTTGTGAGGTCAGGCACTGATGTTGGACGAGAAGGCCTGGCTCGCAGTCTTCACTCTAATTCATCCCATCCCTGGCCTTGTGCACTGGTGCGCAGTCACGTTGGAACAGGAAGGGGCCATCCCCAAACAAAGCTGGGAGCATAAAATTGTCCAAAATGTCTTGGAATGCTGACGCCTTTAAGAATTCCCTTCACTGTAACTAAGGGACTAAGCCCAACTCCTGAAACACAACCCCGCATCATAATACCCCCTCCACCAAATGATTTGGACCAGTGCACAAATCAAGGTCCATAAAGACATGGATGAGCAAGTTTGGGGTGGAAGATCTTGATTGGCCTGCAAGGAGCCTGACCTCAACCTAATAGAACATCTTTGGGATGAATTAGCCAGGCCTTCTCGTCCAACATCAGTGCCTGAACCTAAACCTTGTGGACAGCCTTCCCAGAAGAGTTGAAGCTTTATAGCTGTAAAGGGTGGGCCAACTCAATATTGAACCCTACGGACGAAGACTGGGTGCCATTAAAGTTAATGTGCGTGTAAAGGCAGGTGTCCCAATACTTTTGGCAATATAGTGTATTTACTTGTGTAACAGCCGGTGAGGACAATGAGGCATACACACTGTGCTCTTAATGGACACAGTGGTGTCCATTGAGAGAGCTGTGCCACAGTGGTGACTCCTGCACGAGAGTGATGTTATTGTGGCTCTGCCATTCAACAGGGAAGGAAGACCAAGTGAAGATGGAAGCCCTGTCAGCAGTGACAGCACGTTCATTTTAAAGTAAGTCTCTCATAATGTGCTAGTATGCAATGCATATTAGCACATTATGACATTGCCTTGCAGGAGGAAAACTTTTTTTTGTTTGACAGTTAACTGCAATGCCAAGCTGCTGCTAACAAAGCAAACATAATATTGGCATTAAAAAGGGATTAACTCTACAGATAAAGTGATAATTCTCCCGCTCTACAAGACTCTGGTCCGGCCGCACCTGGAGTATGCTGTCCAGTTCTGGGCACCAGTCCTCAAGAAGGATGTACTGGAAATGGAGCGAGTACAAAGAAGGGCAACAAAGCTAATAAAAGGGATTGGAGGATATTAGTTATGAGGAAAGGTTGCGAGCTCTGAACTTATTCTCTCTGCAGAAGAGACGCTTGAGAGGGGATATGATTTCAATTTACAAATACCGTACTGGTGACCCTACAATAGGGATAAAACTTTTTTGCGGAAGGGAGTTTAACAAGACATGTGGCCACTCATTAAAATGAGAAGAAAAGGCATTTAACCATAAACTACATAGAGGGTTCTACTATACGAGCGGCAAGGATGTGGAATTCCCTTCCACAGGTGGTGGTCTCAGCAGGGAGCATCGATAGTTTAAAAAAACTATTAGATAAGCACCTGAATGACCAAAACATACAGGGATGTACAATGTAATACTGACATATAATCACACACATAGGTTGGACTTGATGGACTTGTGTCTTTTTCAACCTCACTTACTATGTAACTATGTAACTACCCCTTTAAGGACACAGCCACTTGCTTCAATCTTTCTTTTAAGGGCATTTCTTGCCCACTTTAATTTTAAAAAAGTTCAATAAGTCACAAGATTTTCCCCCACACAGGTTTTTCAGCATTTCCCCTGGCTTGCGCATGCAGTGCTGCTGCTCTTGTCTCTCAGTTGTGGCCCTTTGTCTGCATCCTCCAGACAGGCTTCACACCAACTCTGTGCACATACCTAACAGCTCCCAGCTGTACTGACTCCAACCTGTCTCCTAGCTCGAGCCATTCTGACTTCTAGGAAGAGATCTCCTCTGTCCCCTGGGGTGGAGCCCAGAACCATAGTCAGGTCCCTACTAAAAGCCCAGCATGATCCTGCCCAATTAGTGTGCTGGTGGTCCCCAAAGCCTGAATTCAGAATTGGAGATATCATCCCTCCCAAGTCTCTATGCGGTCTCTGGATTCCAGATCCCAAACCAGGTTTTACCAACCACAAGGAAACTAAAAAAAATGGTTGTCTCTGGATGAAACAAGCACCTTGGAACCCTTCAATCTGCCTTGAAGAGATTACAGGGTAATAAACTATTTTTTTCTTTCAATTGATTTTTAATTTAATTAAAGTTGCATAGGAATGGATAAGCCTGTACTCTTTCTGATTATTGTAAAGATCCTGTTCCAAAACCCTCTTATTTTTGGGCATTCCCACCATATAGGTAGCATTGAGCCTGTGTGTGCATCCTCTGAAGGACAGAGGTGAGGTCGATGGGTATAATTTCGTTAGTCTAGTAGGGACGTGGTACCACCTTGTTAGGACTAATAGATCTGCCTCCATGAGAGATGTGTTAAGTATGCCTCGATTTGACCATGATATTGCGTTGTGCCAGACATCCAAGTCCCATTCTTGGTTGAGATCTTTTTCCCGGGCTAGCATATAGCTAGTTTTAGATTGTTTTGCTGACATTGACTCATATATCGCTGTGATCCCTCCTCTCTGCTCCATACTCTGGCCGCACCAACTTTCATATGGCATGATGTTAGGCGGTAAGGGTTTGGATTCCCAAATAGAGTGTAGGAAGTGAGAGATCTGATGATATCTAAATTGTTCGGTTGGTGCCATTTCAAGTGTATTGATGGTTTAGGGTGAGCAGTCCTGTGGAGTTAAAGAAGTGGCCAATTCTGTACAACTCCTTGTCTGGCCACCACTGAAATGCCCTGATGTTCATGCCTGAGGGGAATTGGGGATTATGGAAGAGATAAGCTAGCGGGCGTATCGTAGATACTAACTCAGAGTGATATTTGAGCTTGTCCCATAAGGTAAGGGAGTGAGATAGGGTTGGGGCAAGGATTGCGGGTCGTTTTTTGGAGTGCATCCACATCAGGAAATCTAGTGTGAATTGTGGAACTGCTTCCCTTTCCATATGCACCCAGTCAGGCTTATTTAGTCGGGAGTAGATAGTTGATATCTGGGCTAACTGGGAAGCCTAGTTGTACCAGAGAAGATTTGGTAACCCCAACCCCCCTCTTTTGCGGGCTCGGAATAGAACCCCTTTGGCTAGTCGGTGTCCCTTTGAACCCCATACAAAAGCGATAATTTTCGCCTGGAAGCATCGCAAGCGAATCATGTTGATAGGTATGGGTAGGGACCGAAAAAGGTATAGGATTCGCGGGAGTAGGGTCATTTTGATTGAATGTACCCTTCCTAGTAATAAACTCTTTTTAAACCATTGGCACACTGCAACGGGAGAAATGGAAATAGTAACAACCCCTCAAACAAATATATATAAAACATTAGCAAACAGGCTATACCGTGGATAATAAGCATAATCCAAAGAATGACCCCTAAGCCTTGCACTTGGGGTGGACCTGCCTAATGAACAGTGTTGCAATAACAGTGTATCAGTCTGTATTAAACCCTTTCCTTGCTGACCATCACGTTGGTGCCAAGATACAGCGTTGGAGCGCTTATGATAAAGTCCTCCTAACCTAAGTATAGGCACCTGCACTGTGTCCCAAATGATCAGTACTGCTACTCTTTAATGGAGTATACTGGGGTGTGGCCAGTAGCCTCTCACCAATTTCTGGGGAAATGGCTGGTCTCCCTCCATCCTCCCTTGACAGCTCAGCAAAGTCTGTGACAGTGGGGCTCTCCTTTACGATTAGGCAGTGACACCAGACAGCAAGAGTCACACTCACATGCACCGGGTGATGTCTTCTGTTCCATCTATCTGTATCCTTGAAGCGATGTTAAATGTACCAATAGCAGCCTCTTATGCAGTCTGTCTCCCCCAATGTCCTCACCACATCTGCCCTGACCCCAGGAACAGTTGTTCCTTTTCCTCCCCTTAGAACCCCTGGTCATATTAGGATGTATAATTCCTTTGCCAATCTGATACGCAGGCTATGTCTGTCTGGGGACTACATCCTGCACAAGTCTCAGTTCCTCCCAGAAGTTTCTTGTTGTCCCAGGATGCACAGCAGTCCATACCTGTTTACTCTGTGCTCTCCTGGTGGTGGGTGGGGCTTCCCTCCAGCTCTCTGTCAATCCACAACCCAGCACAAATTAGCGTCATCTCTCTATCTTTCCCCACAGCTGCATCTCTGCTCTGCAGCTGCCTGAGGATTCTTCCTCTCACTGATCACCAGTATGAGTACATTCTTTCTCCCAGTTGCCACCGATGTAAGGGGACATCTTCCTCCCACTGACCACCAATGTAAGGGGTACCCTTCTTCTCACTGACCACCAATGTAATGGCACACTTCCTCCCACTGACCACCAATGTAAAGCCCTCCCCACACTGACCACCAATATAAGAAGATATTCTTTTTCCCAGTGACCACCAATGTAAAGGACCTCTCGTCCTACCACTGCCCACCAATGTACAGGGATTTTCTTCCTTCCACTGACCACCAATCTAAGGGGGCACTCTTTCTCCCACTGACCACCAATGTCCAATGTAAGGGGCACTCTCCACCCACTGACTACCAATATAAGTAAACAATCCTATGCCTTTGACCACCAATACAAGAAAGCATTTCTTCTCACACCGACCTTCAATGTAAGGGGCTTTTTCTTCTCACTGACCACCATTGTAAGGGGCACTCTTCTTCCCACTGACCACCAGTGTGTGGGGGAGGGGGAACTCTCCCTCCAAATGACCACCAATATAGTGTAACATTCTTTTTCTCACTGACCACCAACATAAGGGGGACACTCCTTCTCCCAATAACCACCAATATAGTGAAACATTCTTTCTTTCTCTTACTGACCACCAATGTAAAGGGACACTCTTTTTCCCAATGTCCAATGTAAAGGGCAGCGATATAAGTGACCACCAATATAAGTAAACACTCTTATGCCACTGATCACCAATATAATTAAGAATTTCTTCTCCCACCAACCTTCAATTTAAGGGGTATTCTTCCTCCTACTGACCTTCAACGTAAGTGGCATTCCTTCACAGTTACATAGAGCAGTGGTTCTCAACCCTGTCCTCAAGTAACCCCCAACAGGCTATTTTTTCAGGTTTTCCTTTATCTTGAACAGGTGCTTTAAATCAGAGTCAATGGCTTGGTATTTTGGACAGCTATTTTATCTAAGAGAAATTCCCAAAACATGGCCTGTTGGGGGTACTTGAGGACAGGGTTGAGAACCACTGACATAGAGCAGACCTGTCACTGGGCTTCTGGCTGGCTCTTGTAATATAATTTGGTGCCGAACAATCTGCTTAAAAATTAAAAAAAAGAATTGTAATTATTTAGCAGGGCAGCAAGATAAAAAATTAAGAGGAATGACTGTGTGAATCATTTTAGATGCAGTCATTTCATATTTGGTTTTAGTCCAGGTTAAAAAACTGTACACGTCTTTCTTACTATTTCCCCATAGCTGATGGGTTTCTTGCTTTTCCTGAAGTTGATAAAGAGATACAATATAATTGTACATTGCACGCTGAAGTCTGGGCTTGTAAAGATTGAGCACAAGACGTTAACAAAAGTAAAACTATCTGGGATCTGAGACGCTGTTTGAGACACTTTTTATATAGAGCTCATGATGATAATAGACTGAATTGAACCATTAGCAATGACTGTGCAGTTATTATTGTGTTCTGAACTCTGCAGTTAGAATAACTGTGCTGTCCTGTAAGTTCATTACTCTTTATTCTGTTTTTTCGAGGAGCCTAAAGGTAAACCAAGGCTAAAATACAGCCAGATCCAAATTTATATTAAAAGTTACTTAGAAGTTATTTTCCAACTAGGAGGCTGCAGAGATCACAAATCTTTCCCTGACTACTGTAGTTCCTGTGAGGTCACACAAGTGAACAATGATGTCACGTGTCAATGATATCATCTACATGACTTCATCATAAACGTAGAGTTGCTAATGTCTATGCTGAGTGGACCAGTTAGAGTTTATTAAGATGTGTGTGTAAGATGAGAGAGGAGTGTGATTGGGACGTTGTGTGATTCAAGGAGAAGTGTGAGGTTAAAATGTTGGGGTATTAGATGCATGATATCTGGAGTAGTGCTGGGAATAATGGTGTATGAAGATGATATGTATGTGAGAGGTGCAAAACTTTATATTGGGTAAGGATACAGAGGAAGTGCAGGAGATTTTGGCATATTATATACCTATATACACTTTGTATTTAGAGTCTTCAGTTGGAAATGCGATACTCTACCAAGGTGTGCCTTGGCCTAGCTGGTCAGTACGCCTGAAAAGAGGGCAAAAAGATACGAAAATAGGTGTGATGAGAAAGCTTGACGAAGGATGGCCTGGATGGCTTCAGTATACGGCTCTGATATGTATCAGCTATAACAGGAGGTAAACCAACGTCCCATGAATTGATGATAAGAAGGGACCCCCTGTTTGGAACCTGCAAACTGCCCAGAACCCAAATAAATGTCCCGTAAATTATTTGGATTAAGCCTAATTTCCGAGTAAACCCAGACAGAGAAAAGAACTGCTTGTAGTGAGAGGGTACGTGGGGGAAAGGGAGCAAGGGCTGACCCGATAAGCCTCTACAAAATAATTGCAGAGAATATCGAACACTTCAAAACGGACACCAGTTAAGTAGCTCTGTGAAATTCCCACGAACCCCTGGCCTGTCTGTCTATTCTTGGTATAGAGAAGTTTGAGAGGGTGAGCCACAAACATGGACAAACTGACAGGAGTTTGCAAGGGTCTGAAGTGCTGGATACCTGATAGATATGTTTGATAATGTTGGTGGATAAGCCCAATATGCTGTGGCAATATGCATCGTTAAACATGGGGAAACCATACCAGATACACAGAAAACTGGTCCCACATGACTTAAATCGTGCCGCGCTTCTGCTTGTAACCTGACAACCGAGTCGGAGTCCTGAACAGGGGAAGGAGGGCCAGACTCCATCCTAGGGAATAAGTCTCATGGCATGATTCAGCATACCCAAAGTGACTGTAAGCCCCCCTTTGAACAGGGATCGGACAAAAGATGAATGGTCTGACGTACCTGACCAGTTCTCCAGGCAACCTCGCAATCAAGAGATTAGAGCCGAGAGTGGAACCCAGAATAATAATAACTAGAGAAAGTGACAACAGACAAGCAGACATGAGAACAACACCCCCCCCCCCCCCCGTGCCTACCTGAGTATAAGGATGTAAGCAGTAACGACAAGACCACAGCGCGTGAATGAACCTGATGATGACCCCCACCCTAGTGTATGTAGTGAGTGAGCCCCAGTAACCTGCAGCACAGAGACAGGTAATTAAAACTGAATACTCAGAGCTAGAGTACCGACAGACCGTGGTGGGTAGTCGTACAGGTGTAATGAAATGAAACGTGCATCGTATGACGTGTGGTGTACGGGCAAGAAGATTGTGGTCAACAATCATTTAGAAACGAAACCTCAGCCCCTATGGATCTGTAGACGTGACAGATCCTGAGATGTGAGCACTAGCTAACTAAACCCAGGTATACAAGAAGCTTGAACGAAAGGTAGGATGAGACATGGAAACAGCTATTGGTGTATGCTGTAACTGCATGGCACCAACATGCTACAACAGAACATGCTATGACATAACTGCTATGACAGAAACACGCTGTGACAGAAAAACGCTGTGACAGAACCATGCTGTGACATAAACACCCTATGACATAAACTGCTGTGACAGAAACGCTGTGACAGAAACATTCTATGACAGCACCAGCTGTGACAGAACACGCTATGATAGAAACTGCTCTGACTGAACCCGCTATGACAGACCCGCTATGACGGAACACGCTATGACGGAACACGCTATGACAGAACCACTATGACCGACCCGCTATGAGAGAACCATGCTACGACAGAAACACACTCTGACTGAACACGCTCTGGCTAAACACGCTATGGCTCAACAGGCTATCACAGAACCGCTATGAGAGAACCATACTACGACAGAAACACACTCTGACTAAACACGCTAAGACAGCACCCGCTATGACTGAACATGCTATGACTGAACACGCTGTGACTGGAACATGCTGTGACTGGAACACGCTATGATAGGAACACGCTCTGACCGAACACGCTCTGACTGGAACACGCTATAACTGGAAATACGTTATGACAGCACCCGCTATGACAGAACACGCTATGACAGAACACGCTATGACTGAACACGCTATGAGAGCACCATGCTTCAACAGAAACAGGCTCTGACAGAACACGCTATGACAGAACATGCTACGACTGAACACGCTATGAGAGAACCATGCTTCAACAGAAACACGCTCTGACAGAACACGTCCCTGATAGAACACGCTGAGACAGTACCCGCTATGACTGAACATGCTATGACTGAATACACTATGACTGAACCCGCTATGACTGAACATGCTATGACTGAACCCGCTATGACTGATCTTACCTCACGTTGCTTCACCTTTTGGCCACTAGGGGCCAAAAGGCAAAGCAACGTAAGGTAACATCGTTTCGCCAAGCCGTGCCATTCTGCCGCAGTAAAACTGCGGCGGCTGGTCAGCAAGCAGTTAATGGCATCCCAGTCTTAGTCTGTAGGGTTCAATATTGAATTGGCCCACCCTTTGCTGCTATAACAGCTTCAACTCTTCTGGGAAGGCTGTGCACAAGGTTTAGGAGTGTGTCTGTGACGGAGCCACTTTGGGCAGGGAGCCCAATCCCTGAGAAACAACCCCATATCATAATCCCCCCTCCACCAAATGATTTGGACCAGTGCACAAAGCAAGGTCCATAAAGACACGGATGAGCGAGTTTGGAGTGGAGGAACTGCAAAGAGTTCTGACCTCAACCCAATAGAACACCTTTGGGATGAATTAGAGTGGAGACTGTGAGCCAGGCCTTCTTGTACAACATCAGTGCCTGACCTCACAAATGCGCTTCTGGAAGAACGGTCAAACATTCCCATGGACACACTCCTAAACCTTGTGGGCAGCCTTCCCAGAAGAGTTGAAGCTGTTATAGCTGCAAAGGGTGGACCAACTCAATATTGAACCCTACGGACGAAGACTGGGAAGCCATTTAAAGTTCATGTAAAGGCAGGTGTCCCAATACTTTTGACTTTTTGGAAAGCAGACAGTCTGAGGCAGTATATGTACTGTAGCGGGTCGGCAAGTGGTTAAATTCAGTTAGGGTTTACACCTACTTCTATACATTGAAGTAAAATAATTTTCTGTCTTGTGCCTTTGATTCAACCCACGTGTCTATGGCAGTGATGGCAAACCTTGGCACTCCAGATATTTTGAAACTACGTTTCCATTGATGCTCATGCACTCTGCAGTGTAGTTGAGCATCATGGGAAATGTAGTCCCCTCATCCTCCCGTCAAGCCCTGTTCCGAGCCACATTCCTGTCTGAATAATGTGTCCAGGTTTCAGGTGGACTGAAACCCTGACACATGATTCAAAACCGGACTGTCCAGGTGAATTCCGGACAGGTGGCAACCCAATCAGGAGGGCACAGTACAGGTTCTGGGATGCTTCCTGCATCCCAGGACAGTAAATTGTGTGATTTCTCCGGCAAACCCTGAACAGTTGGAAAATATGACGCAATGCAAGATTATCATTGGGCCCCCCATGCACCTGGGGGCACCTGGGCAGTGCCCATGCATTAAAACAGCCCTGAGGATAAGTAATCTGCACCTAACCATTAACCTAATTCAACTTCCATCAGCTTAGAACCATCACACCAGTGTGAGACGACTTCTGATCGGTCACTGTTACTTACAACGTTTTTTTTTTTTTGATGATTACAAATTTCTCTCAGCAATATGTTTATTTTACATTTTACAGAAACATTTTGTGTTTTTTTTTTTAGAAAGAAGAATCTGCCACATAAACCGAAATCTCCAGCAGTAGTAGGTGTATCAGGTATATCTAATTTATTCTTACTCAAGGCTTGTTTTGTTCTTTCGGAGCACACCGCAGCCGCCAGTGGCTCTCAAGCTGTTGCAGAAGTACACTGTCTCAGCATGGCTGTTATAATTCGTCAGCAGCGGGAGAGGAGTTTGGTGCCCGTCCCCATTTACCACCGTGCTCACAAGGCTAAAGCAAACAAAACTGGTTTTAAAACAGTTTTTTTTTTCTCTTCTATGGTCTGACCCATCAGTTTGTGACTAAGCATTAGAGTACTATTAAACCCAACACCAAAAGTGTAACATATTGCAGCTTATTCATCTTTAGATGTGGTGACTGCATCAGTTTTCTTTTCTTCTGCTTTTTTCCCTGTCTTCACCTGGGCCAGTAACACACTTCCTGTCACAGGCGCGCACATAGGTGTGTCGGGTGTGCCTGGGCACTCCCGAATCACCCTGTGCAGTGCCCATTCCCCCTGCTTCTGCGATGTCCGCCGGGCACCCGCGATTGCCCGTTAACCGGGCCGGACCGTGGATCTGTGTGTAAACACACAGATCCACGTCCTGTCAGCTCAGAGGAGAGCGATCTGTGTTCCCAGTACAGCGGAACACTGATCGTCCTCCTCCCCTTGTACGTCCCCGCCCCCTACAGTTAGAATTATTCCCTAGGAAACACATTTAACCCCTTGTGTCCCCCTAGTGGTTAACCCCTTCACTGCCTGTCACATTTACACAGTAATCAATGCAATTTTATAGCATTGATCGCTGTATAAATGTGAATGGTCCCGAAAATGTGTCAAAAGTGTCCGACGTGTCCGCCATAATGTCGCAGTCACGAAAAAAAATCGCGATCGCCGCTATTATTAGTAAAAAAATAAATAAATATATATTTTTTTTAAATGCCATAAATCTATCCCGTATTTTATAGACGCTATAACTTTTGCGCAAACCAATCAATATACGCTTATTGCGATTTTTTTTTACCAAAAATATGTAGAAATTACGTATCGGCCGAAACTGAGGAAAAAATTTGTTTTTTTTTAAATAAAAAATTGGGATATTTATTATAGCAAAAAGTAAATAATATTGTGTTTTTTTTTTAATTGTCGCTCTTCTTTTGTTTATAGCGCAAAAAATAAAAACCGCAGAGGTGATCAAATACCACCAAAAGAAAGCTCTATTTGTGGGGGAAAAAAGGAAGTCAATTTTGTTTGGGTACAACATCGCACGACCGCGCAATTGTCGTTTAAAGTGCGACAGTGCTGAAAACTAAAAATTGGTCTGGGAAGGAAGGGGGTGAAAAGGCCCGGTATTGAACCGGTTAATGACCTGCAGCTGTACGCTATAACTCAGATATAGGGCACAAAATAAAAATACAAAAAAAAATAAAGTGCAGCGCTAGGTTTAACCGCTTGCTGAACAGCCGGCGTCATTATACTGTGGCAGGTCGGCACGATCCCGTGAACCGTTGTAGCTGTACGTCGGCTCGCGGGATCGGGATAGCAGGCGCGCGTGCGCCACTGCACAGTGGGGGTGCCGATGCTCGTGGCCGACGGTCGCGATGACTGCCGGCCATGAGCGATCGTGAGCGGGAGACACAGAACAGGGAAGTATGTGTAAACACACACTTCCCCGTTCTGTTCTGACAGGAGTGACAGATCGTGTGTTCCTATTAGCTAGGAACCACGATGCGTCACTTCCTCTAGTCAGTCCCCTCCCCCTTCAGTTAGAATCACCTCCCAGGGAACACAGTTAACCCCTTGACCGCCCCCTAGTGTTAACCCCTTCACTGCCAGTGACATTTTTACAGTGATCAATGCATTTTTATAGCACTGATCGCTGTATAAATGACAACGGTCCCAAAAATTTGTCAAAATAGTCCGATGTGTCCGCCATAATGTCGCTGTCACGATAAAAATCGCAGATCGCCGCCATTACTAGTAAAAAAAATAATAATAATAAAAATGCTATAAATCTATCCCCTATTTTGTAGACGCTATAACTTTTGCGCAAACCAAAAAATATACGCTTATTGCGATTTTTTTTGCCAAAAAAATGTAGAAGAATATATATCGGCCTAAACTGAGAAAGAATTTTTTTTTTTTTTTTTTAAATGGGAAAATCTATTATAGCAAAAAGTACAAAATATTGTGTTTTTTTCAAAATTGTCGCTCTTTTTTTGTTTACAGCGCAAAAAATAAAAACCGCAGATGTGATCAAATACCACCAAAAGAAAGCTCTATTTGTGGGGAAAAAAGGATGTCAATTTTGTTTGGGTACAGTGTCATACGACCGCGCAATTGTCAGTTAAAGCGATGCAGTGTCGAATCGCAAAAAATGGCCCAGTCATACAGCAGCCAAATCTTCCGGGGCTGAAGTGGTTAAGCACAAGATGATCCTGTGCATAAAAACATATGTAAAAGTATAACACTGTATTATTAAAGTGCAATATGACCATAAACATTAAATAGCATAAATTCAATTAAAGTGCAACTATACAGTGCACATATGATGAATTGTATTATATGCAACCAAAATATTTATTTGTAGTGTGATCCCATGCGACAAATGCAAGATGAAAACAAAGTCGCATAAAAATGCACAAAAGTGCAAACAATATGCAAATTGTAAAGTGCAACACTAAGTTGAGGCACGAAAAGACTCTGTGCATAAGAACATATGTGAAGAAAATATAACACAATAATAAATGTGTAATGTGACCATAATCTTAAAGTGGAGTTCCACCCACTTTTACAACTCTTCAGCATCCCTCACTAAACCGTGCGCTGTAAACAAATTGGATATTTTTTAATTTTTTTTCTCAGCACCTACTGTATATTTGCTGTATTCATTTTTCACTTTTCTCCTCCCTGGCCGCGGCCCATCGCATCATTTCCTGTTTGCAATGCCTTCTGGGAAGGGGCGGCAACTTCCTCTGAAACTGCCGTTGCTATGGAAACCTGACCTGAAACCTATTACACTGCTTGTGCTACACTGAGCATGTGCGAGATCTGCAGGGATGAGATCCAGGAAGAAATACAGTCTGGCTTCAGATGCCCACACTTAAGATGGCCACGGCCTGCTGTAATTTTCTAAAATAACAAACTACTGTTATAAACTAACAAAACAGACCTTAGTTTATAGACTAACTTTACTAGAATACATTCAGCTTGTGTATTATAGGGGTATTTTTATTTAAAAAGTATGATTTCGGCCGGAACACCACTTTAAGTAGCATAAATTAAAATAAAGTGCAACTATACAGTGCAAAAGTGATGAATTGTGTTATATACAACAAAAATATTTGATTCAGTGCAGTATTCAGTGCAAATATTTGATTCAATGCGACAATGCAGAAGGAAAACCAAAGTCGCATAAAAAACGATATAAATGAAAAAAAATTGTTCTTAAATTGCTGAAATCCAATATGTGACTTCACAGTGCAGCATATATTGTAGATTGAGTGCTCATCACTGTGTTTCCCATCACCTCATTAAAGTGACACTAAGGGCCCTCTCACACTGGGGCGGTTTGCAGGCGCTATTGCGCTAATAATAGCGCCTGCAAACCGACCCGAAAGTGCCGCTGCTTTCATTCCAGTGTGAAAGCCCCGAGGGCTTTCACACTGGAGCGGTGCGCTAGCAGGACGGGAAAAAAAGTCCTGCTAGCAGCATTTTTGGAGCGGTGAAGGAGCGGAGTATATACCGCTCCTTCACCGCTCCTGCCCATTGAAATAAATGGGACGGCGCGGCTATACCGCCGGAGGCGCAGAGGCGCTTTGCGGTGGTTTTTAACCCTTTCTCGGCCGCTAGCGGGGGGGGTAAAACCGTCCCGCTAGCGGCCGAATACCGACGGTAAAGCACCACTTACAATAGCGTCACTTTACCGCCGACGCCGCCCCTGCCCCAGTGTGAAAGGGCCCTAAAGGTAAAATTTTTTTTTAAACCACTTCCATACTGGGCATTTTCACCCCCTTCCTGCCCAGGCCAATTTTCAGCTTTCAGCGCTGTCGCACTTTGAATAACAATTGCGTGGTCATACTACACTGTACCCAAATGAAATTTTTATCATTTTTTCCCCACTAATAGAGCTTTCTTTTATTGGTATTTGATCACCTCTGCGTTTTTTATTTCTTGTGCTATAAATAAAACAAGAGTGACAAGTTTGAAAAAAAACACAATATTTTTTACTTTTTGCTATAATAAGTATCCCAATTTTTTTTTAAACAAATTTTTTCCTCAGTTTAGGCCGATACGTATTCTTCTACATATTTTTAGTAAAAAATATCGCAAAAAGCATATATTTACTGGTTTGCGCAACAGTTATAGCGTCTACAAAATAAGGGGATAGATTTATAGCATTTTTATTATTATTTTTTTTTTTACTAGTAATGGCTGCGATCTGCTATTTTTAACGTGACTGCGATATTGTGGCGGACACATCGGACAAATTTGACACATTTTTGGGACCATTCACATTTATACAGCGATCCGTGCTATGAAAATGCATTGATTACTGTATAAATGTGACTGGCAATGAAGGGGTTAACCAGGAGGGGGCGCTGTAGGGGTTAATGTGTTGCTAGGGAGTGATTCTAACTGTGGGGGGAGGGGATTCACAAGGGGAGGAGACCGATCAGTGATCCTCTGTACAAGGAACACACCATCGGTCTCCTCCCATCTGACAGGACGTGGATCTGTGTGTTTACACACACAGATCCACGGTCCTGCTCGGTTACCGGGCAATCGCGGGTGCCCGGCGGACATCACGGCCGCCAGGCACGCGCACCGGGACCCGAGCGATGCGGCGGGCGCACGCACGCACCGCCAGCGGCGCGCGCGCCCCCTGGGCTTCCTGGAAGGCTGCGCTGTCATATGACGGCGGCCTAGGATAACAGCTGCACCGTCCCGCCGTCAAATGACGGCGGGCAGCAAGTGGTTAAATAACCAACATATCATACTTACCTCCACTGTGCAGCTCGTTTTGCACAGAGTGGCCCTGAACCAGGTCTTCTGGGGTCCGTAGATGCCGAATGCAGGACTCGGCCCCGCCCCCTGGCGGCTGCGTCATTAGATTTGATTGACAGCGGCGGATGCCAATGGCTGCGCTGCTATCAATCTATCCAATCAACAGCCGAGAATCCCGGGCAGAGAGATGGTGCGTCCCCGTGAGACAAGTTCGAGGGTTCGGGTAAGTAAAACGGGGGGTGGGGGGCGGTCACTGCCAGGTGTTTATTCACCTTAATGCATAGGATGTATTAGGGTGAAAAAACACAAACCTTTACAACCCCTTTAAGATAAAAGGCTTACCAGAAAGCCTGCGACCTCCCTTATTTAGGGGGGTCAAACAGCGCTTTTAGTGAAATCCAAGATTCGCTGATGGAAGACTTCAGCATTCCTCTTCAGAAGGATCCATGGACATCCACTCGAATTCGAATCCCAATGATGTGAAGAGCAGGATAATATAAAAAAGATAAAAAGGCTCCAATAGTGTAGAATGTCTTCTCAAGACGTTTTATTAAAAAACAGGAGTTGCAGTACAAAAACTCCAAGGCAAATATATAAAAATTACTGTAATAGTCCTTGCAAGGAAAAATGGACATACAGGTCCGTTTAAAAGCCAATCGCACATGCGCAGAACGTGTGTGCATAGCGCCCCCTACTTCCTATACATTCACTGTCAAGTGCAGCTGAAGCTGCAGAGATATCGACTGGGGAAGCTCTGTTATCAGTGTCCCTGTTCTCTCTGTTTAGACCCTTGATACTTCACCAAAGCCCCCCAACAGGGCTCCTAAAAAAAACTGTAAAAAAAAATCAAAAACAATATTGTAAAAAATAAAATTGTAAAAAAATAAATAAAAATAAAAACTACTGACACCGTCCACTGCCCTACTGACACCAATCAGTGTTCTACTGGCACCGCCCACTGCCCTACTGACACCAATCAATGTTCTACTGACACTGTTCACTGCTCTGCTGATATACACGTATTTGTATTTTGTGCTCTGGGGGGGGCACACCCTAATGCAATAGGCTGTGCACACCAATGCTTTGTGTATTAGTGAAACACAACTCTGGATGAAGGAGCACAGGAGGCACAGTAGTCAGTAGCATTGTCCGTCGGGGGGGGGGGTGTTAAATGTATTAGCAGATTTAGATACACTGACAAATTAAAGCCAATCTCCAGCTCACGCTTTATAATCAGTTACAGCAAACAGTTTTTTCTTCCTTTTGGGATAAAGGTTTTGCGTGAATAAGGAAAAGCTGATCATTTCAACCACTTGCCGATCAGCCAGTAGTAATTTTACTGCTGGCCGGCAGCTCCTCAATGTGCCCGTGCATCGCGCCAAACTTCTGGGTTTACAGGCCCGCATAGCGCCTTCCCTCTTGTGCTGCGGTTGGACACAGCACAGGTTCCTCAGCAGGCTCGCAGCCAATGATTTTGACTGTGAACCTGCTGATTGCTGTGGCCAATCAAAGCACAGATCTGTGTGTCCAGACAAACCAAGAAAACACCACCCAGCGCTCAATCCCAGGACTTCCCCCAAAAAACAGGACTATGGCAGGCAATAGTTTGCGCGATGCAGCCCTCCTCAGACCTCCAAACACTGCAAAGACATACACAAGATGGTGCGAACGACAAGTGCATTACCACCAAAACCAGAGCTCTGAGGAAGGGGGGGTCTGTCCCCCGAAACGCGTAGGGTTTCCACCATGTGGCAATAGAGTTACCCGCCTCACCAGCTGGAGCGGCTTATGACAAGCTTGATTTGATTTCTACTTTGTGAGTATATCACTGTTGCAGGTTTTTAATAAATGGTTTTGGTGGTAATGCTCTAGGCGTTTTCACCCTCTTGTGTATGTTTTTGCAGTGTTTGGAGGACCCATCTGAGGAGGGTTGCATCATTGAAACCAACATTTAACCCCCTGATTGTCCTCCTAATCAGCCCTTTCACCCAGCCAGTGTCATTAGTACAGTGACAGTGCACAGTATTATCATTGATCTCTGTATTAGTGTCACTAGCAGCCTCAGATAGTGTTAATGTCCCTCCCAGCCAGTGTCAGTTAGCGCCAGTCCCCAATTGCCCGTCACACTATCCAAGTCACACTAAAAATGTAAAACGCAGTCAGAAAATCAGTGCTGTGTTAAAAGTTACATAAATTCCAATATATACCATAGTTTGCACTTGTAGACGCTTTAACTGTCACACAAACCAATAAATATACACTTATTGGGATTTTTTTTTTAACAAAGACATGTAGCAGAAGACATTTGATGTTATTGGATTTGTTTTATAACAGAAAATTGAAAATATTGGGGTTTTTTTTTCAAAATGTTTTTTTTTTTTTATATATATTTAAAAAAACAAAAAAAAAACCATTGGTGTTCAGATACCACTAAAAGAAAGCTCTATTTGTGTGGGAAAAAAAAACAATCTAAATTTCATTTGGGTACAGTGTTGCATGACTGAGCAATTGCCAATTAAATTAGCATAGGGGTTTACAGTGAGGGAAAAAAAGTATTTGACCCCCTGCTGGTTTTGTACGTTTGCCCACTGACAAAGAAATGATCAGTCTATAATTTTAATGGTAGGTTTATTATAACAGTGAGAGACAAAATAACAACAAAAATTTCCAGAAAAAATGCATTTCAAAAAGTTATGAATTGATTTGCATTTTAATGAATAAAATAAGTATTTGACCCCTTCGCAAAACATGACTTGGTACTTGGTGGAGGAACCCTTGTTGGCAATCAGAGGTCAGACGTTTCTTGTAGTTGGCTCCCAGGTTTGCACACATCTCAGGAGGGATTTTGTCCCACTCCTCTTTGCAGATCCTCTCCAAGTCATTAAGGTTTCGAGGCCGACCTTTGGTGACTCGAACCTTCAGCTCCCTCCACATATTTTCTATGGGATTAAGGTCTGGAGACTGGATAGGCCACTCCAGGACCTTCTACCTTCTACAGGTGCTTCTTCTTGAGCCACACCTTTATTGCCTTGGCCGTGTGTTTTTGGATCATTGTCATGCTGGAATACTCATCCACGACCCATCTTCAGTGTTCTGGCTGAGGGAAGGAGGTTCTCACCCAAGATTTGAAGGTTCATGGCCCCGTTTCGTTTTTTATGTCTCTCATTGTTAAACCTACCATTAATATTATAGACTGATCATTTCTTTGTCAGTGGGCAAATGTACAAAATCAGCAGGGGATCAAATACTTTTTTCCCCTCACTGTATTTACTAAAATCCAGCCGGCAAGTTTGTTATTTTTCAAAAGCACAAACTCTCCAGCAGAATGTATCAGTTTACATGAAAGAGACAGACCATTTAACACAGACAGGGGTTTTCTTTTTAGGCTTTCTTTCTTCTTTTTAAATTTTGATGACCCAGCCAGCAAGTCTGTCCTTGTTCAAAAGCACAAACTCTACAGCAGAATGTATAAGTTTACATGGAAGAGGCAAACCATTTAACACTGACGGGGTGATTAATCACTAGACACAGTGAGGTTAATTTACTAAAACTGGAGAGTGCAAAATCAGGCTCACTTCTTTTTGTTTTAGCCATAAACATTTTATTAGCCACTTCAGCCCTGGAAGAATTTACCCCCTTCCTGACCAGGCCATTTTTTTGCGATACAGCACTGCGTCGCTTTAGCTGAAAATTGCACAATCCTGCGACGTTGTACCCAAACAAAATGTACGTCCTTTTTTTCCCACAAATAGAGCTTTCTTTTGGTGGTATTTGATCACCTCTGCGGTTTTTATTTTTTGCGCTGTAAACAAAAGAAGAGCGAAAATTTTGAAAAAAAACACAATATATTTTACTTTTTTATAACAAATATCCCAATTTAATAAAAAGAAAAAAAAAGATTCCTCAGTTTAGGCGGATACGTATTCTTCTACATATTTTTGTTAAAACAAAATCGCAATAAGCGTATATTGATTAGTTTGCACAAAAGTTATAGCAGATGCTATGTATGTGAATGCGCTGCTCCCATCTAAATACGCTTATATCCTATCTATAAAGTGCAAACTTATTCCATATACAACATGAATCCATATAGAATCATTACTTTAGAAAAATAAATTATATCAAAAATCATATCAAAAAATATAAAAATTCAATAGTTCAATGATGTGTGTCACATATATGGCAAAGTCTCCCAGTGATGTATTCAAATCTTCTGTTAATTGCCGTGATTGGCGTGCTCTTGTGCTAATTCAATGTGCTAGTGACTTAGTGCTCCACCTCCACCTGTGAGATTGGCCACTCACCAGATATTCCTTTAAAACTACACCTTTGGTTCATTCATGGGGATAACCACTCCACTCAAAGGGAACTTCTTCAACAGATATAATTGGACCTTATTGTTCCTCATAAAACATGAATAAAAACGATCATCGCGCAATACCGTTTATACTGTTTATTGTAAAAAACAAATAAAAACTGTGCACTCACATTTATATGTGCCCTCGAGCCGGCACAAAGCTATTCCAACAGTTAGGGACGGGTAGGTATAGCAACCTAGTTCGCCTATTGTATGCTGTGCGACCTCCGTTCCTCCCCTCGCACCCGTTCGCGTCCTCACCAATCACGTTCGTACTTGATCACGTGGGTGTATGTTTCCCAGCAGCCTCTACGCGTTTCGCAATTTGCGTCATCAGGAAGCTTCCCGATGACGCAAATTGCGAAACGCGTAGAGGCTGCTGGGAAACATACACCCACGTGATCAAGTACGAACGTGATTGGTGAGGACGCGAACGGGTGCGAGGGGAGGAACGGAGGTCGCACAGCATACAATAGGCGAACTAGGTTGCTATACCTACCCGTCCCTAACTGTTGGAATAGCTTTGTGCCGGCTCGAGGGCACATATAAATGTGAGTGCACAGTTTTTATTTGTTTTTTACAATAAACAGTATAAACGGTATTGCGCGATGATCGTTTTTATTCATGTTTTATGAGGAACAATAAGGTCCAATTATATCTGTTGAAGAAGTTCCCTTTGAGTGGAGTGGTTATCCCCATGAATGAACCAAAGGTGTAGTTTTAAAGGAATATCTGGTGAGTGGCCAATCTCACAGGTGGAGGTGGAGCACTAAGTCACTAGCACATTGAATTAGCACAAGAGCACGCCAATCACGGCAATTAACAGAAGATTTGAATACATCACTGGGAGACTTTGCCATATATGTGACACACATCATTGAACTATTGAATTTTTATATTTTTTGATATGATTTTTGATATAATTTATTTTTCTAAAGTAATGATTCTATATGGATTCATGTTGTATATGGAATAAGTTTGCACTTTATAGATAGGATATAAGCGTATTTAGATGGGAGCAGCGCATTCACATACATAGCATCTGTAATTTATTCTTATGAGAAGTTTTTTTGAATGCAGCAGCTAAGGCAATTACTATTAAAGTGATTGGTAGATATTGGTTTTGCGCCGGTGACACATACACAAAAGTTATAGCGTCTACAAAATAGGAGATAGATTTATGGCGTTTTTATTATTATTATTTTTTTTACTAGTAATGGCCGCAGTCAGCATTTTTTATCGGGACTGCGGTATTGCGGCGGACAAATCGGACACTTTTGACACATTTTTGGGACCAGTGACATTTATACAACGATCAGTGCTATAAAAATGCACTGATTATGGTATAAATGTCACTGGCAGGGAAGGGGTTAACACTAGGGGGGTGATCAAGGTGTTAACTGTGTTCCCTAGGTGTGTTCTAACTTTGGGGGGGATGGGACTGACTAGGGGAAGAGACCGATCGGTGTTCATACTTAGTATGAACACACGATCGGTCTCCTTTCCCCTGAGAGAACCGGGATTTGTGTGTTCACACACACACAGGTCCCGGTTCTCGCTCTGTCCCGAGCGATCGCTGGTGCCCGGTAATGTACAGATTTGATATTGCTCTTTTAAACCGGAGAGATAATTAGATGTCAATCATTCCCCCATTAGATCATGAGTGGCAGGGAGGAAAGTCCTTATTAGCTCATAAAAGAAGTAGGCTATTTTTTTGTTCCTAATTCCAGTCATGTTCAGCTCAGACCTGCTGAGAAAGAGATAAGACACTTTTTTTTTTTTTAAGTACTGTATTTATTGGCATATAACACTCACTTTTTCACCATGAAAATCGGGTGCAAATAGTGCATGCGTGTTATATGCCAATACTTCAGTTTTAGCTGCCTCGGAGGGGACAGGGAGGAGGGGCAGGACGAGCATCGTCAGATTACATACAGTGAGAATCTCCTGTTTACTCGTCCCGACCCCCTCCCTGTCCCCTCTGGGCTGCAGATGGGCATCGATCAGGCTGCACTGATGGCAATGGTGAGGCTGCATTGATGTGGACAGATGAGGCTGCATTGATGGCACTTGTGAGGCTGCAGATGGGCATGGACCCTTATTTTACTTCAAAGTTCCTTATTTAAAATTTAATTTTTTTTCCTGAAACTTCCCTCTTAAAATGAATGTGCGTGTTATACGCCGATAAATACGGTAATTGTAAAGGTTAAGATTTTTCTTAAAATAATAAAGTTGATATACTTAAGTAGCACTACCCCCGCAGGAGCCGCTGGATCTTGATTTCCCCCTATTCCTGCACAGTCAGGCAACACACATTTCCAACTTTCATCTAGACACAAGTAATCAGTCCATGGGCTTGATTGTGTTGTTTTATTAGGGAAACAACTTGGATAGGGTATAGGGATTATGGGATGCCCAACTTGTCTTGAAGAACAACATCAGATGAGGACAACTTCCTTCTCTGTGTACAAAAATGAAGATCCTGGACTGTACTCCCTCAGGAATAACACAATTTCTATGGATCAGTGGCGATGTCCTTTACGAACCAGAAGCTCTCAGTCCTCTTTAAAGAATTAGCACAAAGTTGCAAACCACCGTATGCAGGAGTACGTGTCTCTTCAGTAGAACCTCACACCGTTCTTACACTTCCAGATACTACCAGCCCACTTGGCTGCTTCTGAAGAATGTCCCAGTACAAGGGATTGGGATTTAGAATAACACTGTCCTTGGAAAATATGCTACGTCTGGCAATCTCTCTCCTTGTATGTCCCTGGGTGTTCTGAGGTACTCACACTGTCCTTTGCTTCTTGCTACACTGAGCAAGATTCCTGTTTTGGCCTCCAACTGATACAATCTTCCCATGCCAGCCCTGATGTCTTCTTTTTTTCTTTTTTCTTTTCTTTTTTTTTTTTACCACATCAGTAGACCATTTAGAGAAGCTTGAATCAACTTTGCAGTTCATTTATCTTCCAGCCCTCTCTCTTTTGTCTCATCATTGTGGCACTTTGCCATATCAAAAATAGTTAAATCCAAGTATATAGCACTCTGATAACATGACTTATCCCCAACCAGGGATCTTGTGTGGCCAATTAACAATATTACATTCGTCTCTATTTTCCTACCCAATCTTCCCCCTTCTCCCACCCCCTCCCTCCCTAACCAACATCTCTCCAAGGTCTATTTTCCCCGACTCTTCTACTCTAATCTAGGCTTTTAGTTCTTTGATATAACACCACGTTTTTTTAAATTTTGCCCAGCGTTCCCACTCCGCTGAGCACGCACTTCCTATTTCCTCTACCGAGCTTGCCCTAGTCTCCATATTGTATATTCCCTCTACTGCATCTATCCACTCCCATATCTCAGGGCTCTCTTTCCTCTGCCAATTTTTCGGGATTTTTCGCTTTGCGGCATTCAGGAGATGGGGTACCAATGATTGCTTATATTTTTTAATGTCTCCTTCTCCCACCGTGGAACAGAACCACCCAGGGGTCTCCTGGCACTTCTTTTCCTGTTATTTTTTTAACTAGGAGAAGTATCTTCCTCCAAAAGTTTTTTATTTTGGGGCATGTCCACCACAGGTGCGCCATTGTTCCTATCTCTTGGCAACCCCGCCAACAGAGTGCCGACCCGTTTTGAAATTTGCATGTTATCTCTGGGGTAAGGTAACTTCTACTTATGCATTTGTAATTCATTTCTGCTGTCCGTACGTCTACTGCTGAGTTGCAAATCATTTTAAGAATTCTCCTTATTGTGTTTTCATCTTTCTTTGTACCTAATTCCCTCTCCCATTTACTTATAAATGGGGGTATCTCCAGCTGATCCATCTTCATCAGAACTTTGTATATTTTTGAGACTATATTTCTCGGGTCTTCCATATCACACAGCCTCTCGAAGTCCGTCAGTCCATCCCCTGCCCTAATCGGAGATGGAAGCTTACTAACAAAGTGACATAGCTGGAGGTACCGCCACTCATCTAACCCTCGTGCCCCCCTTCCTGATCTAATTTCCTCCAGTGTCATTATTTTACCCTCCTTCATAATGTGTCTTAGCTGTGTCTTTCCCCATTTCTTTTCCTCCTATAGTTTCTAATCCTGGTGCAAAAAAATTATTGTCCGTTAGTGCCAATAAACGTGAGTTATAGTTCCTGTTTAATTTCTTGTATATCCCATCCCAAATTTTAAGTACGTTACGTGTAATTATATGTGTGTTTTTGTCTACGATTCTAGCGTGTGGAGGGTTCCATATCAAACTTCCCAGTGATGCTTTACTAAGGTGTTCCTCTATTCTTACCCAGCGTTTTTCATTTACTCTCTTTGCCCATTCAACCATTCTGGACAGTACTACGGCCTTATAATAGTTCCGAATATCAGGTACTGATAAACCACCATGTGCTTTCTTTTGTTTTAAGATCCTAAAAGAGACTCTCGGTTTTTTTATTTTTCCATATGAAACTCATTATTATTTTTTTTAACTTTCTCAAATAGTATTGGGGAAGTGGTAGCGGTATCATCTGAAACAGATATGTAATCTTGGGGAGTAGGACCATTTTAATGGCATTAATGCGGCCTATCCATGAGAGGGCTTTACTGGCATGGTTTTTACAATCAGCTCTGATTGTATCCAGCAGGGGTAGGTAGTTGATTGAGAATATTTTCTTGGTTGAGTTAGCCAGCTTAATTCCTAGGTACCTTAGTTCCTTGGTCCATCTAAAACTATACTCTTTTTTCAGTGTGTCTATTTCTATTTTATTTAAATTTATATTTAAAATTTCTGATTTTGACAAATTTATTTGAAAGTTGGACACCTCTCCGTATTCCCTAAGGGCCTTAACTAGCTTGGCCATAGAAGTCTCAGGGTCCGATATATAAAATAACACATCGTCGGCGTAAGCTGCGACTTTATGTTCGTCTTCTCTGATCTTAATTCCTCTTATATCTGGGTCAGCACGTATTTTTGCCAAGAGAGGCTCCATAGTGAGAACGAAGAGTAGCGGGGACAGAGGACACCCCTGTCTCGTACCATTCCCCATCTCAAATGGCTGAGACATTACTCCGTTCACTCCCACCGTTGCCATCGGGTGGTGGTACAGAGTTTTGATCCTCTGCATCATTTTGGGCCCAAAACCCACGGTCTCCAAGGTCTGGAACATGAACCCCCAGTCTACTCTGTCGAAAGCCTTTTCGGCGTCTACCGACAGTAGTAGCCCTGGGGGTCCGCTCTCCCTCGTATTTTGTAACAAGAGTAGTGTCCTGACCCCGTTGTCCTTCCCCTCTCTTTTAGGGACAAAACCCACCTGGTCTGGGTTAACAAGGGCATTCATTGATCCCTTTAACCTCTCAGCCAGTATTTTTGCATACAGTTTTGTGTCAGTATTAAGGAGGGAGATGGGACGATAACTTGAGCATAGTGTTTTTTCTTTTCCTTCTTTGTGTATAATCGTAATGGTAGCCGTTAAAGCCTCCTTACTCATCTCGTATCCCTCTCCCAGTCCATTGAAATACTGACACAACCTAGGGATCATTACTTCTTTAAATATTCTGTAGTAAGTTAGTGTAAATCCGTCCGGGCCAGGACTTTTTCCGGGGGCCATTCCTGCTAACACTTTTCTAACTTCTTCTTCAGAGATTGGGGTTTCCATGCATTCACTTTCCGCTTCTATAATCTTAGGCAGCTTTGCCTTTTCTAAATACTTTTTATTTTTCTCTCTCTTGTTATTGAGCTGGGTACCCTGTGTAGAGACTGAATATAGCTCTTGATAATATTTTTTAAAGATCTCCGCGGCTTTCCTAGAGGAGTACTCTGTATGGCCATCTTTGGTCTGGATTTTTTCTATAAAATTCCTCGCTTTCTGTTTTTGCACTACTTTCGCTAGATGTTTGCTTGGTTTATTGGCCCAACGATACCTATCCCCTATGATCTTGCTATGTATTGCTCTTACTTGTTGTTCCATTCAATTTTTCAACTCTGCCCTTTTCGTTACTATGTGTTTATATATCACTTGAGAAGGTTGACCTGGTTGTTTCTTATGTTTCTGTTCTAGGCTGGCTAGCTCCTCTGTTAATTTTTGGATTTTCTCACATCTCTCTTTCTTCTTCCTTGCCCCTAACTCGATTAGAACTCCTCTAATGTAAGCTTTATGGGCCTGCCACAAGGTGGACCCAGATACTTCCCCTGTATCATTTACCGCAAAATAATCCTTCAATTCTTTACTGATTCTATTGAACCCTTCCTCCTCCCTTATCAGTTCTTCATTTAGGCGCCACTGCCCTGGATGTCTGATCTCTTCACCTATTTTTATTTCCAAGGTCGTTGGTGCATGATTTGAGTAAGTTATATTTCCTGTCCAGGAGTCTACCACGTTCTCAATTTCCCTGTGATCTATCAACCCATAATCAATCCGGGAGTATGACTCGTGCACAGGTGAATAGAACGTGTAATCCCTTTTTCGTGGATGCAGCACTCTCCATATATCTACCAGCTGAAGGCTGGCGAGCTTTTGCCTGATCTTTCTTAATTGTACACTGTTTTTCTCCTGTGCTCGAGTCGTACTATCTAAACCCGGGTCCATGCAAAAGTTAAGATCCCCCATTAATTTTAAATGCCCTTTTTTGAACTTCGTTAATTTCTCCAGAGTTTTTGCCACATATTCTATCGGGTTTTTATTTGGTGCGTAGATATTAGCTAGTGTGTAATCTCTTTCATTTAGTCTACCTTTTATGAATAAGTATCTACCTTCTATATCTACCAATCTCTCTTCCAGCGCGAACCTAGTTCTTTTTGTGAAACCGATGGCGACCCCCCTTGTTCTATTTGAGATAGTATCCCCTTGGTACCAGGTTGTGTATTCCCCTGAATATAGTCTTATTCTTGATTGGTGTGATATATGTGTTTCTTGGAGGAATACCACCTCTGGTCCAAGCAGTCTGAGCTCGTTAAAGATACTTCGTCTTTTGTTGGCCATGTTTAGGCCTTTGACATTATACGTTATACACTTTATTGTGGTTAGTGTCATTTTTCTGCCCCTCCGTCCTTCCATTCTATCTTAGACCCTGGAGAGATGTCCCCTTTTCCAATTATTGCAGTTAAACTATGACCCCTTCCCTTATTCTTCTCGCCTTCCCCGCCCTCCCTCCCCTTCTCCCTTACCCCACCTATCACCCTACCCTGCCTCCCTCACCTATCCCGACCACCCTCCTCCCCCTGCCCTCACCCCCCCTATCGCCCCCCCTCTCTCCCCCTCTACCCCATCCCCTGCACCCCACTCCTCAACCCCCCCGTTGGTCACATCCTGACCCCTAGACCAAAAAAGGCTGCAGCTATCGCAGCCCTCCATAGGTCTCCACCTCCAGAGGTGGAGCTTTTGATGTGACTTCCCTCCGGCCTACGATGTTTTGGTGACCGGGCGAGCTCGCGTTCTCCCGACGGCCCTTATATCTCCACTCTTTCCTTCATACAATATCTATCCCCCCACTCCCAGGATCCCCGTTTACTCCCATTTTTATCTTAGGGAATTCCCACCCCTAATTCAATCCACCGTTCGTTGGACCAGTCCAGCTGCGGGGGCACTTGCAGGCCCAGTTTTTCACAGAATTCCTCAAGCCCTCCTGGAAATCTTAGTCTTGCTGTTCTACCATCTTTACTTCCTACGAGGCAGGCCGGAAAACCCCATGAATACTTTATATTTTGATTTATCATTTGTTCTAGTAGGGGTCTCAAGTGGCGTCTTCTTGCCAGAGTGTCTTTGGCTATATCAGCGTATACTTGAATTCTTGCCTCTCCAAATTGGAGTGGGGTTTGCCCTCTCAGTTTAACCCAAATTTTTTCTTTATCTTCATAAAATCTAAACCTCACTATAATATCACGACTTCTTTCGGTTCGTCCAATGTCAAACCTTCCGATCCGGTGGACTCGTCGATTTTAGGGAAGTCACCACCTTCCAGTTCCAGTAGGGGACTAAAGATTTCTGCTACAGTCCCTCTCAGGTCCTCTCCCCTCTTTTCCGGAACCCCCCGGATTCTCAGATTTTGTCTACGGTCTCTATTTTCCTGATCTTTAATCCTGTAACAAATTTTTATCTGATTTTGTTGTTTTTTTTTAATTTGTTCTTTTAAATCGAGGATTTCCGTTCTTGTTTATCCATTTTATCTTCGGCCTCCTCGACTCTAGTTAATAAGTTGCCTAAGTCTGTCCTCAGCAGACCGATCTCCATTTTAATTGAGTTTTCAAGTGCTTTGAACATTTCTGCAATTTCATTTTTTGAGGGGGTTGTGGCTCCTGTCTATGCTCATCTATTCTCGATAACTCGAGAGTGTATTCAGTCGATAAGTCATCCCTTGACTGGTCTGGAGTCTGGTCACCCCTTCCATTGGACCCCTTCTTCTTTTTGTCTGTCATGATTGTGTTTTGGGTTCCCTGATAGGCACTTCCCGGGCTTGACCCCTATACCAAGTATTGCTTTATGGTGCTTCCTGCTGCGTTTCCTGACAGATTATCCTTTGGTGTTTTCGGTGGGCCCCCCTTCCCAGATTTAGATGTATTTCTGCTCATACTGTCTTTACTTTATCTGAAAGCTTATATATTGTAAGTGCTGTGGGTTGGCAAGAACTATGATATATGCTGTTTTTAATATTTCCTGTTCTTGTTAGGTCTGAGGTTCTCCATACGTCCGGAACTATTGTGGTAGGAGCCAATCTCTACTGTCTCACCCTCCTTACTCCCTCCTGAAGCTAACCCTCGTCAGTTAACCGTACTATATTATTCGGGTGCTTGACGGTAGTGTCTCAGGTAGTGCAATGGCGTGTCTTTAGTAGAGATAGAAGTATTGTACACCAATGTGTTTGCCACTGTGCCTGAGTGCCCGGAGGTCGTTTCAGAGGAGTTCCAGGTTATAGTGATGATATGATTAATACACGATTTTATAGAGGCCTTTACAATGTGCTTTATTGCCCAGAGCCTACCCCTAGATTTTTGCCGGTTTAGTATCCAGGTGTCACTCGCAGACTTACTGATGGTTTATGTTGGCGCCTTTAACCGTATGTAATTTGCTCTGTGCCCCCACTTCCCTGCCCTTATGTAATGCCTATTTATTATAGTTAAGGCAGGTGAGTTAGTAGTTTCAGGTATAACTCTCAGTTACTTCTATCAACATTCATATTGTTTACCCTAGTTTGTCATGTCTAGTGCGAATGTCCGAGTCTTATACTCCGCATAGTTCATGTATGATAATATAGTGGTGATGGGGGTGGGAGGCCGAGATTTTACCTTATGTATGTTTCGCCGTCCAGCTATTGCCTAGCGTCCCATGCTAGGACTAGTATAATAGCGGGCAGGTATTACCAGTGTTGGCCGTTATTAAAAGTACTGTAATTCACCATAAACACAGTGTCCCACAGGTCATCCCACGGTTATTTCCAACATATAAAATATTACAACCAATGATTAAAGTGCTTCCTGAAGTGGCATTGATTTGACTCAGATATTAATTAAAGACAATATAATCGGCCAATGATCCTGTTACCCCACATTCCGTCTCCCTGGCTTGCAGATAAAATGAGTACTGAAATAGTCCGGCTTGCTTCATTAAAGCCTATTCACCAACATCAGCAATCCTCCTGTTACTGGAAGTTAAATAGAGTGTTCTTACCTTCCAGGCTGGGCAGCCTAGTAAAATTCTTACCCACCAACCTTCATTATGCCTCTGCTTTCTGGGATGGTTTGTTTGCTTTTATCTGCACTCGTTCGTTGTTGCAGGATCTGCCGGGTATATCAGCTGCTCCATACAGCGGAGCCCACTCGAGAGGGAGGGGGGCCGGGTGTACGGGGTCCCGGTGGAGGAGCCCCGGATCAACAGTCCTCACACCGATCCCGGTTCTTGCCGGGTCCTTTGGCTATGGCGTTTGTTCGGCTGGTTCTTTGATATTTCCCCATTCCTCGCGGCCGCTCCGTCCCTTCACGCTGCTATAGGAGAGAAGCCGCCAGGACGCCAGCTCGGAGTCACATCTCCAGCTCCTCCCTTCCCGTCTGACGTCTCACGTCATGACCTTCCCCCGTCCAACCAGCCCTGATGTCTTCTGCACAAGACCCAAAGGTAATGGAGATCCTTCTCTTAGGTTTCCTCTCCTTGCTTTGCTCAACTCCTGCCTGGAAACAGAGCCCCAGAGTTCCCCCCCCCCCAGGCCACACAACAGCATTATCAGCACTCAATCTCCAACCTTACTTCCCTTCCCACAATATTTAAGTGCTAATCCAGCCACCCTGCTAGGCCTTCTGCCTGGAGATTGGCCAGATTCCCCCAAGTATGCAGTTTAGGACCTCCTGGCCTCCGTCCACTAACTTCCACAAGCTTCTCCAAGCTTCTAGAACCAGAGGGAGTGTCAGGGTAATGGCCGTAGGATGGGTAATTCTGCCAGTATCCATCATGGTGGCGCTAGGCGAATCTCTGTGCGCACGTAGGCGCACCACGATGGAGGCACACAGGTGTGCAACAGCGGGAGCGCGCACACGTGCACGCATCACGGTAATCATTGGCGCCCTTCTGCCTATTTAAGCCTGCTGCTGGTCAATGCTGGTTGCTGGATCATCATCAGCTTCCTGTGTTCCTTGTGCCTGTCGTGATACCTGCTTCCTGTTACCTAACCGGCTTGCCTGACTACTCCTGTGTTCCGCCTGCATTGACCCCGGCCTGGACCTGACTATTCCTCTGCTCCGCATCTGTACCTTGATCGTCCCTCTGTGTTTGACCCCTGGCTTGGCTACCTTCTCCGTTCCTGATTATCCTGCTGTACCTTACCTCGGACTGATTCCTGTGCTGAATGACCATTGGCCTGGCTCTGACTCCGCTCTTGGTTGCTCCACGGCTTCATACCTGGAATCTCTCCTTGCACGGTTGCCCTCCAACCTTACCAGCGCACCCCAGCAGCTCCCTGCTATCGGCTACTCAGCAACAGCACTCTGGCAACCCGTGCACCTTTGGGCACCGTACTCCAGGTCTCATTCCCAGGGTTACGCTGCACTTAACCGCAAGGGGCGCCCCCTCCGCAATCCGGCCTCACATCCAGGACTTTGACAGGGAGGTACCAGAGACCTGCCCTATCGAGCCATCCACACTGACCTACAGTTACCCTACCTAATTACAGACTCACACAACTATCATGAGTCAACCACATACATTTACCTACACTCCTCCTAATATGGGGTCTCCTGATGGCACTCTCAGCACCGCCTCCCTTCTGAGTACCCCCCATAGAGGCACTCATGCAGGCTCGATCCCCAGTGGGACTGTGTACGTCTATAGACACACATAGCGTGGGTCTGCCCCACCCCCCGCCCCTTCCTCACAGGATTTGATTGACAGCAGCAGGAGCCAATGGCTCCCTTTGCTGCCTATGAGCCTCTGAGGACAGAACGAGAGCCATGATGCTGCTCTCGGACACATCACTGGATCTGGGCAGGACTCAGATAAGTATTTTTTTTAAATTCCATTGCAGAGCAGGTAAGTGTATCATGTTTTTTATTTAGATTACTTTACAATCACTTCAAGCTAGTTACACAGTCACTTCAAAGTAAAGTGTACTTATTCAATGTATTCAATGTACATTTATCCTTTTTCTTGGTGAATATGAATAAGACCCACTCTCATGCTCCACAGATCAATTTTTACCTCAATATCACGACAACATCCTCTTCAGCCCTTCATCACCTGCTATGGTTAGTGTATTTTTTTTTTTGCTGTTGGGGGCCCCATTCTTTTTTTTCTTACTATGGGGCCCTGTGATTTCTAATTATGCCCCCTTTATCCCTTATATAGTAAGTTTAGCTCTCCAAGGCGTGGCCAGCAGGACAGGTAAATATTAATTCTTTTTCTTGTAGGGATATCTTTTTTTATTCTAGTAACAAAGTAGCTTTTAGCTGTTTATTGCTTTAGGAATATAGTAAAAATGATATGTCAAATTCATTCTAAAACATAGCAAACCCAAAATATAGAATAGACTTCTATGTGAGTTTTTATTTTTTTATACTAGCCCCCATGGTATTTTGTAGAGCTCTCCCTTAAACCATTTCAGCGATCAGTGTAATAGCATTTCCAATGAAATGTAAACCATGATGGGTCTCCAAATAAAAAGCGAGCTTGCTTTCAACCCCACTGAGAGCAAAAAGAGCACCATAAAAGAATGAATTTTGTTTCTTCACAAAGAAACAGCACAGAAAACAATTCACAAAATGTTGCTTCAACTCAGCATTGTCCTCTTGGAGAACAAAAAAAAAAAGTGCAGTGGGATTCTGTGGGAACTTGTCAGATTTCTAAACTCTCCGAATCCTTTCTGTCTGTTTGATGTACCTCAGGGCATTTCGAGAGCACTATTTTTCCATCACATACAAATCAATACCACCTAGTACACTTGGGCTTTTAGTCTAAAATAGAATTCCTTCAATGCTGCTTTTTATGCCCCATAGACGTGACAGGAAGAAAATGATCCGACTAATCCTTTTGGTGATAAATAAAAGAGAAAGGTGAAGTCTTCTCTGCAGCGGCTTCAAAACTTGAAATCATCAAACGGCCTCGTTGGCATTAATGACTTAGACTAATTGTGAGCATTTTTTTAAATAAAGTTTATTGACACTATTAAAGACGTTCAATACTTTCTAAGGGCATTAAAGAAGCCTGTATAGAAGTTGAAGATGATTAAAGGTAATGGATGGATTTGTGGCACATTGATTATGATTGAGATATATAACATAAAGAAAAATGTACCTATTTCAAAGCCACGCTTTAATCATTATGTCAATGGGATGTATTCAATAGCGGTTGACTTTTTCTTCACCCAATGGGAGTCACAGGCTACGTTAACCCCTTGAAAATAGACGTGTTTTATGCCTTTGTGAACAAAGTATTATAGTAAGGAAGCAAAGTTTTTCTTTTACTTTTAGTATTATATTTTTTCTTTTATCCAACTGCTTAGGCATAGTGTAAAATGGGCCGTTGACATTTAAAGAGGCGCTCCAGGCTCCCCAAAAAAAGATTAAAAGTCAGCAGGCTACAAATACTGTATCTGCTGACTTTTAATATTAGGGCACTTGCCTGTCCAGGCATCCAGCTGTGTCCTCACCCAAGCCAATTCTTCAATCGGCTATCGAGTGCTGGCACCGCCATCTTGACTAAGGGAAACCTTGCGGCTTCACAGCCGGTTTCCCACTGTGCATGCATTTTAGTGAATGGGCCACAGTCTTCTGGGACTTGTGAAGCATCCCAGAAGGCTGCAGGGGAAGGAGGGGGCCGAACTACCATCTCAGTTGGGGGAGGTGAACTGAGACAAAAGTGGGGGCGAGTACCTGTCAAAACCAGGTACTTACTCCCCCCCTCCCCCAGAAGGTGCCAAATGTGGCAGCGGAGGGGGGGGGGGGGGGCAGACATGCGGAGCTTCCCCTTTTGGGTGGAGCTCCCCTTTAAGGGCAGGAGGAGGCCAATGCTTATGACTTTCATTGTAAATGCAATATTTTCTAACCTTTTGAATGATGATTAATTGGCATAGGGAAGCAAGCCCCATGATGCACTGTGTGGGAGTGGCTTTACAAAATATAATAAGCCCAGTTCTTTCTCACTGCTATGATGTCAGTAGGAACTCATGATTGTAATTTTATATCAGACCCGAATTACTAATACAGAGTTTTGCCCATAGGGACTTTAGATCAAGCGCCACACAGCCAGTAATGAAAACATGATATAGATTTATTGAGTATGCCAGCAATAGAACTGGGAAAAGCTGTCATAATAGTTGGCCCAAATGTACAAATCCATTACATAGTTACATACAATCATCAAATAATCCATGGTAATTGTGTCATAGCATCTATGGTGACCCAACGCCAGTATAAAATTACTGTCACGGTCAGGGGTCAGACTCAGAGACCAGTAGCTTAAGGAATAGAGAGGCTCCCATTGACCAGCAGGATAAGTACCCTAAATGGACCAAGGAAACCTAAGCGCAATCACTCACAGGGAGAGTATTGATATCAGACAAAATTCGATAAATACGCAACTTACCAATTTTTCACAAAAGAATACAATGATATTCAATCGTAATGTGTACTATTGTTATAAAAAAAGAAACCCATAGTATCAAAAGACCCCTGTTGTGTGATAGTGTCACTACTGCTGCCCTCACTTTCTGTGTTCCCACAAGTTATATATATAACTTATAATTACAAAATTATATATATAATTATATATATAATTATAATTATAAAACAGGGCCGCACAGTATTAGGCATACTCAATAGCAAATAAATTAATAGATGAATAAATCATACCTATCCTGTTAAATAAACAATATTTATAAAAAAAAGGGGGATGATGAAGTCACGTGATCTGATAATACAACATATTGGGAGGAGCTGGTGACGTCATGCCGCAAGCTAGAAAAAATTATTTTGGAGGTTTTCCCCAATGTAATGCCTGTGTACTGCTGTGCACCAGAATATGTGCACTTTGTATATTGAATTTTAAATAAAAATATTGCACTTTAGACAGAGAGCACTATATATCTGTTTTCTATTTGAGTTCAGTATTAAATGTGGCCAATGAATTGTGGAGGATGGAGACGGATTGAGGAACATCTGGGTGCTGGAGCGAGGAGTACAGCCATGGCTTATGTGTCCCCACATAAAGGGGAAAGTGCATGTTACCCTAATGTTTGTTAGGTCAGAATACAAGGTGAGAGCATAAGTGTGCTGGTGATGGGATATGCCCAAGCGGTAAAATTAACATCCTAGAGATTTATTGTCACAGCTGGAATTTCAGAAGAGTTTTTTGGCAGTTTTTGAAGATCTTGTTGCATAATGTCAATAAAAAGAGGGGAAAGGGGATTGGGACTTTGAATGAAGCACGTAGGTATAAAGAATTCAGTTTTATTATATATATTAATATACAAACGCATAATCATGAGTAAGTGTATATCCAATACAATTATAATAACTGGTACAATTCATAAAAATGTGTATCTTTACATACAATGTAGACAGGTTGCCACATGATTATAAACGATTAATATCAAAAATTATACATACTGACAGATATCAATTGAATCATAGGACACGGCATATAATAGCTCTATGCATTTCGTG
The DNA here is from genome assembly GCA_037952835.1 of Lithobates septentrionalis. Taxonomy (NCBI): domain Eukaryota; kingdom Metazoa; phylum Chordata; class Amphibia; order Anura; family Ranidae; genus Lithobates; species Lithobates septentrionalis. Next base: position 1,221,503 of record JBBDGP010000083.1, on the reverse strand, counting down.
GATTGATCGACTCTTCAGGAGCATGCAAGTGAGTTCAATAAAATATAATAGAAGGAGTTGCTGTATGGTCTGATCCCTACCCAAGGAAAAGAGAAAAATCATAAAAAATAAAATAAAACCAAGTATAAAAACCCACTCTCTACCATACTTACAAGGATGACTATATAATAAAAGTGTGGCACTGTAGATCGGGGCACCTCCAAAGGGGGGCATCTCCAATGGGAGCTGAGGTGGTGTGAGTGGCCTGCTGTCCAGCAAAAAAATCATCCGGGGGGGGGGACAGATTTCAAGAAATGTAAGTAGTCAGAGTGACCATAAGTGCTGAGACCATTAATGAAGGACTTCTGAAAAAATATATATGTATATATATTATATATAGTTATAGTATGACACACTATAGTATGACATAGTTTGACACACTACCCCCCCTTGTGGCAGTCTACATGGCGGTGGAGATGTCCTTTGGAGGGGCTTGATTGGTACATTGCTGGACCTGTTCTGTGTTTGGAAGTGCTGTTTGATGGTTTTCATGCTTAGTTATGTCCATTGAATATTGAGCTCTTGTTGGAGTCTTTTGGCGGTGGGTCACTCTATTCATGACCCCAATACTAAGAAACTGTGATTCCATCTACGTCCACATCCTTGAATAGAACATCTACATGGATTTTGGACTACTACCATCCACATAGGAATATAGTGCCCTCCAGGACAATCTATACTCCCCGCCTGGATTTATATCTTTGTAAAGATGTTATAGTGCTTTACGCATCTTTATTTTACCTGGTTCCTGCACTCACCCGGGAGATTGCCTTTACAGTCCTTGTGAAGCCCAAGCATTTTGGTGCTGGCTATTTGGATCATTCTCTGACAAGTATACTCCTGAGGAAGCGGGTAACCCCGAAACATGTAGAATTTGCAACTGGAGAATTGTTTCCGTGTCCACTATCGAAAAACTTGATTGGTATCTGTTTTTGACAGATTGCGTCGGAGAAGTGGGTGCTCTCTATTGAGTAGCATTCAGTGTTTAGTATTTACCTGTCTTTTGTCATGTTTTTAATAATGTATGTTTTTGTATAATTCTATTGTGTAAGTCTATACTGTACCATGAAAGTCCACGTTACCTCCACAATTTTTGTGGACTATTTCATGTCTCTGGATGCTTGAAATTTTGTGCCTGGCTGGGCAGGGTGACAGACTGACCACTACACTCAGCAGCCCCTATGGGGGGGGGGGGGGGGGGTACTGCTACACACGCATAAAGTGTGACTTTTAAATAAACAGATGTGGTGTTAAACGATATAAGCACTATGTAGCTTGTTTCCTATCCACGTGTACCGAGGATACCAAACTTAAAGTGGGGTTCCACCCAAAAAACAAAACTACCTGGAAAAATTCTAAAAAAACAAAAAACAAAAAAACATTTGGATATTTTTTTTTTCACTTACCTCTAAATGCCTGTTGCTAGGTGGTCCCTCGTAGTCTGCCTGTTCCTTAGCCTGGGCTGGTGACATCACTTCCTCCTCAGCACAGGAAGGGCTCCGCTCTGCTCCCTCCCTCCTGTCAATCATCTGGGACCCATTACAGGTCCCAGGTGATTGAGCGGCCAATCACGGCGCTCGGCGCCGCTCGCGCATGCGCAGTGGGTGCCAGGCTGTGAAGCCACAGCCCGGCGCCCACAGTTGAAATGCCATGGCGCCGACGAGCGGAGGGAGGGGGACGAGCGGGGCTGGACCCAGGGACAGGTGAGTGTCCAATTAAAAGTCAGCAGCTGCAGTATTTGTAGCTGCTGACTTTTAATTTTTTTTTTTTTTGACGGCCCCCCTGGGTGGAACTCCTCTTTAAGGATCAGCCTCGGAGCTTGGAGATTTCACTAATTAAAGAGCCCAGAGGTGGTTCATCAGCACTGATTGACCGAACTTAATTGTGAGGTCACATTCCCTAAGGTGAGGATAACACCCCTGGGGGGGGATGGGGGGGAGGACAAGAGTGGTGGTACATTGAATATGTTTGGAGCACTATCACATGGATCTAATTTACAATATTTATTGGCGTATAACACGCACCCCAATTTAAGAGGGAAGTTTCAGGGGAAAAAAACACTTTGAAGCAAAATAATGGTCAGAGAATCAATGCAGCCTGATTAGTGCCCATCTGCAGCTTCAGTGCAGCCTGATCTGTGCCCATCTGCAGCCTGATCTGTGCCTATCTGCAGTCTAATCAGTGCCCATCTGCAGCCTAATAAGTGCCCATCTGCAGTCTAATCAGTGCACACCTGCAGCATTGCTCCTCACTGCAGCTTGATCAGTGTCCATCTGAGGCCTTGCAGAGGGGAAGGAGGGAACGAGAAATAGAGGCGTATCTCCTGTGTACTCCGCTCTGCGCCACGCCCAGTCCCGCCCCTTTGCCCGGATCCTGTGATGGACATAACGCTGGTCCAATGCCAGGACGTCAACGCTAGGAGATGTCCAGGTGGCGGGACTGAGTGTCACTGCAAGCCGAGCCGAGTAGACAGGAGATCTGGCTTTATTTCGGCAGCGCTCGTCCCCTCCTTCCCCTCAGTGGCAGCCTATATCGGCGTATAACACACACAAACAACTTTCCCCCTATTTTAAGGATTAAAAAGGTGCGTGTTATGTGCCGATAAATACGGTAATTAAGAAGTTCACTAAGGACACTATTTGATGGACTTAGAATTATAGCACTTATAAGTGCATGTATTGGGAAGATATGTAGTTTTTTTACTATTGGTTCCATATACAGTAAATACCTGTATACATTCAGGTCCATAAATATTGGGACATCGACACAATTCTAATCTTTTTGACTCTATACACCACCACAATGGATTTGAAATGAAACAAACAAGATGTGCTTTAACTGCAGACTTTCAGCTTTAATTTTACATCCAAATCAGGTGAGCGGTGTAGGAATTACAACAGTTTGTATATGTGCCTCCCACTTTTTAAGGGACCAAAAGTAATGGGACAATTGGCTGCTCACATGTTCCATGGCCAGGTGTGTGTTATACCCTCATTATCCCATTTACCAGGAGCATATAAAAAGTCCAGAGTTAATTTCAAGTGTGCTATTTGCATTTGGAATCTGTTGCTGTCAACTCTCAATATGAGATCCAAAGAGCTGTCACTATCAGTGAAGCAAGCCATCATTAGGCTGAAAAAACAAAACAAACCCATCAGAGAGATAGCAAAAACATTAGGTGTTGCCAAATCAACTGTTTGGAACATCCTTAAAAAGAAAGAACGCATCGGTGAGCTCAGCAACACCAAAAGACCCGGAAGACCACAGAAAACAACTGTGGTGGATGACCGAAGAATTCTTTTCCTGGTGAAGAAAACACCCTTCACAACAGTTGGCCAGATCAAGAACATTCTCCAGGAGGTAGGTGTATGTGTGTCAAAGTCAACAATCAAGAGAAGACTTCACCAGAGTGAATACAGAGGGTTCACCACAAGATGTAAACCATTGGTGTGCCTCAAAAACAGGAAGGCCAGATTAGAGTTTGCCAAACAACATCTAAAAAAGCCTTCACAGTTCTGGAAGAACATCCTATGGACAGATGAGACCAAGATCAACTTGTATCAGAGTGATGGGAAGAGAAGAGTATGGAGAAGTAAAGGAACTGCTCATGATCCAAAGCATACCACCTCATCAGTGAAGCATGGTGGTGGTAGTGTCATGGTGTGGGCATGTATGGCTGCCAATGGAACTGGTTCTCTTGTAGTTATTGATGATGTGACTGCTGACAAAAGCAGCAGGATTAATTCTGAAGTGTTTTGGGCAATACTATTTGCTCATATTCAGCAAAATGCTTCAGAACTCATTGGACGGCGCTTCACAGTGCAGATGGACAATGACTCGAAGCATACTGCAAAAGAAACCAAAGAGTATTTTAAGGGAAAGAAGTGGAATGTTATGCAATGGCCAAGTCAATCACCTGACCTGAATCCGATTGAGCATGCATTTCACTTGCTGAAGACAAAACTGAAGAGAAAATGCCCCAAGAACAAGCAGGAACTACAGACAGGTGCAGTAGAGGCCTGGCAGAGCATCACCAGGGATGAAACCCAGCGTCTGGTTGATGTCTATGCATTCCAGACTTCAGGCTGTAATTGACTGCAAAGGATTTACAACCAAGTATTAAAAAGTGAAAGTTTGATGGATGATTGTTAATATGTCCCATTACTTTTGGTCCCTTAAAAAGTGGGAGGCACATATACAAACTGTTGTAATTCCTACACTGTTCACCTGATTTGGATGTAAATACCCTCAAATGAAAGCTGAAAGTCTGCAGTTAAAGCACATCTTCTTTGTTTCATTTCAAATCCATTGTGGTGGTGTATAGAGCCAAAAAGATTAGAACTGTGTCGCTGTCCCAATATTTATGGACCTGACTGTATGTTATTGTAATGCACATATACATGTTGTTTTGATTTAATTCACGGGATACATTTGAATGTAGAGTGTAGCGTGAAACTATTGTTTGATTTGTATTCATTTTGCAAATTTATTTGGGACTGTGAACAGTGTCAGCAGCTGGTTACACATGAAATTTTGTTCTTTCAGTACTAGAAGGCATAGTGAACATACACGGTAGCTCGCAAGGCTTTTTATTAATTAAATCGTGAACTCATGCTGTGCAACAATATTTTGGCAGTCAGACCACAAAACATCATCATCAGAAAATATTGATTAATTTAGAAATCTGGCAATAAGGAACGGTCTGTTGAAAATATTAAATCTTCAGGTTGAGGTTGGCTCAGCAGCACCTTCTGGAGGGTCCAAATCTGCTGCAATTAGAAGCTGACACATCTCAGTTTTCCATCAAAACTATGCATTAATGCTGAGAGTCATACCAGAGAGCTAGAATCTGAGAATCTGAGTTACGCTTCAGTGAATTGGTCTCTGTCAGAACCATAGACCAGGAAACCTTGTTAAAGTGGATGTAAACCCACTCTCATCCTTTATAAACTACTGCCATAGTGGTTATCTATAAGGATATACAATATCTCCCAAAAGTGAGTACAGCATTCACATTTTTGTAAATATTTTATTATATCTTTTCATATGACAACAATGAAGAAATTACACTTTGCTACAATGTAAAGTAGTGAGTGTACAGCTTGTATAACAGTGTAAATTTGCTGTCCCCTCAAAATAACCCAACACACAGCCATTAATGTCTAAACCACTGGCAACAAAAGTGAGTACACCCCTCTCTTCCTCGGGCCGTCTGCGAAGAAGGTGAACGCTCTGGATCAGCACCACTTAGACCTCTGATAAAGCCTAGGATTGACAAGAAGCGGACAAAGAAGTTCATCCGCCACCAGTCAGGCTGTTATGTTAAGATTAAGCCCAACTGGCGCAAGCCCAGAGGTATTGACAACAGAGCCAGCAGAAGGTTCAAGGGTCAGATCCTGATGCACAACATCGGTTATGGTAGCAACAAGAAAACCAAACACCTGCTGCCCACTGGTTTAAAAAAGTTCCTTCTACACAACCTAAAGGAACTCAAAGTTCTAATGATGAACAACAAGTCATTTTGCGCTGAAATTAGTCATAACGTCTTCTCTAAGAACCACAAGACTATTGTGGAAAGAGCAGCACAGCTCGCCATCAAAGTGACAAATCCCAACGCAAGACTAAGCAGTGAGAAGAACAAATAAACCTGTTTAACTTTCTTCAATAAAAGGAAAAAAAAAAGTGAGTACACCCCTAAGTGAAAACGTTCAAATTGGGCCCAAATTGTCAATATTTTGTGTGGCCACCATAATTTTCCAGCACGGCCTTAACCCTCTTGGGCATGGAGTTCACCAGAGCTTCACAGGTTGCCACTGGAGTCCTCTTCCACTCCTTCATGATGACATCACAGAGCTGGTGGATGTTAGAGACCTTGCGCTCCTCCGCCTTCCATTTGAGGATGCCCCACAGATGCTCAATATGGTTTAGGTCTGGAGACATGCTTGGCCAGTCCATCAACTTTACCCTCAGCTTCTTTAGCAAGGCAGTGGCTGTCTTGGAGGTGTTTTTGGGGTCATTATCATGTTGGAATACTGCCCTGCGGCCCAGACTCCGAAGGGAGGGGATCATGCTCTGCTTCAGTATGTCACAGTACATGTTGGCATTCATGGTTCCCTCAATGAACTGTAGCTCCCCAGTGCCGACAGCACTCATGCAGCCCCAGTCCAGGACACTCCCACCACCATGCTTGACTGTAGGCAATACACACTTGTCTTTGTACTCCTCACCTGGTTGTCGCCACACACGCTTGACATCATCTGAACCAAATAAGTTTATCTTGGTCTCAGACCATAGGACAGTAATCCATGTCCTTAGTCTGCTTGTCTTCAGCAAACTGTTTGTGGGCTTTCTTGTGCATTATCTTAAGAAGAGGCTTGCTTTTGGGATGGCAGCCATGCAGACCAATTTGATGCAGTGCTCGGCGTATGGTCTGTGCACTGACCGGCTGAACCCCCGCAACCCCTTAAACCTCTGCAGCAATGCTGGCAGCACTTACACGTCTATTTCCCAAAGACAACCTCTGGATACGACGCTGAGCACGAGCACTCAACTTCTTTGATCGACCATGGCAAAGCCTGTTCTGAGTGGAACCTGTCCTGTTAAACTGCTGAATGGTCTTGGCCACCATGCAGCAGCTCAGTTTCAGGGTCTTGGCAATCTTCCTATAGCCTAGGCCATCTTTATGTAGAACAACAATTCTTTTTTTCAGATCCTCAGAGAGTTCTTTGCCATGAGGTGCCATGTTGAACTTCCAGTGACCAGTATGAGAGAGTGAGAGCGATAACACCAAATTTTATACACCTGCTCCTCATTCACACCTGAGACCTTGTAACACTAATGAGTCACATGACACCGGGGAGGGAAAAATGCTTATTGGGCCCAAATTGGACATTTTCACTTAGGGGTGTACTCACTTTTGAGAAGTTTTTATGAGCATGAACCCCACAGTTTATTTCTAGCACCACATTCCAGAATACAGTATTTAGCAGGCAAAAAAGTTTGGGATTTTTCAGGTGCAAATCAGTTAGATAAATATCAAATATAATATATAAAGAATTCCTTTATTTTGAGGAGCAAAATAAGAATTTACACATTAAAATAGCAAAAAAGGAGAGTAGATACAGAAATGGCAAGTATAGTTGATTACAGTCACAGTAACACAGCGATGAACGATGGACTTCCCAACATGTTCTGCCCATGTGTCGGGCTTCCTCAGAGGATGCTGGTCACATGCAGAGTACAATGCCTTCTATCAAAGAACACACAAGCAATTGAATAAATTAGATCACAAATTTATATAATAATTTACATAATTTTCATGCATGTGCGTCTCCCCTGTCAGGGTGCAGCTGCTTACCTATATCTCCTAAAAGGGGGGAATATTAAAATTGCCAGGATGACTAGATGTTTCTGCTGTGTCAAAGAGAACACGTGCCGAAGGTGACCATAGTTGGTAAGAAACTTTTATGGCTGTGTGTTGAGTTATTTTGAGGGGACAGCAAATTTACACTGTTATACAAGCTGTACACTCACTACTTTACATTATAGAGTGTCATTTCTTCAGTGTTGTCACATGAAAAGATATAATAAAATATTTACAAAAATGGTAGGGGTGTACTCACTTTTTTGAGATACTGTACATGCCTCCTGTATGTATCCTTCCTGTCAAATGTCTCCCCTCTGTCTGGTATGAGACCCAAAAAACTGCAGTTTCTGTGGGTGGGTCTGTTGTCCGGAGCTTGGTGGGTGGAGTCGTGATGTCAGTAGTGTATTTCTTACACTGAACTTCTGCTATGATTACTAACATCCATTCAAAACCATTCAAAACCAAGAAAAGTCACCACATGACTTTAGCATGCCCAATCATGCTGAGGTGCGAAGCAGCCAATCCTGTGAGATCTGGAGAAGAAAAGAGGAGGGGATCTGAAGTGCACAGAATGTCTCTCTCATGATCGTGCATGAGATATGTAAATCACCTGTCACTCATAGCAAGGGGGAGAGACAGACATCTATTTCTCTGTCTGTCAGTTTTTATCTCACTGAAAAATGATAAGAGGACTGCTCAGATTAACTCTTTGTGGCAAGACTGGGTACAGATGACATGAAGGCCTATACTGTACAAGGTGCAAGCCTTAATTAAAAGAAAAAATTTCGGGTTTACATCCACTTTAAGTATTTTTTGATCCTGTTTATATTACTGTTGCTGTTCTCTGTTTTTTGTAATATCTTTTCTGTAAATACTTTTGTTGCATTGACTTTCTTTTCCTTTCATTAAAATTATATTTTAAAAACGGTTTTAATAATAGGTCTAATCAGAAACTAAAAAATGCCTCTTCAAAAAAGTTACCATAGTTTAAAGTGGTTCTCTGGAGGAAAAAAAAAGTTAAAAGTCAGCAGCTACAACTACTTTGGCTGCTGACTTTTAACAACAAACAGGACACTTACCTGTCCAGGGATCCCGCACTGTCCTCACCCGGGCTTCTTCGTTAGCCTTTGAGCGCCCGACACCGGCATTTTAACCATGGGCAGCCGACTGTGCTGCTTGCCGCTTCAGAGTCAGCTGCCCACTGCGCATTCGCAAGCCGCACTGCACTTTGTGAATGGCCCTGCAGTCTCCTGGGAATTGTGATGCATACTAGCACATTATACCTTTAATTTGCAGAGAAGAAGAGGGGAAGAAAAACCCATCAGGGTTTACTTCCCCTTTAAGGCTGCATTCACACTTCAGCATTTTAAATCATGGACAGATTTGCCGTGATTCTGCCAACGATTTCAAAGCACCAATGTGTGAATGACAAATTGTAAGACATTTGAGATGCCATTCATCTGAATGACACCTAAAAGCTCAATGCACTATCCTAAAATGAGGATTAAACCCTTTTTTTTTTTTTTTTTTTTTTTTTTTGGGGGGGGGGGGGGGGGTGTTAAAAGTTCCCTAGTTTTTGAAGCCTTTCTAAGGCCTCCCTGGGTCTGTTTTTATGCTATTTTTCATGAATATATGAATATATAGTACAACAATGAGGGAGCTATATTACGTTCTTTTTTCATATGCAGCAACATGTTTACCTGTAAGGGGAGGGGGCTTATGTAATGGGTGCCAATACCTCCTGCTATTTTTCTTCCGTCAATGTTATTTTTGATATAAATATTTTTTTTCCTTGTTGTTGTGATTGTTGTTGCTGAAATTGTCATGCATGATCCATTATCCTTTCTGACATTATCTCTACATGAAATTATTTGAATTTCAAAGTAATTTTGTACCAGTCAATCAATGTATAAAAGTGTTTGCTTCAAATTACAACTTTCAGCCTTTATGACATGTCTTTTTTTTATATAAAATGATTTGATTGTCATCAGCTTTGCATTGTGTCAAGATTGAGCTGCACCCTTGGTACCCATGGCCGGTGCATTAATGTGCCCTTACTAGAAAAGTATTTATGTGGAATATTAAAATAAACCTTAGTTGAAAAACAACATTTTTACAATAAACTGTAATGATGTATGAATACAAGAATTAAAACTAATTTCTACATTGATCTGGAGAACCAATCAGGCCTTATGTTTCAACATCTAACCTGGTTTAGAATCTGATTAGATATTGTGACTTAACTTTTTTTTTTCTTACAGCTTTTTTTTACAGCTTTTGCATGTAGGGTTAAATTGAAAATATATATACACTGCATTTTAATTTTAAAAAAAATCTTAGTACCTTTTTTCCCAATGGATATACAGCTCTTTCCCAGCCTGTCTGCAGTGAAGCTTAAGCAAGAGGAGCTTCTAGGCCTCTACTGCTGGTCACATGTTAAAAAAAAAAAAAACAGCATTTGAATACAAATTAAAAATAAATAATTTTTATCAATAAACTGTTTTGAATTGTCATACAAATATATATTTCAAATCAAATTTTTATTATGTTTGGCAATGACATGGTGTGGGCAGATTTTTGCCAGTCACGGGGTGTGTCACGCTCCTCCAGCCTGTGTCTTAGAATAAGAGGGAGGTAAAGCCACCATCAGTCAAGATGTAATATCCCACCCCATTGTGTTTACCTGGTTAGTGGGCAAGGAGGAGGAGGGAGGGAGTGGACTGTCATGTACCACTGTATACACACCCACATGTGTGACTCTATAGTCACATGGGCTGCTCAGATGTGATAGGGAGGAAATGCTCAGGGTAGAAAATACACTGAAAATTAAGCATGTGCAGAGCTGCCAACACTGCTCTGCAAAATTCCCAAATGCAGTGGGGACATGGCATTTCTGCCACTAGGGGGCACTGCAGGGGAAGGGCTCCAGTTTAGTTTGCTTGGGTGATTGTTGGGATACAGTAGATGATAGTTTCTGTCCACTCAGGCCTTAATTGACAGCTACAGAAGAAAACGGACCTTCTGAGGAACAGTATGGGAAGAGGATGAATTTTACTATGAAAGCTGCTATACAGTTATCTTCAGGGTTGAATAGATTAAAGAGATCCAAGGAGCTGAAGCTGAAGTTGGGTTTGCGGGCCCATTCACGTGACACGCGTGATTTCTTTTTACATTGTTGTGTGAGCTAGTCACGCGATAGCATAGGGCAGACCATTCACTTAAACATAAGTGACTCTTAGATATTCCTAAGAGTATTGACAATGAACAATAATTACTTTTGGCATTCAGGGGACTTCTTTAATCAAATCAAAGGGGAGGCAGTGGGGGCAAGGTATGGCCCTATTAAATTTACCAGTACATGGCATGAATCCCTTATCCAATTCTTTGATTTAGACATTTTAAGTCAAGCTCATTATTGGGAACCTGGACCCATTTTAAGGACACTGATCGCAATGGATACATCTCCACCCGGAGCTGTCACCATCCAAATTGGGTAAGGGCAATCCCAAAGGGTTAATTTTTGAGAATAAAAAGAAAATTGTGACAGGGAGGAGGACTACATGGCCCAGACCAACATGCTCATTGGAAGATTTTTCGAAAAGGGATACAATAAACCACAAATAGAAAAAAAGTAGGGACCAAATAAGGAAAATGAACAGAACTGCCCTGTTGAAGCCCAAATCCAGGGAATCAACAGGTGATCAGTTCAACCTTGCATTCATATCGGGGTTTAACCTTCAATACAGAGAAATGGAAAAAAACATCAGAAAACATTGGCCCATATTGTTAAAAGACCGCACTCTTAGGAATATCCTCCCAAATAAACCCAAGTTCATCTATAGGAGGGCACCAGAGTTGCAGACCATGTTGGCAAAGAATGTCACCAAGCCCCTCAGGAGACCCCCTACCTTTTTGGACAGAACAGGTTTTTTCAGATGTAAAAGATGTAAGGCATGCAAAATCGTTTGAGATAGAACTAGAAAAACAGAGAAGTTTTCCTCAGCCATCACAGGGAAAGAATATGACATCAGACAGCTTATCAACTGTTATACTAGATATGTGACCTACCTGCTGATGTGCCCCTGTAATTTTCAATATGTTGACAGAACTACTAGGACACTGGTAGGTACAAGCTGGTGGAATAACATAAAGAAAGGTTACAGACATCACAGCGTGTCTAACCACTTCAGGTTGGCGCAAAACAAGGACCCCTCCCTACTTAGATTCTGAGGTATTGATAGTGTCTGCCAGCACTGGAGAGGTACAGACATGACCAAAAAGGACTCCCAAATGGAGACACAATGATTTATAGGCTTCAATCACTACAACCTTTAGGATTAAACATAGATTTAGATCTAAAATGTTTTATTACAGATTATTGACAACCTATTTTCTGCTTTGTGTATGTCACAGGAATAACAGGCACCTTATCTGTCAGTATCGAGGCTTTCCCACGCGCTTGCGTAGTAGAACGGCGCAATGGCGCACGCGGGTGCGCAATTCGGGGGGCTGCGACACGGCGCATCGGTGTAGGCACGTACGCGCCTTAGCCCACACAACGTGAGATCCCCTGGTGGCCCTATAAAAGGCAGCTTTGCTCTCTGCCTCATTGCTGGTTTGTCTCTTCAGCTCCTGTGTTCCTGTTTCCAAGTTCTGTTATCTGTACCTGCCTGCTGTGACCCGGATTGCCTTGACCACCTCTGAACCTCTCCTGCACTTGACCTCGGCTTGCCAAACAGACTTCTCTTCCTGCCTGATCCTGTGTTTGACCCCCGGATACTCTAAGAACTTCATTACGGTGTTTGACCCTCGGCCTGCTTAAAAGACTTTCCTATTGCTTGATTCCCGTGCATGACCCCGGCTTGCTTCACGGACTTCTCTGTTACTGGATCACTGTGTTGAACCCCCGGCCTTCTCATCAGACCCTGTTCCAGTTACCTGTTCCGGATCAAGGTGTTTGAACCTCAGCCAGGATTCTCTGCTGACCAGTGTCCTAGTGCAACCTGCACGGGTCTTCTATCTGCCAGAAGATCTGCACGCAAGCCTCTACTACTTCCTGGTGACCCATGCCACTCCATGCCCGATACCTTCTGTGCCATCTCCAGGGGTATACTGCACCCAGCTGCAAGGGGAGCCGCTCTCAGCATCTCGGCCCTGGTGAGTACCTGACAGTACAAACCAGCCATGACAGAGCCGGTTCCCCCCTCGAGGCCCTCTGCCAGCAGGTGACAGCCCTTACTCAGGCTGTCCAAAGACTCCAAGATGGCTACTTCCAAATTGAAGGCCGCCTCCAGCACCTGACCTCCTCTACGGCTTCCTCGGACGCAGCCTCAACCAGTGGGGCATCCTCTTCTCAGAGTCAAGTCAATCCAGCACCTGCAGTTGTAATGACTCTTCCTGAACCCAGAGTCCCCACTCCGGAATGATTCTCCGGGAACCGAAAGAAATTCAGAGCTTTCAAAAATGCTTGCCTGTTGTACTTAGCCCTTCAACCCAGGACTTTTCATTCAGAATCCGTAAAAGTGGGATTCGTTATCTCCTTATTGTCTGATGAACCTCAATCTTGGGCTCATAGTCTTCTTGAACAGAAGAGTCCCTTACTTAACTCAGTTGAAACTTTCTTTACCCCTGTGGTTCAGTTATATGACGATCCACAACGCACAGCCACAGCCGAGTCCATTCTGCACACCCTGACCCAGGGAAAGAGACCAGTGGAGGAATACACTGTGGAATTCCGCAAATGGTCCGGAGACACCACCTGGAACGAGGCCGCTCTCAAATACCAGTACCACCAGGGTCTTTCCGAAACACTTAAAGATGAGTTGGCGCGGGTGGTACCCCTACCTCTCTGGAAGATCTGATTCAACTCGCCACTAAACTCGACAGACGCCTGCGGGAGCGTCGCTCTGAACGTTTTCAGTCTCCTCGGCCTACCTGGATGTTACCCCGAATTCTTCTTGTTCCCGTACCTACTGTTGCCCCCTCATCTTCTGCTGACAGTGAGCCCATGCAACTGGGTCTGGTTCGGTCTCCACTCACCCCTGATGAGAGACTGCGCTGGCGTCAAGCCAACCTTTGCCTCTACTGTGGGGAAGCAGGCCACTTCTTACGTAACTGCCCTGTGAGACCCAGTAAGTACTGCTTGTGGCACGCTATGAGCTTTCGAGTTGCTGATTCTACCCAATCTCACCTTGTCCTACCGGTCTCATTACAGGTGGCGGAAGAGGAAATTCGACTATTGGCCATCGTTGACTCTGGAGCATGCAGCTGTTTCCTGGATGCATCCCTTGCCCAAAGTCTGCACATTCCTCTCCAAGATAAGAAACAGCTTCTCCAAATACACTTGGAAGATGGGTCTCTACCTAATTCAGGACCTATCAGTCAGGAGACCAGGCCCATTCTCACCTCTACAGACTCTGGTCATCAGGAATTTCTCTGCTTTAACATCATCAACTCACACATGTTTCCCATTATCCTGGGATTCCCATGGTTGATGGCTCATAATCCTTAGATCAATTGGAGTAAAAAAGAAATCCTCTTCTCCTCAGTATACTGCTCCCAACATTGCTTTGTTCCAACCTGCAATAAGACTGTCCCCTGTTTAACCATACAACCAGTGCCAGACACTCTTCAACATGTCCCACCAGCATATCACAAATTCCTGGACATCTTTTATAAAAGAAAGGCCGACAGTTTACCACCTCATCGGCACTATGACTGCCCTATCGATTCCGACATCCTGTTCGGCCATATATTCCCTCTATCTGAGTCCGAGTTGGAAGCCCTCTGCCTCTACATTGATGAAAACCTTGAAAAAGGATTCATTCGTCCTTCTTCTTCCCCAGCTGGGACTGGTATCTTTTTCATTGAAAAGAAAGATGGATCTCTTAGGCCATGTGTAGACTATAAAGAACTCAATAAAATCACCATCAAGAATCGATACCTGCTCCCTCTCATTCCTGAACTTTTTCAACGTTTTCAAACTGCCCAAATATTCACCAAACTGGATTTACGAGGGGCATACAATCTTGTTTGGATACGTGCGGGAGATGAATGGAAGACAGCTTTCAGGTCCAGGTTCGGTCACTTTGAGTACTTAGTGATGCCTTTTGGGCTCTGTAATGCCCCAGCTATGTTTCAGCACCTAGTCAATGATATTTTCCGTGAATTCCTAGATAACTTTGTAATTGTCTACCTTGGCGATATTTTAATTTTCTCCACCACATTAGAATTACATCAAGCTCATGTAAAGAAGGTACTCTCAGTTCTCAGAAAACATGGTCTGTTCTTGAAGGGAGAAAAATGTGAGTTTGAAAAGACTACCATTCAATTCCTTGGTTTCATCATCACCACTGACGGGGTGGCAATGGATCCACAAAAGGTTAAAGCCATCCAGGAATGGCCAGCCCCCTCAGACAAAAACGGAATTCAGCAATTAATTGGCTTTGCCAATTTTTATCGCAGGTTTATTAAGGGGTTCTCTTCAATTATCTCTCCCATCACCCAACTGACCCGCCAGTTCCAATGGTCCCAGGAAACCCAGGATGCTTTTGTCAAATTTAAGGATCTTTTTACATCAGCTACCATACTTCAACATCCTGATCCAATCCTACCTTATGTACTGGAAGTTGATGCCTCGGAGTCCGCCACGGGGGCAATCTTGTCTCAGAGAAGTGGCCCAAAAGCACTTCTCCATCCAGTAGCCTTTGCTTCCCGCAAACTAAGTTCTCCAGAGAGAACTATAATGTTGGTGATCGGGAATTATTAGCCATAAAAATTGCCCTTGAAGAATGGAGATACTTACTGGAGGGTGCGTCCCAGCCCATCATGATCTTCACGGACCACAAGAACCTGTAGTACCTCCAAGCCAACAGCCAAGAGTCTTAGACCCCGACAAGCCCGATGGGCGTTATTCTTCTCCGGGTTCAATTTCCATATCTCCTACCGACCTGGTTCAAAGAACGGGAAGGCGGACGCACTCTCCCCTTTGTTCCCGGAAGCCAACGAGTCAATGGAACCTGAAACCATTTTATCCCCTCACAATTTTCTTCATCTTATCCAACCAAACCTTCAATCTGCTATTGAACAGGCCTCTAGTCAATGCACTGATCCGAAATTTCTTTCTTGGAAAAGAGGGACGGTTTGCTGTGGGCCCAGAACAAAGTCTTCGTCCCCTCTTCTGTAAGACTTTAAATTTTACAGACTTTCCATGAGCATGAAATGGCAGGACATTTCGGAGTACAAAAAACTTCTGAGTTAGTTCATTGCTTCTTCTGGTGGCCGGGTTGGAGACAAGATTGTAAAAATTACGTTCAATCCTGCATTACCTGCCAACGCAGCAAGGGGTCAAACACCAAGGCCTGGGGGCTTCTTAGACGTGAGATCCCCTGGTGGCCCTATAAAAGGCAGCTTTGCTCTCTGCCTCATTGCTGGTTTGTCTCTTCAGCTCCTGTGTTCCTGTTTGCAAGTTCTGTTATCTGTACCTGCCTGCTGTGACCCGGATTGCCTTGACCACCTCTGAACCTCTCCTGCACTTGACCTCGGCTTGCCAAAGGACTTCTCTTCCTGCCTGATCCTGTGTTTGACCCCCAGCTACTCTAAGGACTTTGCTTCTGCTTGATTACGGTGTTTTACCCTCGGCCTGTTTAAAAGACTTTGCTATTGCTTGATTCCCGTGCATGACCCCGGCTTGCTTCACAGACTTCTCTGTTACTGGATCACTGTGTTTAACCCCCGGCCTTCTCATCAGACCCTGTTCCAGGTCCCCTTTCCTGATCAAGGTTTTTGAACCTCAGCCCGGATTCTCTGCTGACCAGTGTCCTAGTGCAACCTGCACGGGTCTTCTATCTGCCAGAAGATCTGCACGCAAGCCTCTACTACTTCCTGGCGACCCGTGCCTCTCCGTGCCCGATACCCTCTGTGCCATCTCCAGGGGTATAGCGCACCCAGATGCAAGGGGAGCCGCTCTCAGCATCTCGGCCCTGGTGAGTACCTGACAGTGTAAGACTATGGTATTTTTTTATATTGGGTGTACCATCTATGGGGAGAGCCCCTTCCCTTCCCTTTCCTATATAGTTTAATTTATTTTATACACAGATTTTTTTTACATACAAATTGTTTTATAGATTGTTTTTGCAAACTTCTTAACTTTCTTCTATTGAAAAATAATTTTTCCTATTATTGGTATATAGATTCTGGGTTCACAATACCCATACACTGGCCTCAACCCTTATTCCTAGTTGCCTAGCACTTGTTTGGAATAATATTTTTATAACATTCACTTTATTAATATTTTTATTTAGTGGTTTCCCCACTAATGAAAATCATATTCGCCCATACATTCACTTCAGCCAGGCAGGTCTATCCCCAGAGATGGGTTAATACTAACACATACACCAGGCTTTCCATATAGTTTCCATCCTATGCACTCAATTCCAGGGGTTCAATACAGTTGTTTCCCACTAGAGGGTGCCACAATAGGAGATTTCCCATAATTGATATGCTCAAACATGGTAAATAAATCTGGGTTCGTTACAATGCGTATTCTGAATTGGACATGAATGCTAATTGAATGTTTCAAGGGGAAAACCATACTTTTATTGCCGTGTTTATACATGCGTATTAACATTGAATGGTGCGGTCAGCATGAGCAGATTGGCATTCCTTGAGGAAGAATTTCCCCGATATAATTGTCCCCATCTTCCACATTGGAGGAGCCTAGCCAATAGAAACCAGCCCATCAACATAAATGCAAACCAGAAATGGCGGCTCGTCACTTCCTGAAGACATCAAGTACGGTGAAACAAATGTTGGAGCGGGGGATTCGTCACTTCTGGGTCCCGTGTGATAATCCATCTGAACTATTTTCCAGAGAGAGGCATGAATTGCACACTAATGCCGCAATCTTTTACCATTTGCTTTTATATCTTTAATACAGTGCCTTGAAAGAGTATTCATACCCCTTGACATTTTCCACATTTTGTCATGGTACAACCAAAAATGTAAATGTATTTTATTTCAATTTTACGTGATAGGCCGACACAAAGTGGCACATAATTGTGAAGTGAAAGGAAAATGATAAATGGTTTTAAAATTTTTTTACAAATAAATATGTGAAAAGTGTGGCGTGCTAACTAAAATCTAGTGGAACCAATTGCCTTCAGAAGTTGCCTAATTCGTAAATAGAGTCTGCCTGTGTGTAATTTAATCTTTGTATAAATACAGCTGTTCTGTGAAGCCCTCAGAGGTTTGTTAGAGAACCTTAGTGAACAAACAGCATCATGAGGGCCAAGGAACACACCAGGCAGGTCAGGTATAAAGTTGTGGAGAAGTTTAAAGCAGGTTTAGGTTACAAAAAAAATATCCCAAGCTTTGAACATCTCACTGTTCAATCCATCATCCGAAAATGGAAAGAGTATGGCACAACTGCAAACCTACCAAGACATGGCCATCCACCTAAACTGACAGGCCGGGCAAGGAGGGCATTTATCAGAGAAGCAGCCAGGAGGCCCATGGTACCTCTGGAGGAGCTGCAGAGATCCACAGCTCAGGTGGAAGAATCCGTCCACGGGACAACTATTAGTCGTGCACTCCACAAATCTGGTCTTTATGGAAGAGTGGCAAGAAGAAAGCCATTGTTAAAAGAAAGCAATAAGAACTCCTGTTTGCAGTTTGTGAGAAGCCATGTGGGGCACACAACAAACATGTAGAAGAAGGTGCTCTGGTCAGATGAGACCAAATTTGAACTTTTTGGCGTAAAAGCAAACTATGTGTGGCAGAAAACTAACACTGCATATCATCCTGAACACACCACCCCCACCGTGAAACATGGTGGTGGCAGCATCATGTTGTGGGGATGCTTTTCTTCAGCTTATACTTACTAAAATAATTACTAATAATTACTATTTTAATTTATATTTATTAAAATAATTGCATTTCCATGTTCTGTGTACTGTGGGTGACCAGATATAGTGAATACAGGGTCCTGGGTTTAGTAACTAAAGGCTGAATTCGGGACAGTTATAAAAGCCACCAATTAATGCAGCACTGTATGCAGTAATACATCCTTAAATGCATTTTTTTAAAATGAAAAATGTTTAAATACCTGAAGCTGTAATGTGCTGTTTCACTTGTTGTGTGTAAGATATAATATATTGCATACTTATGGTAATGTTTATATAATTGGTTAATTAATTGGAAAAACTGAAATATCACATGGTCCTAAGTATTCAGACCCTTTGCTCAGTATTTATTAGAAACACCCTTTTTGATCTAATACAGCCATGAGTCTTTTTGGGAAAGATGCAACAAGTTTTTCACACCTGGATTTGGGGATCCTCTTCCATTCCTCCTTGCAGATCCTCTCCAGTTCTGTCAGGCTGGATGGTAAACATTGGTGGACAGCCATTTTTAGGTCTCTCCAGAGATGCTCAATTGGGTTTAAGTCAGGGCTCTGGCTGGGCCATTCAAGAACAGTCATGGAGTTGTTGTGAAGCCCCTTCTTCATTATTTTAGCTGTGTGCTTAGGATCATTGTCTTGTTGGAAGGCAAACCTTCGGCCCAGTCTGAGGTCCTGAGCACTCTGGAGAAGGTTTTTGTCCAGGATATCCCTGTACTTGGCCGCATTCATCTTTCCCTCGATTGCAACCAGTCGCCCTGTCCCTGCAGCTGAAAAACACCCCCACAGCATGATGCGGCCACCACCATGCTTCACTGTTGGGACTGTATTGGACAGGTGATGAGCAGTGCCTGGTTTTCTCCACACATACCGCTTAGAATTAAGGCCAAAAAGTTCTACCTTGGTCTCATCAGACCAGAGAATCTTATTTCTCACCATCTTGGAGTCCTTCAGGTGTTTTTTTAGCAAACTCCATGCAGGCTTTCATGTGTCTTGCACTGAGGAGAGGCTTCCGTCGGGCCACTCTGCCATAATGCCCCGACTGGTGGAGGGCTGTAGTGATGGTTGACTTTCTACAACTTTCTCCCATCTCCCGACTGCATCTCCGGAGCTCAGCCACAGTGATCTTTGGGTTCTTCTTAACCTCTCTCACCAAGGCTCTTCTCCCCCGATAGCTCAGTTTGGCCGGACGGCCAGCTCTAGGAAGGGTTCCGGTCATCCCAAACGTCTTCCATTTAGGACTATGGAGGTCACTGTGCTCTTAGGAATCTTAAGTGCAGCAGAAATTTTTGTATAACCTTGGCCAGATCTGTGCCTTGCCACAATTCTGTCTCTGAGCTCTTCAGGCAGTTCCTTTGACCTCATGATTCTCATTTGCTCTGACATGCACTGTGAGCTGTAAGGTCTTATATAGACAGGTGTGTGATCAGAAGAAATGGACAGCACCTGAGTTAAATATATGAGTGTCACAGCAAAGGGTCTGAATACTTAGGACCATGTGATATTTCAGTTTTTCTTTTTTAATAAATCTGCAAAAATGTCAACAATTCTGTGTTTTTCTGTCAATATGGGGTGCTGTGTGTACATTAATGAGGAAAAAAATGAACTTAAATGATTTTAGCAAATGGCTGCAATATAACAAAGAGTGAAAAATTTAAGGGGGTCTGAATACTTTCCGTCCCCACTGTATCTACAGCGTACCAATGCTACCAGCAGTTGTCCGCCAAATACACAACTTTCTTACTCTTCTTGTGCACCCTGGGCCTTTTGGAGACTGAACTTGCTCACCTGGGTTTGTTGGATCCAGTTGCAACCACAAGAAGACTGTGCCTTGAACTTTAATTGGCACTTCTTCATCCCTTATTAAGTTGTTGCATATATATGCATGTTCTCTTTTGCCTTTCAGATCTTCAAGATTGCACCATTGTTTATTTGCATTTGCATAACTACCATTATGATGTAACATAGTGGCATTTACAATACCAGACGGGGAGTCAGAATATGTAATGCAAAGCTCAGACTGAGGGAGGGAGAAGCAGCACAAAGAGCCAATTAGTTATGCAGTTATTAGGAGAACAAGGAAAATGCTAATGGCAGAGAGATGAATTCACCCGCCTGCTGCTTTTCTTTACACTGTCCAATCACAGGCTGGGGGTGGGAACGAGACCTGTAAGTGTTATGCCGCATTCACAAGGTCGGAATTTCCGACAACAAATGTTTGATGGGAGCTTGTTGTATGTAGGCTCCATCGGACATTTGTCGTCGGAATTTCCGTCAACAAAAATTTGAGAGCTGGTTCTCAAATTTTCAGACAACAAAATCCGTTGTCGGAAATTCCGATCGCGTGTACGCAATTCCAACGCACAAAATTCCACGCATGCTCGGAATCAAGCAGAAGAGCCGCACTGGCTATTGAACTTCATTTTTTTCGGCTCGTCATACACATTGTACGCCACCGCGCTCTTGACGTTCGGAATTTCCGAAAACATTTGTGTGACCGTGTGTATGCAAGACAAGTTTGTGCCAACATCCGTCGGAAATAAATCCAGGATTTTGATGTCGGAAAGTCTGATCATGTGTACGCGGCATTACTGTGTGTAAATCTCAAGACTGGATGGAAAAAAATACATTTTAGCAGGTAAAACAGCTACCTTATATGTATTGCATTTGTGTATTCAGCTGTTCACCTAGAGTTCAGCTTTGTGCAGCTAGTTACTCACAACAGTAAAAGCCCATTCCTCTAGAAAAGCGATGGAAAACAGCACTTAAATTCCTATAAAGCTTCGCTATCATTAATTTAACTTAACTGCCAAGTAATTCCTCACTCCTCCCCTCTCCCTCTTTTTTTAATGATTCCAAAACCATAAATCCTTCTTGTTGCTCCATTAATTATAATAGAAGCTACCATAATAGCCTGTCATAAAGATTTTAGTAATATATGACAAAATTACCCATGGTTTTCGTCTTCCATTAACGTATTAGGTTGGACCTATTGTTCTCCCATAATTCTGGATCATTGCAAACCTTTTAACAGTTAACCCTATTGTAATCTGATTAGTCCTCGGGCTACAACAAAGAATCTGTTTAGATTTGGTTTGAAAAAGGAAGAATGTCAACTTGTCTAATTAGGTAGTTAGCAGCTGACAAATTGAGAGACTCTCAGTGGATGGAATTGTATCTAATTGAGACAATAATAAATAATACATTTAAACGGTTAGATTATGCCATTTTTCACATACAGGAAGGATCTCGTCAAAATGCAACAATTACCACTTCACCTCCGGAAGATTTACCCCCCTTCATGACCAGGCCATTTTTTTGGCACTGCGTTATTTTAACTGGCAATTGCACGGACGTGCGACACTGTACCCAAACAAAATGTATACAATTTTTTTCCCCCATAAATAGAGCTTTCTTTTGGTGGTATTTGATCTCCTCTGGGGTTTATATTTTTTGCGCTAGAAACAAAGAACGACCGACAATTTTGAAAACAAAAACAATATTTTTTACTTTCTGCTAGAAAACATATCCAATAAAAAAAAAATCTAATTTCTTCATCAACTTAGGTCAATATGTATTCTGTTACATGTTTTTGGTAAAAAAAAAAATATCCCAATAAGCGTATATTGATTGGTTTGCACAAAATTCTTATAGCATCTACAATGGGATATTTTTATTTATTTATTTTATAATTTTTTTTTTTTTTTTAAATTAGAAACAACGGCGTTCAGCTGCTTATAGTGGGAATGGGGATATTATGGAGGACACATCGGACTCCTACGTGACACTTATGTTACACTTTTTTGGAGACCAGTGACACTAATACAGTGATCAGTGCTAAAAATACCAATGACACTGGCAGGGAACAGGTTAACATTAGGGGTGATCAAAGGGTTAACTGTGCGCCTAGCCAGTGTATCAGTGTAGTGGGGGAGGTGCTTTTACTAGTTTAAGGCATGGATCAGTGTTTCTGCTTTACAGGAACACAGGATCCATGCCGTCTGTACTGACTGAATGACAATCTGCCTTGTTTACATAGAGTACCAAGCGATCAGCTGGACCCGCTGATCAGCTCCTACTGTGTAAAATAACAGCAGGAGCGAGCTGCAGATGATGTGCACTCGCACCCAAAACCTGAGAGTGCAGAATTACATATATATATATACACAAGATTCTGCACAGCACGGCCGCCCTGTAGAAGTAAATCCGCTATGGGGTGCTCGGCAAGTGGATAAAATAAGGTTACTGTCGTGCTTACCCCTAACGCAGGTAGTCAGACACTATAGCTGGCTTCTGTGTTCTTCCCCTATAGCAGCCCCCTTTTCCATAAGGCAAGCAGGCCTGCCAGTACTTGTTTGCCCCCAGGACTTATACACAATGCTTTAGTGCCTTGCCACCATGCCGGGGCATGCGCAAACTGAGCAAAGCAAACAAGTACTTGCGGTTGGCAGACAGGCAAGGTTCAGAATAGTTAAGGTCAAAATTCGAAGTCAATAGACAGGCATAGTTCAGAGAATAGTTGATATCCAATCCGAGGTCGTCAACGAGGTAATCCAATCTAGCAGAGCAGGGCCGACAAACAGGTAGCTTGATCAGGTATTACACAGCCTTTTACAAGCATGAGACTGCAGGCTTGGCTGGCTTAAATCAGGTTTGGTCTCCACCCAGAGACTGACCACATCAATCACCAAGAGGAGAAATGCATCATAGCCAAAACTAGGATGCTGGAACCAGCAGCTATGGTGGAGCAAAAGCGCACATGCTCTTGACAGTTACTATTTTGTTTTGGTGGAGAAAAGCTGGGCACACAGCACATTCAAGTGTACCATTTAAAGCGTTTGTTACCCCAACACTCCATATTACTGATATGTGGCTGCTGTACCATGTACTTGTATGAGAAAGTAACCTGTTTTCTTTGTATTGCTTCCTTTATGTGAAATCCCTCTTGTTCCTGCTAGTCCCCTTGCTTTCCTATTAAAAACTGACCACATGAAGCAGGAGAGCACACCGTGGTCAGTTCTCTAGCTATGCTGAAATTCACCCTGCTCTCCTTCAATAATCAGACTTATCCTGACACGCTCCTGCTGCACTGCCATTCGCTGGGAAGCTCAGTGTGCTGCTTCTTCTCCTTCCCCCAGCTCTTATACAGCTGAGAACAGAGGGAATGTGATCACTTATAAAAAAGGGGAAAAAGGTATTTATAAAGTTTTTATATCTATACACAAATGTCTTGCCTTTCATTTCTATTTTAAACTGAATGGATTGTTTTACAAGGTGATTGTGTACAATCACTTTAATGCTAAATAAACAACACCTAGCCCCCCCCCCCCCCCCCATTTACCCACCTCCTTGTAACTGATTGCTAGCATTCCAAAAAAAAGATGATGTCACAGGGAATAAAAGGCAAAAGAAAAAAAAATGTTCAGGCATGTTCTAGAGCAGGGGTCTCCAAGCTTCCGACACAAAGGAACAAGTTTACTGCCCTTCAGACCTTAGGGGGGCAGAACAGTGACCAAAGAAAAAGCCCCAGCGTAAACCCAGTCCCAGTCCAGCGCAGAGTAAATAATCCCTTATGATTAGAGGTCAATGGGAGTAAAAAAATTGTATAGCAGCTGTGGTCAGTAGGAGGAGGAATAGTGCCCCATAATTAGTGTTAGTGGGAGGAATAGTGCCCTATCGTTGGTGTCAGTTGGTGGAATAGAGCCTCATCGTTGGTGTCAGTGAGAGTAAACAATACCTGAGGCTTGGTGGTCAGTGGGAGTAAAACAATTACACAGCACCAGTGGTCAGTAGGAGGAAAATTAGTGTGTCATCAAAAGGCTTGCCAGAATCAGGACACAAACTGACTACCTCTGTCCGAGACGATCACCTTGGGTAGCCCATGTAAGCGAAAGATCTCCCGAGCAAAAATGGATTTGTGTACACACGATCGGAAATTCCGACAACGGATTTTGTTGTCGGAAAATTTTATAGCCTGCTCTCAAACTTTGTGTGTCGGAAAATCCGATGGAAAATGTGTGATGGAGCCTACACACGGTCGGAATTTCCGACAACAAGGTCCTATCACACATTTTCTGTCGGAAAATCCGACCGTGTGTACGGCGCATTAGACACCATTTTTTGATTATATTCTTATTTGAGGTTTATCACATTGTTTTGTTTGCAGATGGACGTTTGCATACACTACTTATTTTATTATTATTTCACACACGGTGGTCATCATCTGTGCATATTTGTTAGCGCTACATTTTGCATTTCTCTGTTTACTGTTATAGCCGAGAATGAAAGTAAAAGAAAACTCCAAAATTTGGAATGTCACTAGAAAACATTTTCATATTTTGTTATAAAACTTTGCAAACAGGTAATTTTTCTCCTTCACTGACGTGCGCTGTTGAGGCTACACTGAGGCCCTGATAGGCTGCACTGATGAGGTGGCACTGATGAGGTGGCACTGGTGGGAACTGATGAGGAGGCACTGGTGGGCACTGATGGGGCTACACTGATAGGCAGCACTGATAGGCGGCACTGATAGGTGACACTGATGAGGATGCACTGATTGGCAGCACTGTGGGGCACTTAATGGCAGCACTGGTGGGCACTTATTGGCAGCACTGTTGGGACTGCATTGATAATTAGTGCCCTGATCACCAGTGTAGATGTCCCTTTTAGAGAAGCTGGTTATCGCTCTTTTCTCCTCTCCTCATGTTCTCAACATGAGGAAAGGAGTACTGATAACCGGCTTCTATTTACATCTGTGATCAGCTGTGATTGGACACAACTGATCACATGGTAAAGAGCCACTGATTGGCTGTTTACCTCAATATGTGATCAGCAGTGTCCTCCGGACACTGTGATCACAGAGTGTGGCGCCCGTGTCCTGCAGCTAGACTGCAGGACACGGAGAACTAGCCAACCCTGCTGTAGCCGTTATTCAGCTATAGCGAGGTTGGCAAGTGCATAATCTATCCAAAATGAAAAAAAAAAGTTTGCCTTTAGTTCTACTTTAATGTTTTGGATATTACTATAATTTTGAAAAAAAAAACATACTAAGCCATTTTTTATACCCATGGATTGGCATGGATACATTTTCACAAGTTGTCACCATCCCAGCTACATAAAGTCAATCCCTAAGGGCAGTTTGTAAAACTTAGACAAATATGTGTGAGTTTGTAGAGAAAGCTGGGATTAAAAATAAACATATTCACTGAAAAATGTGCATATTGAGGAAGTTTTATGATATAAGGGATGTTAAAGTTATAGATAGAAAATTGTTATTAAACAAAAAATAGTTGATAGTAACTAAAAGGAAGTATGTAATTTACCTTTCATTCCATTTTTTTTCTTCAATCGATGGCACAAGGAAACTAAATTTTGTCCCATTTAAGAGTGGATCTTCACCCTAAAATCTATCTGCATCCTCTCCTCTTTCCCTCTTTAAGGCTTCATTTAGACTGGTGGTTGGGGGGAGGCAAAGATGTGAGGTTGAGCCACTTATTTGCCGCCGGCCAAACCGACCCCCCTAAGTTGTAATAGGCAGCGGATGGGGATGTTTGCTTTGCTTCGCATCTATGACAAAGCCCACCTGACATGTATCGATCAGCGAGCGGCAGGCCTGCCTAACGCTACATATGCAAGTAAATCGGAAAGCGCGGCAAATGCCCCACAACCACGTGAAATGCACGCTGTTTCTGTATGTTTGTCAGCAAAATTGGGGTTAATTCGGGTGGAGAGGAGGCGTTGTATCACTTCCTTACTCTCTATCAGTAGACACAAGTCTAAATCTTCCCTTAATTGGTCATTTTTTTTTTAATTATTATTTTTATTCATTTATTTACAGTGCATCCAGAAAGTATTCACAGCGCTTCACTTCACTTTTTCCACATTTTGTGTTGTCACAGCCTTATTCCAAAATGGATTAAATGAATGATTTTTCTCAAAATTCTACAAACAATACCCCATAATGACAACGTGAAAGAAGTGTGTTTGAAATCTTTGCAAATTTATTAAAAATAAAAAAACAAAGAAAATCCCATGTACATAAGTATTCACAGCCTTTTCTCAATACTTTGTTGAAGCACCTTTGGCACCAATTTTGGGCAGTTTCTCCCATTCTTCTTTGCAGGACCTCTCAAGCTCCATCAGGTTGGATGGGAAGCGTCTGTGCACAGCCATTTTCAGCTCTCTCCAGAGATGTTCAATTGGGTTCAAGTCTGGACTCTGGCTGGGACAGTCAAGGACATTCACAGAGTTGTCCTGGCTTTGTGCTTAGGGTTGTTGTCCTATTGGAAGGTGAAACTTCACCCCAGGCTGAAGTCTAAAGCGCTCTGGAGCAGGTTTTCATCAAGGATGTCTCTGTACATTGCTGCATTTATCTTTCCCTCGATCCTGACTAGTCTTGCAGTTCCTTCCGCTGAAAAACATCCCCACAGCATGATGCTGCCACCACCATGCTTCACTGTAGGGATGGTACCGGCCAGGAGATGAGCAGTGCCTGGTTTCCTCCAGACATGACTCTTGCCATTCAGGCTAAAGAGTTCAATCTTTGCTTCATCAGACGAGAGAATTTTGTTTCTCATGGTCAGAGTTCTTCAGGTGCCTTTTGGCAAACTCCAGGTGGGCTGTCATGTGCCTTTTACTGAGGAGTGGCTTCTGTCTGGCCACTCTACCATACAGGCCTGATTGGTGGAGTGCTGCAGAGATGGTTGTTCTTCTGAAAGGTTTTCCTCTCTCCACAGAGAAACGCTGGAGCTCTGTCAGAGTGACCATCAGGTTCTTGGTCTCCTCCCTGACTAAGGCCTTTTTCCCCAATCGCTCAGTTTGGCCGGGTGGCCCGCTCTAGGCAGAGTCCAGGGGGGTTCCAAATTTCTTCCATTTACAGATGATGGAGGCCACTGTGCTCATTGGGACCTTGAACACTGCAGAAGTTTTTCTGTACACTTTCCTAGATCTGTGCCTCGATACAAACCTGTCTTGGAGGTCTACAGACAATTCCTTGGACCTTATGGCTTGCTTTGTGCTCTGAGATGCACTGTTAACTTCGGGGCCTTATATAGACAGCTGTGTGCCTTTCCAAATCATTTCCAATCAACTGAATTTACCACAGGTGGACTCCAATCAAGTCGTCGAAACATCTCAAGAATGATCAGTGTCAAGGCAAAGGTTGTGAATACTTGTGTACATGGGATTTTTTTAATTTTTTATTTTTAAAAAATTTGCAAAGGTTTCATACAAATTTCTGTCACATTGTCATTATGGGGTATTGTTTGTAGAATTTTGAGGAAAATAATGAATTTAATCCATTTTGGAATAAGGCTGTAACATAACAAAATGTGTAAAAAGTGAAGTGCTGTGAATACCTTCAGGATGCGCTGTATTGTGCTGCAAAGTAACACTTCCACAATTCCTGCCTGGGTGAGAAAGATGTCGAGGCCCCTGTCCCCTTATGGACTCTGTGAATGCGGAGATGTGCTGCAGGCCTTGAGGACCCATCAGCCATATGGCACATCTGACCTCACACAGGTTTCCTTGTACATGTATGCACGTGGGGGATTTCTCTGAGCATGCACAGACGGGTAGCAAGAGACTGACAAAACCTCCCTGGCTTTGTGCAAATAATCTGCTGAAGGGCTCTTCCAGGACACAACCCTCAGCATATCTGTCCATGCACCATAATGGCGGCAAGGGTGGAGGGGCGGAACTACAAAGAACAATGGCTAAAGTTCTGCTTTAAAGCAGAACTCCAGGCAGATATAAAAGACACAAATTAATGCAGCTCTGCAATTTTAATACATCAATAAAACACAAGCAATGTCCCAGGATGTGACCTAGTGTCAGCTTCCTGCAGTGCCTATACAACAGGCTTAAAGGTGAGAGGAAGAAGCAGCACAAGCAACCAATTAGATCAGGGATCCTCAAACTACGGCCCTCCAGCTGTTGCGGAACTACACATCCTATGAGGCATTGTAAAACTCTGACATTCACAGACATGACTAGGCATGATGGGAATTGTAGTTCCTGAACACCTGGAGGGCCATAGTTTGAAGACCCTTGAATTAGATAATGTACTGACATGAGGCATGCTAAAAGGAGGAGAGAGCAGAGTGACAGAGAGTGCTGCTTCTCCATTTATCATCCAATCGTAATCTGGGGTGAGTCCAGGATGATGTGGACTCAGAAGATGTGCGTTAAATGATAATGGCCATCAGGCTGGGAACATCTAGTGGCAGAAAAAAAAGTACTGCAAAGCTCCTAATAAAAGTGAATACTTTATTAGCTGATCTTTTATTTTATCTTTTAATGAGCTAATACATTTTATCCTGTTAGTTTTGGCTTGCGTTCTGCTTTAATTAATGATGATTCATTATCAGAAGCCCTCTAAGTGAATTTTGGTTATATTCCAAAAGATTCTCTCCTTAAGAAATATTTTCGCCCCAATTGGAATACAACAACCTCACAAGGTGACACTTTTTTCCTCTGTGGGTTTTTCCCTTGCAAACATTGTGCATTCTGTAAATTGAATATATCAAATGGTACAAAGAAAAGACACTTTTTGTTCTACAGTAACACATGGAGAATTTTAACATAATACGTTCCTTGTTATTCCATGCATGTCGTTATCTTGAGGACTGTCCATGTGGACTTCAATACTTTGGACGTACCATGAGGGAATGACATGTTAGGATTGCTGAACACATTTGTAATGCTAGGAAGGTTTTGATAGCACACAATCTGTCTTTACATTTTGCAAAGTGTCATGGATAAACCCTCAAGGGTTAAAGTGGATAGGGATTACAAACTTAGGTATAAACTGGGGGGAGCAGAAAAAAAAAAACACACACACAATATATCCCAAAAAAGATCCAATAAAGCAAAATGTCACCAGCACACCATTATAATACAAAATAGGACAATATGTGCCGGTGACATTTTGCTTTCTGATGGCACTATCTCTCTGTTGTTCATCATAGCACCTGAGATTATGAAGAATTACAGTTGTAATGAAGAAAATACTTATTGTATATTTTTCTGATGATTAAGTGCTTTTATTAACAATGCGCACAATATGTATAATTATTACTATATAATAATACTAATAACAATTAAATATATATATATATATATATATATATATATATATATATATATATATATATATATATATATACACAGTGGGGACGGAAAGTATTCAGACTCCCTTAAATTTTTCACTCTTTGTTATATTGCAGCCATTTGCTAAAATCATTTAAGTTCATTTTTTCCTCATTAATGTACACACAGCACCCCATATTGACAGAAAAACACAGAATTGTTGATATTTTTGCAGATATATTAAAAAAGAAAAAGTGAAATATCACATGGTCCTAAGTAATCAGACCCTTTGCTGTGACACTCATATATAGATAACTCAGGTGCTGTTCATTTCATCTGATCATCCTTGAGATGGTTCTACACCTTCATTTGAGTCCAGCTGTGTTTGATTATACTGATTGGACTTGATTAGGAAAGCCACACACCTGTCTATATAAGAACTTACAGCTCACAGTGCATGTCAGAGCAAATGAGAATCATGAGGTCAAAGGAACTGCCTGAAGAGCTCAGAGACAGAATTGTGGCAAGGCACAGATCTGGCCAAGGTTACAAAAACAATTCTGCTGCACTTAAGGTTCCTAAGAGCACAGTGGCCACCATAATCCTTAAATGGAAGACTTTTGGGATGACCAGAACCCTTCCTAGAGCTGGCTGTCCGGCCAAACTGAGCTATCAGGGGAGAAGAGCCTTGGTGAGAGAGGTAAAGAAGAACCCAAAGATCACTGTGGCTGAGCTCCAGAGATGCAGTCGGGAGATGGGAGAAAGTTGTAGAAAGTCAACTATCACTGCAGCCCTCCACCAATCGGGCTTTATGGCAGAGTGGCCCGACGGAAGCCTCTCTTTAGTGCAAGACACATGAAAGCCCGCATGGAGTTTGCTAAAAAAACACCTGAAGGACTCCAAGATGGTGAGAAATAAGATTCTTTGGTCTGATGAGACCAAGATTGAACTTTTTGGCCTTAATTCTAAGCGGTATGTGTGGAGAAAACCAGGCACTGCTCATCACCTGTCCAATACAGTCCCAACAGTGAAGCATGGTGAATGAATGAATGATTTGTATAGCGCTAACAAATGTGAACTAAATCGCCTCAAGGCGCTCGATCCGTCCTGTGTTGGTGGTGGCAGCATCATGCTGTGGGGGTGTTTTTCAGCTGCAGGGACAGGACGACTGGTTGCAATCGAGGAAAAGATGAATGCGGCTAAGTACAGGGATATCCTGGACGAAAACCTTCTCCAGAGTGCTTAGGACCTCAGACTGGGCCAAAGCTTTACCTTCCAACAAGACAATGACCCTAAGCACACAGCTAAAATAACAAAGGAGTGGCTTCACAACAACTCTGTGACTGTTCTTAAATGGCCCAGCCAGAGCCCTGACTTAAACCCAATTGAGTATCTTTGGAGAGACCTAAAAATGGCTGTCCACCAACGTTTACCATCCAACCTGACAGAACTGGAGAGGATCTGCAAGGAGGAATGGCAGAGGATCCCCAAATCCAGGTGTGAAAAACTTGTTGCATCTTACCCAAAAAGACTCATGGCTGTATTAGATCAAAAGGGTGCTTCTACTAAATACTGAGCAAAGGGTCTGAATACTTAGGACCATGTGTTATTTCAGTTTTTCTTTTTTAATAAATCTGCAAAAATGTCAACAATTCAGTGTTTTTCTGTCAATATGGGGTGCTGTGTGTACATTAACCACTTGAGCCCCGGACCATTATGCTGCCTAAGGACCAGAGGTCTTTTTCCAATTTGGCACTGCGTCGCTTTAACTGCTAATTGCGCGGTCATGCAATGCTGTACCCAAACGAAATTTGCGTCCTTTTCTTCCCACAAATAGAGCTTTCTTTTGATGGTATTTGATCACCTCTGCGGTTTTTATTTTTTGCGCTATAAACGGAAAAAGACCGAAAATTTTGAAAAAAAATGATATTTTCTACTTTTTGTTATAAAAAAAATCCAATAAACTCAATTTTAGTCATACATTTAGGCCAAAATGTATTCGGCCACATGTCTTTGGTAAAAAAAAATGTCAATAAGCGTATATTTATTGGTTATAGCGTCTACAAACTAGGGTACATTTTCTGTAATTTACACAGCTTTTAGTTTATGACTGCCTATGTCATTTCTTGAGGTGCTAAAATGGCAGGTCAGTACAAAACCCCCCAAATGACCCCATTTTGGAAAGTAGACACCCCAAGGAAATTGCTGAGAGGCATGTTGAACCCATTGAATATTTATTTTTTTTGTCCCAAGTGATTGAATAATGACAAAAAAAAAAAAATATTTACAAAAAGTTGTCACTAAATGATATATTGCTCACACAGGCCATGCGCCTATGTGGAATTGCACCCCAAAATACATTCTGCTGCTTCTCCTGAGTATGGGGATACCACATGTGTGGGACTTTTTGGGAGCCTAGCCGCGTACGGGGCCCCGAAAACCAATCACCGCCTTCAGGATTTCTAAGGGTGTAAATTTATGATTTCACTCTTCACTGCCTATCACAGTTTCGGAGGCCATGGAATGCCCAGGTGGCACAAAACCCCCCCAAATGACCCCATTTTGGAAAGTAGACACCCCAAGCTATTTGCTGAGAGGCATATTGAGTCCATGGAATATTTTATATTTTGACACAAGTTGCGGGAAAGTGACACATTTTTTTTTTTTTTTGCACAAAGTTGTCACTAAATGATATATTGCTCACACAGGCCATGGGCATATGTGGAATTGCACCCCAAAATACATTTAGCTACTTCTCCTGAGTACGGGGATACCACATGTGTGGGACTTTTTGGGAGCCTAGCCGTGCACGGGACCCCGAAAACCAATCACCGCAGGATTTCTAAGGGTGAAAATTTTTGATTTCACTCTTCACTGCCTATCACAGTTTCGGAGGCCATGGAATGCCCAGGTGGCACAAAACCACCCCAAATGACCCCATTTTGGAAAGTAGACACCCCAAGCTATTTGCTGAGAGGCATGGTGAGTATTTTGCAGCTCTCATTTGTTTTTGAAAATGAAGAAAGACAAGAAAAAACTTTTTTTTTTTCTTTTTTCAATTTTCAAAACTTTGTGACAAAAAGTGAGGTCTGCAAAATACTCACTATACCTCTCAGCAAATAGCTCTGGGTGTCTACTTTCCAAAATGGGGTCATTTGGGGGGGGTTTTGTGCCACCTGGGCATTCCATGGCCTCCGAAACTGTGATAGGCAGTCAAGAGAGAAATCAAAAATTCACGCCCTCAGAAAGCCTGAAGGCGGTGCTTGGTTTTCGGGGTTCCGTACGCGGCTAGGCTCCCAAAAAGTCTCACACATGTGGTATCCCCGTACTCAGGAGAAGCAGCAGAATGTATTTTGGGGTGTAATTTCACATATTCCCATGGCATGTTTGAGCAATATATCATTTAGTGACAATTTTGTGCAAAAAAAAAAAAATTTGTCTCTTTCCCGCAACTTGTGTCGCAATATAAAATATTCCATGGACTCGACATGCCTCTCAGCAAATAGCTTGGGGTGTCTACTTTCCAAAATGGGGTCATTTGGGGGGGTTTTGAACTGTCCTGGCATTTTATGCACAACATTTATAAGCTTATGTCACACATCACCCACTCTTCTAACCACTTGAAGACAAAGCCCTTTCTGACACTTATTGTTTACATGAAAACGTTATTTTTTTTTTGCAAGAAAATTACTTTGAACCCCCAAACATTATATATTTTTTTAAAGCAAATGCCCTACAGATTAAAATGGTGGGTGTTTCATTTTTTTTTTTCACACAGTATTTGCGCAGCGATTTTTCAAACGCATTTTTTGGGGAAAAAACACACTTTTTTAAATTTTAATGCACTAAAACACACTATATTGCCCAAATGTTTGATGAAATAAAAAAGATGATCTTAGGCCGAGTACATGGATACCAAACATGACATGCTTTACAATTGCGCACAAATGTGCAGTGGCAACAAAATAAATACATTTTTAAAAGCCTTTAAAAGCCTTTACAGGTTACCACTTTAGATTTACAGAGGAGGTCTACTGCAAAAATTACTGCCCTCGATCTAACCTTCGCGGTGATACCTCACATGCATGGTGCAATTGCTGTTTACGTTTGACGACAGACCGCCGCTTGCGTTCGCCTTAGCGCGAGAGCAGGGGGCGACAGGGGTGCTTTTTTTTTATTTTATTTATTATTTTTTTGCTTTTTTATCTTATTTTTAAACTGTTCCTTTCATTTTTTTTTAAATCATTTTTATTGTTATCTCGGGGAATGTAAATATCCCCTATGATAGCAATAGGTAGTGACAGGTACTCTTTTTTGAAAAAATTGGGGTCTATTAGACCCTAGATCTCTCCTCTGCCCTCAAAGCATCTGACCACACCAAGATTGGTGTGATAAAATGCTTCCCCAATTTCCCAATGGTGCTATTTACATCCGGCGAAATCTAAGTCATAAAATGCTCGTAGCTTCCGGTTTCTTAGGCCATAGAGATGTTTGGAGCCACTCTGGTCTCTGATCAGCTCTATGGTCAGCTGGCTGAATCACCGGCTGCATTTTCAGGTTCCCTGTTGAGACAGGAGAGCCAGAGAAATACACGGAAGACGGTGGGGGGGGGGGCATTCCCTCCCACGGCTTGTAAAAGCAGTCTAGAGGCTAATTAGCCGCTAGGATTGCTTTTACATGAAAGCTGACCGCTGGCTGAAAAGAATGATACCAAGATGATACCTAAACCTGCAGGCATCATTCTGGTATAACCACTCAAAGTTGTGAATGGCGTACCTGAAGACAAAAAAATTTTAACAATAAAGCACAGTAAACGGTAAAAGTATAAAAAATTGCATACCTGAAAAGCAAACATGATAAAACATAATAACAATAAAACATTGCAGAATAGAATACAGTAAAAAAGAGCAGAACAATAGAGAGAATAGAGAGAGAGAGAGAACAATAAAACGACAACTTTTTTTTTTATTTTATATATATATATTTTTTTTTTTTTTACACTTTTTTTGTAACTAACTTTTATAACTGTAACCGGTTCCAGGTTCGGGTCTCTCAAAATGCGATGGCATCTTGGGAGACCCTGTGAAAGTGTGCCTAGTCTGTGCAATGCTGTACCCTACGCTAATACTCAACTAGTGCATAGTAGCGTTCAAAACATTCACCAATGCAAAGACCAGGATTGTCAGGACAGGAGGGACAATAATAGCGGGTGTCACGCCTATATCCGCGCTTGCTGCAGACACAACATCTTTTTTGGGGGGGGTTCGCTGGGTAGGGGTACTCGGGAGGACATAAAGAAAATGCCTCTCATGCAGCCGACTGCATTTGGTTGGGGATGTGAATGGGAGATGTACGGGCGCTGCAGAAGCGGTGGGTTCCCAATTAGGATTGGCGAATGCAGCAGGAAGGGCATTATGGGCACGACGGGCCTGTGTTTGTCTTTTTGGTGGCAGCGGGACACTACTTGTGCTTGCCACCTCACCAGCTTGAACTGCACTTATGGGACTCGCCACGTCACCAAGTCTTACTGCAGTGCTGGTTTGACTACGACCGGGGTGTACTAGGCCGCTGGTGCTTGCCAGTTCACCAAAACGCTACCAAAAAAACTGTTAGCGATCGCAGGGATCAGGCCTGACTCTGCGAACGCTGCAGTTATGCATTTAGTGTTTTGTAAGTGTCAGTGATCGATCGATACTGCACTTGGGTGGGCTGGGCTGGGCCGGGCGGAGGGGCAAAACGCAGGTGCTAGCAGGTATCTGGGCTGATTCCACTAACACTGCGTTTTTGGGAACCCTAAACTGCTGGGGACGCTAGTATAGATCTGATCGGATCAGATATTGATCCGTACAGATACTATACCACTAAGGGAGGCGTATGCTGCGTGCGTGGGTGTTAGCGGTACTGGCGCTAACCTGACGCTGCCTGGGGCTGGTGCTTGCCAGTTCACCAAAATACTACCAAAAAAACTGTTAGCGATCGCAGGGATCAGGCCTGACTCTGCTAACGCTGCAGTTATGCGTTTAGTGTTTTGTAAGTGACAGTGATCGATCGATACTGCACTTGGGTGGGCTGGGCGGAGGGGCAAAACGCAGGTGCTAGCAGGGATCTGGGCTGATCCCGCTAACACTGCGTTTTTGGGAACCCTAAACTGCTGGGGACGCTAGTATAGATCTGATCGGATTAGATATTGATCCGTACAGATACTATACCACTAAGGGAGGCGTATGCTGCGTGCGTGGGTGTTAGCGGTACTGGCGCTAATCTGACGCTGCCTGGGGCGACGCATATCACCGCCGGGCGATCAGGGGGCTAAACCTTTATTCGGTAATAAACGGCGGGTGCCCTGACACTATAAAAAATAAACGAACTAACCAGCGTCACCCGTAACACTTATACGGTGATCAGTGGTGAAAGGGTTAACTAGGGGGCCATCAAGGGGTTAAAACATTTATTCGGTAGTATATGGGGGTCCCTGACGCTATAAAACGCTGACGGCGAACCTAAATATTTACCTCCCTAACTAGCGTCACCAGCGACACTAATACAGCGATCAGAAAAATGATCGCTTAGCGACACTGGTGACAGGGGGTGATCAAGGGGTTAAAACTTTATTAGGGGGGGTTAGGGGGGTACCCTAGACCTAAAGGGGGGTAACAGTAACTGTCCCAACACTGTAACTGTCACAAACTGACACTATGCAGTAATCAGAAAAAAAAAAAAAAACTGCTTGGTGTCAGTTTGTGACAGGGGGGGGGGGTGATCGGGGGGCGATCGGGGGGGGGGGGATCGGGGTGTTTTGTGTGCCTGGCATGTTCTACTGTGTGTGTGTAGTGTTTGTGCACTCACTCACATGTCTTCTCTCCTCGGGCCGGAACGGAAATTACCGAGCCGAGGAGAGATGACATCATTTCCTTTGCTGCTGTTTAGCATACAGCAGCAAAGGAATGATTCGATTGGCCGGCGGCGATCTCGAGACGGGGGCCACGAACGGATGGTCTCCCCCTCACCTCTGATCGCCGCTGGACAAAAGACGACCGCCTCGGGCACCGGGGGGGGGTCCGATCGGACCCCCCACCCGCGGAAGGCAAATCACGTACATGTACGTGATTTTGCCTGTCCGTGCCACCTTGCCGACGTACATCGGCGTGAGGCGGTCGTCAAGTGGTTAATGAGGAAAAAAATGAACTTAAATGATTTTAGCAAATGGCTGCAATATAACAAAGATTGAAAAATTTAAGGGGGTCTGAATACTTTCCATCCCCACTGTATATGCAGCCTCGTCATTGTCCACCAATGCAGCCTCGCCCTTGTCCACCAATGCAGCCTCACCCGTGTCCTCCAATGCAGCCTCACCTGTGTCCACCAATGCAGCCTTCCCGTGTCCACCAATGCAGCCTCACCCATGTCCACCAATGCAGCCTCACCCGTATCCACCAATGCAGCCATACCCGTGTCCACCAATGCAGCCTCACCCGTGTCCACCAATGCTGTCTCACCCATTTCCACCAATGCAGTCTCACCCGTTTCCACCAATGCAGTCTCACCCTTGTCCACCAATGCAGTCTCACCCTTGTCCACCAATGCAGTCTCACCCGTGTTCATCACGCTGCCTACCTGTGTCCGTCATGAAGGGGAGCAGAGGAGAAGAGTATTGCTGACCGGATGATAAGAGCGCCGAGGGACATCACTGGAACAGCTTTGATTTCAATTGCTTTGTTCCCGCCGCTCGGCGTCCCATACAGCCCTGGCCGGGGAACTTTGATACACATCACTCGTCCCAGGTTCGACCGGTAATCTGTCTATTAAATTCCCTGGGACCAGGGGGCGGGGCTGTGTGTGATAGCGAGTTCTGGGAACACTCAGCTATTGAAATGAAAGCCACTAGTGATGTCCCCCGCGCTCTGATCACCCAGCCGGCTCTCTCCTCTCTCTTCCCCTCCATGAGCGCTGGGAAAAGGACTCCAATACAACCCGCCGGCTGGCAGTGCTCGCCCCCCCTCGCTCCCAGGCAGCCCTTCCTCGGCAACCCTCAAAATTCACTCGCAAAATGCGAGCAGGCAAATGTAATTTTTGAGGGCTGATATAATGTATTATATTGTTAGTTCCGCTGTGTTTTTTTTTTTTAAGTCAGCAGCTACAAATACTGCAGCTGCTGACTTTTAAAATATGGACACTTACCTGTCCGGAGCGCCCACGATGTCAGCACCCGAAGCCGACCTATCCCTTGGCTGTCAGGTGCTGCCCCCGCCATCCTCGGTAAGGGAATCAGGAAGTGTAGCGCGACTCACGCTGCGCTATCCCACTGGTCCCTGCAGTGTTCTGGGACCCGTGTATATCCCAGAATTCAGCGGGGGGGCGGGAAGTGGCATAGATATCCGCAGGTGGCTCGGGTATCTATGCTCGGGAGTGGGAGCAAAATATCTGTATTAGACAGGTATTTGCTCCCCCCTGAAAGGTGCCAAATGTGACACCAGAGGGGGGGAGGAACTGGAAAAGCGGAAGTTCCATTTTTGGGTGGAACTCCGCTTTAAATCATTATTGTTATTATTATAGTTATATTATAATTAATTGTATTATAATAATAATTATAGTATTATTATACTTATAATAATTTTTTCAATGCTTATTAAAGCGGAACATCAGTCATTTTTTCAACTTTCCTCTGCCCTTGTTGTTTTAACTTTGGATAATAAAATATTTTTTTTCTCTGCCAGTTAAATACCTTATACAGCCCACTTTCTATTTCTTGTCTGGTCATTAGCCTAGACTTATGACATCATGCACAGCTCTCTCTCTCACTCTTGTGAGAGTTTGCCAGGAAGGGAGGAGGGCCAATGAGAGCTGTAGAGCTGGAGATGTGCCTCTGTGTAAATCCAGGAAGTGAACAGACATCAGCTTCAGCTGCGCACAGTTAAAATGGTTGCAGCGGTGCGGTGACGTACAACACTATGACGAGCCGAGAAAATTAAGTTCAATGCTTTGGAGCATGCGTCAAATTGTTTCCAAACATGCATGTTTTTCTTCGCGTCGGAATTGCATACAGACGAACGGAATTTCCATCAAGAACTTTTTCCGTCGGAAAAATAGAGAACCAGCTCACTTTCAGACTGAAAATTTGGATGGAGCATACACACGGTCGGAATATCTGACCAAAAGCTCCCATCACACTTTTTTTGATGGAAATTCCGAGTGTGTGTATGCAGCATAAGACTAAAAGCGGTCACTTTGACACACATTATGCAGGCATAGTCTACTTTTATCACCATCAGGAATCCCTCCTTGAGAAATGCCATGCAGCCATTGCTGGAGTGCATGTAGTCAGGAAGTGTCTACAGAGGATGCAGGAGTTCATCAGCACCACACTTGCCAACAGTCCCGATTTTCCCTGGACAATCCCGATTTTGGGACCCCTGTCCCGCTTGGAGGCCATCCCGATTAAAGTCCGGAATTTCGCTTTTGTCCCGGGAAATCAGGACTGTTTTTGGCACCGGAGCTGCTTCTGGCTCCAAAAACATGGCCGCCGCCACCGCAGCGAGATCTCTTTCCTGTCTCCCCTGGCTCTCAGATCAGATTCAAACTCCGCCCTCCAGCCCTCTGCACTGCAGCTCCTCTCCCTCACAAAGTTATTTGGCGGTCTACCGCCCCCGCCCCTGTGCACACCCCCTGTTTTCATGGTGTTGTACTGAGACAGTTTTCCCCCATGAAAACCGGGGGCGGTAGACGACCAAATAATATTGCAATTGAGAGTGGGAAGAGCTGCAGTGCAGAGGGCTGGAGGGGCGGAGATTAGGAGGGGCTGGAGGGGCGGAGTTCCGATCTCAGCCGAGAGCATGGGGAAACAGGTTTTCTGGGGTAAACCGCGATTTCGGCACAACACCTGTTGTGAGAGGCAGAGCCAAGGAACTCTACTGCACTGGGCACACCTGATCTAAGGAGGCACTCTGCTGGGGCACCTGATCTAAGTAGGCACACCGCTAGGGATGCCTGATGTAAGAAGGAACTCTGCTGGGGACACCTGATCTAATGAGGCATTCCGTTGGGGATGCCTGATGTAAGAAGGGACTCTGCTGGGCACACCTGATGTAAGGAGGGACTCCGCTGGGGACGCCTGATGTAAGGAGGCACTTAGCTGGGGACACCTGATGTAAGGAAGCACTTCACTGGGGACACCTGATGTAAGGAGGGACTCTGCTGGGGACGCCTGATG
Source organism: Lithobates septentrionalis (assembly GCA_037952835.1). Taxonomy (NCBI): domain Eukaryota; kingdom Metazoa; phylum Chordata; class Amphibia; order Anura; family Ranidae; genus Lithobates; species Lithobates septentrionalis. The sequence goes on along the minus strand of JBBDGP010000083.1, from coordinate 1,181,906 downwards.
TAAGGAGGGATTCCGCTGGGGACGCCTGATGTAAGGAGGGACTCCGCTGGGGATGCCTGATGTAAGGAAGCACTCCGCTGGGGACACCTGATGTAAGGAGGGACTCCGCTGGGGACGCCTGATGTAGGGAGGGACTCTGCTGGGGACGCCTGATGTAAGAAGGGAATCTGCTGGGATGCCTGATGTAAGGAGGGAATCTGCTGGGATGCCTGATGTAAGGAGGGACTCTGCTGGGGACACCTGATGTAAGGAGGGACTCTTCTGGGGACACCTGATGTAAGGAGTGACTCCGCTGGGGAACCTGATGTAAGGAGGGACTCCGTTGGGGATGCCTGATGTAAGGGGGAATCTGCTGGGGACACCTGATGTAAGGAGGGACTCTGCTGGGGACACCTGATGGCACCTGGTGGCAGGCAACGTGACAAGTGACACACTCTGGGCTACCACTCATTCTGCAATATGGTGAGTTGAAATATTTCATTTTAGATGTAATAATAGAAATAATGCGCTTCAATCATCCTGACAACATACCAATCATGGTGCCGGGATGATTGAAGCTCTAACACCAGGTGTTTGTTTATCTGCTGATTGTTAAACTTTTTGGAATACACATATTTCTATTGTGGTGTAGAATCTGGGCCTCCTGTCCCTCCATCCCTCTTTCTTTCCTTCCTTCTCTCTCCTTCCCTCCCTATCTCTTTCTTTCTTTCTCCCTCCATCCCTTGTTCATCTCAGACTCGGCCCACACCCCCTTGAGCCATGCCCCCTTTAAGCCACACCCACTATTAGGTGTCAACCACACCCATTTTTCAATCTACACTATGTCTTAAAATGAATGCCCCGCCCCCTAATTATAATAAGACTCCACTACAGACAAAAAAGTGTCCCTACAATTTTTTTACAATGTTGGCAACTATGCAGCACCATGATGCAAGAAAGAATGAAAAAAAAGTGTTTATTAACATTGTATTTGCTAGAGCAGTCTGTATCAGAAACAATGCACAGCAAACAAATGTCGTTCAATAAGGGTTATTTTAGGGTGTCAATTCCTTGTTACAAAATCAAAATGCTATTTACCTGGTCATTTAGGCACTCAAAGGGTTATCATCCAGTATAATAAAGTAAATTGTTAGTGATGGAAATGTTTTGACCCCTCGCAGATTGTAAATAATTTGCTGTATCGCAGCTGACATTTTTAATCATACCGATCCTCGGGGGGGCGCTGATGATTAAATAGAAGTTCTCATATAAGTTGAAAAACTCCAGCAGGTGAGCAGGGCCCTTTCATCCCTTCTCAGCATTGTCTTCATGACAATTATATTCTTTTCATAAGGTTTTTCTTTTGTCTTTAGTAATTCTCTTTTTTGTTGAAAGAACCATGAGAGACATATAAAGGCTGCTGTTCCCAACCTCCTTCTGAAAACAGTAGTGCTGTGACCGATATGTTGGGTAAGATGTGTTCTGTATCTCAAAGCAAGAAGGCAGCAAATTAAGCAATATCTCCTGATCGGTATATATTTTAGAAAGTACTAAGGCTGTAGAATTAGCACCTCTGGAGTGTGTGTGGAAGACCACGCTGGACTGGTGGACCAACAGAATAGGTTATTGGTGGATATCAAGGCGATGAATATGGTAGGAGACTCTTCAGCAGAGATAATCCCCAAAAGTAGGCAGTGGTAGCTTTTTCTGTTAAGATCTTGGGGCTGCCATTTTTCAGCTAGAGTAACTTGAGTAAGAATGCTCGGTAACAGATGGTCATCTGACTTAATGGTATTGTTTTAGAACTTTATTGAAGCAGCAAAGGTGTTAGAAAAGTTTTAAATGTTTATTGTGTGACTATTAGAAAAACTATTAGAAAAACAATAACCCTGAGACTTTTCTTAAGATGATTTCTGAGCACATTGTTGTACTAACTAGCTGTATCGTTTGCTTTAACTAACTCCATAGTAAGTTGTAGGATGATTAGGCTTAACCATATATGGTAGAACAAGAATGTACAGGAAACACTACTTAGCGAAATAAAGTACCATTTTGTACCAGGCACGCTATGTGTGTTTCCTCAGCCAATAGAAGCGTTATCTCTATATTGTAGGTATTAGGAGGGGGATGTACATCTCTTTGTATGATTCTTACTGCATCTTTTGACTTGTAAGCATCATCCATTTGTGTGACACATCTGAAACAAATTGTCTGCTTTTCAATACACCTGGAGTTCGACTGATCACAAGAGGAGAGTAATCCTAACATTTTGACACATCTGAAATAAATTGTCTGCTTTTCAATACACCTGGAGTTCGACTGATCACAAGAGGAGAGTAATCCTAACATTTTGGTCCTCCGAGCCGGAACCAACAAGTGCATTTCGGGTCAGATGGTCCAGACAAAAACTTTGGTGAGTATTGGACCTCAAAGCTCACTGAGAATTAAAAGTCCCCCCGCTCAACGTTAGTGGTGAAATAGGGGCGGGGGCCTGAGACCCAGATCCACTGTCTGGTTTCGAACTTCGTGATCCAGTCCTGGTGTTTGAGAGGTAAGATAATTTTACTTATTCTTAATACTCTCTAAGAGTCTTTTCTTCTTTCTGTTTGATTAATGTGTTGTAATTGCCGACACTGGTATTGATTGTATAATATCTTAATAATCCAGTGTGCGAAGACAGAGACACTTGGGAGCGTTGTCTAAGGTAAAAAATAGCGTTACCCGCTGTCCAGGACAGATAAAAAAAATATTTGAGGTATACCGAACGTCAGAGGGTGAATGCCTGACGTCATCGTCGGAGGTGGATTGCCCGACGATGTAAGCGCTTAAGTGATCTAGGAAGATCACAAGACTACCTTTCTTCTGTGTGTTTAGTTTCTCCTTTCTCATGGTTAACCTTTCTGTTGATGCTGTAACCTTATTGAAAAGAAAAAACAAAAAAACAACAGTACTGCAGAGACAAGTTAATTATTTTTTGATTCTCCCTATAGTGTGGGGAGTGATGATATTTTTACACTTCTTGTATTCCTATTGTTACTGTGGGCTGAGGGTCACTATACCAGTGTTTTATAGGTAAATGAGAGACCCGTCTGGCATTGACAATGGGGAATAGTCTCTGTAAAAGAATGTTTTGTGCCTGCTTATGAGGCTGCTGTGTTCCTAATGTGCCAAGTGGGAGACTGGAACTGCTCTTTAAGGACACAGGGCTTTATAGGGAAGTTTGGATTCAATCGTAAACTAACTGTAAAAGTGTCAGGATTTGATGGATAAATTTAAATTGTTAGGACCCAAAGATCAAAAAAGGTATGGGTTGATAATAGGAGTTTAAATAACCAGCAAAAAATCTTTCTTCACATCTCATGTTCTGTGTGTCTGTAAAATTTGTGTTGTAGCCTGTTTGAATATCAGTGACAGATTGGGAGCTGGCAGAGAAGCAGGAAACTTTGCAAAAGCTTAAAGAGAAACTTGGTTTAATTGTCTTATGGCTTCGCTCTGTAAGGCAGCCAACACCTTGCTAGCCAATGTATTAAGCAGATAAATACCGTATTTATCGGCGTATAACACGCACCGGCGTATAACACGCACCCCAATTTAGGAGGGAATTTTAAGGAAAAAAAACTTTTAGGAGGGAAGTTGAAGGGAAAAAAACTTACATTTAAATGCCCTTCATTGCAGCCTTGTCAGTGCAGCCATGTCAGTGCAGCCTTGTCAGTGCAGCCTTCCCCAGTGCAGCCTTCCCCAGTGCAGCCTTCCCCAGTGCAGCCTTGTCAGTGCAGCCTTCCCCAGTGCAGCCTTGTCAGTGCAGGCTTCCCCAGTGCAGCCTTCCCCAGTGCAGCCTTGCCCCAGTGCAGCCTGGGATCCCCTGTCCCTGCTTCCAGGGCTTCAAAATCGCGGTCCGAGATTTGAAAATGGCGCCGCCGGCGCCGAAGTACACAGAGCCGGTCCTCGGCTCTTTCCGGCGGCTCTCGTTTACTTTCGGCTCCACTCGTGGTCCCGAGCGGAGCTATCCGAGTAGGTTCGGATAGCTCCGCTCGGGACTACGAGTGGAGCCGAAAGTAAACGAGAGCCGCCGGAAAGAGCCGAGGACCGGCTCTGTGTACTTCGGCTCCGGCGGCGCCATTTTCAAATCGCGGTCCGCGATTTTGACATTTGGACAGCTCGGGATCGGCGGGGATCGGCGTATAACACGCACCCGCGACTTTCCCCTGATTTTAAGGGGAAAAAAGTGCGTGTTATACGCCGATAAATACGGTATGTAAAATACCAGGTGACATTGCACTATATGGCTTATGGGGATTGGACCGGAGCCGGCGTCTTGGATTACTGCACCGTCTCAGGTACCACTGGACAACATTGTCTGGGAGACTGTGCTACATCTGGGCCGCCTGCTCGGGGACAACCCTCGGTGGGACTCATAGGAACCAAACAGTTGGAGCTGCAACTTCAGGTAAAGGTAATCCATTAGCCATATCACTGATGGGTCTAGCAAAAGAGAATTAGACCAGACGCAAGTGTGAGCTAAATTTTTAACAAATATTTGAGAAGCAGAAAAATAGCTAAGTATGACTGAGTAAAAAATAAATAAATAAATAAGTTCGAGAAATCATCACAGGGAGATTAAAGCCTGCAGTTTTTTTTCCTCACCCCCTCCCCTTGTAGAGGGAGTGAAGTGCTCCTCCATTTCAAATTCCTGTGTGAGAGATTGTGTCTGTAAAAAAAAGTTAACTCTTGACCAGCTATGACAATACAGAAGGGTTATATTGTAAATATTGAAACTGAGCATTAAAAAAAAAAAAAAAAGGAAAGGAAAGGTACACTGATAACACCAGGGTGCTTTATTATTTTAGCATGCCATGGTGTTAAAGGAAGCACATGGCAGAAATTGTTGATGGTTTTGAGGAGGTAGATGGGAGACATGAAGGTGGATTACATTGTGGAGTGAACAGAATGTTGTGGAGTTGTCAAGTGGCTTGATGAATGTGAGAAAAGGAAAGGCTGAGAATGTTTTGATTATTTTAAATGTGTCCAGTCTAGAGACAGTATGGGACTGAGTGCTAATTTTACTGCCATAAGGAAATAGGGATTTGAATGAGCTTTGCTAATAGAAGTGTGCAGTAGTTTTGAAGCCCAGAGAGAGGAGAGAAGGGAATACAACAGACTTGATGCTTTTATAGCACAAAAATGATGGTCAAGAAGCTGTTTCTCAGAAACAAGAAAATGCAGATTGCCTGACAGAAGTAGCAGAAGAGAGAGGGAGATGATGATGGATGACTAGTAGGGCAGCATTAACCCTTTGAGCACACAGAGGTTAATTTGTGCATCTGTAAAAATATTAGGATTTTCGGTGGTAAAGAAAGTCCGAATAATAGTCTAATGCCCCGTACACACGGTCAGACTTTGTTCGGACATTCCGACAACAAAATCCTAGGATTTTTTCCGACGGATGTTGGCTCAAACTTTTCTTGCATACACACGGTCACACAAAATTGTCGGAAAATCCGATCGTTCTGAACGCGGTGACGTAAAACATGTACGTCGGGACTATAAACGGGGCAGTGGCCAATAGCTTTCATCTCTTTATTTATTCTGAGCATGCGTGGCACTTTGTCCGTCGGATTTGTGTACACACAATCGGAATTTCCGACAAAATTTTATATCCTGCTCTCAAACTTTGTGTGTCGGAAAATCCGATGGAAAATGTGTGATGGAGCCTACACACGGTCGGAATTTCCGACAACAAGGTCCTATCACACATTTTCCATCGGAAAATCTGACCGTGTGTACGGGGCATTAAAGTAAATATTTCTTGGATATGTTACTTTTAGAATTTCCAGATTTTCAGCTGTAAAGTGTTAATGATGCAATTCTGTTTATATTTAGGTACATTTATAAAATTAAAAGGCTAAGTTCTGAATCAGAATATGTGTTTGGGTTAAATTAAAAAAAAATGTTTTGGGACCGGAGAATAAGGGGAACAATACAAAAGGGGATTCATGTTTTATTCAATTCTGCTAAAATATCGGGGTCTGAGAAAAATATTTATATATATATATTGAATATATATGTCAAATAATGTAAATGTCGCTAGGAAACATTTTATGTCTGCATACTTGGTGGACTTATGGACTTATATTTGAATAAATGAAAGAATATTGTTTTTAACAACTCCAAAGTAAGGAAGGCTTTCTTTGGTAGTTTGATTGGTGATCCTGCGCTCATTCATGTTAGATAAAGAGTATCTATTTTCCCAGCCCCAATTCAAGTGCAGATATGACACCCCCCCCCCCCCCCTCCTCCTTCTACACAACTGAAGAATGAGGCGAGTTCCTTTTTATGGGGTGGGTGTCTAGTGATTGCAGGAATGGGTACAAAATTGAACCTTTAGAGATATTTTAGAGTTTAGAACATTAAATTAAGGTATGAAATAATGTAGACTACACAGTCCTTAGAGACAAAGAAACAATATTGGAAAACAAAAGGTTGCACAAGTATAGATAACATTTACATGTCACCTGATTGAAAACCGGTATTGCCAAAATCCTTATTTAGGTATGCAGCAGTATTGACACATGGAGTAACACATGTGTCAAACAGGGGGGTGACTGAGATGTTTAATAGGGCATTTACAGCCCATGGCTTCACTAACTACTAAAAAAAACTTTTTGCTCTCAATGGATTATATGTGCAAGATACAACGCTTAGGGAGGCATAAGACCACGGAAAGGGAAGTTCCCCACACCGCAATATCCATTCCAACACATTTGCATGGATTTTATTGAATTGGACAAATGTGAAAGGAAGAAATATTGTTTGCTAATCACAGACACCCTGACCAAATGGGTGGAGAATTCCAGACAGGAAGTGCAGATTCACAGACAGTGATAATGGACCCTATTTTGTAAATAAAACTATACAACATTTGACAGAAGTGATGGGAATTCAAGTGAAATACCATTGTGCCTATCATTCCCAATCAGCTGGATTGGTGGAAAGACATAATGGCATTCTAAAAAGCAAACTGAGGAAAGCTATGGAAGAAACAGGTAAAAATTGGATGTACTGCCTACTAGTAGCTGTGACCAGTATGCATATCACACCCACAAAAGAAGGTTTAAGCCCATTTGAGATGATACATGGAAGGCCATATAAGATACCCTTACAACCAAATGAAACACCTACTGAGGAGTCTGAGCACACACTAGCAGAATACATGTCTAGGCTGTTAAGACAAAGACGTACTAATGATTTTTGTTCTGTCCTAGAAGGTCCAATTCAAGAAGATGAATAGGTGCATGTGGGAGATTGGGTCTTAACAAAAAGTAATAAGAAAAAAGAAGTGGTACTCCCCAAGGTGGGATGGTCCTTTCGAAGTCCTCCTAACTACCCCTACTGCGATAAGGATTGCAGAGTGGTCTACCTGGATTCACCAGTCCCATTGTAAAAAGGTTTTACAGGTAGAGTAGGGCCAGTTGGCTACAAGAGGTTCTGAAAGTCCGGCTACAAAGGGAGGTCTCACACAAGGTGGGACTTGTCTCAAACCGGTGAAGTCTCCCTCCCCTTCCAACTCCCCTACCCTATCCGCTGGAACTCTGTAGCTCTTTAGGATAAAAGGGACAGTAATTAACCTTGGGTTACTGGTGATTCTAGGAGAGGCATCCATAAGAGGGGTTATACGTTATGGAAGAGCAGAAGAATCTTTGGGTTGAGAAAGAACAGGAAAAGCATTGAATCTAACCTTTATATAGTGAATAACTAGCACTATACTGGTAGACTTCTGTCAGATTGCAGATTGTGGGGATACAACTGGGGCTAGAGGACTTCTATGGGCAGATAAATACATTTGCTGGCTCTGGAATAGGGCAGGATGTCAAGCATGGGATCAAGCCCTGTGGACCACAGCACATCAAGATTGGGGGTATAATCTACCAGGGCCTAAAAAGAGTGGAATAAAGGAAATATTCAATTACAGAAGCGGCCAACTCCCCCTACACACATAGTAAGAACTGTAAACAATTATTGATAACATTAAAGGAGTCGAGGAAGGAAGATCAGTGGTTGTACTCTATGGGAGCATGGGTGTCAGAAACTGACCCCTCAGGCAAATTTTTCCTCAAGGTATTACCACCTAATAAAACCTGACAACAGGAAAAGGTAGATTATGGGAGTGTAGATGTAGCGCTATTTCCCTTCAAATCAAAAATATATATCTGGAACTGTAGAAATGCAGTGATCAAATACCTAGTTGGCAAAGTGATAAATGTGGATGTCTGCTGTATCAAAAATCTGGTATGTGAATAAAAATCCAATTATGCCAATAGATAAACTTAAAGCAGAAGTAAAAAAAAAATAGAAAAGTAATAATAAACAACAAAAATGTGAATGCACAATTCAATATACGTCTCTGTGTTACACCACAGTAAGACCACATTCAAAACCAAAACAAATGATGAAATTATTGCAAGCACTAAATTATTAGTAGATAAGTCCATACAAAGTGACGTGCTTAAAAAAAAAACAGTGTCCAGTGCTTCATCAAAATGTGGTGCTGATTATCCTTTCAAGTGACAGTAGTGCCAGGTGATATTATCTGTGTTGATAATGTGATTGCACTCACCAGATGACATTACCCCCCAGGGGTGTTATGCCTTCACAGTGTGAGCTACTGGGTTCTGCTGGGCAATCTGAGAAACGTTTTGCTGGCTTTTCCACCGAGATGTCACATAGGGGAAAGAGTAATGCCCATAGTGTGATATTGTTTAAAAAGGCTTTATGTATTAAAAAGTTTAGGAGATATACTCACATGATAAAACAAGAGCCGGCGCTGTGTAAACAACAATCGCCGCTCAGACCGGAAGGGATGCCATACTAAAATAGAAGTTCTGAGTAAAACTATAAGATTTACTAATCTAACAGTAGAAGATGCCATAGCTTTGGGGACAGGATACCAGGGAAAAAATGAGTGGTTAGAATGGTTGAGGTACACGGTTAAAACTTTTAAAAAAAAAGGAAAACTGTTTAGTTTGTGCCAGAGCAAGATTACATTTAGCAACTATTCCTTTTCCTCTAGATCACAATACAGATCCAGGAGGTTTAAAATGTGTGTTGCGATTGTATAATAATAGCTTTAAACCTGAAACAAATTCTACCTGTCACACGTTGAGTTTGTTGTTTCCCCCAGTACAGAGACCTCAGATACCTCCAGCAGTTACTGCTTATCCGGGCAACTTTACTTGTTTTGCACTCCCAGGGAACTGTAGCGGGGTGGATCTTGGGTCGCTACCCGATGACTATTGTAGGGAGAGGATTAACATGGGCAATGGTGACTGGGTTGAACATGACATTCAGAGAGCTGATGTCTGGTGGATGTGTGGGGATAAGAAACTGTGAGCTAGGATACTGGCCAATGCCCGAGGGGATTGCGCTATGGTCCAGCTGGCTATGCCCCTGAGGATCCTGTCAGAACACCCGTGAACTAAGAGTCGCCAACGGTATCGGAGGGACACCTCTCCCATAGGGTCATTTGACTCTCGGATCTACATAGATGAGATTGGGGTTCCTCGCGGAGTGCTGGATGAGTTTAGGGCCAGGAATCGGGTGACAGCTGGGTTTGAGTCTCTTCTCTGGTGGGTGACTATAGATAAAAATGTTGACTGGATTAACTAAATATATATACTATAACCAACAACGGTTTGTAAACTATACTAGGGACGCTGTGAAGGGCCTAACAGAACAGTTAGCCACCACATCTCTAATGGCATGGCAGAACCGAATGGCCTTAGACATGGGCCTAGTTGAAAGAGGAGGGGTATGCAAAATGTTTGGTAGCATGTGTTGCACCTTTATCCCTAATACAGCTCCTGGAGGGACCGTGACCAGAGAGCCTTGGAAGGACTGACTGCTCTATCTAATTAATTAGCGGAAAACTCAGGTATTAATGATCCATTAACAAACTGGCTTGAAGGATGGTTCGGTAAGTGGACTGGACTTATCACATCATGTTTGATCTCAATTGCTGTGGCTTTGGCCATTTTGGTCACTTGCGGATGCTGCTGCATTCCCTGTATTCGAGGACTTTCACAAAAACTGATTGAAACCGCAGTCTCAAGAACAATGTATCAAGCCCTTCCTACCTCTGAGGAGACCTATGTGGACATGGAAGCTCAACTTAATGACATACAGACCGAAAGTGTATAACACTGGGACTATCATCGAAATGTGTTGAGATAAAATAGTCACACAAGAGGAGGGAATGTTAGAAAAGTTTTAAATGTTTATTGTGTGACTATTAGAAAAACTATTAGAAAAACAATAACCCTGAGACTTTTCTTAAGATGATTTCTGAGCACATTGTTGTACTAACTAGCTGTATCGTTTGCTTTAACTAACTCCATAGTAATTTGTAGGATGATTAGGCTTAACCATATATGGTAGAACAAGAATGTACAGGAAACACTAATTAGCTAAATAAAGTACCATTTTGTACCAGGCACGCTATGTGTGTTTCCTCAGCCAATAGAAGCATCATCCATTTGTGTGACACATCTGAAATAAATTGTCTGCTTTTCAATACACCTGGAGTTCGACTGATCACAAGAGGAGAGTAATCCTAACAAAAGGTTACAGGTGGATCCATTGCATTTCAGGGGAACAGCCTCCCAATTTGCTTTCACAAAATACCGGCATTCTGAAAGTGCCACCAACAGCATTAAATTACCTCCTATTGGAGTGTGATGGCTCTACACTGTCATATCAACAGCTCTAAATAAGGGGGAGACTGTTGGCACTGGCTCCACCTGTAACCTTCTATAACAATACCATCAAGTTAGATGACTATTTGTTACCAAGTGCTCTTACATTCTTACTCAAGTTACAAGATTAGCATGACAGAGGTCTCTAATAATTTCTACATCAGCCATTGTCAACCATGGAACCCTAGTGTTCCCCAGATGTTGCTATGGGTTACTTGAACTATGGTTGATTAATCTCCTATCTGATGGTGACTGCATACTTCCTGGTCCAATGTCACTTTGTAGAGCCAACAGTATGACACCCCATCCCATCCCTACTACCATGACTGCTTTGCAGTCTTTGGTGCACTGGTAACCTGGGAAGGAACCTTAATTTTTCCTTGGCTTCATGAATGAAATGCATACCAGAGCCACTCCACAGAGTGTTAGCGGGGTCTGCAGTTGGGATATTTAGACAAACACGCACATACTGGGTCCAATTTAGGCATTAGCCAAAAATAACTGCCAGCATGTCTTTGAAGTGTAGGAGGAAAATGGAGTTCCTTGAGGAAACCAAAGCAAGCACATGCACACACCATACCTAAGAGTGTCCTGAGGAGAATTCGAACTGAGTACTTGTACTGCCCTGGCATGATCTAATGAGCTAATGATATTTTTAGTGTAGCATGGTCCCCTAGAGGACTGCTGAGAATTACCTGCTCATCTGCACAGCCATGACCTGGTGAACCTTCCATCCCACCTGACACTCTGGGTTCAGACATCCTTGTATCACTGTATAGAAATAATCAAACAAGTCAATGTATTTAGGTTCTAGGAATACTTTACTTGAACCAATAAAAGGGGAAGTTGTTACAAAGAGGAGGTAATAAATCTGCTGAGTTTCAGGCACAGTACTAACTAGCAATGAATTCCCCCAAAATACACAAGACAATTTTTCAGCAACAACAATAGTATATACGTATATGTGCACTTCATTTTAGATGTACTGTTACCCCCTAGTTGATATTCCAGTTAACTGCTTATATGACTACACTATAGAAGATAGAACCTGGTCAGTCTACCCACTATCCTAGTGAGAGAGAGAGGGTCTAGTGGAGAGTAATATAGAGCCCTTTCTATAAGTAATGGCAATAAAGTCCACGTTGCAGATCTGAAGTTCTTCACCGGCTAGTCGGAGCTTGTTAATTGTAATCCGTTTGGGTGTAAAAGGAACAGAGATTGCTTGGATTGAAGAAAACTAAAAGGTGTCTGAGCATAGTGTTCAAATAATGCAGTCAAGTGTTCTTGGGTTTAAAGATGTCTGTGCAAAGTGTCTTAACGTAGTGGTAACAAAAGATGAATAAAGGTTGAACAATGTGCTCTCTCACCAACGACCAGATCTCTCCGATGTCTTCCAAACAGAAACTCATGTAGTGACACCCATGCAGCGGATCCACTGTCTCAATCTTCCGACGTGAAGCTTGCAACTTGCACCGACAGGCGTGGTGCTGGAAAAGATGTCCGACAGCAACAACAGAGCTAGGCCCTTCGGCCATGGTTTGGAGGGAAGGCTCTGCATGGTAGGCCGCGACCTCTCTGTCTGTGTTGCTCAGAGAGGTCCGTCTTGCGTCAGGCCCAGGAGGAAGAAAGCGTCCACGTGGGCTTTTGCTGTTTTAATAGCTACTGCCAGAAATCTTCAGATAGCAGCAAGGATCCCTGGGATATGTAGTTCTAGCCCACAATCGTGCGAAGCAATTATCTAATGGGGGGAACTATTCATCCCACAATCCTTTTATTTGGCACACAAATATGATGCCACTGGATACATTGATCACTAGAGGGACAGACGATACCTAGAAATGTCAGGAGGTAAGGTGCTTTAGGTTTGTAGTCCATATTGCTACATCAGCATTATGTAGGGTTGGCATTCTGACCACCACTGTAAGGGGGCCATTCTTCACACTGGCCACCAATGTAAGGACATTTCTGATAATTCATTTTAGCAGGGGTTCCCTAAGGCCTGAAAAAAATGGATTTTTAAAACAGCTTACCTGTAAAATCCTTTTCTTGGAGTACATCACGGGACACAGAGCACCATAATAATGACTATGTGGGTTATACGCTTACCTTTAGGTGATTGGACACTGGCAACCAATAGTAAGACGGTTCCTCCCATATAACTCCTCCTACACAGGAAGTGCCTCAGTTTTGTAGCAAGCAATGACGATCCCAGAAAAAGAGGGGAGGGACCTCTGTGTCCCGTGATGTACTCCAAGAAAAGGATTTTACAGGTAAGCTGTTTTAAAAATCCATTTTTCTTTATCGTACATCACGGGACACAGAGCACCATAATAATGACTATGTGGGATGTCCTAAAGCAATGCATCTGAGTGGGGGGGGGACACATCATCCCTAGACCAAATGGATCTGAGATTATACAGCAGCCTGCAACACGCTGTGGCCAAAAACAGTCTCATTTTGAGATCTCACATCCACCTGATAAAACCTGGTGAACGTATGAACTGAAGACCAAACGGCTGCTTTGCAAACCTGAGCCATAGACACCTGCTGTCGTACTGCCCATGATGCACTAACTCCTCTAATGGAGTGTGCCTTTAAATCCCGGGGTGGAACCCTGCACTTTAATCCATACGCCTGAACAATAGTGTGGCGAATCCACCTGCATATAGATGAACTTGTTGCCTGCTGTCCTCTTTTAGGACCCTCAGGCAAGACAAAAAGACAGTCAGTTTTCCGAAATTGAGCTGACATTTCCAAGTAAACCTTTATCGCTCTCACCACATCCAGTGAGTGAAGCGACCTTTCCTCCCTAGTCTTAGGGTTTGGAAAAAAGGAAGGTAAAATGATATCCTGATTCAAATGAAATTTGGAAACTACCTTCGGTAGAAAATCCGGACGAGGGAGCATGACCACTCTGTCCTGATGAAGAACCATAAAAGGTTCTTTGCACGAAAGGGCAGCCAATTCTGACACCCTTCTAGCCGATGTTATACCCACTAGGAAAACGAATTTCCTAGTCAATAGGACAAAAGGGATATGCCTAATAGGTTCAAAGAGCTGACTCTGTAAGGCTGACAGTACCAAATTTAGGTCCCAAGGACATAAAGGTGGTTTAAGCGGTGGCCTCAGGTGTGTTACTCCCTTGACAAAGGTTCGCACCAAAGAATGGGATGCAATCGGTCTTTGGAAAAAAACCGATAAGGCCGAAATCTGTCCCTTGATTGTCCCTAAAGTAAGCTGCAAGTCTACTCCTGTTTGGAGAAAGGCACCCTTCCAATCGTATACCTACGAGGGTTCCATTTCCTTTTTTCACACCAAGAAATGTATGACTTCTAGACTCTATAATAGATAGCTCTAGAAACTGACTTTCTAGCGTTTATCAAAGTGGACAAGACTGAACCCATAATACCACGGTCTTTCAATAGTCTGGTCTCAATAGCCAGGCCATCAAATTCAGCAACCGTAAAGAAGGATGGAATATGGGCCCAGACGGCTGAGGCCGTCGATACCGCTTAGGGGAAGAAGCACCAGGCCCTGGGGGATTAGGAATTTTATAAGAGGGCTGCATCCCCTTTTTTTTAATAGGAAGCAAAGCGCTCTTTCCTCCAGAGATCTTTTGGATATACTTATCCAGATCTTCGCCAAACAAGCGCTCTCCATGAAATGGAAAAGCAACAAGTAGCCTTTTACATGGTGTCTCAGCAGACCAGTTCTTTAGCCACAATACTCGGCGCATATGAACTGATAGTAACGCAAAACGAGACATCTGTTGGATTGAGTCTTTTAAAGCGTCCACCGCAAAACACAAGGCATGAGGCATCTCTGATAGTTCCTCAGCAGATTCCTCCAGGCCAGGTATGTTCTTTACTATCCTCTTAAAGCGATCCTTTAGGGATTGACAAATCCCAATGGGTGCAATAGCAGGCTGAACTGCTGCACTGGCAACCGAGAAGGAGGCCTTCAGTTAGGACTCTAGCCTTTTATCAGCCGGATCCTTGAAAACCTGGGCATTATCCACTGGACAGGTTACGTTTTTATTCACGGAAGATATGGCAGCGTCTACCAAAGGTGGGCTCCATTTCTTCCTAAACTTCTCCTCCATAGGGTATAAAACAGAAAACCTTTTGGGAGGTAAGTATATCCTGTCAGGATGCTCCCAGTCCGCATAAATCACCTGCTCCAGTAACGGATGCAAGGGAAAGGCTTGGGAAATTTGTTTATGTCACAAAGATCCCAGAGTGGAACAAGAGAGTGCAGACTCCTGAACCGGGGGTAACTTAAACCCAATTCGTACCATCTCCATTAGAGATTGGATAAACAATTTTTGGCAATGGGAGGCTGAAATTGGCTCCTCAGAGTCAGAGTCCTCAGCTGAGGAATCTTCAGCCTCTCCTACCTCCTGGTCTTTCATGACCATCTCCTCTGGATTCTCTGCCCATTCTGGATCCAGGTTACCTGGACCCATCTGGCTATAAGAGTCCTGGGGCTCTAGTGACTCACCACTTGGCCCAGGCCCAGGGGAGGGAGATCTATTACGCTTCCTTACCCCCCTGTGTTAGAGAGGCAATCATGCCAGCTATTTTGCCTTCAAGACCCGCTAAGGCAGATGCCAAATCTTTGTAACATAAGCCGAGGCAGCTACATTAGTAGTGGCTACTATGCTTGACAAGTGCAATGGCTCAGCCAGGTCAGAAGCCGCAGGTCCTTCAGGAGAAACTGAGGCTGCATCAGTATGGGGTTGGTCTCCTGTCTTTTGTGGAGGGACTTTTACCCCTGTGCTTGCCTTGTTCTCTGTTCCTCGTTTCTTGGAAGACATTGCTTACACACGAGGAAACTAAACAGGAGTACTCCCCACAAACTATAACTAGATTTAAACCTGTTACCGCTGTGTCCAAGACCACCAGGCTCACGTGCCCACCATTCGCTCTGCTTCCTCCATGCGCACGCCAGGAGCTCCATGCTTATAAGTACTAGCGTGAGAGCGAGCGCATCACCGCATGGGGCATGCGCCGTCCTGACGCTCGCGGCGCAACTGTGATGCGGATAGCGGTGCGCATGCAAAAATTTTAAAAAATGCGCGCCAAACCGGCCTCTGTAATCCTGGCATAGGTTCAAGGCTTACCTAGCAGTTTTACAAGGGGAAATCCATATATATATATATATATATATATATATATATATATATATATATATATATATACAGTGCCTTGCAAAAGTATTCGGCCCCTTTGAACTTTTCAACCTTTTGCCACATTTCAGGCTTCAAACATAAAGATATAAAATTTTTATTTTTTTGTGAAGAATCACCAACAAGTGGGACACAATTGTGAAGTGGAATGAAATCTATTGGATATTTTAAACTTTTTTAGCAAATAAAAAACTGAAAAGTGGTGCGTGCAAAATTATTCGGCCCCTTTACTTTCAGTGCAGAAAACTCACTCCAGAAGTTCAGCGAGGATCTCTGAATGATCCAATGTTGTCCTAAATGACTGATGGTAATAAATAGAATCCACCTGTGTGTAATCAAGTCTCTGTATAAATGCACCTGCTCTGTGATAGTCTCAGGGTTCTGTTGAAAGCGCAGAGAGCATCATGAAGACCAAGGAACACACCAGGCAGGTCCGTAATACTGTTGTGGAGAAGTTTAAAGCCGGATTTGAATACAAAAAGATTTCCCAAGCTTTAAACATCCCAAGGAGCACTGTGCAAGCGATCATTTTGAAATGGAAGGAGTATCAGACCACTGCAAATCTACCAAGACCTGGCTGTCCCTCTAAACTTTCAGCTCAGACAAGGAGAAGACTGATCAGAGATGCAGCCAAGAGGCCCATGATCACTCTGGATGAACTGCAGAGAACTACAGCTGAGGTGGGAGAGTCTGTCCATAGGACAACAATCAGTCGTACACTGCACAAATCTGCCCTTTATGGAAGAGTGGCAAGAAGAAAGCCATTTCTCAAAGATATCCATAAAAAGTCTTGTCTAAAGTTTGCCACAAGCCACCTGGGAGACACACCAAACATGTGGAAGAAGGTGCTCTGGTCCGATGAAACCAAAATCAAACTTTTTGGCCACAATGCAAAACGATATGTTTGGCGTAAAAGCAACACAGCTCATCACCGTCAACACACCATCCCCACTGTCAAACATGGTGGTGGCAGCATCATGGTTTGCACCTGCTTTTCTTCAGCAGGGACAGGGAAGATGGTTAAAATTGAGGGGGAAGATGGATGCAGCCAAATACAGGACCATTCTGGATGAAAACCTGTTGGAGTCTGCAAAAGACCTGAAACTGGGACGGAGATTTATCTTCCAACAAGACAATGATCCCAAACATACAGCAAAATCTACAAAGGAATAGTTCACAAATAAACGTATCCAGGTGTTAGAATGGCCAAGTCAAAGTCCAGACCTGAATCCAATCGAGAATCTGTGGAAAGAGCTGAAAACTGCTGTTCACAAACGCTCTCCATCCAACCTCACTGAGCTTGAGCTGTTTTGCAAGGAAGAATGGGCAAGATTTTCAGTCTCTCGATGTGCAAAACTGATAGAGACATACCCCAAGCGACTTGCAGCTGTAATCGCAGCAAAAGGTGGCTCTACAAAATATTAACGCAAGGGGGCCGAATAATTTTGCACGCCCCACTTTTCATTTTTTTATTAGTTAAAAAAGTTTCAACAATCCAATAAATTTTGTTCCACTTCACAATTGTGTCCCACTTGTTGGTGATTCTTCACAAAAAATAAAAATTTTATATCTTTATGTTTGAAGCCTGAAATGTGGCAAAAGGTTGAAAAGTTCAAGGGGGCCGAATACTTTCGCAAGGCACTGTATATATATATATATATATATATATATATATATATATATATAAATATATATATAAATATATAAATATATAAAAGACCCCAAAGGGAGTACTCACCATCCCAAGCAGCAGGGCCTGTCTTGCCAGGCCCAATCTTCCCCCATCATGGCGGGAAGCGCCTCTAAGGACCTTCAGGGACCGGGTCCCCCATATTGGGGTCCACACCCCTGGACCTGTAAAGCACCCTATATGGTTTCTTTGGGCAAGATTGACCAGGAATACCAACTTTAACAAGGGTCCAGCGCCTATAAAGGACACATTACAAGCAACACCTCGTTCTTGAACCGAGGTTCGGGTACCATCCACTTTAGCTTAGTAAGCCATGCGAATGGATCCGATTATAACGTCCTCAGTGGGACATTTCTTTGAAGAAACTTGAAGAGCTTCAACAGCCATGACCATCACCTTCAAGACACTGGCGAAAAAACTGAGGCACTTCCTGTGTAGGAGGGGTTATATGGGAGGAACCATCTTACTATTGGTTGCCAGTGTCCAATCACCTAAAGGTAAGCCTATAACCCACATAGTCATTATTATGGTGCTCTGTGTCCCGTGATGTACGATAAAGAAATGATTGCAAGGGTTGCTCTGGGGTAAAAATGTCAAGAAAGACCACATCTTTATGTCAGTCCAGTTGTCCTTTAAGTGCATGTAAACCCTAACAATGAACTTTTTTGCTCCCTTTTGGTCCATTAAATGAAAAATATATATAAAATAAACACACAGTATATCTATCTATCTATATATATATATAGATAGATAGATATACTGTGTGTTTATTTTATATATATATATTATATATATATATATACAGTATCTCACAAAAGTGAGTACACCCCTCAAATTTTTGTAAATATTTTATTATATCTTTTCATGTGACAACACTGAAGAAATGACACTTTGCTACAATGTAAAGTAGTGAGTGTACAGCTTGTATAACAGTGTAAATTCGCTGTCCCCAAAAAATAACTCAACACAATGCCATTGATGTCTTATGCCGTGTACACACGAGCAGACTTTTGACGGACTGAACTCTGAAGGACTTTTTGACGGACTTTCGACGGAGTTCCGACGCAACTGACTTGCCTACACACGATCACACCAAATTCCGACTGATTTGAAAGTGATGATGTAGGACCGGACTAGGATATGGAAGTTCATAGCCAGTAGCCAATAGTTGCCCTTGCGTCGTTGGTTGTCCGTCAGACTAACATACAGACAAACTGATTTTTCGACCGGACTCAAGTCTGTCGGAAAGATTTGAAACATGTTCTATTTCTAAACTCCGTCTGATTTTTCGACAGCAAAGGTCCGATGAGGCCCAAACATGATTGAATTGTCCAGCGGATTTGTTCCGTCAGACCTTTGCTGTCGAAAAGTCCGGTCATGTGTACACAGCATAAAATGCTGGCAACAAAAAGTGAAAATGTCCAAATTGGGCCCAAAGTGTCAATATTTT
The DNA here is from genome assembly GCA_037952835.1 of Lithobates septentrionalis. Lineage (NCBI taxonomy): Eukaryota > Metazoa > Chordata > Amphibia > Anura > Ranidae > Lithobates > Lithobates septentrionalis. The sequence continues at coordinate 1,162,851 of JBBDGP010000083.1, read as the reverse complement.
ATATTATTTTTAAGCATTGCCTTAATCTTCTTGGGCATGGAGTCCACCAGAGCTTCACAGGTTGCCACTGGAGTCCTCTTTCACAACTCCATGACGACATCACGGAGCTGGTGGATGTTAGAGACCTTGCACTCCTCCACCTTTCTTTTAAGGATGCCCCACAGATGCTCAATAGGGTTTAGGTCTGGAGAGATGCTTGGGCAGTCCATCACCTTTAGCCTCAACTTCTTTAGCAAGGCAGTGATCGTCTTGGAGGTGTGTTTGGGGTCATTATCATGTTGGAATACTGCCCTGCAGCCCAGTCTCTGAAGGGAGGGGATCATGCTCTGCTTCAGTATGTCACAGTACATGTTGGCATTCATGGTTCCCTCAAGGAACTGTAGCTCCCCATTGCCGGCAGCACTCATGCAGCCCCAGACCATGACACTCCCACCACCATGCTTGACTGTAGGCAAGACACACTTGTCTTTGTACTCCTCACCTGTTTGCCGCTACACACGCTTGACACCATCTGAACCAAATAAGTTTATGTTGGTCTCATCAGACCACAGGACATAGTTCCAGTAATCCATGTCCTTAGTCTGCTTGTCTTCAGCAAACTGTTTGCAGAATTTCTTGTGCATCATTTTTTACAAGAGTCTTCCTTCTGGGAAGACAGCCATGCAGACCAATTTGATGCCGCGTGCGGCGTATGGTCTGAGCACTGACAGGCTGACTCCCCACCCCTTCAACCTCTGCATCAATACTGGCAGCACTTATACGTTTATTTCCCAAAGACAACCTCTGGAAATGACGCTGAGCACGTGCACTCAACTTCTTTGGTCGACCATGGCGAGGCCTGTTCTGACTGGAACCTGTCCTGTTACACCACTGTATGGTCTTGGCCAGCGTGCTGCAGCTCAATTTCAGGGTCATGGCTTATAGCCTAGGCTATCTTTATGTAGGGCAACAATTCTTTTTTCAGATCCTCGTTTTTTGCCATGAGGTGCCATGTTGAACTTCCAGTGACCAGTATGAGGAAGTGAGAGCGATAACAGCAAATTTAACACACCTGCTCCCCATTCACACCTGGGACCTTGTAACACTAACTAGTCACATGACACCGGGGAGGGAAAATGGCTAATTGGGCCCAATTTGGACATTTTCACTTAGGGGTGTACTCACTTTTGTTGCAAGAGGTTTAGACATTAATGGCTGTGTGTTGAGTTATTTTGAGGGGACAGCAAATTTACACTGTTATACAAGCTGTACACTTACAAATTTACATTGTAGCAAAGTGTCATTTCTTCAGTGTTGTCACATGAAAAGATATAATAAAATAATTTACAAATAAATTTTTTTTTTTTTCACTGGCATAAGCAAGACCTGATGTCAGTGATTCCATGTAGATTGAAATACTTTGCATATCATGCTAGTACTGTATAAATATAAATATAAAAAAAAAAAATGAAGCATAAAACTCCTTTAAATGAAATCCTTGTCTTTGGTATTCGTATCTTTTTTTTTTTTTTTTTTTGCGTTTTAACAAGAAACGCCCAATACTAAAGTACAGCCATAAATATTTGCTCAGCGTGTCGGCTGTGTGCGCACAACATCTAAAACTTTGTCTCCGAGCAGTAAATAAAAGAAACAGAAAAAAAATAACAGAGTGCAAAGAAAGGGATTAATCTACTTCTTGTGATTTTAATCTCTCTTTTGCTAAATGTATAGCGTGGAACTGATCCAACACAGCAGCGCGCCAATTAAATGATTTTGAAAGAGTTTTTTGCATGCTTTTTTTGTGCCGTTTTAAACAATAGTTAGCCCCTTTTAATGAGATGGATATGGGAATAATAAAAGCAATTCGTGCCAATGTCAAGAGATACTCAGACAACAACAGCAGCAGACAAAATGCTAATTACTGTTCAGAAGATGATGTTCTAGAGCCTTCATCCTAACAGGAAAAAGAAACTGTTACATATAGAAATTGCCAACCCCAACAGCCTACCTGCAAATAGCAGCACCCCCACCAACATGCTAATGGAGTTTTAAAATAACACTTTAGATTTTAATTGCATATCTTATTTTAGACCTAGTTATGCCATCACTGTGTCTCTATGCTTTTCTATGTTATGCAGGCAGATCATGGCTGATGGGAGGGGCCAACAGAGAATTTGGGATGGTTTCTGGAAGTTATGTATAGCACCCTGCCAGCTCCTCCCACTGCTTATGATCTGCCGGTTTGAGTAGCACAGACCCAGTGTCTTGCCTCAATACTCCTGTCCAGAGCCCTCAGCTCTGATGCAAGCAGTGGGCTGGCTCTTGGGAAGCGTTAGGCAAATATCAAAATGGCTTGATGGGTGGAAGTCAGAATGGAGGAGTGGGCATTCCTACAAAGGCGGTATTTGAATGGAGATTGCCCCTAAGCAACGCCCACATGTGATGCTGAGCCTCTATGATTTAAAGAACTGAAATCCACTGAATGATAAGGAAGGGCCAGAGACAGTCAGGCTGGGGGGGGGCGCAAGGGGGCTAGATGATGCTGGATGTTCTCTAGCCTAAAAATGAGGCGAGTCTAACGTCCTGCAACTTCTAATACAAGCCTTGTACACACAACTTCGTGTACTAATTTCAGCAATGCTGAGCTGAATGAACTCCCGTGTACACGTAGGTGTGAAGTCATCTCAACCAAGGCAATGAAAATGGCTGAAAATTGCACCCAGAAGCTGATCCAGCCGAGGGTGACAATGGCCAGCGGGAAGCTCCAGGACACCAGAGCGCTGGATAGAAATTGAACATGGTTGGAAACTCCCGTTAACATTGGAGTGATTTATTTCCCATTTACAGTTGTGTCTCTGGGATAGAAATAAAGGGAAACCTCTTCAAATAAATACAAACATCGATCCTATCTAAAACTAATTTAGATCAGCTTTAATGTACCACATAACATTATATGACAGTGAGATTGGCTCAAAGTTTCATGTCTGTGAACAATCTTATAGTGAAAGATTGAAAACCTGACCTGGAGGTTGTGAGGAACATCTCAATACTGGTTTTGTGTGTGAAAGACAAGGCTCCATCACGTGCAGATGTGCCCCAGCATCGCCAGCACGTATGCTCCAGCATCTCAAGCAGGGATGTTCCATAATCACTAGCAGATGTGTTTCAGAAACACTAGCAGGCATGTTCAGTCATCACCAATAGGTGCGTTTAATCCTCACCAGAAGGTGTGTTCCATCATCACCAACAGCTGTGTTCCATAATCAGCAGCAAGTGTGTTCCATTATAACCAGTAGATGTGTTTCTGGATTACCACAGGTGTATTCCATCATCACCAGCAAGTATGTTCTAGCAGCACCAGCAAGTATGCACCAGCATCTCAAGCAGGAGTGTTTTATAATCGCCAGCAGATGTGTTCCAGAAATACAAGAAGGCATTATCCCTCATCACCAACAGGTGTGTTCCATAATCACCAGCAGGTGTATGCCATCATCACCAGCAGGTGTATTTCTGAATAACCATTGGTGTATTCCATCATCATCAGCAGATATGTTCCATCATCTCAAGCAGGTGTGTTCCATCATCACCTTCATAGGTGTTTTATAATCACCAGCAGGTATGTTCCATCAACTCCAGCAGGTTTGTTCCAGAAACACTAGCAGGTGTATTCCATCATCACCAGAAGGCGTCCCATAATCACAAGCAAGTGCATTCCAGAAACACTAGCAGGTGTGTTCCATCACCACCAGAAGGTGTTCCATAATCACAAGCAGGTGCATTCCAGAAACACTAGCAGGTGTGTTCCATCATCAACAGCAGATACATTCCATAATCACCAGAAGGTGTGTTCCATCATCACCAGCAGGAGTGTTCCATAATCTCCAGCTGATGCGTTTAAGAAATACTATTTCTATATAACCATAGGTGTATTCCATCATCATCATCAGCAGGTACATAATCTCACAAAACCCCTCACATTTATGTAAATATTTTATTCTATCTTTTCATGTGACAACACTGAAGAAATGACACTTTGCTACAATGTAAAGTAGTGAGTGTAAAGCTTGTATAACAGTGTAAATTTGCTGTCCCCTCAAAATAACTCAATACAAAGTCATTAATCTCAAAACCGCTGGCAACAAAAGTGAGTACACCCCCTAAGTGAAAATGTCCAAATTGGGCCCAATTAGTCATTTTCCCTCCCCGTTGTCATGTGACGCGTTAGTGTTACAAGGTCTCAGGTGTGAATGGGGAGCAGGTGTGTTACATTTGGTGTTATCGCTCTCATAATGGCCAATGGAAGTTCAACATGGCACCTCATGGAAAATAACTCTCTGGGCATCTGAAAAAAAGAATTGTTGCTCTACATAAAGATGGCCTAGACTATAAGAAGATTGTCAAGACCCTGAAACTGAGTTGCAGCACGGTGGCCAAGACCATACAGCGGTTTAACAGGACAGGTTCCACTCAGAACAGGCCTCGCCATGGTCGACCAAAGAAGTGGAGTGCACGTGCTCAGCGTTATATCCAGAGGTTGTCTTTGGGAACTAGACGTATGAGTGTTGCCAGCATTGCTGCAGAGGTTGAATGGGAGGGAGGTCAGCCTGTCGGTGCTCAGACCATATGCCGCACACTGCATCAAAATGGTCTGCATGGCTGTCATCCAAGAAGGAAGCATCTTGTAAAGTTGATGCACAAGAAAGCCTGCAAACAGTTTGCTGAAGACAAGCAGACTAAGGACCTGGATTACTGGAACCATGTCCTGTGGTTTTATGAAACCAAGAATAACTTATTTGATTCCAATGGTGTCAAGCATGTGTGGTGGCAACCAGGTGAGGAGTACAAAGACAAGTGTGTTTTGCACAGTCAAGCATGGTGGTGGGAGTGTCATGGTCTGGGTTGCGTGAGTGCTGCTGGCACTGGGGAGCTACAGTTCATTGAACCATAAATGCCAACATGTACTGTGACATACTGAAGCAGAGCATGACCCCCTCCCTTCAGAGACTGGGCCGCAGGGCAGTATTCCAACATGATAACGACCCCGAACACACCTTCAAGACGGCCACTGCCATGCTAAAGAAGCTGAGGGAAAAGGTACTGGACTACTGGCATGTCTACAGATCTAAACCCTATTGAGCATCTGTGGGGCATCCTCAAACGGAAGGTGGAGGAGCACAAGGTCTCTAACATCCACCAGCTATGTGATGTCATCATGGAGGAGTGGAAGAGGACTCCAGTGGCAACCTGTAAATCTCTGGTGAACTCCATGCCCAAAAGGGTTAAGGCAGTGCTGGAAAATAATGGTGGCCACACAAAATATTGACACTTTGGGCCCAATTTGAACATTTTCACTTAGGGGTGTACTCACTTTTGTTACCAGCGGTTTAGACATGAATGGCTGTGTGTTGAGTTTTTTTGAGGAGACAGCACATTTACACTGTTATACAAGCTGTACACTCACTACTTTACATTGTAGCAAAGTGTCATTTCTTCTGTGTTGTCACATGAAAAGATATAATAAAATATTTACAAAAATGTGAGGGGTGTACTCACTTTTGTGAGATACTGTGTGTTCCAGCATCTCAAGCAGGTTTGTTCCAGAAACACTAGCAGGTGTGTTTCATCATCACCTGTACATGTGTTTTGTAATAACCAACAGGTGTGTTCCATCATCTCCAGCAGGTGTGTTCCAGAAACACTAGCAGGTGTAATCCATCATCTCCAGAAGGTGTTCCATAATCACCAGCAGGTGCATTCCAGAAACACTAGCAGGTGTGTTCCATCATCACCAGCAGATGCATTCCATCATCCCCAGCAGGTGTGTTTCAGAAATACTAGCATGTATGTTCCATCATCTCCAGAAAGTATGTTTCTGGATCACCGGTAGATGCGTTCCTTTATCAACAGCAGGTAGGTGTTTGAGGATCACCAATAGGTATGCTCCAGCATTAACCCCTTTGTGGCAGCGCCTCCCAGCCCTTTAAGGAATTTCAGATGCCGGGAGGCGGTGTGGTATTTATGATCATGTGACTGCAGTGATTGGCTGTCACTGCCATCACATGATCGGAAAGCTTCCAATCACAAGAAGCTTTCCGTTAGCCGCTGGTAACTGTGCCGGGAGCACACAGGGCGCGCTCTTGGCGAAGCTTTGTCTGCAAATTGGTATGCAAATATGCGGCCTCTTGGTGCCAAGGCCCACCCGCCGCCGCCTAGGCGTTAACAGTAGGTGTGTTCCATGTTCACCATAACATGAAGGAGTGGGGAGGGCAGACGCAGTGTAGCAATGGCTAGATGAAGAAATAACTGCTTATCAGGCTGTGCTCCCTGAGTGCATTTCACTTGTTATAAGATAATTATGTTGAGAATGTTAGCTCCCTGCCTGTCATGCTGATATTTGGTGTCAATGGTTTCCAAATTACTGCCCTGGAATAACAATGGAGATAAGGAATTCCAACACAGGTTGGCACTTATGTACAGCATACATTTCACATCTGTAACTAAAAAATGTTAAATCCAGACGACTAACATTTTCGGGAGACCAGAAATTTCAGCCCCTCTGTTCTCTTTTGACCCAAGTGTCCCTTAAAAAAAAACTACACTGGGACAAACTGTAGGCTGCCATTTCTCAACTCTTTGAACATGCTAGTTTCCTGGCTGTTTTGCTGATTAAAAAGCTTTGGTGATTTCTGAATGGCTGACCCAAAACACATATACAAGAGTTCTGACCCAGGTAATTAGCATTTATAGAAGCAGATCATCATCACTGACAGCCCCCATATTTCTCTCAATGCAAGTTTCCTTTAATTTGTTCCAAAGTCTTTTATGACATTGCACCGATATGACAGGCACATGAAGCCCATATTACATTATTTACAGCAAGATCTGGTGAGATACAAAACCCCATTAGAGAATATCTCAAACTCCGCTTTATCATGGTACTTTTTTAACCTTGGTCTGTCAGCCAAAAGGAGAGAAATCCCTTCTTTTAAATAAAGGAAAATTTATTGTAGTTGGGAGTCGGTAAGGACAATTGTGAAAATGATTGTCTGTGTTATCGGAAAAGCAAACGGACTTTAAAGTGCAGAGAAGTGGCAATAAGTCTGCATGACAAGCACCAGACAATTTATCAAAAGCCGCTACAGCAAAGTTTGCTGTGGCGATGATATCGGCGCAGGAACAATGTATCAGGAGCTTCTCCTTAGGGGGAGATGTTTACATTCGTTGCAGAACGTTGTCACTTGAAAGTGACTTATCGTAGAGATCTCTAATGACCACCATCTTGAGCTTATTGGATCACACACTGCAGAACCAGCTTAGGAAAGGAGCAGCTATACCAGTTACTGCATTTAAAGGGAAACTGTATTATACTGTACCATATAGCTTAAAGTTTACACTATGGTGATTTTATATTAGAGTTATATTAGAGTTTGATATTAAGTGGAAATATACATTAAGGCATTTGCCCGGCTCTCCTGAATGCCCTTCTCCTGGCAGGAGAAAAGCAGAGTCAAAATGCTCCTAAAGCCGCATTTTTGTAAACGCCTTAATGTGTGTCAAGCACTTGGGCTTCAATTCATTTAATTGGCAAGAATAATAATTTATTCTGCCCATTGAAATGAATTAACGACGGCTACAGTACAGCGCAGTCATCCAGTTTTAAGGGGGCATCCCAGAACCCCCCCCTCCTGTGTGCCCCCCTGGGGCGAGCATTGGGAATGCTCTGAACCACTGTGTTCTTTGGACACAGCTGATCACAGATCAGAGTAAAGGGACAATTACAGCAGCCCTTTACCATGTGATCAGCTGTGTCCAATCACAGCTGATCACATGTAAAAAGACTTGCCGGTTATCGACAGTCCTTTCCTCACGCGCTGGGTCTGTGTGAGGAAAGGAGAGCCGATAACAGGCAAAGTTGCGAGTACATTGTTTGCTCTGATAATCAGTGCAGCCCCATCACTGCCACCTATCAGTGCCCATCAGTGCCACTTTATCAGTGCCTCCTTGTCAGTGCTCATTAGTGCAGCTTATCAGTGCCCATCAGTGAAGCCTCATCAGTGTCTATCAGTGCCCATCAGTGCAGCCTCATCATTGCCCATCAGTGCCACCTCATAAGTGACTCCTCGCCAGTGCCCCTCAGTGCAGCCTCATCAGTGCCGCCTCATCAGTGCCACCTCATCAGTGCCCATTAGTGCAGCTTATCAGTGCAGCCTCATCTGTGCACATCAGTGCAGCCTCATCAGCTCAGTGAAGAAGAAAATTACTTGTTTGCAAAATTTTATAACAGAAACAAAGTAAAAATGTTTTTGAGAGGCAGGAGAAAAAAAATTCAAATGTTTCTAAAAGTGGCGTGTGCATGAGGCCTAAAGTGGCTGTAAACTCAGTTTTTGTTTTTACCTTAATGCGTTCTCTGCCTTAAGGTTAAAAAACGTTCCAATACCTGCCCCCCCCCCCCCCCCACCGATTCCCAAACACTTACTTGACTCCTCTCTTCATCCAGCTCTGTGCTCCTCTGCAACACCACTGCTCTCTCCTCCTTGTCTCATAGGAGACTTTGAGAGCAGTGTGAGCCATAGGTAAGCTCATGTGAATTAAGCTTCACACCGGTGCGTCTTTTTATTCGGTTTGACTGTTCTAAATCGCATGACAAGTCGCGCCCTATGGTCGTCCATGGAACCGTATAAATCAGTGCAACTCCGACTTTGCGGTGCCGCACTGATTTGAAAAAAGATTTTGCGATTTCAGGTGCGACTTGCAATTTGCAACCTGAAATCGCATTGACCTGCGGCTTTGAAATCATGCTACTTCAAGTGAAGTAGCACAATTTCAAAGTCGCATTTAGTGTGAACCAGGGCTAAAAGGAAAAAAAAAGTTGAATTCAGTTTAATTAAAACAAAAAACACATATTGTAACCAATTTAGATAACCCTGCACAACCCTAACTGAAAATCTGCTATAGGGTGGCATTCCACTTTAACGTCTCCACCGGTCTTGCCGCACAATTAAAGTGGTATTAGTGCTGCTCGTTATAGTCGTTTTCAGAGTGAAATTAGATTTGAGAGACAAGTTTAAAAAGAGTTTCTATCTGTCAGACAAGCTTTGAGTAGCTGAGGACGGATGATGGTTTTAGCTCACAATAATTGTCAATCTTCTGTCTTTATCCAGCACCCAAGTCACCAAAAATATGAATCTTTTCACAGGATAATCTTCCTGAAGCATGGAACTGTCAAGATGTCAGTGTTGGGCTGTAAGGGGCATAAAAATGAGGAGAGAAGATAGAGCTTAAAGACCAGTAAGGATTTCGGGAACTACAAGTGTTAGCATGACCAATATTGATTAGTTGCCGCCATCGCTGACTTCTGTTTCTAAAAATGCTAGACACTTTGACTTTGATACTTTGGGGTCTATAAAAAAAAATGTGCATAGTCATTTATCTAGGATATCTGCATCTACAGCCCTGGCCAAAAGTTTTGAGAATGACACAAATATTAATTTTCACAAAGTCTGCTGCTTGAGTGTTTTTAGATATTTTTGTCAGATGTTACTATGGTATACTGAAATATAATTACAAACATTTCATAAGTGTCAAAGGCTTTTATTGACAATTACATTAAATTTATGCAAAGAGTCAATATTTGCAGTGTTGACCCTTCTTTTTCAAGACCTCTGCAATTCTCCCTGGCATGCTGCCAATCAACACATCCTGACTGATGGCAGCCCATTCTTGTATAATCAATGCTTGGAGGTTGTCAGAATTTGCGTGTGGTTTTTTTTGTTCACCCGTGTCTTGAGGATTGACCACAAGTTCTCAATGGGATTAAAGTCTGGGGATTTTCCTGGCCATGGACCCAAAATTTCGATGTTTTGTTCCCCAAGCCACTTAGTTATCACTTTTGTCTAAAGGTAAGGTGCTCCATTATCCTGGAAAAGGCATTGTTCCTCACCAAGCTGTTCTTGGATGGTTGGGAGAAGTTGCTCTCAGCTCTTTGTACCATTCTTTATTCATGGCTTCTTTATTCAAAATTGTGAGTATGCCCACAGTTGCCTGAGAAGCAACCCCACACATGAATGGTCTCAGGATGCTTTACTGTTGGCACAGGACTGATGGTAGCGCTCACCCTTTCTTCTCCGGAGAAGGTTTTTTCTGGATGCCCCAAACAATCGGAAAGTGGATTCATCAGGGAAAATGACTTTACCCCAGTCCTCAGCAGTCCAATCCCTGTACCTTTTACAGAATATCAGTTTATCCCTGATGTTTTTCCTGGAGAGAAGTGGCTTCTTTGCTGCCCTTCTTGACACCAGGCCATCCTCCAAAAGCCTTCTCCTCACTGTGCGTGCAGATGTACTCACACCTGCCTGCTGCCATTCCTGTGGAAGCTCTGCACTGGTGGTGCCCCGATCCCTCAGCTGAATCAACTGTAGGAGAAGGTCCTGGCGCTTGCTGGACTTTCTTGGGCGCCCTGAAGTCTTCTTCACAAATGCAGTGGAAATTGCGGTAAAATTGCAGCAATAACGCACTACATGCTTTTCTGCAGCTTCTTCATTGAGGTCTATGGAACCAAAAAAAGCAAAAAAGTACTGTTTTGTGTTTAACTACCACCCACCCGCTGTATAGAAAAATGACGGCAGGCGGGGTCCCCTTTCGTTCTGGGGCAACGTCATATGACGTCGTCTCAGTGTTACCGCTCTCACGCGCTCGTGGGGGCACGCAGCATGGCGAACGCGGTCCTGCTGTGTCCTAGATCACCCATGTGATCAGCTGTGTCCAATCACAGCCGATCACATGGAAATGAGGAAGTGCCGATAACGGCTCTCCTCGCCTCACACTGACAGAGTGTGAGGTGAGGAGAGCCGATCAGCAGCAACTGAATCAGTGAAGCTTCAACAGTGCCCACCAGTGACACCAATAAGTGCCCATCAATGATGCCATTCATTGCTGCCTTTCAGCACCCATTAGTGCCTGTTAATCAGTGCCCATCAGTGCCCATCAGGGCCACCCATCAGTGCTGCCCATCAGTGACCATCAGTGAGGCCTATCCGTGCCACCTATCAATGCCCATAAGTGCCGCCCATCAGTGCCCATCAGTGACACCTATCTGTGCCGCCAATCATTGCCTATAAGTGCCAACTATCAGTGCCCACCAGTGCCACCTATTAGTGCCCATTAGAGCCACCTATCAGTGCTCATTAGTGCCACATATCAGTGCCAGCTATTAGTGCCCATTAGTGCAGCATATTAGTGCCGCCTCATCAGTGCCACCTGATTGGTGCCCTTGAGTGCCGCCTCATCAGTGCCCATCATTGAAGGAGAAAAATTACTTATTTACAAAACTTACTGACAGAAGCTAAGAAAAACATTTTTTTTCGCAAAAAAAACAACAACCCAGTGGTGATTAAATACCACCAAAAGAAAGCTCTATTTGTATGAAGAAAATGTTAAAAATTCCATATGTGTACAGTGTTGCATGACCGCGCAATTGTCATTCAAAGTGTGACAGCGCTGAAAGCTGAAAATTGGCCTGGGCAGGAGGGGGTAAAAGTGCCCTGTATTCAAGCGGTTAAGTCCCAGACCCTTTCCAAAAACACAGCGGCTAAAAAAGCATAGATGTGAACGTGTCTTATAGGAAACCATGTTAAATGGAATGGAGTGCGTTTCTGCAGAAAGCACCAAAAAGCGCATAGGTGTGAACCGAGCCTAAGACACTGAACACGTTTGGCTTTATTACACCTAAAATGCATGTAGCCGATTCAAACTGAAAGTTCAGTTGGGCTTTGAAAAAAAGTTTTTGCTAAAGTTAGCCATTAAAATCTTTTTTGAGACATCACAGTCCTACTACCGTTGTTTCAATTGTGTTATTTAGTTGCTTAGCCAGGATTGGCTTTTTAAATAACATAATGCATGTACCACGTAATGTATTTCATTTAATTATGAAGAAAGAGCTCCATCAAGCTTAACAACACAGCCAGCCAACTTCAATCCATCTCCGCATTTGTTTGAGAGTTCCCTGAGGGTCTGGTGGGAGCATTTAACATATACATTGACATTTGCTATTTACGGTGGGGTGCCTGGTCAAACGTTCTTTAGCTGAGCCTACATGATGAACACATTAATCACCAACCGAGGCAGGGTTCCAGTGCTTGGTACAATTGACTTTCACTCCTGGATTGTAATCAGAATCTATTCACCGGGGATTATTAGTTACTAAGCGCAAGAGGGGCACTCCACGTGCGTAATAATATTACAGTAAGCAATGCATATTCTGACGGGGCTCTCGAAGGTCATGGCATCTCTATAATGAGATGCCGTGTTTTCATTTATATTGTGGCTGCTTGGAACAATTATAGAGGATGGGAATCGAGACTGCTGGTTCATTTCCTTGTTGGATGGGGATTGTTTTATGGTGAGTTCTGGCAACGCTGCACAACAGTAATGAATTGACTTTATACAGAGGGCCAGGTGTTTATTGAATGGTAATGTTGGGTATATGAGATGGAGAGTAATGGATGAACTTTAACCACTTGACAACTGGGCACTTAAACCCCCCCTCGTGACCAGACCAATTTTCAGCTTTCAGCGCTCTCACACTTTGAATGACAATTACTCAGTCATACAATACTGTACCCAAATGAATTTTTTGTCTTTTTTTTCATATTTTTTGCGCTATAAATGAAAAGAGACCGAAAATTTTGAAAAAAAAACGCATTTTTCTTTGTTTCTGTGATAAAATTTTGCAAATTATTAATTTTTCTTCATAAATTTTGGCCACAATTTATACTGCTACATATCTTTGGTAAAAAATAACCCAAATTAGTGGATATTATTTGGTCTTTGTGAAAGTTAGAGAGTCTACAAGTTATGGTGCAAATCATAAAAAATTGATCACACCTGATGTACTGACGGCCTATCTCATTTCTTGCGACCCGAACAAGCCAGGAAAGTACAATTACCCCCCAAATGACCCCTTTTTTGAAAGTAGACATTCCAAGGTATTTAGTAAGATGCATGGTGAGTTTTTTGATGTTGTCATTTTTTCCCACAATTCTTTGCAAAATGAAGATTTTTTTTCCCCCCACAAAATTGTCATTGTAATAGGTTATTTCTCTCACATGGCATGTATATACCACAAATGACACCCCAAAATACATTCTGCTACTCCTCCTGAGTATTACGATACCACATGTGTGGGACTTTTTCACAGCCTGGCCACATAGAGAGGCCCAACATGCAGGGAGCACCGTCACGTGTTCTAGGAGCATAAATTACACATCTAACTTGTTGACTACCTATTACACTTTTGAAGGCCCTGGAGAACCAGGACAATGACACGTGACGTGGCACTGATGACAAATGGCACTGATACGTGGCACTGATGTGGCACTGATGACAGATGGCACTGATACGTGGCACTGACACTGATGTGGCCCTGATGACAGATGGCACTAATACATGGCACTGATGACAGATGGCACTAATACGTGGCACTGATGACAGATGGCACTAATACGTGGCACTGATGACAGATGGCACTAATACGTGGCACTGATGACACGTGACACTGATGACAGATGGCACTAATACATGGCACTGATGACAGATGGCACTAATACGTGGCACTGATGACAGATGGCACTAATACGTGGCACTGATGACACTGATGACAGATGGCACTGATACGTGGCACTGATGACACTGATGACAGATGGCACTGATACGTGGCACTGATGACACGTGACACTGATGACAGATGGCACATGACACTGACAGGTGGCACTAATGACAGATGGCACTATGTGGCACTGATGACAGATGGCACTTATACGTGGCATTGGGGACAGATGGCACTGGGGACAGATGGCAGGGGCAGATGGCAGGACAGATGGCAGGGACAGATGGCAGGGACAGATGGCAGGGGCAGATGGCAGGACAGATGGCAGGGGCAGATGGCAGGGGCAGATGGCAGGGACAGATGGCAGGGACAGATAGCAGGGGACACTTTTTTTTCGTTTATTTATTTTTTTACACTGACGCTGCAGCGGTTCGCTCTCCCTCCTCACACGCTGTCTCTGTGTGAGGAGGGAGAGCCAGCGATGAGAGATGATCTCATATGTTTATGAGATCCTCTCTCATTGTCACCGCCGATCGCACTGTAAACGGCCGCTGTCATTGGCCGTTTACGGCGATCTGTGACTGGCTGTGTCCGAGGGACACGGCCAGCACAAAACTTCCGCGATGCGCGCCCGCGGGAGCGCGCAACGCGGAAGTAAACAGGAGGACGTCCAGGGACGCCCTCCCGGCAATTGGAGTCCGCGCTGTAGCCGTCTTTCGGCTATAGCGCGGACGCCTAGTGGTTAAAGTGGTTGTAAACCCTTACAGACCACTGTAACCTACAGGTAAGCCTAGATTAATGGGGCGTACACACGGTCGGACTTTTCAGCTACAAAAGTCCGACAGCCTGTCCGACAGACTTTCGACGGACTTTTGACGGACTTTCGATGGACTTGCGGCGGACTTTCTAACGAACAGACTTGCCTACACACGATCACACAAAAGTCCGTTGAATTCTTACGTGATGACGTACACCGGACTAAAATAAGGAAGTTCATAGCCAGTAGCCAATAGCTGCCCTAGCGTGGGTTTTTGTCCGTCGGACTAGCATACAGACGAGCGGATTTTTCGACCGGACTCGAGTTTGACGGAAAGATTTGAAGCATGTTTCAAATCTAAAGTCCGTCGGATTTGAGGCTGAAAAAGTCAGTTGAAAGTCCGGAGAAGCCCACACACGATCGGATTTCCAGCCAGCTTTAGTCCGTCAGCGTCCGTTGGACTTTTGTAGCTGAAAAGTCCGACCGTGTGTACGCGGCATAAGGCTTACCTGTAGGTGCAAGAAATATCTCCTTAACCTACACGTTTAAGGAGATATTTTCCTAAAAATGGGCACCGATGTCTACGGCCTTGCGCGCCATAGACAACGGCGCAGGTGCACTGAGCGTGCCGTTAGTGAAGGTGATCATGCCGTCACTGACGGCTCCCGCGCACATGCGCCGGAGTGATATCAACGCTGCTCCGGCCAGTCACAGCGCCGGAGCAGCTATACCCAGAAGTCATGGGAATATGGGCATGCATTAAAAAAGGGGATTAATTCCAGAGATAAAATGATAATTCTCCAGCTCTACAAGACTCTGGTCCGGCCTTACCTGGAGTATGCCGTCCAGTTCTGGACACCAGTCCTCATGAAGGATGTACTGGAAATGGAGCGAGTACAAAGAAGGGCAACACAGCTAATAAAAGGGACTGGAGGATATTAGCAATGAGGAAAGGTTGCGAGCTCTGAACTTATTCTCTCTGGAGAAGAGACGCTTGAGAGGGGATATGATTTCAATATACAAATACCATACTGGTGACCCCACAATAGGGATAAATCTTTTTCGCAGAAGGGAGTTTAACAAGACACGTGGCCACTCATTAAAATTAGAAGAAAAGAGGTTTAACCTTAAACTACATGGAAGGTTCTTTACTGTAAGAGTGGCAAGGATGTGGAATTCCCTTCCACAGACGGTGGTCTCAGCGGGGAGCATCGATAGCTTCAAGAAACTATTAGATAAACACCTGAACGACCGCAACATACAGGGATATACAATGTAAAGAGAGTGTGCGCTGCATTTCGAGACTTCATAATTTGCCACGTCACGAATGTTAATTCTCCATTACAAACGCTAGTTTACAAGACCGACCGCTTCCAGCTCATCCTTGCTTCCGAGCATGCGTGTTTGTACTTTGGACTTTTGTCCAACGTACTTGTGTGCACACGCTCGGAAAATCCGACAACAGACATTTGTCCGCGGAAAATTTTAAAACCTGTCATCCAACAATTGTCCGTGGAAAATCCGACAACAATGGTCAGATTTTCCGCCAACAGCCCGTCATCACATATTTCCCGTCGGAAAATCCGATCGTGTGTACAGGGCTTTAGTTCAGGTTCACCGAATTTTGAACACGATTCTCCAAACCCTTGGCTAATTGAACCCAGGCAGATTTGGCCATCAATAATTCAAAGTAGGGATGAAGTTCGCATTTACCGCTACCATGGGTTTGTGGCGAATCCTTGGGATTCACAAAGTTAGCAAACTTTTGCCTAAAAACTTTGCAGGTTGGCTGCCAGAACTAAAAACAACCTATAATGCAGTGGATAGACTTTACTCCTGGGCAGCTACAATCACATGAGCCAAAAATTTGCAGGAGTGGATAACTCAGTTCCCGTTATATAAAACAGTGGAGAACTCTGTAGGTAGAGAATCTCTTAAAATTATTGAAGGTGTTACATTTTGGCATTGGTACATATCCCCCATTGCTGTGCTCAGCTTTCCATGCCTTCCGTAGCTTGCTTATTAGCCCAACAAATGGTCATAATTGAATAATGAAGGCCTCTTGAGGCCCCCTCCCTAGGGAAAGAGAGCCTTGACTGATGGGTGCATGGCCAGGTGCTGGACAAAGAAAATGATATGTAGAAACATGGGGATGGGCCTGAGCTCAGGGAACGTGTGCCCCAGGGAATTCTGGGTCTTTCGGAAGAATCGGACAGAAGAGCTGCCCAACCTCCCACCCCCTTTTTTCCTCTGTTATGGTATGTCACAGCTTGCTGCGGCTTCTTGGCCTTGCCAGCATTTAAAGTTGCTGTAATGGGCTATGCCCTTGATGAAAAATTGGAAGTAGGCTGTCTGTCCAGCACTTATGGTAAGGACAGGCCCCACTTCCCACTTTGGAATTGAGTGTTCACCGTACGACTGTGACTGGCACTGGTTAAATGTGGTCCCATGTTACGTGTTGGAATTTAATAAAGCTGTGGCCTTGCCCATTCCAATCTAATGGTTGTAAGTGTCTTATTTAATGGGGTAAAAGGGCAAGGGTGGTGGGGGATTTGATCCCATTGTGTTACATTATTTGGACCTAGGCCCATTGCGCCTCAGCAGTCACGAGATTTGCCCCATGCACATCAGTGGGGTTTGCCACAACGTTTGCCAACTTCAGGAAAAACTCATCCCCGATTACAAGTGAAAAGGGAGATTACACAGCACTGAATCAGATGACCAGAGGATACAGTACTTCCCCAGCAGCCTTTGCCCCATAGATTGAAGGAAACTTCAATAGACAGCCACTGCTAACCTCCTAAAAGAACGAGTTGCATGGCTTCCATGGTGGCTTTGTGGCTTCAAGGATGGTTACACTTGTTTTGGGTGCAAACTAAATGAGAAAGAAAAGGACGGACATTCCAAGTATGTATCCATTTTATGTAAGTTTACTGGCAATTATTATCCTGACCTCAGTGTTCTTGTATTTTCTGCTCATGTCAGTTGTTTTCCCCCTCCAGTGTCACAGCCAACAGCTGTATTCATGTCATGGTACTGCAATCATTATGAGCTGCCAGGCACTAAGAATAGACCTGTTGGCAAGTTTAAACGCTGTTAAAAATGATTATCTTTAAAATTGGCTCAATTTGCATAATATTGTCCAAAATGCTTTGCAATAAACTTTTTCCTTCCAACCCAAAATCTACATTAATCATCTCGCTGACTCTGATATGCCCAACTAGAGGAGACAAACTGTAACTTTTTTGGGCTATTTCTTTCCAAAGTAAACATATCATTTTGTAACACATGCAAAGCTTCCTCTTTATGGAAACTGCTGGGAATGGAGTTCTGGTTTAATTCTGAGCAACAGAGAAATTAAGATGGCATGACTAATAACATTTCCAAATGGATCTTTTAGAAAGTAGATCTTTAATGACCTGTAAATAAAGGTACGAGTTTATGGAGTTTTTAGAACTGGTAAATCATTTTTTTTTTTTGCAGTGCTTGGTTCTGGCTTAAAGAAGAATTCCAGGTATTGGATATTTTACAGTTTGAACTATTGAAACTATGGGGGGATCTACTAAAAATGATGCACTCAGAATCTGGTGCAGCTGTGCATAGTAATCAGCTTCTAAGTTCAGCTTGTTCAATTAAAGGAGAAGTCCAGCCTTTTGCACTCCTATGATCCATTTTCAGCGGAGAGCGGCATGAAGTCCGCTCTCCGCTGATGTCACTGCAATCAGTCGAGGCAGCGCATCATCCTGACTTCAGAAGTCTGGATCCGCCAGCTGCCTTGACTGATGGCAGTCTTAGCGGCTCAGTGAGCCGCTGAGACGGCCGCTCCCCGCCCCTCTACAGCTCAGCGTTCCAGTGAACATGTAGAGCGAAGAGCAGGAGAGCTGCTGACTGACAGGCAGCAGCTCTCCGTTTGGGGAGAAGTCAGAACCGAGCCATCGGCAATGTTCTCAGTGCAGAGACGCCGGGGGACAGCTGCAGCATCGGTCTGATGCTGCATCCACCTAGGTAAGTATGAATACCCCCCAAAAAAAAACATACTTCTCTTTTAAAAGGGTTGTTTTTTTCTTTTCAGTAAAAATAACAAACATTCCTATGCTTACCTGCTCTGTGCAATCGTTTTGCACAGAGCAGCCCCGATCCTCTTCTTCTGGGGTGCCCCGCCGGCATTCCAGGCCCCTCCTCTTCATTGGGTGCCCCCATGGAAAGCCGCTTTCCATGGGGGCACCAGTGTGGGCTCGTCCTTGAGTCCCACTGCTGCGTCCATTGACATTGGCAGCAGGACTCGGCCTTGCCACCCGCTTCCGTGTCACTGGATTTGATTGGCAGCAGTGGGAGCCAATGGCTCCTACTGCTATCAATCTGTCCAATGAGGAGAGAGACAGTGGCTTGAGCCGCTGTGCTTGTGCATATCACTGGATTGGGCTCAGGTAAGAAAAAGAGGGGGTCTGGGGGGGAGCTGCAGCACAGCACATGTTTTTCTGTTGTTCCTACTGCTAATTCCCTCTAGGTGTTGTATGTGTGTGCATGTGAGTGTATGTGGATAGATACTGTAGATACGCTATATTACCATAAGTATTGAGACACCTGCCTTTACACGCACATGAATTTTAATGACATTCAGTCTTAGTCCGTAGGGTTCAATATTGAGTTGGCCCACCCTTTGCAGCTATAACAGCTTCAACTCTTCTGGGAAGGCCGTCTACAAGGTTTAGGAGTATGTCTATGGGAATGTTTGACCATTCTTCCAGAAGCAGATTTATGAGGTCAGGCACTGATGTTGGTCGAGAAGGCCTGGCTCGCAGTCTCCACTCCAATTCATCCCAAAGATGTTCTATCGGGTTGAGGTCAGGGCTCTGTGCAGACCAGTCAAGTTCCTCCACCACAAACTCGCTCATCCATGTCTTTATGGACCTTGCTTTGTGCACTGGTCCAAATCATTTGGAGGAGGGGGGATTATGGTGTGGGGTTGTTTTTCAGGGGTTGGACTTGGCCCCTTAGTTCCAGTGAAGGGAACTCTTAAGGCGTCAACATACCAAGACATTTTGGGCAATTTCATGCTTCTGACTTTATGGGAACAGCTTGGGGATGGCCCCTTCCTGTTCCAACATGACTGCGCACCAGTGCACAAAGCAAGGTCCATAAAGACATGGATGAGCGAGTTTGGAGTGGAGGAACTTGACTGTGCGTCGGATTTGTGTACATACCATCGGAATTTAAACGATCAAATTTTGTTGTTCGGAAAATTTTATATACTGCTCTCAAACTTTGTGTGTCGGAAATTCCGACGGAAAAAGTCCGATGGAGCCCACACACGATCGGAATTTCCGACAACACAATCCGATCGCCCTTTTTCCATCGGAAAATCTGACCGTGTGTACAGGGCATTAGACTGGGATGCCATTAAAGTTCATGTGTGTGTAAAGGCAGGTGTCCCAATACTTTTTGACAATATTGTGTAGATGTATATAGAGAGTTGTCCCTGAAGTTGCTGCAGTCAAGTGGGCATCCCATAACCTCCCATCCCTATCCAAGTTACTAATAAAATGAATCAAAATGAATCTAATAAATAACAAAAACAAACCTACCCTGTTTCCCCGAAAATAAGACCTAGCGTGGTTGTCGGTGATGGTTGCAATATAAGCCCTACCCCCCCAAATAAGCCCTAGTTAAAGTCCTTGTAGGTCTTATTTTCAGGGTAGGGCTTATTTTCGGGGAAACAGGGTAGGGCTTATTTGGGGGGGTAGGGCTTATATTGCAGCCATCACTGACAATCACGCTAGGTCTTATTTTCGGGGAAACAGGGTATGGATTGTTCTCTGACTCTGGGGTGCCTGTGAAGATTCGGTGTGCCTGGCTATGCAGGAGTGGGGGATCCCTTTCCTCTGAAGCTCCTAAGGGGGTGTGCTACACTTGCTTGTAGAAAAGAATCAAAGAAATTGAATGGTTTTCTCCGGAGTGTGACAAGGCTCAATCCTCTACTATCATTTTGGTCTATGAGTCCTTTGCATTTCTTTTTTTTTGGAGGAGGAGGATTAACTAGAGTGCACAGAACACACATTTCACATACTGTTTTTTTTCTTATAGATGGCAATAACAACAATAGCTTAGCTGAAAAGCCAAGAATGACCTGTCACGTCCCTGACATGGGCCAGAAGACAAACAAAGAGCCACCAGAGATTCTTTGCACTTTTCAGTGCACGGAAAATGTCATGTTATGGGTGGAGAGGCTCTTTAATTCTCCTGCCAGTTTACAGGTTGGCTCCGGGCTACTGGCAGATGTATTCCTTCCATCTATTTTGTGACAGGCTACTCAAATCATCATTACTGCAGGTAAAATGTGGAACATTTTCTGTGTTTTATTTCTTAAGCACATTGGAGCAAGCTTATGATTTATATAGGCCAAAGGCAGGGAACTGGGAGTCTGCAATGTACTCCTTTGTAAATGAAAAATGTGATACAGTACATGGGGAACATGCCAATTATTTGACAAGATGCTGCCGCTGTTTTCTTGACATTTATTTTTTTTTTTTTAGACTATACTGCAAAATTGATGGTGTAGGTTGCAAAAACTTTTTAGCTTAGTAGTTGTTAAATTCACATTGGGCTCATCCAATGTCCATCAACTTGTATTTCAGCAGGTCTGTTTATAAGAATGCTCACATAAGTTTCCCACATTTTTGCAATTGAATTGAATAGAAAATGTATAAATAGACCCTTAAAATATAACTAAAGGCAAATAGTTTTTGATAAAGCGGAGAGGGATTAGAACCTCTGTCAGTTTTTATTGGTGTCTGTGCCCCCGTTAAAGAGGAGTTCCACCCAGGGGGGTGCATTAAAAAAAAAAATTAAAAGTCAGCAGCTACAAATACTGCAGCTGCTGACTTTTAATTGGACACTTACCTGTCCCTGGGTCCAGCGATGCGGGGGATCGAAGCCCCGCTCGTCCCCCCCCCCTCCGCTCATCGGCGCCGGCATTTCAACTGTGGGCGCCGGGCTGTGGCTTCACAGCCTGGCACCCACTGCGCATGCGCGAGCGGCGCCGCGCGCCGTGATTGGTCGCTCAGTCACCTGGGACCTGTAATGGGTCCCAGATGATTGACAGGAGGGAGGGAGCAGAGCCGAGCCCTTCCTGTGCCGAGGGGGAAGTGATGTCACCAGCCCAGGCAAAGGAAGAGGCAGACTACGAGGGACCACCTAGCAACAGGCATTTAGAGGTAAGTAAAAAAAAAATATATATATACAATTGTTTTTTTGTTTTGTTTTTTAGAATTTTTCAGGTATTTTTGTTTTTTTGGGTGGAACCCCACTTTAAGGAGATCCCCCCTCTCTGTTTGTCCTGTTTACCATTATCATTGAAAGTGAAAGTAAATAAAAAACCCAAATTTTGGGTTGTCCCCAGAAAAGTAATGGAGGGGATATCTTCCAATCGAGACACTAGTTTGGGTGAGCCCCAGGAAATTCCCTTAAATTGCAGGGATTTCCTCTCACTTCCTGTTTGACTATGGGACCGAAAGTGAAGGGAAATCTCCGCAATGGGACACAGATGGCAAAAAAAAATCTGGCAGTGGTAACAACCCTCCTTTGCTCTATCGAAAACTAAAAAAAAAGCTTTGCCTATAGCTCTACTTCAAGGTCCCGTACACACGATCGGAATTTTCTACAACAAAACTGTGGATTTTTGTTTGAAGGATGTTGGCTCCAACTTGTCTTGCATACACACGGTCACACAAATGTTAGCCAACAATTACGAAGGTAGTGACGTACAAGACGTACGTGATATCTCCATTACGAACGTTAGTCTTACAAGACCGAGCGCTTCTGGCTCTTACTTGATTCCGAGCATGCATGGACTTTTGTCCGAAGGACTTGTGTACACGCGATCGGAAAGTCTGACAACAAACATTTGTTGGCGGAAAATTTGAGAACCTGCTAGCCAACATTTGCTGGCGGAAAGTCCGACAACAAATGTTCGATGGAGCATACACATGGTCAGGCTTACCGCCAACAAGCTCACATCCAACATTTGTTGTTGGAAAATCCGATCGTGTGTACGGGGCATTAGGATGAGTGAAAATTTTCCTGAAATGTCAATAAAAATCAAGAGATTTCAGTGAAATTTTGGGTATATGCATTAAAGTCACTAGGGAAGGTGAAATTAAAATAGGATTAAACCTTCATTAAAAAATTGTGACCAGAGCGTGGAGATTCCTCCTATACCAACACCACAACAGTACATGCGTGGTGGACTACAAGTTTCCTATAGTCCTAGAGGCAATATGCTCTTCTCGTGTATACGTATATCACAACAAAAAAATAAGTAATACTAAGTATTAACAGGGGGGCGGACTTTAATGGCTAAGAAACACTGGAGAGAAAGTAACAGTATAAAAATATAAATTCATTGAAGGTTACAAATACATAACAGTAAAAATAGATAAAGATTATAACATAAATGCATCTATGAATAATGTGCAGTGAGCCCTTGTATGTCTACGCGTTTCGCCGCTAGGCTTCCTCAAGACACGGTCAAGGTTCACAGACGAGAGATAAGAGAATATGTTTCTCTATCTTGTTTGGAATGCACAATCGTGTACAAACACGATACGGTGGGTGATTCCCTCAAGAGTCAAAACAATATTTTAGGTATAGCTGAATATATGAGCAGGGGCATGTGAATAGTATTCCTTATTTTGGGAGCGACCATCGGAGAGAGGAGGGCCATAGAGAATATCCCACAGTGAATCTTGGATTTAAATTCCAGTACTGCTGATGGCTATGTTAAAGCCCAACAGCCAATCGCTGTATATTTAAAGTTTCAGTATCACAGCATGCCCCTGGGAGACAGCAATCCACTTTTTTTGTCTATACGTATATCACACTTCCTAAAATCCCACCCCATCCTAAGACTAAGAATACCAGCCAAAGCATGGCAATTCTATTCAATCCCTGAGAATAATACCAAAGAAATATCACTATTTTATAACCTCATTCATGACAAACAAGTATTCAAGAAACCTGCAGCAAATCGGAAATGGGAAACAGACTTAGGTACCACTTTCTCAGATGACCAATGGCAACACGCCTTTAGGGAAATCCACGAAGCATCCCATTGTGTTAACCACTGGGAAATTATGCTCAAAATAACTAATAGATGCCACTATACCCAATATAGTCTAGCAATTTACTTCCCAGATGCATCGCCCCTATGCTGGAGGAACTGCGGCCAAATCGGGCACCTCCTAAACACGTTCTGGGAATGCTCGAGCATAACAAGCTTATGGAACAAGACATTTCAGATGATATCATCGCTCACAGGAATCTTAACCCCTCCTAACCCAGCACTAGCAATCCTTCACCTAGGAATAGAGAAATTCCCTCCCAACTTCAGGCAAGTCATCACCCATATTCTTCTAGCGACCCACACCTTAATACTTCGCAACTGGTAAAACAATCCCTATAAATCCCTCTGACGTGGTAAAACTAGTCCACCAAATCAGACTTTCGAACGCCTCATAGTGGTTAACTCTCTGACATGTAAGAAATTTGATAGAAACTGGTTAATGTGGACAGGAAAGCACAATCGCCTATGACTCTTTATTTTTTTATTTTTTGGGCTGCTGACTTACTGTATATTGACAATACTATGATTACTAATGATTACTAATGATTGTTATATCTGAGCAGTCACATGTTGTGACATATTGTATTCCAATGCGAGCTGTGTGTTTATTTGAAAAATTCAATAAAAATCTATTGTAAGAAAAAAAATCCACACGTCACTGGATATTTTCTCTTTTTTGGACCATTCTCTGTAAACCCTAGAGATGCTTGTGTGTAAAAATCCCAGTAGATCAGCAGTTATTGAAACACTCAGACCAGCCCTTCTGGCACCAACAACCATGTCACGTTCAAAGTCACTTAAATCCCCTTTCTTCCCCATGCTTGGTTTGAACTTTAGCAAGTCATCTTCACCATGTCTAGATGCCTAAATACATTAAGTTGCTGTCATGTGATTGGCTGATTAGCAATTTGTGTTACCAAGCAATCGAACAGTTGTACCTACTAAGGTGGCTGGTAAGTGTATATTAGATGGGAAGTAGCTGGCCTGTACTTGTTCAAATACCAATTTATCTAAAGCCCAACCATTGTTTTCATTTTGAACAGAGTGCAGGAAGATCAGGTCTCCTGTCATGCTTAAATTACTCTCTTATCGGTTAAGCTGGTGTGACACGTCAACGTTTCTTATCTCAATGGTAGTGCCAAAATGGTAGTGAGATTACTCCATGGCAGATTACGTTTTCAGGGCTTTCCTGCCCACTTTTATTTAAGGAAAAGTCAAAAAGTTCACAGAGGTATGTCTTCCCATACAGAGGGTTCTCACCATGAATGCAACAAACATTCAGCGTCCTGGCTCTCTTGTGGCAGCTTTACTGCTTGGAGTAGTACCACATTGGTCTTTCTGACCATCAAACAAGTTCCAGTGTTCGTGTACAGACACTGTACCTCAGCTCTGCGCCTTTCCTTGCAGCTCCCTAGCTGCTCTGTCCCTCCTGGACTCCCTCTCAGGCTCGGGCCTTAGTCTGTCCTGACCTGCATAGTATGGTGCATACCAACACCTCTGACTGCTCCCTTCACACACTGACCTCCCAGGGTGGGTGGGGCTCTGAACTCTATCGCTGGTTTGTCATATAAAGCCAGCACACACCTGCGCCATTAGTGTGCTCTTTTCCTACAAAATCTGGCGTAAACCTCTATTTTACACAGTGACACGGGGTCACCCTGCTACACTGGTTAAACATGGGTCAGAATTCGGCTGTTCAGCAGGGACCAGCCAGATTTCGATCCATGTATCAGCAGGGTGGTTGTACAGAAGTCAGTCTACCGATTGACTTCTGTACAACCACTCTGTTGAATTTTGGTCACTTAATCAGCGCCGCCAGTTATAGCTAGCAGCGCTGATCAGTGTATTTTGACGCAGGGAAGTCTCTCCAATGTCAGAATACAATAGCTCAGTGGGAAGGATAAGTGTGTGGATGGGGGAGTTAAGTCATCTTTTTTTCATTCAACCTGCTGGTTAAACAAAACAAAAAAAAGAATCGTCTATGGGCTGCCTTAACCTTGCGGGCCCTATTCAGCTACCTTCAAATTAATCACTTTGCACAATCTACAATGCCCCGATTAGCCCCCTTCCACTCCCCATGAAAAGCTTTGCATTACAGGTACCACTTACAGGGACTAATCTCGTGCATCTACAAGCTCCTGACAACCTCACAATCTGAAACATACCTATATGATTAAATGGAAGCAGATACTGGACTTTTCCTTTGAGGAACTGAATGCTATATGGACGGCTGCTCACAAAACTTCCCTATGTACAGTTTATAACAAAGACTGTGTAATCCATGAACCCCTACACTAGACCTTTCTATGCCCCTGGTGGCAGAACAGAGTAGTAGGGGAACAAAAAGAAAGTATCTGCAGATGGGGAGGGCTCAGTTAAAGTGAACCTGTTGCTTTGCCCTGTGTGCAAAAAGCATATAACAAAAAGATCCCTCAATAGAAAAAGCAGAATACTCATCTTTCCACGAGGCGGTATGTTGAAACTTCATTCTTAGGGCTTTTTCACACTCACATAGGAGTGTGATGCCATTTAAAGTGTGCACTTTTCAGAGGATATTTCACATGTGATGAGGAGGTCCCAGATAGCAAGCAATTGTGCTGCAAGTTTGAAAATGACTTGCTAAGCTATTGCTAGACTTGCCAGGCTTCACAAGTTTGTTGAACAATTGCAGCAACTCCGCATTGGATGACTCCAGATCAACCTTCTTTGCAAACTGTCATCTCACCACAGGGGGTCACTGTGGCTGAATTTTCATGCTGTAGACTTGCAGAGCTCTTGCTGTAGACTCACCACTGCAACTTTGCTGTCACTAGAGACTTGCCACGCACATTTGGTACAAATTGGAAAAGTGTCAACTAGAACTTGTGCTTCAAGTGTTTTGCTAGTGTACAACTTTCCAATGAAAATGTGCAGCAAGTTACCAGACTTACAATTCAACACTGCCACAAATTTGTTGCAAGTTATCCTTGCTATCTGGGGTGTTATATCACCTGTGAAACTCAGGTAATGCCTGTCAAACTTTGCACCCTTAGTTAAAATGCCATGGCCACTGCATGTGTACAGCCCCCTCTGACTGTTATTTTACAGTACATCTGAGCTTAGCCACCCATTTTTAACAACTCCCCAACCGCCCATCTTTCAGGCTCCCAACTTTGTGGGAACAGTTTGGAGATGGCCCCTTCCTGTTCTAACATGACTGCACACCAGTGCACAAAGCAAGGCCCATAAAGACATGGATGAGCGAGTTTGGGGTGGAGGAACTGACCGCAACCCGATAGATCATCTTTGGGATAAATTAGAAAAGAGACTGCAAGCCAGGCCTTCTCGTTCAAGATTAGTGCCTGACCTCACAAATGTGCTTCTAGAAGAATGGTCAAACATTCCCATAGACACACTCCTAAACCTTGTGGACAGCCTTCCCAGAAGAGCTGAAGCTGTTATAGCTACAAAGGGTGGACCAACTCAATATTGAACTCTACGGACTAATGCCCCGTACACACGGTCTGACTTTGTTCGGACATTCCGACACAAAATCCTAGGATTTTTTTCCAATGGATGTTGGCTCAAACTTGTCTTGCATACACACGGTCACACAAAGTTGTCGGAAAATCCGATCGTTCTAAACGCGGTGACGTAAAACACGGACTATAGGACTATAAACGGGGCAGTGGCCAATAGCTTTCATCTCTTTATTTATTCTGAGCATGCGTGGCACTTTGTCCGTCGGATTTGTGTACACACGATCGGAATTTCATAGCCTGCTCTCAAACTTTGTGTGTCGGAAAATCTGATGGAAAATGTGTGATGGAGCCTACACACGGTCGGAATTTCCGACAACAAGGTCCTATCTTACATTTTCCGTCGGAAAATCCGACCGTGTGTACGGGGCATTAGACTGGGATGCCATTAAAGTTCATGTGTGTGTAAAAGCAGGCGTCTCAATAATATGTTTATGTGAAGGTTCTCATTTATCCAGGCCATGGTATACGTCATGTGTCCAAGTGGCTTGGATATTCTAAAAAACATCATCAACATTACAGAACAAGTCCAATTGAATGTGAACTACTACTAGATATGTGCTTTTATTTCGCTTTGTGGTATGTTATACGTTATGTTATACGGTCAAAGTGTAAACTTGCAAAGTTGTTTTCAAAGGACATTTAAAATTCCCTGCCAAGATCTCAACAATTGAACACCATGGGGGGTAACATTGACTATTTAGAGAGGCGGACTCAGATATTTGGCAAAATTAGTAAAAAGAGCATCCAAAACAAAATGCATCCTTGCTTCTTTTGTTTACAGATTTATGAGGTGTTCAACCAAATTGCTCTCAAAGCTTACTAGGAACATACACAATAGAATTCAGTTCTGGCTCACTGCTGCCAACTACTCTGGATGAGCCGCTTCCCAACAATCAATATGTCATCCGCGGCCACACCGCTATCAATAATTTGTGCTAAACAAACATTTCAGCTGCCAGTTATGATAATCAACCTTCCTACTATGATAAACCCCCCTAAAAATCCTTGAAACCTTGAACAGAGGCACCATTTTAAAAATTCATTATCGAAGTAGCACTCAGTGTGTTCCAACTTTTATTTCAAAATTCTTTTAAAGGCGTCTGGACCAATTCTGTGTTTAATAGGTCATATATACTTCTCCAGGAAATTAATAAGAGACCTTACATGCCAGAGAATATCAACTATAGTGTTTGCCTTTTCTCTTTGATGTCCAGGTATGTTTCCTTTAGTAGCCAGAATGAAAGGAGAACTGTTTGCAAAGTAAAAAAATTACATTGCTCAGTTTTTGTTGGCCATCGGGAGAATACTGTCTGTTTAAAAAAAGTGCAAAAAAAAAAAATACTTTAGATGTTTTCAACGTGTCCTTTTTTTTATAAAGTTTTACCAGGAACTGTGTTTCAGTCCAATTTTTTTTTGTATACTGTGAAAGATGATGTTGCACAGAGTAAATAGATACCTAACATGTCATGCTTTAAAATTGCGCACGCTCGTGGAATGGCAACAAACTACAGTACTTAAATATCTATTTTTTTACAGGTTTCCTGTTTAGAATTACAGAGGAGGTCCTGTGCTAGAATTATTGATCTCGCTCTAATGATCGCAGCAAAACTCACATGTGTTGTTTGAACACCATTTACATATGTGGGTGTGACTTACATATGCGTTCACTTCTGCGCACGAGCATGGAGGGATGGGACGCTTTAATTTTTTTTATTATTATTTATTTTATTTTTTATTTTTACACTGTCCCTTTATTCATTTATTTATGTATCACTTTTATTCCTATTACAAGGAATGTAAACATCCCTTGTAATAGAAATAAATATGACAGGCCCTCTTTTTCGAGCGATCTGGGATCAAAAAGACCCAAGATCTCTCATTTACCTTTAAAAAAAAAAAGGTGTTTTGCCTTTAAAAAAAATAATAATCCAGTGACGTCAGGAAGGAAGTGACGTCAGGAAGGAAGCGACGTCAGACGTCTCTCTAATCCTTCAAGGGCATAGAGCTGAGTGGGGGCTATCTTGCCCTCAGTCGACTTCCTGCCAAGCCATCGGATGCACCTTAGTGGTTCCGGGCCTACTGACGGCTCCGGTAAGCTTGAAAACCACTGGAAAGCGGTGGGACGGGGTAATCTCTCCCACTGCCTATAAAAGTGATCTCTTGGCAAATCAGAAAGCCAACCACCTGAAGAAAAAAAAAGAAACTGGGGTTATGGCAGCTAGCTAGCCTCTGCCACAACCCCAATATTTACCTGTAAAGTCATGATGTACATTTACAGTTAGCTGATCGGCAAGTGGTTAAAAACATCATGCAATTTATCTATTTGAAATCAAATCTTTTTTTTTTTTTTGCAATAACAAGGTGTGGGTGGATTCCTGCCATTCTCATGCTGTGTCGCTCCCCTCTAGCCTGTGCCTATTGTGTGTATGTTCTTTAACAGGGAGGTGAAGCTTCCATTAATCAAGATATAATATCCCACCCTCATTGTGTTTAGCTGGTTAGTGGACATGGAGGAGAAGGGAGGGAGTGGGCTGTCATTTACCACTGTGTATACACCCACATGTGTGACTCTATAGTCACATGGGCTGCTCAGATGTGATAGGGAGGAAATGCTCAGCATAGAAACTCACTGAAAACTAAGCATGTGCAGAGCTGCCAACACTGCTCTGCAGAATCCCCAGCTGTAGTGGGGACATGAACAGAAGGGAGGATCAGAGAACAGCAGGATCAACCAGTTTTTTTTGCAGAATACAGAAAAGGAATCCCGTAATGACTGGGTGAGTATGAACAGCATGTAATGCACCATTTATTGATAGTTTATAAGAATGTGGGAAATCCTAGTTTGATGAGATTCAAGAGGAGTTCCACCCAGGGGGGCCGTCAAAAAAAAAAAAAAATTAAAAGTCAGCAGCTACAAATACTGCAGCTGCTGACTTTTAATTGGACACTTACCTGTCCCTGGGTCCAGCGATGCGGGGGATCGAAGCCCCACTCGTCCCCCCCCTCCGCTCGTCGGCGCCGGCATTTCAACTGTGGGCGCCGGGCTGTGGCTTCACAGCCTGGCACCCACTGCGCATGCGCGAGCGGCGCCACACGCCGTGATTGGCCGCTCAATCACCTGGGACCTGTAATGGGTCCCAGATGATTGACAGGAGGGAGGGAGCAGAGCGGAGCCCTTCCTGTGCCGAGGGGGAAGTGATGTCACCAGCCCAGGCAAAGGAACAGGCAGACTACGAGGGACCACCTAGCAACAGGCATTTAGAGGTAAGTGAAAAAAAAAATATCCAAATGTTTTTTTGTTTTGTTTTTTAGAATTTTTCCAGGTATTTTTGTTTTTTGGGTGGAACCCCACTTTCAGTTAGCTAAACACTTTGTATTTTATAAAATAAACACATAAAAATAAATAGAAATAAATAAATAAAAAAATATTGTGGTTTACACCCCAGTGCTGCTGATGAACAGAATTGCCACACCACTGCTAAAAGGTCCAAATAAGACTTTATTTAAATAAAAGTCAGGGGGACAATCCAAAAATGAACCAACTTGTTTCGTGGGCACAAAATGCACCCTTCTTTAGCGCTTGAATGAAAACAATTTGAATGGACTACATCATAGAAGTGAGCTGGACCTTTAATAGTATTTCTTGATGTGTAATAACAAGCACAGGTCTTTCCAGCAAATGTATCACTTACCTGTGAGGATACTAGAAAATGAAGAAATGTGTGTAACAGCGCCACAAAACACACTAAAAAAAATCTAAGCAAACCTATAAAATTTCAACAAATGAACCAGGCAGCCGATACTCTAATTTTGATAAATTATGAAATAGTAATCATGTATAGAAAAAGGCAGCGCGGGGGGAGATGGGCGGAGCCTAGCGGAGCAGACATGCATTGTTAGAGCTCTGCACCGCTGAGGAGAGAAGAGAAGGACAAAGCGGAGCCTGCAGGCTCAAAAGGTATCCATTTGAACCTTTTTGCCCCAGGGAACAAACTGTGAAAGTTTGGGCAGGAAATATGGTACTGGGAGGAAACCGTGGCAGAAATAATAATCACCTCACAAAGAGCTCACAGGCACTCACTGCAACTAAAGCAGCTCTAGTCACCTCACAATATACAGCATCAGGGCGCTCTCACAGACAGAAAATGTCACAGCAAGACTCTCCATTTGAGTCAGATACAGAACAAATCCTCTCACAAACTTCTCCACAAACCTCCTCAGCATCCCCAGTAATATTATTACAATTTGAAAAGATGCTTCATAAGGCTTTAAAACAAACCTCAGACCAAATAAAAAAAAGCCTAACCAAAGAAATAAGAGAGCTGGGAAACCGCACCGCAGCCTTAGAAATAAAAATGGATGAAATTGAAATTGCAACCCAAGTAAATATAACAGAATTGGAACAATTAAAAGAAGAGAATTTAATACTTCAAACTAAGCTCGAAGATTACGAAAATAGAGCCAGACGTTCAAACTTGCGCATAAGGGGAATACCTGAAACTGTGACAGACCTGCAATCTACTATTACTGCTCTATTACAAGAACTAAAGCCAGATATCCCTATTGAACGTTTAGAACTGGACAGTGTACACAGAGCCCTCACAGCCAAAAAGAAAGATGGACCCCCACGTGATATAATCACAAAATTTCATTATTACAGAACGAAAGAACAAATACTAATTGCTGCAAGAGAAAAAAAGGAACTTAATTTTCAAGGACACAATTATCAAATTTTTGCTGACCTATCCCAACTTACTATTACTAAAAGACGATCCATGAAACCCCAACTAATGGAACTGCAACGCCACAACATTATGTATCAATGGGGCTTCCCCTTTTCAGTCAGATTTAACTACCAAGGTACAATTTACAGAAGCAGATCAGCAGATGAACTACAACAAACCCTTTTAAAATTAAATCTGACAGAACCCACAAGCAGCAACTCTCCCACACGCAGAAGAATGACATCATCTTCACCTTCAGGCAGCACTCAGAAAATTTCAGAACAAAATGGGAATCATCATTCTCACAAAAGAGGCCGTTATGCCACATTATCCATGGACCAAGAAGATTCAATGGACTGACATCCTAATTCCTGATATCTCTTCATTTATTATACTAAGAGATGGTTCTCTATAAAAAACCTGTATTTATAACTGAATGTAACTGCATTCTGATAGTCACACACTGTGTGGGATCATGTTACATTCCAGTTATATTTCTTATTGCTTCTGATTCATATAGCCTTAGAATATATAAGTGAAATAAGGAAATTCTTGTTCAGTTATATATTATCAGGTAATAACAATAGATTTATTACTTTTTAGGACAAATATGTTCAATAATCCAGAAGTAATGGAAGCTTTTTCTTTCTTTTCTTAAAACAAATATATTATTACCTAACTAGTTCTTAGAATTATGTTTTTGTTTATTTTAATCTGAAGCAATACAACCTCAATTTTATGAGTTAACATATCTAAACAGTTGCATATGAATAAAATATGTAATTGTTTACTCTAAAAGGGTTAAAATCCCAAAATAATTCAAACTATCTTCATCAATACCAAAGTTATTAACAGTACCTTTCTTTTTTTTTTTTTTTTTTTTTTTTTTTTTTATGTTTTCAAAAAGTTTTTTATTTTATTTTTAAAGAATAACAGAGAGAGGGTTACAAATCCAAGACCATCAGTAGAATGAATACAGGGGTGTAAGGATACAAATTATATGCAAAGATATAGTACAAATATAAACTGTTGAGATATACATATCTGTTAGAGCTATTGAGCTATTCTGAAAGTCTGAGATTTAGCTAAATAGAAGAGACATATCTAAAAACTAAATCAAAGGAACAGAAAATAAAACTTACAAAATCAAAATGAAAAGAAAAGAAAACCATAGGTTTGTCAGGTTTGGAGCCTAAATAAGAACCAAGGGTTCCAGATAGCGTCATGTTTAGGTATAGTGTCATGTAGGGTGTGGTAGATTTTATCTGTCAACATCATGTGGTCTATTCTTGCGATAACTTGAGAGTATGGTACTGAAGCCGATTTCCAATGTAGAGCAACCATCCAATGAAAGGCTATACAGATAGAGTGGATCAGTTTAACCAAAGGTTTTGGGGTGTCTGAAGGGGATTGAAATAATAAGCAGTGTTGGTATGAGATATTAAGAGGTTTGCCTGCTAATTTATCAATAACTTTAAGGATCTCATTCCAAGTTGGACGTAGTTTCTCGCAGTCCCAAAATATATGGAGAAATGAGCCTTGTTGCATACATCCCCTAAAGCAGAGAGGGGATGATTGTGGGTAGATCTTGTGAATTCGCATTGGGGTGTAGTACCAGCGTGTTATTAATTTAATAGCAGTTTCGCGAACCATGATGGATTTAGTGCATTTACGTAGGTTCTGCCAGCCCTTCACCCAATCAATGTCATCTACCTCAGAATCTAGTTCCGATTCCCATTGAGCTCTATATTTAAGGGTTGTTCCTTCTGAGTTAGCTTCCAAATTGATATAGACTAGTGAGATCAGACCTTTTTGGCGGGGTGAGTTGTGACATATGTCTTCATATAGAGTGGTGGAAGTCGCCACAGGTCCAGTGTAGTGTTTTTGGAAGAAGTGACGTATTTGTAAGAAGTGATAGAATTCAGTGTTTGGAATCTGGTATGTGGATTGTAGCTGAGAAAAAGAGATAAAGTTTGAGTTTATAAAAAATTTATCTAACGTAATTAGTTTTAGGTCAATCCAGAGTTGAAAGGAGGAGGGTCTGTCAAAGGCCAATGGGAATCTAGAATCGCCTAGGAATGAGGCACCTGGAGGGACAGCTGAAATGAGGTTGTATGTTTTTTTATATGTGTCCCAAAGTTGGAGACTGTCTTGTGTGATCAGATTTTTAGTGCCTACTTCTGGTCTGTTTTGGTTGTTTGACCACATAAGGCCAGGGAGATATAGAGGAGCAATGGATTCATTCTCAAATTGTACCCAAGGGACTCTGGAGTTATGAATATTCCATTGCGCTTGTTGGGTATATCTACTGGCTAGGTAGTAAAGCCATATTTGAGGAACCCCTAGACCGCCACTTTTGGAAGAACGGTAAAGGACTTCTTTGGCAAAGCGTGGGGGTTTGTTTTTCCATATAAATCTATTAAGTAACACCTGAATAGTGTGGAGGTATGTTTTAGAAATTTTAAGAGGCAGGGACCTAAAAAGGTAAAGGAGTTTGGGAAGAATAGTCATCTTAAGAGCAGTGATTCTGTCCAGAAATGAAATGTGGAGATGTGACCATAGTTTAAGGATACCTTTTATTTTGGAAACCATAGGTGGGAAATTTACTTCAAAGAGTCTGCGGTAATCCTTAGTCAGGTTGATTCCCAGATATTGAAGGTGAGAATCTGCCCAAATAAAAGGATAGACTGACTGAAGATGTCGCAGTTCTCCAGGAGAGTAGCCAATAGAAAGGGCGCTTGATTTAGCCATGTTGATGGATAGACCTGAGATCTCTGCAAACCTAGAAAGAGTTTGAAATAAGTTTGGCAGAGAGATCAGGGGGTTAGTGAGAAACATTAGAACGTCATCAGCATACATTCCAAATTTGTATGTGGAATGGCCCTTAACATAACCCGAAATATCAGGGTCTTGGAGTATAGCTATGGCTAATGGCTCAAGGGCTAACGCAAAAATTAAAGGTGACAACGGGCAACCTTGTCTCGTACCCTTGCCTAGATCAAAAAACCCAGAATTACAGCCAGGGAGCCTGATTCGGGTTTTCGGGTTATGGTAAAGGGCCAAGAAAGCTTGAAGGAATGCTCCCTGGAAACCCATCCTCTGCAAGAGTGTGGTGATGTATGTCCATGAGACGCTATCAAATGCCTTCTGTATGTCCAGGCTAAGCATGAGGAGTTTACGTGAAAAAAGGTTGGCATCTTGTATAATATTAGTCGCTAGCCGGATATTATCGGTGATAAGTCTATGGGGAATAAAACCCGATTGAAAAGGGGAAATCAAATAGGGGATAACACCTGCTAGTCTGTCTGCCATGATTCTGCTAAATATTTTTAAATCATTGTTAATGACCGAGATAGGTCGGTAGTTTTGTGGTAGGGTGTGGTTTTTGTGGGGTTTCGGTATTAGGGACATATTGGCTAGTAACATCTCTTCAGGGAAACTACCCCCTTGTAGGATACAATTAAATAAATGGGTCAACCTAGTGGTGAGGAGGGATGAAAATTTTTTATAGTATATGGAAGAAAATCCATCGGGGCCTGGGGCTGAGGTTGATTTTAAGGATTTGATTACGTTTAAAACCTCTGCAGAAGTGATGGGGGCGTTCAGTTTATCAAGATGTGTAGGAGTAAGATGTGGTAGAGGAATGTTCTGAAACCAAGCCTCATCATCTGGTGAGGGTTTTAATTGAGAGGGGGCCAGCAGAGAGGAGTAAAATTGTTCAAAGATATGAAGGACCTCTAGGGGATGGGAAGTGAGATGTCCTGAGGGGGTCGCTAATCTATAAATGTGGGGTGGGCGAGATGAGTGATTTAACTTTCTGGCGAAGAGGGTAGAGGTAGAGCTCTCATGAAGGAGGAATTTGGCTTTAGACCATCGCAGAGATTTTTCTACCCTCTTTGACAGGATGCCATCCAACTCTAATCTCTTTTGATCAATCAACTGTCTGGTGGAGTCTAGGTGTAAGAGATTAGTATTTTTATATAGATCATCTAAGTCTTTAGTGAGGGTTAAGATGTTTTGTTTGTCTATTTTGTTCTGGGCTGAGGCTAGACTAATTAATTTGCCCCTAAGGACTGCTTTATGCGCTGACCAGACTACGGCAGGGGGGTTTCTGGGATGGCATTGAAATTAAAATATTCTTCAATGGCTCGTGCGATTTCTGCCTCCACCACTGCGTATGAGAGGAGGGCTTCATTTAGACGCCAAGAGTAAGAGGTAGGTGCAAGCCTAATATAAGTAGTGGTGAAGGCAGTGGCATGATGGTCAGACCAGGAGCAGGGGTGGATGCTGGCATCTGTGGTGTTGGCGAGAATTATTGGGGTAGTGTAAATATAATCCAATCTTGCATAACTTTTATGAGGATAGGAGTAGAATGTGTATTCTCTAGAACCAATATTAAGGGCTCTCCAGGAGTCTACCAGCTGATGTTCTAGTAAGCCACTGGAGAGAGAGCGGGGAAATGATTTGGTTGATGGGGACATGTTGGATCTATCCAAGTTGGGGTTGGCAACCATATTGAAGTCCCCTCCAATAATCATGTGTGGTGAATGGAAATGAGAGAGGCGGTCAAAGAATGAGTGAAAAAAAGAGGCGGGGGAGTCATTTGGAGCATAAATACTGGCAATAGTGAGTTCTCTGTTGTGAATCTGGCCTTTGATTATGACATATCTGCTGTCTTTGTCTTTAAAGACCTGTTTGACTTCCATTGGGAAAGATCTGTGCAAGAGTATGGCGGCTCCTCTACTTTTAGTCTGGTGTAGAGAGCAGAAAGTCTGAGGAAAGCTTCTATGGAGGAATTTGGGGTGTGAGGAGTGTGCAAAATGTGTCTCCTGTAATAGGAGAATTTGAGCTCCCAGTTGTTTATAAAAGGCAAAAGCCTTCTTCCTTCTAGGTGGGGAATTAAACCCCTTAACATTGTGTGATACACATGTAATTACCATGGTAAATGTTTTTTATTCGCTATAATCTGAAGATAGATAGGAGCCAAATGTGTTTTATGACCAGTATCTATCATTTCAAGGGTCAAGCTGAGGGCCGGCACACTCATGCACAGGAGGGCAGTGAAGTATGACATACAAATATGCAAGCCATAAAGGCTTAATGAAGCATGTATCCTGCAAGACAATAATGCAATAAAGAGTCGATGTAAACATAGACTACCGGAAGTCCAAAACCTGTGGGTAAAAAAGAGAACCAAAAAAATAAAAGGAGAGAAGGATAAGAAAAAAAAACATAGGACTGATAGTAACACAAAAAACATCATAACTAGAAACTGGATCAGGTAATTGTAGAAAACCTGATAAGAAAAATACCTACTCCCGAGACTGCGAGGTCTCGAACCCAGCGTGAAAAATGTCATGAACTTTGTGGATCAATTGGGTATAAACCCAAAAACAAATATAAGAAAAAAAACAAAAAGAGAACAGGCCTGCAGTAATGACTCAAACCAAAAAATAAAAAAAGGTCAGAGACTGCAAGCTTCTGCTGGGTGGGGTGTGCATGTTGCAGCTCCAAGGGACCGACGTCCGGGTCACTGTAAACTGGTATGTGGTGCAAGTTGCTGGGGTTTCTTGTAGTTGTCTGCCGCGCTGAGATGATCAAGGAAAGGGATCTTCCAACCTGTCTCCGATGTCGTATCTGATCCTCCGTCTGTCTCTCCTAGTTGGGGGGATCTGCCAGATGGGTGAAGGTCTAGGCGTAGAAGGGGGCCGACGGATGACTTCTGGTTCCAAAAGGCCCAATTTGACCAGGATCTCTTGGCCTTCCAGGAGTGATGTGGCAGAGTAAGTGGTGCCATTGTGGGGAATTACTAGCTTGAAAGGGAAGCCCCACCTGTAGCGAATGCGTGCAGCTTGAAGAGCAGATGTGATTTCTTTGAGGCCTCGTCTCCTGTCCAAGGTGGCGGGAGAAATATCGGGGTAGATTTGGATGGTACGATCGTCCAGAGTGATGCGTTGTTGGTTGCGAGCAGCTCTGAGGATCTCCTCTTTAATTAAAAAGTCCTTCATACAAAGAACTATATCCCTGGGGGGCTTGTCATCTGGAGGTTTGGGTCTGAGGGCTCTGTGGATACGATCACAGGTAAACGCTCCGGCATCAGTGTCAGGGAGCAGAGATTTGAATAGGCGAATTATTGTGGGGATGAGATCCGTAACAGATTCCGGTATACCTCTTATCCACAGATTGTTACGTCTATTGCGGTTATCGAGGTCCTCGATTTGGGATTGCATTTGGGAGAAGGCCGTGGCTAGGGAGTCATGTTCTCTGGATAGGTCACTGTATGCAAGTGCCAGCTCATCGTGTTTAGTTTCCAGTCTTTCTGTCCTGGAGCCCAAGGCTGCGATCTCCTGGGAGAGTGTGTGAGAAGTTTTGTGCAGCTCAGTCTGGAACTTTGTGGCTAGCCTGGTGTACATGGCCTCCAGACTGCTTTCTAGATCTAACTTGGTAAGAGAGGCTGTGTACTCACGGCTAGGGTCCAGGGGAGGCGTCTGAACTGTGGGATATCCTGGTGATGAGGCCGGAGATGGAGGTTTGCTTCTCCCAGCAGCGCCATTTTGAGACATGCCGCCAAGATCACGGGCGCGGAGGAGATAGTGGGTTAGGGTGTGTTGCGCCGATCCTCTGGGTTTTCTCTTTCTCCCAGGCATGCACCAAGCATAAGGGGCTCGAGGGGTGATAAGATCGCTGAAAATAAAGCTGGTATTGGCCCTGCTGAAGCCGTTATCTTCCCGGACTGAACGGAGCTAAAGTCTCAGACGTCCATCACGCTCAGAGTCGCGCATGCGCCCCCTGAACAGTACCTTTCTAACTGAATTATTTAGCCTAGGGGCAAGACTAACCATATACAACCACCCTGGAATAAATAATTTCAACAAAAACTATATTCTGCACTCCAATTAATGACATAGCACTTCTCTCCTGTAAGCGGAAGATCCGTGTACCCCCATTAGCCCTCCTCATTCTCCCAACCAACTTATTCCCCTGAGAGAGATATTTACTCTCTTTCACGGGTAAATTGTGATTACTTGCAAAAAATAATTTATACAATGTATCATCTAATCTCATATGTTTTTTGTTTACTCTTTCCTCCAGAATTCACTGGTTTCTTTTCTATCTATTCATCTCTTCAGTCCACACAGGTTAATCTGCGCAGTCAGCTCTGCATAACAAAAAGTAAGTCAAAACTATTTGATCTGTTGCCATGGCACCACTGAATATACTTTCCCTGAATGTTCAGGGAATAAATGTCCCTCAAAAAAGAACCAAAGCCTTCCGTACTTTTCATAACAAGAAGGCTCACATAGTATGCCTCCAAGAAACACACTTCACCAAAGATTCTACTCCAAAATATATTTCTCCTTTTTATCAACAAATTTACACGGCTTCTGCCTGTACCAAGCAAAGGGGAACTCTAATTGCATTTCACCGATCCACACCATTCATCTTATCATCAGAAATTAAAGACCCAGAAGGTAGATACCTGATACTCATGGGTTATATAATGGATACAGCAATCACGGTGATTTCCTACTACGCTCCTAACAAACAGCCTACACCATTCCTCTCACATATATTACAAGTGATTAATACACACAAAATAGGAACAGTGATAATGTGTGGGGATTCGAACCAGGTCCTCCTCCCATTTCTAGATAAATCACCTTTTACACCATCCAAAATAACCTCTAGATTACCTTTTTCTCAACTTCTTTCCAAATGCAATCTGGTAGATTCGTGGAGAGAAAGTAACCCAATGAAAAAGAAATTCACTTATTTCTCGCACCCTCATCAAACCTTCACCAGAATAGATCATATTTTTCTAACAATAGGAATGATACCAGAAATTATTGCATCAGATATAATTCCGATTCCGTGGTCTGACCATAATGCAGTATACACTACTATAGCCTCAGCCATACCAAAAGCGCATGACCCAACGTGGTACTTACCGGACATAATGCTCAAACACCCACTACATCAGATGGCCATTGTTCAAGCTTTAAAGGAATACATAACAATTAATAATACAACAGACATCTCCCCAATAACACTGTGGGAAGCTCATAAGCCTGTCCTGCATGGTACAATACAAAGACAAATGGCACTATTTAAACGGGAACGCAAAAATCTAGCAAAAAAACTAGAACTCAATTTTAATGCAGCCTACATATCATTTCAAGATAATCCATCTCAGAGTACAAAATCTCATCTGGAAAAATCTAGATTGGAATACGATCTATTTCTCACTGAGTCAGTTGATAAATCCCTCAAACGCTCCAAACACAATTTCTACATGAATACAAACAAACCAGGTACATATTTGGCTTGGGCATTAAATTCAACTAACAAATCTTTCAAACCAATACGTTTGAAATTATCAAAAAATGTTTACACTTGTAATCCAGTTAAAATAGTCCATAAATTTCACTCACATCTCGCAACTTTATACAAGACAAACAATGAATTTAATCCTACAGAGGCTGAATCCTTCTTCTCAAAAATAACCTTACCTGAGTTATCTCAGAATCAAAAAAGCAGTTTGGATGAGCCTATAACTATAGATGAAGTTGCTAACGCCATAAAAGACCTAAAACTTAACAAAAGACCAGGCCCAGACGGCTACTCGGCTTTATACTATAAAACATTCTCAGAAATACTCTCTCCCATTCTCACTAAAACTTTTAACAAACTTCTAGATGGACATTCTTTTCGGCAAGAAACACTAATGGCAATTGTTTGTATGATCCCAAAACCCCTTTCTGATGATACTTCCTGTGTGAATTATCGGCCTATCTCTCTGTTAAACCTCGATATTAAATTATTAGCAAAAATAATAGCAAAACGCCTCAATAGCATTATAGGAAAATTAATACATAGAGATCAAGTAGGCTTCATGCCAAACAGACAGGCAGGCGATAATATACGCAGGGCAGTGTTATTGGCACATATTGCTAAAAAACGGAAAATCCCTTTATGTTTTCTATCTCTCGATATTAAGAGGGCATTTGACACAGTATCCTGGCAATATATGCAATATTCATTACAAAAATGGGGTTTTGGACCCCACTTTTTAACATGGATCAAAGCATTATATAATAAACCCAAAGCCTATATAAAATATGCTGGATACAAATCTGATGCCTTTAATATCGAAAGAGGTACCCGACAGGGTTGCCCATTATCTCCCTTATTATTTGCCCTTATACTCGAACCCATGGCCCAATACATCAGAACAAACCAAACTATAACTGGCATTGAAGTAGGAGGTATTACACACAAATTATGTATATTTGCAGACGACATATTACTTTTTCTATCATCACCACAGGTCTCTGGTCCTAACTTAATACCAGCTCTTGATGGATTTGCAGCCCTATCCGGCCTTATGATTAATCCTAAGAAATGCCTAGTGCTTAATATTTCACTCACAAACATGGAATTGATCCCGGCTAGGGCTGCACTCCCATTCACATGGGCAGAAAAATCAATCCCATATCTTGGAATTCATTTAACAGCATCTCATTCTGACTTATTCTCAACCAATTATCCTCCTGTATTAAGACAGATCACAAATCTAATAAAACAATGGTCGCAACTTACTTTATCCTGGATAGGGAAGATTAATGCAATCAAAATGACTATTCTACCCAAATTGCTTTATCTATTCAGAGTCCTCCCTATTCCAATTCCTTCCTATTTTTTGAGAATAGTACAAAAAAGAGCAACTTCGTTTATATGGGGCTCTTCTAAACCACGTATACCTATACACACACTACATCTTCCCAAAAATAAAGGAGGCCTGGGATACCCTAATTTTACTAACTACTACAGAGCAGAACATTTGGCCAGTCTGTCCAAATACCATGCAAAACAGGAAATCCCATTATGGGTATTTATAGAGGCTTCAGAAAATGACCCTCAATTAATATCAAATTTATTATGGCTTGATCCTAAAGACCGCTTTAAAATTCATAATCCCATAACTAAACACTTCTTATCTCTCTGGGATAAACTAAAAACCAAATATCAGTTACAATCTCCACACAATCCTCTCCTTTCTTTTATCAGAAATCCGGCCTTTTATCCGGCATGGATCTACCCAAATTCTTTTAAAGCTTGGACAACATCAGGCATTCAGACACTACATGACTTCATAGCATCTAAATCATTCCTTTCATTCCCATCGCTTAGAGAAAAATATGATCTACCAAACTCTGAGATATTTAGATATCTCCAAATCAAAAATTTCTATACACCATTTCTAAAGGGGGATACACCATTATCCCAATTATCCATTTTTGAATCAATCTGTACAAAAGATCCATTTGCTAAAGGTACAATTTCATCACTTTATAATCAATTATATGGAGTAGCAAATCTTAATAGACCCTCTTACGTTCAGAGGTGGGAGGAGGACCTGGGACGTACTTTAGAAGACACGGACTGGTCTAACATATGGCTCACATCTAAGTCATCTTCACCCAACATCTTAGCACTGGAGACAAATTATAAAGTCGTAACTCGCTGATACCTTGTACCAGCTAGAGTGGCAAAATATTCACCTAATACCTCAGCTCTTTGTTTTCGAGGATGCCCAGAAATAGGCACATATTTACACATATGGTGGACGTGCCCAGTAATCCAAACCTTCTGGAAGGAAGTCTTTGTGATTGCATCTAAAATATTTAAAAAAATAATACAACCAGATCCATATTTAACTTTACTTAATCTAAAACCGGAATGGTTAACACTCTCTCAATTCAAACTTATGATCCAACTAATAACGGCTGCAAAACAAACAGTGGCCAAGGCATGGAAA
Source organism: Lithobates septentrionalis (assembly GCA_037952835.1). Classification (NCBI taxonomy): domain Eukaryota; kingdom Metazoa; phylum Chordata; class Amphibia; order Anura; family Ranidae; genus Lithobates; species Lithobates septentrionalis. The sequence continues at coordinate 1,120,327 of JBBDGP010000083.1, read as the reverse complement.
TCTCCTACATTGGTACTAGCAGAAACAATTCACAGAATGAATAATACAATGTCCCATGCTAAGATGGTAGCCATCGATCAAAATCAAATTCCAAAATTTGAAAAACTTTGGCATCCTTGGATAAAACAACAGTTCCTGTCAAACTTCAATGACTCTGTCCTGTTGCCATGGTAACAGATTAAATGACTTACAGAGACACCCATTCTAAGGCTTCAAAGAGAACTAAAAAGAATAATAAACTGACGAGCGGGACAACCTTGTGGACCATACCTCTGCCTTTCTACCCTTTTTCTTCTTTCTCTTTCCTTTTCTCCACCTTACGATTAAAACTCATTATCAGAATTTATTTGACCTATATACACTCTACTTGTAAACAATATGTATAGTAGGTATAAATCATTTAAATACCTATAAAAGTAACTAAGGAAATGATATATATCTTTAATTTAGGTTTACGTGAACCCAATGTTTAATATTTGAAATTTCATGATATTTACCTATATAAACCCTACTGTAAAACAATGAGCTTACTTTATAGATCCTTGTAAACTTACTTTATGTATCTTTATAATATTGTATACTCAATAAACTTCTTTTGACAAGGAAAAAGGCAGCGCTACTCCAACCCTCCAAATCCTCACCAAATATCACATAACTGTGCAATAACAATCTTAATGTTAAAGTGCTAGTGCAATAAATTAAACAAATATTGCATCAAAATAATTGTGTAAACATGCAATGTATATCATATACTGTATATGAAGTGCTAAAAATATATTGTGCCAAATAATTCTGTAAGTGCTATCATGCAATGCACATAACAAATTGCAAATAAAAATTGTTTAAGAAAAATGTTGAAAAAAAGTTGAAAAAAGTCTGTGTTATTCCCAATTGTAAAGTCCCTATGCCATCCACATAATGTGCTGTGTATAACCGTGAAAGATCTTCATATAAATAATGCCACTGTGCTTCACCCAATGTGAGCTACCACCGCCCACACTAAATTAAATCACCAGAGTGGCTGGTAAAATTATAAACCCGCTAATGGGCCAAGATAGATCTGCTGTATAACAATAAATTCCACTCCAGTCCAGGTTGTATAGTAATACCTCTCACATACCCCGTCAGTCATAAAAGGAGGATAAAGACAAGAAAGCTCCCATAGTGTAAGATTGTTAAAACCATGCATTTTATTAAAACATAAATATTTCCACTCACATGTCCCTAGTGTCCGCCCGACACTAGAGTAAAAACATTCTTTGCTATTGCCTGTCGTCTCCGGCCTGTACCACCAAACCGCTAGTACGATCTAGGCAAGCAAATTACATCAGCATCCTTGCTCCGCCCTACGCGACGTCATGCGACGTCCTCATGGTCTGCCCTGGGTGTAGAATCACAATCAGGTGCAAGATCTGGGACAGTCATGAGTTGGCAATATGCTGGCTGTGAAGTACCTAGTCAGGAGGCAGAGTTGTGATCGGAAGTCCAAGCCAGGGTTGATAGGCATAGGTGAGCAGCAGGCAACAGGCAAGGGTGATTTAAAGAGACGTGTCAGGTGTAGCTGGGGCAGGAACAAGGTTAGCAGATTTTCAGGAACTTGGAATGCAGGAACTAGAGACAATCCAGCAATGAGGCTAGGCAGTACTCGGGTTTAAATAGGCCACTGGGCGCCAGGATCTGTGGGCGCACCCATGTGCGCATTCTTGTCATTGTATGTTTTGTTCAGCTTTTATGCTCATAGCCCTGCACATGCGTGCGCATGAAAATGAGCGCCTGCACGGAAACTAGCGCTTGCTGCACAAGATTCCTGAGCACCCGCTGCAAGGAAATGGCACTTGCTGCACAAGATTCCTGACAAACTGGTTAAATACCAAGCTTTTCTATCAGTATACAACAATAATAGATTTGTAAAGGTATGGTTTCCTTATTCTCTTTTATCAAAGTAATTATTAATCGCTTTAAATCTGCAGATTTCATTATGATAATACCTTGTGATCGTGCAATACAGATCCTTGTTTCAGGCACTTTCTGTTACAGTGCTCTATCCCCATCTCTCAGTTGTATATCCTGCCACACAGTCTTCTGGGAGAGACTATAAGCGTGTAACACGTAGGCACTCAGGGGAGTTTCCAGAAGCTGAATGCAACACAACAGTTCATGGCAAGATGTCTTTTCTCAGTAAAGAGAAAACATAGAAACAGTAAAAAAATAAATGTATTTCTTACAGCCTTTTTTTCCATGATTAGAGAATCCAACAGATTAACTGAAGGGACGAGAAATAACGCAACATTACATACAGGTTTTGGATACTAGTGTAAATTTTTGTTTATTAAAAATATTGCAAGCATGCAGCTTGTTATTAAAACATATTTCCATATATACAAAATTAAATTAAAAAGAATATATACTTAAATAAACAAAAACAAACAGGCTTACATTAGAAGATAACAAAAAAAAAAAAACCAAATGGCTTTTTGCCAAAAAGCATAGATAGAAACACGTTATATACAAAGAAACATAATTATATTACTAGCAAACTACAAAATTATGCTAAACAAAGCCCTAACCACAACCTAAACACAACCTCAGGCTAAGAAATGATTACACATTTAACCCATGCATGCAGCCTTTTTCCAAAAATCTGATCTCATCAAAATCTAGGGGACGTGAAAGGACAGAAAGAAAGCCGCACACCCATAGACTGACAGACAGCAGCTATGAGGACCTGATATTCCTCCACACCTTTGTCCAGGCTCCCTGCTGCCACCTGTCCTTCTCTTCCCAACCTCACCCAGACTGTTGTGCACCACCACCTCGACAGGAAGGACTTTTTTCCAAGTGGAAACCTGACACCGTGCATTCCACGTGAAGTAACGGACTACTAAGCTAACTAAAAAAAAGTGTCTCAAAATCAAAATCCTGATTTGTCTCAAAAGATCCGTAGGACCACTCCGCATAACTCAAGTGAGAAAGGAAAGGGATACCCAGAGCCCCACCCACCCGCTTATAGACTTCTATATTGAACAGGGACTGAAGCAAGAAATGGTCCATAGTTTCCGCCACACTGCCACACTCCACTCTTGGACAACCACGGTTTTCCGCAGAGCGATGCTTCAAGTTGCCCTTCACATAGAGTCTGCCATGGAATGAGAGCCAGGCGAAATCCTGAAACCCTAAAGGGATTCTCTCCAGATTAATTCAACGCAGACCCTCCCTTAAAACAGGGCCTTTGCAATCCCTCAAGGCCATTGGCTCGCTAAAGGCAGATTCAACAACCCTCCTCTCCAGGACCTTCCTAGGAAGAGACTTAATTTCCTTCGTTGTCACTGTGCCTGAAGCATTTTCAGGCACAGGACAACAAAAGTCAGGAGCTTACCATGTCGGACCCTCAGGCTTTTCACTGGCCCACCATTCTCCTAGCTTCTCAAAAATGGCCTAAACCAGGACTGAAAAATACCCACCCACCCAGGCGGTTCCTCTAGCAGCATATTACCAAAATGATTTTTTAAAAACCTCAGAGAAAAGAATACCACCGGATTGACCATACCTAGGACACACATCTTAATGAGGTTTAGTTTGTTCCCCCATAACAGCTGGAAGAAACAGCTGTAGATTTTCACATAGAGAGACACTGGCAAAACACAGACAAAGCTGACATACAGAAATACCAGGATCAGTTTTAATCAGGTCATTCCTTTCCCTGTAAGAGAGTTTCCAATCCTTCCAGCTGGCAACCTTGGTTACCTTGGCATTGGCATCTTTTAGCCTGCTTTCCAATTTGCAAGGCCATAATCACCGGGACCAAATGTAATGCCTAAAACTTTAATTTCCTGTTGGGCCTCTGGCAAGCTCAGAGTCATCGCCTTCCTCTCTCATCCAGAAATCCTCACTATTATCCTGATTGATCTCTGAGCCAGATGCCTCAGCATACTGCTTCATCACCGAGACCACCTCCTCTGTCCCAGAGATGAAAACAGACACGTCATCAGCATAGGCCACGGCCCTCAGAGGGGGCTCACCAGGAATGCCCAAAGGCACTCCGCACAACAGTCCGCTCTCTAACCTCCTGAGGAAGGGATCGATTGCAAACGCATATAGCAGAGGACTCAAAGGACACCTCTGATGCACACATCCAATCCAACCATTCACAAACATGAAGCTTTCAACCCCTTTGTTCAAGGTCTTCAGCCAATCGATAAAGCTCCCCTCCAGGCCATACTTGCCATGAAGCAGCCATAGGTACTCATGATTGACCTGATCAAAAGCTTTAGCCTGATCCAATGCCAGCAGGTACTTACTCCAGCCTGCAGCTCCGCACCGTTCCATAGCCTCCCGGACAGCTAACACTGGTAAAAAGTGCTTCTACCCTGAACCGAACAGCACTGGTGGCGAGAAAGTAGATTGCCTGCTACAGTTGATAAATGTCAGAAAATAATTTTTGCCAGTATTTTTCTATCAATATTGAGAAGGCTAATGGGCCATCAATTCTCAATTCTCAAAGAATGTTTACCCTTTGACAGAAGTATCACTGCCAATTGTCGCATGGAGGGAGAGAGTGAATCCTCTCTCAGACAGCCATTAAAAACCTCCACCACCTAAAACTCAGCTGTCAATCCATCTGGCCTGGGCGACTTTTTAATGGCAAGCTAATCAATAGCCTTAACCACCTCATCTGCAGTGATGTCCTCAGTCAAACTCACAAGAGAACTGCCTTTTCCCAGTCCTGGAAAAGAATCCCAAAAACTTGACATGCCTGCCGGATCAAGGTCCCCCCTACCCAAGAGGTCAACATATTATGACCTGGCAGTTTCCAGGATCCCCGACTTGAACTTTGTCAAGGAACCCATACTGTCAAACAGGCCTACAACTGACTTACCCACTCTACCTTGTTTGCAATTCGGGTAAAGGTCGGGCAAGTGCTATTTCCCATAATCCCTTTCCAGAACCAAAGAGGCATGCCTGTCATATTCACACTCCCTGATCAAGAGTTTAAGCTCAGAGGTTATCTCCGGATCTCCATTATTCGAGACAAGCCTATCAAGCTTCCTCCGCAGACGCTAGTAGGTGACATACTTATCAAGCTGTTTATTTCTTCCTATGGCCTTGAAGAACCCAACAATCCTTTATTTTGTAAGCTCCCACCACTCTGGCTTAATGCTGCAAAAATCCATTAACGATACCTGTGCCTGAAAAAATCCCCAAAGGATTGACCTTCTTATTGTCCAGGAGTGCCGAATTTAGCTTCCAGGTACCCCTCCCCCTAGGTGGTGTATCAGGGCTATTCAGAGTCACAGACAGAATACAGTGATCAGAAAACTCCACCGCCTGACACACTGGTGCAGAGAAGGCGGAGTTCCCCTTTAAAAAAACCCCTATCTATTCTACTCTGACTACTACCTCACTGAAGAGTTAATCCCGTGTCGTCTTGGCAGCAGTTAATGTGCACATCAACCAGACCTGCCTTTCTAGCTACTTTGTTGAAAAACAAAAAGCCATTACAGTTCAGCCTGGCTCCGGTATCTTTCCTGTCCTTAGACCTAGTGACGGTGTTGAAATCACCACTGAAGACAACTTGTTGAGCTGTAAAAAGAAAAGGCTTCATGAAGAGGCATTTTCTGTCCCACTTCAATTTTCCCTGTGATTCCTTCTCCATAGAAATCACTGACTTATCACCAGATGAACTTCTACCCTCCGCCTCAGAAAACCTCTTTAAAAGCATTTGACACCTTCACCCTCCCAGGTTCAGGAGCACTGAAATGCTTCCTCCTTCTCCGCCTCTTACCCTTTTTCCTTTTATCCTCCAACCATTTCATATGTTTATTCGACAATTCTGATGGCAGAACCCCCCAGGACATCCTCAGCCAAACCCCCCCCCCCATAAACCCCTATCCCCACATCATTTACCCCACCTTCCACATCTTTCACCCCAAATTCCTCATCTTTCACCTTGCATTCTGCACTAGCCACTCTCACTCCCTTCCCACCCCCCCACCATCATCCAATCCATCACTCACTCCACCCCTCTGTGTCTGTTGACCTCCAGCCACACTTCTGCCGCGTCGAGGAAGAGGGCTTGGTACAACCATACACGCTGGTCCAGCACCCTCCCCTGCCTTCACTACTCTAGGAGAAACAATAAGTGCAGACACAGACTTGACAACCAAACTTTCTGACACTGACTGGGGAACCACAGACTGGGGGGACACAGACACCACAGCCGGCCTCACAGACACAGATTCTGATGGGACATAGACACTAGGATCCCCTGACACAACCTCAGCCAACTCAGACTCTTCCCTATCCAGACGGAAGAATTCCTCTACTAACTCAGGCTTATTGTGCAAAGCCTCAGGGCACTGGCTATAAGGATGACCAACCTTATCACACAAGTTACATGTAGCCACCCTGGCGATATGATTATGTCAGATTTTTGCGTCTAAAAGCGGTACATTGTTTTGCATAGAAACTTGGTGTTTTATATTGTAGGCCCGTAATTCTTAGTAATAACACACTTAAATCTGTCCAAACAAGAGTCTAGTAGACATCCCGGGTATGATAAACTTTGAAACACTAAAATATAATATATTAAATAACTATAAATAATTATAAAAAATAATAATATAATAATAATAAAATGAATTTCCCCACGATTCACTATCGCTCAATTCTGCAAGTGTTCTAATTTACTATCGCTGTTTTCTAGCTGGTCTCAAACCACTTTTGACGTAAAGGGACACTTTTTGGTTGCCATGGACAATCTCAAGTTTCCAGGCAGAAAGAACAGTATATATAATATAAAAAAGGTGTAGAAATTGCGCCAGCTCCTAAGGTAAACAAAATGAAGCAGCCAACACAGCAATATGACCGTTGCAAATGTGAAAATAATAAGAAAGTGTGGCGCTAATGAATGGTGAGACACGTATTACTAATCAAAAAGAAGTGATCTCTATGAGGAGTGTTGAAACTAGAAGTGTATAATTATTAAGTGAATAATAATTATTTAAAAAAACATCCCAATAAGATAAAGAATGTGTAATGATATATAATACTAGTGAGTGCTTAGATGTGTGAGGGAGTGGGAACTCAATATCAACCTGTAGGTTAATTAAGAAACAATTGTGCATAAAATACCATATTCAAAAAAACAATACAGCAAAATGATAATACAAAGTGTCTCAATATACTGAGTGTATAGCTCAGCAAAGGTAATGTTCGTTTGGGCAAAAGCCAAGAGGAAGGACGTCCAAATCCCTAAGATGGGTAAACATATATGGGTACTAGAAGTCTATTATTGGATAGATGGGGTACTCCTAGTTAACCCCACAGCTATCTGGGCGTAGGCCATCTTCATATGAGGTGATTAAGGGCTGTTTTTAGAGGCGTCCTTAGATACAGGTAGATTTCTCACTCATGTGGGTGGTCACAACATAGAGAAGGAAAAGCAAAAGAATGCCCTTACCAGATAAGGCGGACTCACAGGCCGTTGGCGGTGAGTTAAACGAGCTTGTACCGTCAAGCGGTATGGGGTGACGATCTGTAGGAAGACTTGTGTAAAATCTTGTCAGAGGTCCTCAGATGATGTACCAATTTGGAATAAGGAGCCTCCAGGATTCGGCTTCGATCGCCGAGTGATCGTTTCCTCAGTAGCCCATCATATGAACGAATAAACAAGGAAAAGGAAAAAACTTCCACATAGTGTAAATCCTTCTTTGTAAAAAGCGTTGTAGCACTTTATTAAGGAGTACACTCCAAAAAGTTACAAGCGAGGGCAGTAAAAACTTGGCTCAAGGTAAAAAATAGTATAAAAAGGCATAAAAAGTAGTGTAAAAACAGCGCAGTGGGTAGTGGTGGGGTGTAATCATAGAGACCCGACGCGTTTCGCCTTCAAAGGCTTCTGCTGGGGTATGAATAAGCTCCCCACACAACTGCGCTTTATATATTCTATTTTAAATGGAGTGTAACAGCTGATTCGCGCTGTTACACAGAGTGACTTCCGGGTTCGGCAGCGTCACAGGTGACAGGCAGTCACATGATGTTTTTGTGGCCAATCGTGTCTCCACGGAGCTGGTTGAAAAACCAAGCCTCACTTCCGTTCTCCAGTCAGCAGGGCGCCACTCCTATTCGTCAAGGTAATCACGTGCCGGTCACGTGATGTGTATTCTAGGGAGTGACGACGGGCCGCTCTCGGCCTGCGTATCATAGGAGATAGGAAGTGAGAGCTAATCCAGGCTGAGGCATGGAACGCAAGCATAGCGGCGGTCCCTGCTATTAATGTCTTATTTAGATCCAATCTCGTGTGATATAGCCCATATCCCGGAAATCCTCACATACTGTCTCCATACACAATTGAATGAGATACATATTATGCAAATAGTCACTCAGGGTTCTAGGCATACAGGCAAAGAATATGGATAGACGACTGTGTGGCATTTCAATGTACTAATGACAGTAAAGGGGCATATCGAGCCAGAATAGTTCAAAAATTGCAGAATACATGAAAAATATAAATCATAAAGCAGAGACCTATGCAAAGTTGTATTTATAAAGCGGGTCATGAAGCACAACCTGTAAGTGATTATATTTAAACAGCTCATGTGCATAGAGGCCATTCTTGAAAAAAACAACAAAAATTTAGAAATTTAATGTAGCCTATAGAAATGGACCAAAATACAACATAATTGGCGAGAAGGTCCGAACCAAAAGGATAAAAAAAATATAAAAAATATAAGGAAAAATGAATACAAAAAAGTGTTGATATTGTATGAATAAGAAATGTGTTCAGTATCAAATTCATTATGTAACTCAGTGACATATAAGGTATTGTTATATGAAGTGAAAAGTAGAAAATTGAAGAATTTGAGTTCAAAATATTTTAGAAATATTTTCTAAAGGGATATTATTTTGCAGAAATAATTTCTAAAGGTATATGTTCTACAGTATAGACTCATTAGGGGCTTAGTGGAGAGTGCTCATAGTCCTCACACAGATGAGGTTGAGCAAATTACAAGAAATGGTAACCACTAATAAAGATAGATTGACGGAAATAAGAGGTAAGAAAGGTTCGTGGGTCTAGATGGTCCAGGGACGTCTAAGGACCACCATCGGGGGGATATCAACGCCTAGGATTGATTGATAAAAGCGTTGATATCCCACTCGACATTAAGTCCGTGTGGCACATAGCACTTCAAGAGATGTATCCAAAAAGTTTCAAGTTTGGAGACACCCCTTATGTTTGGTTCCCCCCTCCAATGTGGAACAAATTTGTCAATGATTTGGAACTTCGTTCCAGATGGATTTTGATTATGGTGGTGTAGGTAGTGTTTGGGAACACTATGATTTGTGCGTCCTTTTAATATAGCTGTGATATGTTCATTCACTCGTATAGAGAAGTTGCGTATAGTTCGTCCTATATACTGTTTACCGCAGGGACAGGTGATAAGGTATACTATGAACTTCGTAGTGCATGTAGCAAATTGCTTCATCTTATATTCTTTCCCAGTTGAAGATGACACAAAGGTTTCAATTTTACGGGATTTGCAAGCATTGAATTTGCATACCGTGCATTTCCTGCAGGGGTAGAAGCCTTTGAGGTCATGGAAGAAAGATGGCGCCTTTGGAGGGTCTACTACCCCCGGTGCAATCCTGCCCCCTATCGATGGTGCACCTTTATAGATCACTCCAGCCTGTTTAGGGAGTAATGGACCCAATATTCGGTCGTTTTTTAATATTTTCCAGTGCCTTGAGATAATATTCTTTATCTGTTTATGCTGGATGGAGTAGTTGGTAAGGAAGGCCCATCTACGTCTATCATCCACAGGTCTCTTAGGCTGCTCCACTAAAAGCAATGAACGGTCAATGTGGGCTACTTTCTGGATTTCCTGGTCAATTTGTCCTCCATCGTATCCCTTTTCTTTGAATCTGGATTTGATGGTCTCTGCTTGTCTGTAATAATCCGGCAAAAGGGAACAATTGCGTCTGATTCTCATCAGTTGGCTCAGAGGAACTGATTTCAGCCATGCTGTATGGTGGCAGCTGTCAATCGGGATGTATCCGTTACGGTCAGTGACCTTAAAGAAGGTTCTCGTCTCCAATTGACCGTTGACAGCTGTGATTTCTAAATCTAATGCCGCGTACACACGAGCGGACTTTACGGCGGACTTTGCCCAGCGGACTTTTCGACGTACTTTCCGACGGACTTTCTGAATGAACGGACTTGCCTACACACAATCCACCAAAGTCCGTCGAATTTGTACGTGATGACGTACGACCGGACTAAAACAAGGAAGTTCATAGCCAGTAGCCAATAGCTGCCCTAGCGTGGCATTTTGTCCGTCGAACTAGCATGCAGACGGCGGACTTTTCGACCGGACTCGATTTCAACGGATAAATTTTAAACAAGTTTCAAATCTAAGTCCGTCCAACTTTTGAGAAAACAAAGTCCGCTGGAGCCCACACACATCGAATTGTCCGACGAAATCCAGTCCGCCGGGCAAAGTCCGCCGTAAAGTCCGCTCGTGTGTACGCGGCATAAGAAATGTATTGTAGAGAAACTGGCTTCATAAGATAAGTGGATGCCCAATTCGTTCTCATTTAGGGTCGACATGAAATGGTTCAGTGATCCCATGGTTAAATAATATCCCTTTAGAAAATATTTCTAAAATATTTTGAACTCAAATTCTTCAATTTTCTACTTTTCACTTTATATAACAATACCTTATATATCACTGAGTTACATAATGAATTTGATACTGAACACATTTCTTATTCATACAATATCAACACTTTTTTGTATTCATTTTTCCTTATATTTTTTATATTTTTTTTATCCTTTTGGTTCGGACCTTCTCGCCAATTATGTTGTATTTTGGTCCATTTCTATAGGCTACATTAAATTTCTAAATTTTTGTTGTTTTTTTCAAGAATGGCCTCTATGCACATGAGCTGTTTAAATATAATCACTTACAGGTTGTGCTTCATGACCCGCTTTATAAATACAACTTTGCATAGGTCTCTGCTTTATGATTTATATTTTTCATGTATTCTGCAATTTTTGAACTATTCTGGCTCGATATGCCCTTTTACTGTCATTAGTACATTGAAATGCCACACAGTCGTCTATCCATATTCTTTGCCTGTATGCCTAGAACCCTGAGTGACTATTTGCATAATATGTATCTCATTCAATTGTGTATGGAGACAGTATGTGAGGATTTCCGGGATATGGGCTATATCACACGAGATTGGATCTAAATAAGACATTAATAGCAGGGACCGCCGCTATGCTTGCGTTCCATGCCTCAGCCTGGATTAGCTCTCACTTCCTATCTCCTATGATACGCAGGCCGAGAGCGGCCCGTCGTCACTCCCTAGAATACACATCACGTGACCGGCACGTGATTACCTTGACGAATAGGAGTGGCGCCCTGCTGACTGGAGAACGGAAGTGAGGCTTGGTTTTTCAACCAGCTCCGTGGAGACACGATTGGCCACAAAAACATCATGTGACTGCCTGTCACCTGTGACGCTGCCGAACCCGGAAGTCACTCTGTGTAACAGCGCGAATCAGCTGTTACACCCCATTTAAAATAGAATATATAAAGCGCAGTTGTGTGGGGAGCTTATTCATACCCCAGCAGAAGCCTTTGAAGGCGAAACGCGTCGGGTCTCTATGATTACACCCCACCACTACCCACTGCGCTGTTTTTACACTACTTTTTATGCCTTTTTATACTATTTTTTACCTTGAGCCAAGTTTTTACTGCCCTCGCTTGTAACTTTTTGGAGTGTACTCCTTAATAAAGTGCTACAACGCTTTTTACAAAGAAGGATTTACACTATGTGGAAGTTTTTTCCTTTTCCTTGTTTATTCGTTCATATGATGGGCTACTGAGGAAACGATCACTCGGCGATCGAAGCCGAATCCTGGAGGCTCCCGATTCCAAATTGGTACATCATCTGAGGACCTCCAACAAGATTTTACACAAGTCTTCCTACAGATCGTCACCCCATACCGCGTGACGGTACAAGCTCGTTTGACTCACCGCCAACGGCCTGTGAGTCCACCTTATCTGGTAAGGGCATTCTTTTGCTTTTCCTTCTCTATGTTGTGACCACCCACATGAGTGAGAAATCTACCTGTATCTAAGGACGCCTCTAAAAAAAACAGCCCTTAATCACCTCATATGAAGATGGCCTATGCCCAGATAGCTGTGGGGTTAACTAGGAGCACCCCATCTATCCAATAATAGACTTCTAGTACCCATATATGTTTACCCATCTTAGGGATTTGGACGTCCTTCCTCTTGGCTTTTGCCCAAACGAACATTACCTTTGCTGAGCTATACACTCAGTATATTGAGACACTTTGTATTATCATTTTGCTGTATTGTTTTTTTGAATATGGTATTTTATGCACAATTGTTTCTTAATTAACCTACAGGTTGATATTGAGTTCCCACTCCCTCACACATCTAAGCACTCACTAGTATTACATATCATTACACATTCTTTATCTTATTGGGATGTTTTTTAAAATAATTATTATTCACTTAATAATTATACACTTCTAGTTTCAACACTCCTCATAGAGATCACTTCTTTTTGATTAGTAATACGTGTCTCACCATTCATTAGCGCCACACTTTCTTATTATTTTCACATTTGCAACGGTCAGATTGCTGTGTTGGCTGCTTCATTTTGTTTACCTTAGGAGCTGGCGCAATTTCTACACCTTTTTGTACACGTTTCTTCTTGACAGTATTATTGCAGCCTCTCCATACACCTCGATAATCCACTCAATATGGATGTGTTCGATTATCGGACCAGTCGCACTTTTAACACAGAAGGAGTTTTCACAGCTCTTAACACAGACTCAGAGATAGGCGGCCTTTTCCTTAGGCTAAAAAACCTGATGGTCTCCGAGTTACACTTGGAATGGGACATTGCCTTCTTGGAACAATACACCAAGGAACGCATGGCCCCAAGAGGCCTAAGGTGGACAATCCATCCACAACAAGGGGACCTAGACATCGAGTCATGGTATCACTACTTTAATGAAGCAGGGATATCCCTACTGGGGTTCCTTATAAATAGAAAATGCACGAGAAGAACCATCATAGACAAAGAAATCAAGGAAATTAGAGACAAACTTCTCCCACATAAATCCACTGTAGAGTATACCAACCTCTCTACCAATCTTAAGAACCACCTAGAAAAGGAAGAACGCGAACAAAAAATAAAAAAACAGAAGAAATATAGCAGAGACCTCAGTGACTACAAAAATGGAAATGTTTTCAGTTGGCAAACTAATAGCCAAGTTAAGGACCCACCTGATAGCACAATGGAGACGGGAAGTTCGGCTGAATCTAGGGTATCACATACCCCCTCAGTACCTCCACCTCCCCCAATTGGTACTAATAGACGTCCCCCCCCTGTTTCCACAACCCAATACAATGGTCCCCCCTCCAACTCTGGAAATAGAGGAAGAAACAACAGGGGGAAAGGTAGGGGCAACAGGGATCGCTCTGTACACTTTGAAGAAATACAGACAGGACTACTCCCCCCGAAGACGGAATATGAGTCAGAATGAGTACCAGCACTACCAACCATATCCGCAAAGAACCCCCACCAATATGCGAAACAGATTCTCACCACTCAGAGATGAACGTTCCAATGATTATCGAAATTCCCAATATCGTTATGACTATGGGGACAGAGACTATTCTGACAGGTCACCTTTCAACTACAACCAAACTAAACCAAAGCCTATATACCCGGGGGGTTTTCACAGGGAACAAGAATACCCCACACGAAATCCAGAACAAAACGTGGCACCCGAGGGGGGAGGCGCACCAGGAAAGAGAAAACGGGTGTAAAGGATAACGGCATCTTTAATCTAAGTAAAGCTGACTTCACCTCAGCGGAGCTTAGTGTCTTGAACAAAGGATTGAAATTTGCCCCCCCAAAAACATTAAGTAAATTTTCCACTTTTATAGATGTGCACAAATTTGTGCGCAAACTTAATGTGCAGAGATATATTGCGTCCAACCCAAGTAGGCCTCCAAACCTTCTTGCAAATTCTCATTCGGTTCACTCAGGGTTAGCTAACTCATCTCTATTCAACCCCCCAGCACCTATAGCCCCTTCCATTAAAGTGTTCCGCGACTTAATATTGGAAGACTTAGATGGACTTCCAAATAAAAAATACTACACTGATCCCAATATAAAAATAGGTTTAAAGTCTCTCTGCGAACGCAAAGACCTCGTCATCCGCCCGGCTGATAAGGGCGGAGGAATTGTCGTTCTCGATAGAAAAGACTATCAAGCAGAAATGACCAGAATTCTAAGTGACACAGAAACTTATTTGCCCCTTGGATCTAACCCCACTACAGGCTTTAAAAGAACATTAGTGGATCTGATTGATACCGGCTTCCAGCTTGGTATATTAGACAAAAAAGAAAAAAACTTCTTGGTTCCGGTGGCTCCGCGTATCCCCATAATGTATTACCTGCCCAAGGTACATAAAAACATCACTCAACCTCCTGGTCGCCCTATTATTAGTGGGAGCAATTCCGTAACCTCTCGCATAGGGAAATATATTGACCACTACTTGCAACCTATAGTGAAAACGATACCATCTTTTCTGAAGGATACCCGAGACACCATCAATAAATTACAACAGGTTACCTACAGCAATGACCTCATACTAGTAACTGCAGACGTTACTTCCCTATACACTATCATCCCCCATGAGCTAGGCCTAGGAGCAGTTGAACTATTCCTGTCAAGAGATAAAAACATCCCCATGACCCAAAAGAGGTTTATTATGGATTTGCTATGTTTTTCCACCAAGTCGAATTACTTCTGGTACAATAACCGCTATTACCTGCAGACAAAGGGGGTAGCTATGGGGGCAAAATTTGCCCCCAGTTTGGCCAATATCTTCATGGCCAAATGGGAGGAGGATGTCGTCGGGGGACTGAAACCCCCACAGCTGGCCCTGTGGGCCAGGTACATCGACGACATCCTCCTCCTATGGAGAGATACCATGGGATCACTGAACCATTTCATGTCGACCCTAAATGAGAACGAATTGGGCATCCACTTATCTTATGAAGCCAGTTTCTCTACAATACATTTCTTAGATTTAGAAATCACAGCTGTCAACGGTCAATTGGAGACGAGAACCTTCTTTAAGGTCACTGACCGTAACGGATACATCCCGATTGGAAGCTGCCACCATACAGCATGGCTGAAATCAGTTCCTCGGAGCCAACTGATGAGAATCAGACGCAATTGTTCCCTTTTGCCGGATTATTACAGACAAGCAGAGACCATCAAATCCAGATTCAAAGAAAAGGGATACGATGGAGGACAAATTGACCAGGAAATCCAGAAAGTAGCCCACATTGACCGTTCATTGCTTTTAGTGGAGCAGCCTAAGAGACCTGTGGATGATAGACGTAGATGGGCCTTCCTTACCAACTACTCCATCCAGCATAAACAGATAAAGAATATTATCTCAAGGCACTGGAAAATATTAAAAAACGACCGAATATTGGGTCCATTACTCCCTAAACAGGCTGGAGTGATCTATAAAGGTGCACCATCGATAGGGGGCAGGATTGCACCGGGGGTAGTGGACCCTCCAAAGGCGCCATCTTTCTTCCATGACCTCAAAGGCTTCTACCCCTGCAGGAAATGCACGGTATGCAAATTCAATGCTTGCAAATCCCGTAAAATTGAAACCTTTGTGTCATCTTCAACTGGGAAAGAATATAAGATGAAGCAATTTGCTACATGCACTACGAAGTTCATAGTATACCTTATCACCTGTCCCTGCGGTAAACAGTATATAGGACGAACTATACGCAACTTCTCTATACGAGTGAATGAAAATATCACAGCTATATTAAAAGGATGCACAAATCATAGTGTTCCCAAACACTACCTACACCACCATAATCAAAATCCATCTGGAACGAAGTTCCAAATCATTGACAAATTCGTTCCACATTGGAGGGGGGAATCAAACATAAGGGGTGTCTCCAAACTTGAAACTTTTTGGATACATCTCTTGAAGTGCTATGTGCCACACGGACTTAATGTCGAGTGGGATATCAACGCTTTTATCAATCAATCCTAGGCGTTGATATCCCCCCGATGGTGGTCCTTAGACGTCTGTGGACCACATGGTACTTCCCTGGGCCATCTAGACCCACGAACCTTTCTTACCTCTTATTTCCGTCAATCTATCTTTATTAGTGGTTACCATTTCTTGTAATTTGCTCAACCTCATCTGTGTGAGGACTATGAGCACTCTCCACTAAGCCCCTAATGAGTCTATACTGTAGAACATATACCTTTAGAAATTATTTCTGCAAAATAATATCCCTTTAGAAAATATTTCTAAAATATTTTGAACTCAAATTCTTCAATTTTCTACTTTTCATTTTATATAACAATACCTTATATGTCACTGAGTTACATAATGAATTTGATACTGAACACATTTCTTATTCATACAATATCAACACTTTTTTGTATTCATTTTTCCTTATATTTTTTATATTTTTTATCCTTTTGGTTCGGACCTTCTCGCCAATTATGTTGTATTTTGGTCCATTTCTATAGGCTACATTGAATTTCTAAATTTTTTTTTTTTTTTCAAGAATGGCCTCTATGCACATGAGCTGTTTAAATATAATAACTTACAGGTTGTGCTTCATGACCCGCTTTATAAATACAACTTTGCATAGGTCTCTGCTTTATGATTTATATTTTTCATGTATTCTGCAATTTTTGAACTATTCTGGCTCGATATGCCCTTTTACTGTCATTAGTACATTGAAATGCCACACAGTCGTCTATCCATATTCTTTGCCTGTATGCCTAGAACCCTGAGTGACTATTTGCATAATATGTATCTCATTCAATTGTGTATGGAGACAGTATGTGAGGATTTCCGGGATATGGGCTATATCACACGAGATTGGATCTAAATAAGACATTAATAGCAGGGACCGCCGCTATGCTTGCGTTCCATGCCTCAGCCTGGATTAGCTCTCACTTCCTATCTCCTATGATACGCAGGCCGAGAGCGGCCCGTCGTCACTCCCTAGAATACACATCACGTGACCGGCACGTGATTACCTTGACGAATAGGAGTGGCACCCTGCTGACTGGAGAACGGAAGTGAGGCTTGGTTTTTCAACCAGCTCCGTGGAGACACGATTGGCCACAAAAACATCATGTGACTGCCTGTCACCTGTGACGCTGCCGAACCCGGAAGTCACTCTGTGTAACAGCGCGAATCAGCTTTTACACCCCATTTAAAATAGAATATATAAAGAGCAGTTGTGTGGGGGGCTTATTCATACCCCAGCAGAAGCCTTTGAAGGCGAAAAGCATCGGGTCTCTATGCTTACACCCCACCACTACCCACTGCGCTGTTTTTACACTACTTTTTATGCCTTTTTATACTATTTTTTACCTTGAGCCAAGTTTTTACTGCCCTCGCTTGTAACTTTTTGGAGTGTACTCCTTAATAAAGTGCTACAACGCTTTTTACAAAGAAGGATTTACACTATGTGGAAGTTTTTTTCTTTTCCTTGTTTATTCGTTCATATGATGGGCTACTGAGGAAACGATCACTCGGCGATCGAAGCCGAATCCTGGAGGCTCCCGATTCCAAATTGGTACATCATCTGAGGACCTCCGACAAGATTTTACACAAGTCTTCCTACAGATCGTCACCCCATACCGCTTGACGGTACAAGCTCGTTTGACTCACCGCCAACGGCCTGTGAGTCCACCTTATCTGGTAAGGGCATCCTTTTGCTTTTCCTTCTCTATGTTGTGACCACCCACATGAGTGAGAAATCTACCTGTATCTAAGGACGCCTCTAAAAACAGCCCTTAATCACCTCATATGAAGACGGCCTACGCCCAGATAGCTGTGGGGTTAACTAGGAGTACCCCATCTATCCAATAATAGACTTCTAGTACCCATATTTGTTTACCCATCTTAGGGATTTGGACGTCCTTCCTCTTGGCTTTTGCCCAAACGAACATTACCTTTGCTGAGCTATACACTCAGTATATTGAGACACTTTGTATTATCATTTTGCTGTATTGTTTTTTTGAATATGGTATTTTATGCACAATTGTTTCTTAATTAACGTACAGGTTGATATTGAGTTCCCACTCCCTCACACATCTAAGCACTCACTAGTATTATATATCATTACACATTCTTTATCTTATTGGGATGTTTTTTAAAATAATTATTATTCACTTAATAATTATACACTTCTAGTTTCAACACTCCTCATAGAGATCACTTCTTTTTGATTAGTAATACGTGTCTCACCATTCATTAGCGCCACACTTTCTTATTATTTTCACATATATAATATAAAACTGCATGCAGAGCACTGGACAAAGCACTAGGGACAAAAGGAAGGTGAAATGATTTCATACAGTAATGTAATCTGTATGATAAGAGCCAGGGGCGTAACTAGAAATCACAGGGCCCCATAGCAAAATGTTGTATGGGCCCCCCCCCCCCAAAAAAAAATAACTAATTCCATTGAACAACAGATTACTACGCTCATGTGGCATAGTACCCAGGCAACAGCTTATATTAATTTCGAACAACAAAACAAAAATTTAAATAACCATATAATAAATTGCAAAATTCAAAGCATTGTGTGTACTACTCTTACTCTTTTATACTTACGTTTTGTAAAGGGCAAACAACGCAAACTGCACCGGTTTGAGAGGAAAATTAACAGGATGACAACCTTGTAAGGGAAGGAAGAAATTAGGTCTTACGTTCTATGCACTTTAACTTGGCATAAAAATCTTAATTTTTGAGTTCACACCTACTTGATTTAGACCTTGATGCTTAACGTATATATTTTCAACATGTCTTTTAAAAATAATCAAAGAAAAAGAAGCCATGGTTTCAACATCCAACAGCCAAAAACAAGCCAAATGTAGGGCAACAGAACATTAGAAAAAGTCAACCTGAAAAAGAGTGAATCTTGATCTAAAATATGAAGATATGATGATGATAAATTAACAATATCTTACTATATTTCTTTTATTTGATTCTATCCATTTCTCTCCAAAGCTGTTTTCCAGCCAAACAGGCAGTGCAGAAGCCAAAAAACTTGCCATCCTTTAATTTAATTGACTAGAAAGGTGTCATTTGTCATCAAAAAGGAAGATTTAGATGGGTAAATGGGCAAGGTCTACACACACTTTACAAAAGAGTGTATGCAGAAAACTAATTTTGACTGGATTAAAAAAAAATATTTGATTCACATAGGATGAAATTTTGCCTGATTTGCAATGCTCAAACTGGGCACGTGGGGCAGCTGTGGACAGGTATGAAAAAGGAAAGTATCGGTTAACAAGCCAATTCAAGAACTGAGGCTAGTTAAACGAGTAAAGTGGAACTCTAGTCAACACAACAAAGTACAAAGCTGACATACATATAAGCATTCAGACAAAATATTTGCCAAATACTTATAATTCAGTTCAGCCAGTTTTCAGTTTTACACATCAAAGCGATCTTAGAAAGCCGATCAGGTTTGCACCATTGTACCTTTACTGCACACTCAAACATAAGCTGCCAATTCTACTATGTATTTATTCAAATATTTGCCTAAAGTTCCACTTTATTATTTGCCAAACTGGAACCAAAGGGTTCTATTTATAACATATTTCCCATGCTCCTCAGCTTCATCTAATAGTCAAAATACAATATTATATTCCATAAGTTTGACCTGAAAAACCAAAAAACAGAGAACATATCTTTTTGTGCCAAGTGGCAAAAAAGAAATGTTTTGACATTTTCAGAGGGTGAATGGCTCTGTGAATAGGTTATAAATAGACCCCATGGTTTAACCCAAAGAAGAAGGGCTATGGCTGGCAACAAAACCAAACATGAACTTTGAAAGCTCTTCCAACTTGTATACTCACAAAACACCACATCTTAGAAAACACGTCTGCGTGCCTTCAATTCTGCAAAAGTGTCCACAATGTGGTTTAGGTCCAGCTGTTTTGCTCTAGCATTTTCAATGCTTAGGATAGCAAGCCCAGAAAGCCTTTGCTCAGACATAGTGCTTCTGAGATAATTCTTTATTAGTTTGAGTTTTGAGAAGGATCTTTCTGCTGAGGCCACAGTCACAGGTAGTGTTAGGAATAAAAGCAACGCTGTGCACACATCTGGCAGATTTGATGAAAGAGCACTATTCTCAACTAAGAGCAAATGTGCAAGATCCTTCACAGAGGACAATTTCTGAATGTCCTCTTTAAGTGCTGATCTAAAACTTAGAAGCTGACCAGCAAAAGTTGATGAGAGGTCTTTTTCATACTTTTGTTGTAGATTTGATGCAGCTTTAAACAAATCATCATCCGATGCTGATACTAGAACTGCAGGTTGAATTATTTCAAACCGCTGAACAACACAATTAAGTCCCTGGAACCTGTTTGACAACTGGTTTACTATTATGTCTAAACACCTATAGAAAACATTGATTTTGAAACGTTCTTCAAGGTCCTCTAATCTCTCATCAACACACAATTCGTCAAAATGCTTTTTGACAGTGCGAATTCGTTTTGCTTCAAATCTGGGGGTAATATTCCATTTTTGTGCAAGCAATACAGCATTATTTCTGGCTTCCCCAAAACTGCTTCTGAAATTGGATAGCTCATCCAAGGATGTCTTAATTAAATGAGAAGCTTTGGACAAGTCCATGCTCTCTGACTGGAGGAGTTTAGACAGAGAATTTATGCTTGAGAATATTTTGGTTTGTAGAACAATTAAAAATATAGTTTGGAAGGACTCTAATTTTTTTTTCAGCCCCATTGCCTCTTCTCTTTCACTTTTTTTGGTAGCTACAAGGGTAATTTTTGATAGCGCTTTAAGTACATCTACAAAACGAAAACGCAAGGCAAGCAGCGACTCATAGCGAGATGACCAGCGTGTGGGACACAATTTCTTCAGTGTAACAGAGGATTCACTGGTAAATGAAGACAGGATCTCCCACCGCTTTCCACTGTCCCCAAAAAAATTGTGTAAATGTTGAACCACACCCATGAAGTTTGAGACCTCCGTAATCTCTGCCACAGCATCTTGGAGGACCAAATTAAGATTGTGTGCTGCACAATGAACATAAAGTGCATTTTCCTCTCTCTGCAAAATTCGAGTCTGCACACCAGAATAGATTCCACTCATTGTGGCAGCACCATCATAGCCCTGACCACGGCACTTATCCAGAGAAATTCCTTTATCATCAATAAATGCAAGTATTTCTTTTTCTATACCTGCAGCACTTTGGTCATGAATAGCATGAAATCCAAGAAATGCCTCATGTATGTTAATTTGTTTTGCTCTCGTATTTGTATCTCTTTCAATAGAAACATATCGGAGCACCTGGCTCATTTGATCACATTTAGAGATATCCTGAGTAGTATCTATAATCAACGAGTAAAACTGTGCGTTTTGCACTTCAGACAAAATGTCATTCAGAACTTGCTTTGACAAAATATCTATAACTTCATTTTGAATTTTTGGACTGAGGTATTTGACTTTTCCCTGTGGTAACTGTAGCAATTGCTTTAATATGGGATCATACTCAGCTAGCAGTTCAATTATTGCCAGGAAGTTTCCACTGTTGACTTCTCCTATTTTTTCTCTGTGGCCACGGAAGGCCATGTTATTCATAGCCATAGTCAAGGTGACATTCACTATTCTATTTAAAACATCTCTCCAAAAGTTTTTTTCTTTTCTTAATTGTTTTTCGCTTTCCTCATCAATTGTTCCCTTTTTACGCCACTGATCATAGATTATGCAAGAATCTATATGAGTTTGAGATGTTTCATGAACCTGTATTTTTGTTGACAAGCCTTTCCATTTTTGTATCCCCTTTGCCCATGCTGGTTCAGAGCCTAGTTTTTTACGGTCACCAAATAACCAGCATGGTTCACAGTATGCAACATTTAATTTGGGGGAATAACAGAGCCAGGTAATGGGGAGTTTAAGTCCTGTTTTTGTTGTTTTTTCATAATATTTTATTGAAAAACACCTCTGTTCCTCATCATTGTCTCTCTTAAAGGGCCCTGTAGGTCTGCAAGGACCATTTGTGATGATAAATCTCTTCACATGTGCATCTGTAATTGTAATGGGAAAGTTTGCCCTGTCTGTGACATATTTTGTAGATGCAATGTCAGTTAACATAGCTATGTCACTACTAGGCAATTGAACATCGGCTGCTGCAAATGGCTCAGTTTCAGGATTATCTTTTTCAATATTCCCCATAGTAACACCACCTAACTCCTGGCTTGTACTTGGTTCGTTCAGGGGAAACTGACTAAGTAGCAATTGCTCCTGTACTGGCATGTCAGTAATTGTGGGGTCAAGGCTTTCTGGGCTTGCCTCAGCAACTTTTTCTGCATCATGGTCTGCTGTAGAGCTCTGACCAACATTGGGCACATTAAAAAAATGTGTGATTTTTGGAAGTTTCTCCGTTTTGTAGGTGTCTTCCCTTTTCTTTTTACGCTTGTGAGCGCCACTTTGATGATGGTAACTGGACATTATGGCTGAAACTGGAAAATACAGTACAAGGAAAGACCCTTACTCCTCAATTACATAGTTAACAACAAAACAAAAACACTGCCAATAAAATTCATTCATCAGTGACCGTCCGTGACCAGTAACATCATTCCTCAGTGACCGTGACCAGTAACATCATTCCTCAGTGACCGTGACCAGTAACATCATTCCTCAGTGACCGTGACCAGTAACATCACAATGACAAAACAGTCAGCGCAAAAACCATCAGATAAGAAAAGCTGCTGAACACTAAAGGCAAATATATAAGTCCTTTCATATAATACAGTAACAAATATAGTGCAGCACTGAAATTACTAATCAATTATCATAAAAGTCTATAAATGAATAAAAAACCAGAGAGTATAAACGGTGATGCAGGGTGCTTTCATGCAAATCCAAAGTGCTCTTAGATACATGCTACCCTCTCTTGCCAGTCAAACCGCTCACCTTTTTGCTGTGACCCCTGAACTAAGAGGAAGGTCTCATAAGCATTCACCACTTAATAGTGGTCGGGGTAATATCTTGACTGGAAAGCCGGAAACCTCTTCCTTAATATGACTTAAAAGATTTCATCCAAATTCGCATGAAATAAATAAAGAAATAATATAGTGCTCTCTGTATAACTTAAAACAATTCCTTTTATTATAAGACAGGTACTCACATCTGTAGCACTATACCCAGTGCTAGGAAATAAGGCGCATGTTGTTTATATTTAGTGACAGTGAATGATAAGGCAGCTGCAGCGACGTAGTTTTATCCCGTTTAGACGTCGCTGCAGCTGCCTTATCATTCACTGTCACTTGTAAACTACATGCGCCTTATTTCCTAGCACTGGGTATAGTGCTACAGATGTGAGTACCTGTCTTATAATAAAAGGAATTGTTTTAAGTTATACAGAGAGCACTATAGTACATTAATACAGCAGTTACTATGACCAGTGCAGCCTGCAGGACATTACTACATCAGTTACTATGACCAGTGCAAGACATTTCCCCCCCTCCCCCTGGCATGCTGCATATTAGAAAAATCACAGTTCATAATCATCACCATCAGTGACCATGATCAGCAGTGGCAGTACAGTAATTCATTAGAGACCGAGACCAGTACATTCATTCATCAGTGACCGTTAGGGCTGGGGAAAAAATCGATTTAAATCTTGAATTGAGTTGAGAGGCCAAATCGATTCAAAATTTAAGCAAATCGATTTTTTTTAGATTTTTATTTTTTTCACAGCACCGGTCCTGAGGAGCTGCAGGCAGGAGTTTTTAGGCGAGGCCACAGCGGCCTAAAGCAGCGCCTAAAAACTCCTGCCTGCAGCTCCTCAGGACCGGTGCAGTGTCCAAAAAAATAAATAAATAAATTTGAATCGTGAATCGAGTTTTATTTTTTTAAATCGCAGTTCTTTGTTGTTTTTTTTTAGAAAATTGCCCAGCCCTAGTGACCGTGACCAGTAAATCATTCATCAGTGACCGTGAGGTGACCAGTGCAATCATTTCTCAGGGACCATGAGGTAACCAGTGCAATCATTTCTCAGTGACCGTGACGTGACCAGTAAATCATTCATCAGTGACCGTGAGGTGACCAGTGCAATCATTTCTCAGTGACCATGAGGTGACCAGTGCAATCATTTCTCAGTGACCATGAGGTGACCAGTGCAATCATTTCTCAGGGACCATGAGGTGACCAGTGCAATCATTTCTCAGGGACCATGAGGTGACCAGTGCAATCATTTCTCAGGGACCATGAGGTGACCAGTGCAATCATTTCTCAGGGACCATGAGGTGACCAGTGCAATCATTTCTCAGGGACCATGAGGTGACCAGTGCAATCATTTCTCAGGGACCATGAGGTGACCAGTGCAATCATTTCTCAGGGACCATGAGGTGACCAGTGCAATCATTTCTCAGGGACCGTGAGGTGACCAGTAAATCATTCATCAGTGACCGTGATGTAACCAGTAAATCATTCATCAGTGACCGTGACATGACCAGTGCAATCATTTCTCAGGGACCATGAGGTGACCAGTGCAATCATTTCTCAGGGACCATGAGGTGACCAGTGCAATCATTTCTCAGGGACCATGAGGTAACCAGTGCAATCATTTCTCAGTGACCGTGACGTGACCAGTAAATCATTCATCAGTGACCATGAGGTGACCAGTGCAATCATTTCTCAGGGACCATGAGGTGACCAGTGCAATCATTTCTCAGGGACCATGAGGTGACCAGTGCAATCATTTCTCAGGGACCATGAGGTGACCAGTGCAATCATTTCTCAGGGACCGTGAGGTGACCAGTAAATCATTCATCAGTGACCGTGACGTAACCAGTAAATCATTCATCAGTGACCGTGACGTAACCAGTAAATCATTCATCAGTGACCATGACGTGACCAGTGCAATCATTTCTCAGGGACCGTGAGGTGACCAGTGCAATCATTTCTCAGTGACCATGAGGTGACCAGTAAATCATTCATCAGTGACCGTGACGTGACCAGTGCAATCATTTCTCAGGGACCATGAGGTGACCAGTGCAATCATTTCTCAGGGACCATGAGGTGACCAGTGCAATCATTTCTCAGGGACCATGAGGTGACCAGTGCAATCATTTCTCAGGGACCATGAGGTGACCAGTGCAATCATTTCTCAGTGACCATGAGGTGACCAGTAAATCATTTCTCAGGGACCATGAGGTGACCAGTGCAATCATTTCTCAGGGACCATGAGGTGACCAGTGCAATCATTTCTCAGGGACCATGAGGTGACCAGTGCAATCATTTCTCAGGGACCATGAGGTGACCAGTGCAATCATTTCTCAGTGACCATGAGGTGACCAGTAAATCATTTCTCAGGGACCATGAGGTGACCAGTGCAATCATTTCTCAGGGACCATGAGGTGACCAGTGCAATCATTTCTCAGGGACCATGAGGTGACCAGTGCAATCATTTCTCAGGGACCATGAGGTGACCAGTGCAATCATTTCTCAGGGACCGTGAGGTGACCAGTAAATCATTCATCAGTGACCGTGACGTAACCAGTAAATCATTCATCAGTGACCATGAGGTGACCAGTGCAATCATTTCTCAGGGACCGTGAGGTGACCAGTAAATCATTCATCAGTGACCGTGACGTGACCAGTGCAATCATTTCTCAGGGACCATGAGGTGACCAGTGCAATCATTTCTCAGGGACCGTGAGGTGACCAGTGCAATCATTTCTCAGGGACCATGAGGTGACCAGTGCAATCATTTCTCAGGGACCATGAGGTGACCAATGCAGCCTGCAGGACATTAATACAGCAGTTACTTGACTTCAGTGCAGGACATTTACCCCCCTCCCCCCACCCCCCACCATGCTGCATATTAGAGAACACAGACACTGAGACACAGTTAGTTTATATTGCTCTGTCTCTACCCCTATGGGATCACTGAATCATCTCAGATTAATTTAGCTGTGTGTGGATGGAGTGTACTGCTGCATTCTTTTACTTACCTGTGAAACGGTCGTGAATGATCTTCTCTCAGTCTGAATCTCTCTGGCGCTCTGCAATACAGTTGGTTCCTCCTCCTCAGCGGCGCTGCCTGGCTCGGCTCCTCTTCGTTGCAGGCTCTCTCTCTCTGCAAGTCTGGACGCTTCTCCCTCCTCCAGCCGAGTGACGTCACGCGGCTCACGCCGCTGGGATGGGGATGCGTCGGCCGGTGTTCTAGCTTCTGTGCAGCACCATGGACAGACACAGGAGCTTGCCGATGCCACTCGGCAGCGGGCCCCCGGCTGAGGGAGCATGCCGGGGCCCCATAGCGACCGCGGGCCCCATAGCGACCGCGTGTGTCGCTATGGCGGTAGTTCCGCCACTGATAAGAGCATAAATATCCTCCGCCTTAAAGTGGATGTAAACCCTCACATATACCCAGTGAAGTGAACAGCCACAGATGATACACAGAGATGAAACAAATCTCCCTGCATACGTTTTACATGCATATCTGCTGTCTTTAGCTTTATATATTCTTTAAAAAGTTCAGATCGTGTTAGGGGATTTTATCTTCCTGTTCAGCACTGCAGTGAAGCCTGGGCATACAGCCAAAATAACTGATTGGAGAAAATGCACATTCCCCCTCTCCTCATAGGTAGAGACTTTCAGGATTGTTCGTTGAATAGTTCAACACTCTGCTAATCTATTTATAGCACCCTCCCCAACACAAAACTCAGGCTACTTTTATCCCAGTTTACGGAGAACGTGTAAGAAGTTATCATGCTGATAACAGAAGAGCGGAGCAGGAGACGGCCATGGGACATAGTGCTTTGAAGAGAGACACATTAACTGGCTGCATAGGAATATTAACTGGCTGCATAGGAACCGCTGAAATCAGGTTTTGCAATTTACCCACCACCCAATCCTCCTTTCTCCCCTCCAGCACAGCAGTCCCATTCACCATACTCCCAGAAGTACCACAATTACCAGAAGTCCCTTCATCAGGTAAAGTCTTCTGTTTAAAAAAAACATTAGCTGTCTTAGCGCCCATACGGCACTCCTGCTCTGCAGTCTTAGTGTCTATGCGGGACTCCTCCTCTGCAGTTTTAGTGTCCACGCGGCACTCTTGCTCTGCAGTCTTAGTGTCCGTGTGGGACTCCTACTCGCAGCCAGCAGAAACTTCCCTGTCTGGATGCACACAATCTCATCCTGCATTCCCTGCCGATTGCAAGGATCTGTTGGCAGGTGCCATCACAAGAAAGTCCTCCACACATTGACAGAGATTCTCAACAAGCACTCCTTTACCAAGATCTTCATCTGATGAGTCAGTGCCACTCAAGGAAGATTCCATTTCTGTAATGGCCTGCAGAAATCCACCATTTTCCTCAACCTCCTCCTGAGATGGCCCAGGCTGCTGGGGAGGGGGGCAGATACTAACTCAGGTGCATCCGATCCTGAGACAGGGGTAATACTGGGACCACCATGTGAAGCCACTTCCTTACCCCCCCATTCATACTGTAGCCATTGCTCTGGCATCCACCCTCTGGCTGGTACTCGCACAGGCACTTTCCTTCATCCGTTGAAATCTCTCCTAATTCTTATACTTCTCCTTGAACACACTGCTGTATTTCTTCAGAGAAGCAACCAACTTCTCCTGCTTTTTTCAACGCCTCCTCCAGAGACTTCAGCTTGGACTCTTCCCTCTTACTGCTCCCGGTTTTATTTTGCAGAGATTTCTTTTTCCTGAAATCTGCTTTCAGGAAAGCAAGGTTCTGTTCCTCCTTAGTAATACGGCGACGTCTATTCACCACTCTATCCTGAAAGGCTGGTAAGGACTGTACTAGAGTACTAGTGTAGCACCCTCTGGTGTGCGCAACTAGAGTTGAGAGTAGGTAAAACATATTTCTGGCCAGGAATAACGTGAGTCACTGAATTGGGTCAGAGTTACTAGAGGCCAGGGCTGGATTACTCATTCTGGCAGCTGTCTGGTGCCTCCCCCTGGTGTCTGGAAAGTTGGAGAACCTTCTAGAATTGGAGGATTAGGAGGAGCTGTCATAAATATTTATGGGGCCTTAGCCAATCCCTAGAAGTGGGCTGGCAGAGGACTGAGACAACCCCATAAATAGACATGGGCCATTCCAGCAAGGGGAGTCGGTGAAAGATGGAGAAGCAGTGCTGAATAGAGCCTGTCATTGGCTCTTGAGGAGCCCCTTACTGGGGGGGGGGTTGCCTTGGGTCGGGTGCTCAGGAAAGCTGGCCTGGAAAATTCCTAACACAGGAGGTGGTGGAAGGATTCATGCCGGAGAGGCAGCGGGAAGGAGCAAGGAGAGACAGTGAGTAGATCAGCAGGGTGCAAGGACAAAACAAGGGGAGAGACTGCCACCTGTAGCAGGTTTCTCTTGAAGACTGTGACCTTGCCCTGAGAAGTCTCCATGTGTGTACCAGTTGGGCAGGACTGGGGCAGAAGGTCAGTCAGGAGGACTGGGAGGAAGATCAGCCAGGTAGGCTAACATTTCTGCAAGCAAGTGGAGCTGGCATCTGCGGCCACAGGGAAGCAGAAAGAAGGATGTCATGCTGTTTACTCACATTGAACTACTGTAGCCCCCCTGGCGGTTTTCCCGAGTGTGGCTCGGGGTTAAAATTCAGTCCCATTAGCGGTAACCCCGAGCCACACTCGGGATCGCATTGCAGGATCCTGGTGCGGCGTTACTTACCTTGTCCCCAGGATCCTGCGATGTCCCCCACTGTGTCTGCAGGCTCCGTCCTCTGCCCGAAGCCTCTCCGTGCCAGGCTCCGTTCCCTGTGAGCGTTGCGACGCACGGGGGCGGAGCCTGGCGACAAATTCAAAAAACTGTAAAAATCATAACACATACAGTACTGTAATCTTACAGATTACAGTACTGTATGAAATTATTTCACATCCCTTTTGTCCCCAGTGCTTTGTCCTATGCCCTGCATGCAGTTCTATATTATATATACTGTTCTTTCTGGCTGGAAGCTGGAGATTGTCCATAGCAACCAAAAAGTGTCCCTTTACGTCAAAAATGGTTTTAGACCAGCTAGAAAACTGCGATAGTAAATTAGAACACTTGCAGAATTGAGCCATAGTGAATCGTGGGGAAATTTATTTTATTATTATTTTATTTTTATTTTTTTAATTATTTATTTTTATTTATTATATTATAATTTATGTTTTTGTGTTTCAAACTTTATCATACCCGGGATATCTACTAGACTCTGGTTTGGACAGATTTAAGTGTGTTATTGTGAAGAATTACAGACCTACAATATAAAACGCCAAATTTCCATGCAAAATAATTGTACCGCTTTCAGCACCTAAAATCTGAAATAATCATACCGCCAGGGAGGTTAACAAATTATATATTCCCGCGCTTAGGATGTTAACCAATGTGAAGTAACCAAATCACCGGCTGCTGCACTGTTAAGGTACTGTACCTTTAAATTGCATACATAGGTTTTTTTTTAGTGCTACCTGGTTACATAAAAACAAATCCCCACTTGTGTACTCATGATAAATACATTTGTAATAAGCAATTAGACCAATTTTGAAATAACCAATTGAAAAAACTGATTATGTGAAAAAAAGAATGAATAAATACATAAATAAACATGTGTCATTCATGAATTAGTCCATATCCTTGTATCTTCATACATGCAGAATGTGATGATCAATCGTGCAATTTTTTAAGTGCCAAGTGTTGTCTCTTTAAATAAAGTGCAAATCGTGCTCCCCTTCAGTGTCCCCACTCACTTACTGACTGGTGTGGACACCTATATTATCAGAGTCACACGTGCTTTATATTGTGCTGGATATGCTGGAACTTGGTCCTCCTTGCTGGTTATGTTCTTCAGTGGTGTACCATAACGCAGTATTTTTACTCATAGGTGGACTTAAAAAGGATTCCAAAAAAGATCCAAATAGTGTATTTCTATTTATTAAAATTAATTGGCATTTTGCTTGCATTTCTTCATGCACAAGTGAGTGTAACTTTTGTAGCTTTTAACTTTGTCAATTCTGTCCGCCTATGAGTAAAAATACTTTGTTATGGCACTACTGAAGAACGTAACCAGCAAGGAGGACTGCAAGTTCCAACATATCCAGGAGAATATTAAGCACTCAAAATGCACTATTTATCTTTAAAAAAAGTGTTTCCCAGTTCTAAACCTTTCATCCAATTTCTAAATTGCTGCATTTGTAAATGTCAAAAGCCAGTATAATGGAATTGTATTGGTAATAAAAAAAACACTTGTGGGTTTAAAATGATACTAAAGTATTGTTTTTTTTGTCTGCTTGTTTAAAAATGACTATCATGTCGTTGTTGCTGCTCTGTGAAGTGGTTTTGCACGGAGCAGCCTAGATCTTTCTCTTTTCCGGTTCCTCGCGGGCACTCCTGGCCCCTCCCCGCTGTTGAGTGACCCCACAGCAAGCAGCTTGCTATGGGGGCACCCAAGCTGAGCCACAGCTCTGCAGGTCCATTCAGACACGGAGCTGCGGCCCGGCCCTGCCTCTTCTCATTGGCTCACTGACTTTGATTGACAGCAGTGGGAACCAATGGTGCTTTGCTGCTGTCTCAGCCAATAGGAGGGAGAGTCTGGACAGCCGAGTCTCTCGTGCAACATCGCTGGATAGAGATGGTGCTTAGGTAAGTATTAGGGGGGCTGAAGGGGTAGCTGCACACAGAAGTTTTTTTTCTTAATACATAGAATGCATTAAAATAAAAAAACCTTCTGCCTTTACAACTCCTTTAACTAATCTTTTTTTTGGATAAATCTTCTTTAATGACCTCTGGAAGATTTACCCCCCCCCCCCTTCATGACCAAGCCATTTTGTGCTATAAAGCGATCAGCGACTTATAGTGAGACTGCGGTATTGCAGCAGACATTCTGACACTAACTGACACCTTTGACACTTTGTGGGAACCAGTGACACTAATACAGTGATCAGTGCTAAAAATAAAATACTGTCACTGTACTAATGACACTGGCTGGGAAGGGGTTAACATCAGGGGCGAATCAAAGAAAATTGCTATAGGGCCCTCGGCAAGTGGTTAGGGGTGTGGCAGGGTGTGTGTCCTATGCCTACATACTTTTGCTAATAGGTGTCCTGCATTCCCACCTCACACTGAGGTCGCAGCCGCGTTCACGGTAAAGCGCTGCTCGTTTTAGTAGCGCTTTATCGCTGTTTAAGCAGCGCTTTTCAGCCACTAGCGGGGAGCTTTTAACCCCAAAAAAGGGGTTAAAAACTCCCGCGTTGCGGCGCTTCCAACGCGCTTTTCAGGCCCTTCAGAAGCACTGCCCATTCATTCCAATGGGAAAGGCGTTTTGGGAGTGCTAAATACAGCGCTCCCAACCTGCCCCAAAGATGCTGCTTGCAGGACTTTTCGGAATGTCCCGTAAGCACACCGCAAGCACCGCAAGCTGGAGAGAGCACATGTACACAAGAAGTGGCTAAAAGGGAGTGGATAACATAAACAGCACTGAGATGAATAAAGAATGAAATAAAGGTGAGACCGCTATTATGATAAAAGATGTGGCAATTGTTTATGATACACAATATTTTCTAGCAAATTAACCAGGGCCAAGCCAAGCCTCAGTGCGATCTGTCACTAGCCATGTCTGATGACTGATCAGAGTACTGGCTTGCTGCCGGTACCATGTGACCACCATGACCAATCACAGCAGGCCACATGACATCCATTGGATACAACTGTGTTGCTAGCTGTGATTGGTCAGTGTGATTACATGGTACAGACAGGGCCAATTACAGCCCGTCTGTACCATGTGATTAGCTCTGGCCAATCACAGCTAATCAAAACAAAAAAGACTGAATAAATCAGTTTCATTCAGTAAAACGCTTGCTTATAGCAATGTAATGCACTGCTATAAGCAAACAAAACGATAAAAAAAAAATGTACTAAAATAAAAAATCAGTGGCCCTGATTACCGCCATACCCGTTATATGATAAGGCTGTACTGCACTGGTGACAGTATGTAAAAAAAAAAAGATTTTTGTTATTTTATTTATTTATTTTCCAAAGAATTCTGACAAAAAAACAACAACTTCAAAAAACTCGATATGCCTCTTACTAATTAACTTGGACTGCCTATTTTCCAAAAAGGGGTCATTTGGGGAGTATTTGTACTGTCCTGGCATTTTCGACCTCAAGAAATGAGATAGGCCCTCAGTACATCAGGATTGATCGATTTTCAGCTATATACCATACTCTGTGGACTATCCAACATTCCTACAGATTAAATAATAAACGCTGATTTAGGTTATTTTCAACAAAGAAAAAAACATATTTTTTTCAAAATGTTCAGTCTTTTTTAGTTTATTTAGCAAAAAGTAAAGAAACCAAGTGGTGATTAAATACCACCAAAATAAAGCTCAATTTGCGTGAACAAAATTTATAAAAATTTAGTTTGGGTACAGTGTTGCATCACCTCGCAATTGTCATTCAATGTGTGACAACGCTGAAAGCTGAAAATTGGTCTGGGCAGGAAGGGGGTGAAAGTGCCCAGTGTTGAAGTGGTTAAATGTCACCTGGTCATGATATACACTAAATTACCAAAAGTATTGGGACACCTGCCTTTACACACACATGAACTTTAATGGCATCCCAGTCTTAGTTCGTAGGGTTCAGTATTAAATTGGCCCACCTTTTGCAGCTATAACAGCTTCAACTCTTCTGGGAAGGCTGTCCACAAGGTTTAGGAGTTTGTTCTATGGGAATATTTCATCATTAGTCCAGAAGTGCATTTGTGAGGTTAGGTGCTGATGTGGACTAGAAGGCCTGGCTCCCCAAACTGTTCCCACAAAGTTGGGAACATGAAATTGTCCAAAATGTCTTGGTATGCTGGTGCCTTAAGAGTTCCCTTCACTGGAACTAAGGGACCAAGCCCAACCCCTGAAAAGCAACCCCACACCATAATCCCCCCTCCACCAAATGTTTTTGACCAGTGCACAAAGAGTCCATAAAGATGTGGATGAGTGAGTTTGGGGTGGAGGAACTTGACTGGCATGCACAGAGTCCTGATCTCAACCCAATAAAACACCTTTGGGATGAATTACAGTGGAGACTGCGAGCCAGGCCTTCTTTTCCAACATCAGTACCTGACCTCACAAATGCTCTTCTGGAAGAAATGGTCAAACATTCCCATAGACACACTCCTAAACCTTGTGGACAGCCTTCCCAGAAGAGTTGAAGCTGTTATAGCTGTAAAGGGTGGGCCAACTCAATATTGAACCCTACAGACTAAGACTGGGATGCCATTAAAATTCATGTGTGTGTAAAGGCAGATGTC
The DNA here is from genome assembly GCA_037952835.1 of Lithobates septentrionalis. Lineage (NCBI taxonomy): Eukaryota > Metazoa > Chordata > Amphibia > Anura > Ranidae > Lithobates > Lithobates septentrionalis. Next base: position 1,086,909 of record JBBDGP010000083.1, on the reverse strand, counting down.
ACAATACTTTTGGTAATATAGTGTACATCTACATTGAATTTTTACTAAAGTTCAGAAGAACAGGGTTAAGTTTCCAAGAGGCTTTGTAAATAATGAGTAGTCCCCATGCTTGGGACGCATGACCTCAGGGCCCTACAGCCAACTGTATCTTCCACACACTCCCAAATGTCCACTGTAATGCTTCTGTGCTGAGAAAGGCCAAAAACGATGCAGTAATTGTTAACACAGAGTGATTCATTGCCCTTGAAAACACTTCCAGTTACCTTATACACCCTCTCCCTCTAAATTGTTATTGATGGCTTGATGAGGAAGACATAAACTTAGTTACAGACTATAATTTATGGTTGTAGAAATGTCACAGGTAAATCAATGCCACTTTATTGGGCATGCCCAATCTTTATAAACATATATCAAACATATCGCTACCCTGAGGGAGCCAACTAATGACTTAGAGCTGGAGGTGAGGTACACTCTGATCAATAGACAACGCTGCTGTTCTGTGTTAAAGCAGGCAAGTGTTGACTCCATCCATTGGACCCACATACCGACATCAATGATTTTTGCTGCACATTCTTGAAAACGTCTCCAGGCAGTCTTGCAAAAGTTAGTTGAAACCTTTATTTAGTGTAAATCTTTTTCTAACCTTAAATTGAAAGAGTAACTTCTAGGCAAATAAATGTCATTTTTTTTCAGGACAGTGAGCTTTTGGCTCTATTGGTGGGGCCCTACCACCCCCAATATGTCTGCTTTCCCCAAATAGTTGATATTTCTTTTGTAGCCCTTTAAATGTTTTCCTTTGAAGATGAACTTTTGTTAAAAGAAAGCCTTATTTAAAGCAGTATTAACCCCATCGTGCCTAATGCCGCGTACACACGAGCGAACTTTTCGACCGAACTGGTCCGACGGACTATCTGATGAACTTTCGACGGACTTTCCGAATGAACGGGCTTGCCTACACACGATCACACCAAAATCCGACGGATTTGTACGTGATGACGTACGACCGAACTAAAATAAGGAAGTTGATAGCCAGTAGCCAATAGCTGCCCTAGCGCCGGTTTTAGTCCGTCGGACTAGCATACACACGAGCGGATTTTTCGACCGGACTCGAGTCCGTCGGAAAGATTTGAAACATATTTTAATTCTAGGTCCGTCGGACTTTTGGGGAAAAAAAGTCCGCTGGAGCCCACACATGATCGAATTGTCCAACAGAGTCCGGTCCGCCGGACCAAGTCTGCCAGAAGGTCCGCTCGTGTGTACGCGGCATAAGGGTAAAACAAATCTAAATGCCTAAGCACAATTTTGGATCTTTGACATGCATTTGTAAAACCCTACATATCATCACAACTACTTTTTGCATCCAGGTGGATTATGCCTTGTTCTTTCAGGACAAATTGGGCTTTCATTTGGTGGTAAATGGGAAAGGATATCTCCTGATTTTTTTTTTTTTTTATTATCAAATCAAATATATTTCTTTTAAATTTAGCTGTATATTTCTTGGTATGTACCCGTAGTACAGCCCAAAAACAATAGTGCACTTTGCTTTTTTGCTATCGTACCTAAAATACACTGACTCTGACAGTAACTGACACTAATGCCGAGTACACACGGGCGGACTTTTTGACCAGACTGGTCAGACGGACCGAATCCAGTGGACAATCCTGCAGCAGACTTTTTCGGTCGAAATCTGATGGATTTTAGATTTGAAAAATGTTTCAAATTTGTCCGACAGACTCGGGTCCGGTCGAAAAATCTGCTTGTCTGTATGCTAGTCCGAAAACCCACGCTAGGGCAGCTATTGGCTATCAGCTATCAACTTCCTTATTTTAGTCCGGTCGTATGTCATCACGTACGAATCCGTCGGACTTTGGTGTGATTGTGTGTAGGCAAGTCCGTTGGTTCAAAAGTCCGTCGGAAGTCCGTCAAAAGTCCGTTGAAAGTTTGTCAGAAATTTAGTCGGACCAGTCCGGTCGAAAAGTCCGCCCATGTGTACGCGGCATGATACTAATTTAAAAAAAAAAATCCTGTCCCAAAAAAATACTGCCCCTGACCTTGACCCAAACACTAACCGTGGCACAGACCTATATCAAACCTTGATCTAAGTATTTTGTTTGTATTTTTTAATTTTCTTTTTTAATTATTATTATTTTATTTATTTACACACACTTTTTTTTCTCTGCAAGGAGAGAGAGAGATACCATGTATCTCTCTCCTCTATTCACAGAGAAAGAAAAAATTGGGGCGGGCTTCACAGTGACTGATCACTGTGATAGCTAATCAGAGGCTATCACAGCGATCAGGTGACCCAAAATCCAGGAGTTCCGTGTCCCGATCGTTAGTACAGGGCCCTGGGCTCATGGTGCTGGGAGCCTGCCAATGTTTCATGGGTAAGGCTGTCATCATGTGTGTGATGGATTGCCTGGCACCCCACCTGTGTGCTTTCAACAAGATACAGCTTCCTCCACTCTGGAACCAGGTATTATAGCTGAGCATTGCTCCCAAGAACTAGATGACACTAGCTCAGGTGCAAACAGGAACTCGCTTTATTGTAAATTCACCCAGAATTTATGCCACATAAAATCAAATAAGAGCTTGAGCAAATTATCCTAAACAATGCAAACTTTAAACAGTAATATCATCAGTACATTTAACAGTACATCTAATGAACAGCTAACATAAACAGTAAACTAGTCAACAACTAGCAATTAAAGTCCTGTAGACACGGGCTTAATGTCGGTAAACAACAGCCAGTTAAAAAAAAAAACTAATTTGGCTTGTGTGTATGTTGGTCTGTCCAACAGAAGCCGGCCGTTCGGCCAGCTTCTGTCGGACATGCATGCTGGAAAATCAGCAGCTGACTGATTTCTGATCAGCGCTCTCAGCCAATAGCAGATAGAGCGCTGATTGGAGTGATCTGGTGGGGGGCCGTCCCTCTGTCAGAACACAACAGCTCAGCGGGGGAGATCACTGAACTAACCTTGCATGGTTAGTACAGTGACTCCAACCGGAGTTGTCCGTTTTTTTGTGCAACCCCCTGGATTTCACGAAAAAAAAAAAAATATATAGTGTGTACCCGGCTTAACAGCTAACAGTGATCTACCTAACAGTAAGCTAGTCAATGGCCAGGCACCCAAACTTTGATTAGTCTGGGAGTGACCACTTGTGTAATCTGTCCACTAGAAAAGTCATCATAAGGCAAAACTCATACAATGTTCCTGCAGTCTAAAACAGTGGAATTCATTTATCTTAATAGATTTCCTGAAGGATATTGATAAATATTTCTTTCCCAAGTGGAGGAGCTTCTCCAACCCAGACTGCAGGAGTACAAGATTATTATTACACCTTTCCATCCATTCCAGAAGGGATGCTTTATTGTCTTAATTCAAAGAATTAATCCAAGCCTCGCTCTCAGCGTTCATCGCTTTGTTGTCCATATTTAGAGAATGATCTGCTCTCTCCATGGGATCAGAGGCTGAACTGAGCTATTTTGCATGCTCTGACCAGGAGAAGCAGACAAAATCCCCAGTCTCCTCCATGAGCCATAATCAGTTGGTAGAAGGCTAGCCTCTAGTCCCCTCCAAAAGGCCCTGTCCCTGATGGGTCTGTCACAATGTGCTACTAAGCAGAATCTCTGCACATGACCCTTCATGACCATACTTTTGTATTGAGACTGGTGATTACAAACTTTTTGTGCAGCCAATCTTTCTTGTTGCCGCCCCTTGACATCATTGCTTTGCCCCTTTAAGACTGGAGGACCTTCTGAGGCCTCTGTGATGGACACTTCTAATAGCCAAAGTTCCGCGTCCAGGTCATCTGCAAGATATGTAGGTACTGCAAGAAGGACTCCCTCGCACTATAAACCAGAAGAAAAAAGAATTAGGAGTAGACATGTCTGTTGTAATATGTTGGCCGATTTATGTAGGATATTATATTACAGTACCATATTGACCAGGAATTCAGTTGAATTGTCCAAGCCAACTAAATTTTAACATATCAAAGGGGCAGCTGATGACCCTTTGATATGTTAATCTTATGCAAGTCTACCTAGGTATGTGAGGTATGGCCTGTTAACCTAATTGAAGATTTCAAAGGGTACATTGTTTACATACTTAAAGCGGAGCGCCGCCGAAATTTTTTTTTTTTAAAAGTCAGCAGCTACAAATACTGCAGCTGCTGACTTTTAAAACATGGACACTTACCTGTCCAGGGCGCCCGCGATGTCGGCACCCGAGGCCGAAGCGTCTCTCGGTCCGGGTGCTGCCGCCTCCATCTTTGGTAAGGGAATCAGGAAGTGAAGCCGTGCGGCTTCACTTCCCGGTTCCCTACTGCGCATGCGCGAGTCGCGCAGCGCAATACGAATGGTCCCTGCTGCCTCTGGGACCCGTGTGTTTCCCAGCAGGCAGCGGGGAGGGAGCAGGAAGTGGCGTAAATAACCGCAGATTCTGCGGCTATCTATGCCGGAAGTGGGTACAGATACCTGTAATATACAGGTATCTGTACCCCCCTCCCCCCTGAAAGGTGCCAACTGTGTCACCGGAGGGGGGGAGGAATCTGATGAGTGGAAGTTCCACTTTTGGGTGGAACTCCACTTTAAGGATGATAAAGGACCATAGAAGAAGTATTTATTGATGGAAATTAGACTTGAGGGGGTAACAATAAGATCAAAAAGTATTTTGGGTTTACCCAATAGAATCCCTCCCCCAGTGTCAGACTACTATTTTCAGAGGGACGATTCAAGCTGGCAATCAGTCTTTTCATTCTCCATGAAGGTGACAGAAGGAACTGGGTTCTCTGAAGGTTCATGAATGCTGCACAAATAACCTGTCACATATTTTATATTTACTCTGTTGGATTTTGTCATCTGTTGTAAGTATCTTATGGACTTTGTTCTGTCTGAAGTTTTAATACATGCATTGCTGCTGGAAATTACTCACATAATAATAACTAAATAATTATCTACCCACAACTACATCACTACGATGTCATGTGACCTCCATTTCAGGTAAGAAATCTGAGCCTGTAGTTAAATTGTAGGAAGGGAAATTGTGCTTTATATCATGGCCATAGTTTTGTTTTAACTCTTTCATGACCAGAAGTATTTGAAGACTAATTTTAAAAGTGTCAATATGTCGCTTAATAATAACCCTATGATTAATTTGCCTACCTAAATGTTTTTTTTTTTTATTGTGAAAGATTTTAGTTGATACATTGTTTTAGGCTGGGTTCACACTGCTGTGCTGTGCATCATCGTATGTGATTTGCACCGCGCTGCTGTACAAATCACATGCAATGTTTGTGCAATGCAAATTCAGCCATACAGATTGTATGGCTGAATTTGCATCGCATTTGGATCAAAGTTGTACAGGACCCTTTTTTTGGTCTGCACCAGACTTGGATAGCATGGGTGTGAACACCTATGCGATCCGATTCCTGTCGGAAATGACAGCTTGCACTGCGATATGTGAACTGAACTGGGGGTGTCATTAACTTTGTATTGACACTCCCAGCGGTTCACATAAGGCAGTGTGTACTGCCTGCGAGTCAGGTGCGATGCGGGAATCCACAGTGGATATGCAGGGTTCCCACATCGCACCAATGTGGACCAAGCCTCAAAGTGAGGCTCCAGCTGTCCTTGCAAAGTGAAAGAAACACTGTCAGTGGCAGCTGTTTACAAACAAAGCCACGTTATCGCCATGGACTAGGGACCACATGATCTGGAACCATGCTGGTTGGTTCCTGAATATTTGTAGAGGCCAGGAGCTAACAGTGAGAGCTGTGCAAAGTATCATGACTATTTCCCTTACTCTTACAGAATTTACAGAATTCTTACAGAATTTATGCCACACAAAATCAAATAAGAGCTTGATCACAATATCCTAAACAATGCAAACTTTAAACAGTAATATCATCAGTACATTTAACAGTACATCTAATGAACAGCTAACATAAACAGTAAGCTAGTCAACAACTAGAAATTAAAGTCCTGTAGACACAGGCTGAATGTCGGTAAACAACAGCTGGTTAAAAAAAAGGCATTCGGCTTGTGTGTATGTTGGTCTGTCCAACAGAAACCAGCAGCTGACCGATTTCCGATCAGCGCTCTCAGCCAATGGCAGAGAGTGCTAATTGGAGTGTTCTGGCTGGGGGCCATCCCACTGTCAGAACACAACAGCTCAGCGGGGGAGATCGCTGAACCAACCTTACAACACAGCCATATGTCTGGGGCAGTGTTAACAAATACTTACCTCCTGTCCATAGACAGGGGAAAATGCCTGTCAAAATGAACTGTGCATGCGCAGTTCTGTAAGCATCCAGTTAGAGAACTGCTGACAATTACATTTTTTTAAAGTGTTTTACCAACAGCCCGGCTGCTCTGGAAGAAGATGTGTAGCAGAATCTCTTACCTCTTCCAGTCTGACAACCTTCAAGGCCAAAGATAACTGACATCCTGCAATATGTGGTGGGTTGTGAGGCATAGTGGGTGCTAAGATGGTAAAAGTAATTGGGCGCCAGACCCTTCTTGGATGTAAAAGAGGTTTTATTTCTTTGAAAATCCTTTTCATATTTTGCAAGGGAAAGAGGATTAGGGCCAGGACACCCTTAACCACTTACGGACCACCCGCCGTCGTTATACGGTGGCTGTTTGAAGGAGGATATCGTTGTTATGGCAGCAGCTAGCTGTCATAACCCCGGCATCCCCGTCTTCAGCGGGCGGTCCGCTACAACATAAAAGTGGTCTCTGCGGTGGATTTGCCGCGAGATCACTTTTATCGGTGGCGGGAGAGGGCCCCCCGCCCTCTGTCGCCTACCAGAGCCGTAAGCAGCGGCGGAGGGGATCACGTCAGTCCCCTGGGCTGACATGGAGACGAGTGAGGGGAAGATGGCCCCCACCCGTCTCCATGACACTGCAGGGCGGAAGCGATATCAAAACGTCACTTCCACCCATAGCTCTTAAAGGGCCAATTAATTTTTTTAAATTTTTTTAAATTGCATTTTAGTCTAAATATGTGATCTGGGGTCTTTTTGACCCCAGATCTCATATTTAAGAGGTCCTGTCATGCTTTTTTCTATTACAAGGGATGTTTACATTCCTTGTAATCGGAATAAAAGTGACAATTTTTTTTTTTTAAAAAAAGGGTAAATATAAAAGGTAAAATAAATAATAATACATTTTTTTTTTAAATGCGCCCCGTCCCGACGAGCTCGCGTGCAGAAGCAAACGCATACGTGAATAGCGCCCCCATATGAAAACGGTGTTCAAACCACATATGTGAGGTATCGCCGCGATCGGCAGAGTGAGAGCAATAATTCTAGCCCTGGACCTCCTCTGTAACTTAAAACATGCAACCTGTAGAATTTTTTAAACATTGCCTATGGAGATTTTTAAGGGTAAAAGTTTGTCGCCATTCCACGAGCGGGCGCAGTTTTGAAGCATGACATGTTGGGTATCAATTTACTTGGCATAACATTATCTTTCACAATATAAAAAAAAAATGGGCTAACTTTACTGTTATCTAATTTTTTTAATTCAAAAAAGTGTATTTTTTCCAAAAAAAGTGCTCTTGTAAGGCCGCTGCGTAAATACGGTGTGACAGAAAGTATTGCAACGACCACCATTTTATTCTCTAGGGGGTTAGAAAAAAAATTTATAATGTTTGGGGTTTCTAAGTAATTTTCTAGCAAAGAAAACAGTTTTTAACTTGTAAACAACAAATCTCAGAAAGAGGCTCCGTCCTTAAGGCTATGTTTCCACTAGTGCGTCCCCAAAGTCGCGCGATTTACACTGCGACTTTGTGATGCGATTTGTGGCGCGTTTTGTTGCGACTTTAAAAACGACTTAGTGCGACTTGGATGTTCTGCGATTTAGTCATAATGATGTAATTCCTTATCCTGCTTACTTATTTCCCCTTCCTCTTTCGTTGTCACGTGTTGTATGTTTGTTATCAAACATGTTGGCTATGTCATTTTGGCTGCTGTAGCAGCATTTATAGATGAAGAAGAGGAGGATAACTGGAGGAGGAGAAGGCATAGGTTTTGGATCCATCCCATCATCGCCCAAAGGGAAGTGAGAGGCCAGTTTGGGGTCCTTTACAAAGACCTCCGTGCTCATGAAGACAAATTCTTCAACTACACAAGGATGTCAATTAGAAGGTGAGAACATTTTTTGATGTCAACTTGCAAATGCTGCCAGATATATTTATGAAAATGTGTATATGTCTGGTCAGTATGACTCTTTTTAGAATTTTTAGGTTTGAATAACTAGAAGTGTTAACTATAACCTGATCAAATTGTTATAAAAATGAAACTCGATTTTTAAATGTTTGATTTTTACATGGTCAATGTAGATAATAGCCATATTTTATCTCTTTACAGTTTTGATGAATTGTTGGCTTTGCTCTCTAGCCATCTAGAGCGACAAAACACAAGTTTCCGAAGGAGTATTCCAGTTGTTGAAAGACTCATTATAACATTGAGGTAACTTTTCATACCTACTTTTTCTTCTTCTTAACTTCTATGTGGCATTTGGATATCCACATCATTCTTTCATCCTCTTTACATGAAGTAAAAAAATAAATACTAGCATGTAATTGTGCGTGATATTGTTTTTACAATATTAACTTTGCCTCTTCATCACCAGTGTCTTTCTCCTGCTCCTCTTCTTCCTTCACTTCCTCAGGCACCTCCTTCCTAGCTCTTTTTTTTTTAGTTTATTGAAGTAGCTTAGTGTAAATATGTATCATTATAATAAACTGTATGTACTTTTCCATTTTAGGTACCTGGCAACTGGACATTCCTTTGCAAGTTTGCATTATGAGTTTTTGGTTGGCAAAACTACTGTCAGCAATATTGTCCACGATACCTGCAGAGACATCTGGAATGTCCTTATGGATTTGGTCCTGAAGAAGCCCACTTGCGAAGATTGGTGCAAGATAGCTGAAGTTTTCTGGGATCGTTGCAATTTCCCGAATTGTCTCGGGGCAATTGACGGAAAACATATGAGGGTAGTGATGCCCATCGGCAGTGGAACCAAATACTTTAACTACAAAAAATATTTTTCTTTTGTATTACTAGCAGTGTCTGATGCAATTATTGTTTTACCTATATAGACATAGGATCATATGGCAGCAGCTCAGACTCCAGTATTTTCCAAAGATCATCGTTTGGAAGAATGTTGCGGGAAAATGGTCTGGACCTGCCACAGGACTGTCCGTTGCCAGGAACAAATGGGCCGCCAATGCCATTTGTGTATGTTGGGGATGAGGCCTTTGCTCTCAGTGAGCATCTATTAAGGCCTTATTCCTATAGGTGTCTGAGTGAAGAGAAGCGAATCTTCAATTACCGGTTAACGAGGGCAAGACGAGTGGTAGAATGTTCATTTGGCATTTTAGCCAACAAGTGGCGTTTGCTACATACACCGATTAATTTAAAACTTGAGAATGCAATATCTGCAGTAAAAGCAGCATGTGTGCTTCATAATTTTGTTAGAATTCGTGATGGCTATCTTTTTGAAGATTCCCTCATGCACGATCTTGAAGGTGCACAATGGAGTGCCAGTAGGGGCACCACCAATGGTGCCACTGTGCGTGAGGGATTCTCATCTTATTTTATGTCTGCTGCTGGTTCTGTCCCCTGGCAGTAGGATGCCATTGCATAATGTAATTCATGCATTTTATTGTAATATTATTTAAATGAATGTTATGTTTCATTGCATCCAAATGCAGAATAACAGGTCTTGAACACAAATTCGAAAAAAGGATAAGCAGAAAATGCATAATGTAACCAGAATAATATTTATTTTCCAGAATTTTGTGCAAGAATGCACCAAAAATTATTTTTTTTTTGGTTTTGGTGAACTACACCATTTTTTTTTTACTTTTTAACAAGCACAACAAATATTAAAATAATAAAATATTTCACTTTCAAAAAACACAAAAATAAAAGTTATAAAAAAATAAAATATATAATCTGAATCTTTTTTACAAGACAAATCTTTTTGCAAGAAGGCAAAAATAAAGAAATAAGTTCCACGAACTCACAAATTCTACAGTTGTTGTTTTGGCCTCCACAACCAACCAAAAAATATAGAACAAGTCTTAAACCCACAGAAAAAATAATCGAAAATTACAATTGCTCGTATGTTTTGTTTTCAGTGGTCCCGGAAACGGAAACATTGGTTGGTCCAGGGAAATCCACTGATTGACCAGGGTAATATTTCCTTTCCAGAAAAGGCGGAACCTGACTGGGTGTAGGCTGCCTAAGTTGGTGAGTGGTTGGGGGGCCAAGGATAGAGGTAGTGGGGGCAGGAATTGGATGCAACATGCATGGCCTTGAGGGATTCAGCATATTACCATACTGGTCACAGTATGGACGGTTTATTGGTGGAGCATACTGTGTACTTGGAAAGTGAGTGTATTGTTGATAAGGGGGATATTGGGGAAGGGGGGGTTGCATAAATGCTGAGAAAGTTGTTGGCCCCTCACCCACAAATGATTGAGCAGTTGACATCAAAGCCATCCTGAGTGCATATTTTTTCTCAGGGGGTACCTGGTTACATATCCCTAAAATTACAGTGAGAAATGCTGTGTCTTCACACTGGTTTTCAGCCATTTTAGTGGACATCTGACTAACTACATCTAAAAATTTTTCCATGGGTTTCACAGGCCGGGCACTTCCCCTTGAAGATCTTCGCAAAGGCCTAGAGACATTGCCAGGCCCTGGTTCTGCATCCTCCTCATTCATTGAGTTTGATGTTGACCTTGATTCATCTACGAACAGTTCCTTGTCAACATTGTCTTGGAATTGTTCTTGCTCCTCCTCCGCAGCAGCTTCCTCTGACTCATCCTTTGCTGCCAAACCCTGTGTGCTGTCTTCCCAGCTTGCTTGGGTTCTGAAATACAAATCACATATTTTTAAAGTAAGCATTACAATTTGATATGTACAATTCGTAACATATGCCTGCTGACAAACTTACTCTCGCATTTCCAACACTGGTTTTAAATAATCAAGATCCCCGGCATGGGCATATGGGGCTAATCTTTTTGAGCCGGAACCACTCTTTCCTTCTTTTAATTTTCGTAAGTACCGGTTGTAGCAGTCTTTGAGACTTCTCCATCGAGTTTGTAACGAGTGCACTACAAAATATGAAGCAAATAATAAATTAAAACAAAAAACTTTATTAACTGCCTATAGGTCATTCATTTGCTAGGCTGCATAATTGATATGGATGGTGTTAAAACAACCGCTAAATATATTAACCATGACACCTACATAATTTGACATGTGCTGGAGGATGTTGACAGGGCCATCTTTAATACCATTTAATATTATTAGGACCGTGGTCAAATATTATTTGTTGTCCCACACACACACACACTGATTTACTTTCCTGCAGCCACAGGTTACACGAAAGTAACTATATAAATTCCACCATCAACACAGATAGTGTTGACAAGGGATTCCCTCCTGCCAAACCATTGTGATCTCCTGGCAGGAGAAGCAGTCCCCACCAAGAAAACACAGTGCACATTGTTAACACACACCCATTGGTTGCAGAATATTTAAATAGGTGCAAGGCGCAAAGTGCTAAGCAGCATATATCAACCACTTACTTTTTGAAGAACGTTCTGTGGCTGATAAAGAGTCCCAGGTCTCATAATATATGCGAGCCACTTCCAACCATGCTCTCTCCTTCTTTGCATGATCTTTGTAACCTGGATCTCTGAGGTCATATATTGCCGGATGTTGTCTGACAAGCCTAATAATTTCCTCATTGTCATGCACTTGTCGCTTGTTTTTTCTAGCCCTAGGCATGCTTCCTGCTGTGTTCCACACTCACAGACATCAATATAGGAAGTGATGTATTTGGGAGGAGCAGAGATCATGTGCTTCCGTAGACTTCCGTGGAAGTCGCAACAAAGTCGCGGTGTCAGACATGTACATACGACTGCATTGCGACTTAATACCTTTCTATGGAGAACAAGTCGCACCGAAGACGGAACAAAGTAGTGCAAGAACCTTTTTTGGAGTCGCTGCGACTTGAGTCGCACCAATTAGAATGGGGACCATTGAAATACATGGGTTTTGTCTTGTCATGCGACTTGACATGTGTCAAGTCGCAAAATAAGTCGCAGTAGTGGAAACAGAGCCTAAGTGGTTAGTTGCAATTTCAATTGGCCATCTCCAAGACTTCAATAGGAAAGCAGCCGTACAGGGAAAGGCCCCAGCAAGGTGCCACCTCTGCATGTGCAGGATTGCTATCTGGTAACAGTACTTAAACAGTTCCTAACAGTAACGGTTCTCTCAGCTGTACTACAACTTCTCCTTGTAGTTCTTCAGCCCCCTTGAGCTCTCTCGCTAGACCCTCTACTCTGAATCCTGTGAGCTCCTCAAGGCGTTTGCGGTGGTATCTCCCTCAAGCATCACCCACGCTTCCCTGCGGGGTCCCTGGTTTGGCACTCCGGATACCTTCAAGCTTCACAGCTACTGACCAGCTCTGTCCTTAGCTCGGCACACAAGGCTGCTCTGTAAGCATCACCTCCACTGGTTGGATCACTGACTTGATCAAGTTTGTAGTTTCCTAATTCTCCACCGTGCCCGTTCGGTGAAAATACTGCTCCGGTACCTGCTTCAGTTACTCACTGTGGTCCCTGGTAAAGGCGATTGGTCCCTTTGGGGTGACAACTTCCCTTCTACCTCCCACCACTGACAGGTTCTCCGGCCGGCAGAACCGTCACTTCTGGTTGGACTGCAAGCCGCAGTCCCAACCCTGCACTGCTTCTTACTTACTTCAGGATAGGCCCTCACACAGCCTGGCAGCCTGATGCCTCCGGGATAGGCCCAATCTCCGGCCTAGCAGCCCAGGGCAAACGACACACATCCACCCAGATGACGGTCCGGGTGGCACACAAGAGCCTGGATCACCTGACCTCCCCCAAATATATAGGCTCTCCCAGCAGGCCAAGGGATTCAACAAAATCCCTGCCCATTGGCTGAGATACCCCATATACCCATAACATTACCTTGAGTTGTCCTTCTCAATCTAATACCTCCAAGTGCCCGGCCACTTGGTGGTAGAAGAGGAAAGTACAACCAGGCCAAACTTAGGGAGAAGTCAATGGATCCCTAGTTATTAACTACAGTAGCTACTCCTGACAAGGAATTTGGCCAGGAGCTCCCTGACTAAACCCCAGGACACTACAGATGTATTTTGTGCTCTGGAGGAATCTGTAAGGGCTCGCTCTGAAGGATGTAATGGGCATTCTGAAGGATGTAAGGGGGCATTCTGGAGGATGTAAGGGGGCACTCTGTGGGTATCTCGAATCCTCCAGAGTGCTCCCATACATCATCCTCCAGAGTTCCCCCTTACATGCTCCAGAGTGCCCCTTTACATCCTCCTCCAGAGTGCTCCCTTTCATCCTCCTCCAGAGTTCTCCACAACATCCTCCAGAGTGACCCCTTTCATCCTTCTCCTGAAGGGGGCACTCTAGAGGCACTAAATGGGCACTCTGGAGGATATACAAAGCACCCTGTAGGCACCAAGGGGGCATTAGGGGAACACTTTAGAGGATGTAAGGGGCACTCTAGAGGCACTAAGGGGACACTCTGGAGGATGTATGGAGCACTCTGTAGGCACCAAGAGGGCACTAGAGGGGCACTCTGGAGGCACCAAGGGGGTACTGTGAATGATGTAAGGGGGCACTCTGGAGGCACCAAGGGGGCACTCTGGAGGCATTAAGGGGGACAACCTGGAGGCTTCAAGAGAACACTCTGGAGGAGGATGTAAGGGGGAACTCTGGAGATACTATTTTAGTACCTCCAGAGTGCCCACTTGCATCTTTCAGGGAGGGCCTCCTTACATCCTCCTAAATGCCCCCCTAGTAATAGTAAGGTCAGTGGCCAGGGTCGCAAAGGTTGCACCTGCGACCAGGCCCTGGCATTCTGCCACCGTGTGGGGGGCCCAAGGTGGCAAGAAGATGGGTCACTGCAGTACATGTAAAAGGGTCCTACTATAGGACCATAATGAACGCCCCTACCAGGATCAGTGGGAAGGACCCCAGGATGGATGAAAAGGACGGGGTCAGGGGGGAGGCTTTCATGGTTTCCTGCATCGGGGCCTTTGTTACGCCTTTGGGGCAAACGATTTTTTCAGCCTACCCTACCCATATGGAGCGTTGTATGGCTATGATGTCCTTTTTTGGTCATGTGTTACTAACACTAGCTATTCAAATGGGGTAGGATGTATTAAGGTAGCTGGCATAGCAGGCCAGTAAGTATAAATCCAGTTGGTGTGTCACACCGAGGGTGCCTTTTTATGGAGGGGTTTAGGTATGGTCTCAGGACCCCTGACTATAATATGAAAAGTATGATCTGACACTGTATAGATCTTACTGTTCCCTGGAGATCTTAGTATTGTGATTTTTTTTCCTACACTGCTGGATTACTTTAAACCTAAATAGAGCTTGTACAGTGTTGTCATCACTTGCATTTGATACATTGTGTGCTTATACCTCTAGTACAGTGTCATTTTATTTTCCACTTTGTTCTACGACTTTACGATTATGCAGATTTCATGCTTTTTGTGCAGCATTTCATCTGATGCTTTTTTCCTGCCAAAATCTTTCATTTTGATTCCACAACACCTTTGTGTTTCCAAACTCGGTCAGTATTATACCACGATTTCTCTTTTTAACAGAGTACTAAACAAACAGGCTGCGAGGATCTTTTTAAAGTGCACATATGGTTCTAGCCACATTTCCTAGATTTAACTTCTGCTTACTAGAATCTCAGAGACATAATACAAGGAATGTCACTTAAACAATTCATTATAAATCTTTACGTAATATCATATCATTTAAATATATAAAAATGTTTTTAAATGAAGTTCCAAATAACTTGTAATTTCATCCTGCAATGTATTCAGTGTTTGCAGCCTGGCAAGAAAAATCCTAAACAAGGATGAAGGTCGGTGTGTTCCATGGTTCCAGCATTCCCTCCCTCTGAGCTTGCTCATACGGCGTTGACCCCTAGAGGGCCGCTGGCTGATGATTGTCAAAGGCGCAATCACTGGACACTTCCAGCACAGATAATTATGATTCCTTTAAGCATCAGAGCACAGTGCAGTGGGACTGGTTGTAAAGTTGGAGCTGTAGTAGGGAGCAAGAGCCACACCAAGAGGAAGCGGGGTGCGAAAACCCCAGAAGGGCCTGCAAGAAGTTACACTTGCTAGGTATGGGGGGGGCACGACAGCACCTGCAATGTAGATTATAGGATATGCCAATTATGACTTAAATTTAAATACCCAACTAACTATATCTGTACAAGAGATAGCTTACCACTGAGGGTCCTTTCCCAGAGAGCGGTGTGTTGATAAACTGTGGTCAGAAAGATGCTGACTGATAGATCTCGGTCTGGGCTTGCTGACCCGCCATTCCAGAGCATCAGAATGCAATGTAGAGGGACTATTTGTAAAGTTGGAGCCAGAGGCGTAACTAGAATCTTCAGGGCCCCCGGTGCAAGAAAACATGAAGGGCCCCCAGCAGGGGCCTTGCTAGGTCTACAAAAGATCTGGGGCTAGAGCCCATAGCAGCGAAGTAAAGGAAGTCATATGCTTGGGAGTATATAATATACATGTGTGTATATGTGTGTGTATATATATATATATATATATATATATATATATATATATATATATATATATAGTTACATATCTGAGTGCAGATCCTCCCTTACATCAGGGTCCCCAGAGAGCCTCCCTACTTACATAAAGGTCCTCAGAGATCCCCCCATTACATCAGGGTCCCCAAAGAAGAACCCCTCATTACATCAGGGTCCCCAGAGAACCCCTCATTACATTGGGTCCCCAGAGCCCCCTCATTACATCAGAGCCCCCAGAGAGCCCCTCCTTAAATCAGGGTCCCCAAAAAGCCCCCCCTTACATCAAGGTCCCCAGAGCCCCCTCATTACATCAAGGTCCCCAGAGAGCCTCCCCCTTACACCAGGGTCCCCAGGGAGCCCCTCCTTACATCAGGGTCCCCAGAGAGCCCCTCATTACATCAGGGTCCCCAGAGCCCCCCTCATTACATAAAGGTCCCCAGAGAGCCCCCCTTACATCAGGGTCCACAGAGCCCCCTTAAATCAGGGTCCACAGAGCCCCCTAATTACATCAGGGTCCCTAGAGAGCCCCCCTCATTACATCAGGGTGCCCAGAGAGCCCCCCCTTACATCAGGGGCCCCAGAGCCCCCCTCATTACATCAGGGTCCCCAGAGCTCCCCCTAACATTAGGGTCCCCAGAGCCCCCCTTATATCAGGGTCCCCAGAGCCCCCCTCATTGCATCAGGGTCCCTAGAGAGCCCCCCTACATCAGGGTCCCCCAGAGCCCCCCACATTGCATCAGGGTCCCCAGAGCCCCCCTCGTTACATCAGGGTCTCCAGAGAGCCCCCCTTATGTCAGGGTCCCCAGAGCCCCCCTCGTTACATCAGGGTCCCCAGAGCCCCCTCATTACATCAAGGTCCTCAGACAGCGCCTCCCCTCCAGAGGTTTCCCGTGTACCTGGCTGGTCTCCGCTGTGCACCTCCAACCCCCAGCAAATCTCTGTACCCCCCACCTGGGGGGGAGGTGGGAGGCAGCGAACGGCAGCTCTATGGATCTCCCTGGGGCTAGTAGTTCTCTTCCCGAGTGTATACAGTGGGGAGGGGAGGGGCCTCTGACCCGGGCATGTATCAGCAAGATAAATGACTATGCAAAAATTGTACAATCAGCGCAAACACAAATGTAAATCAATCCAATGCAAGCTGAACACTTAAGGGTTAACACCAAGCCCAAAATAATGTACTAAATAAACAAAAGAAAGTGCAGCGCAAACAACATGAGAAAAAAGTCCTCTATAAGGCAGAAATTTTCTCCTCTGTAATATATCTTCTTACTAAAAAACACTTGAGGTTCTTCAAAGTATCTGAGCAAATATACTGCTTACCAGATAAAAGATCAAAGTAGGCATAATTACCACCAATGCTGGATACGCCCGGATCGGATGCTCTGCTGGTGTTGGATGACAGCCCACAGCTTATCCCCCAGTGTAACAGATGATAAAATTACCACCAATGCTGGATACGTCCGGATCAAATACTCTGCTGGTATATGATGACAACCCACAACTTGTCCTCCAGTATGGCAAATGATAAGGTTACCTAGGTTTTATGTGTTGATCTTGTCTTGGCCTCTTGCTATCCTGACTTCAAAAGTCAGGATAGCAAGAGGCCAAGACAAGATCAACACATAAAACCTAGGTAACCTTATCATTTGCCATACTGGAGGACAAGTTGTGGGTTGTCATCATATACCAGCAGAGTATTTGATCCGGACGTATCCAGCATTGGTGGTAATTTTATCATCTGTTACACTGGGGGATAAGCTGTGGGCTGTCATCCAACACCAGCAGAGCATCCGATCCGGGCGTATCCAGCATTGGTGGTAATTATGCCTACTTTGATCTTTTATCTGGTAAGCAGTATATTTGCTCAGATACTTTGAAGAACCTCAAGTGTTTTTTAGTAAGAAGATATATTACAGAGGAGAAAATTTCTGCCTTATAGAGGACTTTTTTCTCATGTTGTTTGCGCTGCACTTTCTTTTGTTTATTTATGTATCAGCAAGAGTGTAGAAGCAGAAGAGTGAAGTGGATACATGCCCGGGTCAGAGGGCCCTCCCCTCTCCACTGTATACATTCCGGAAGAGAACTACTAGCCCCAGGGAGATCCCACCACCCATGGGCACCATAGAGCTGCCAATCGCCACCTCCCCTCACCACATACTAAACTGAGAGCCAGATGTGCAGGGGGAGATGCCGGGTCTTGGGACCCCCCACAGCGGCAGAACGCTAGGCACCCAGTCGCAAGTGCGACTGCTGCGACCCTGGTAGTTCCGCCACTGGTTGGAGCTATTGTAGGGAGCAAGAGCCACATAAGCTGATGCTTCCTTTGTAGTGCTGGCTCCAGTCCCAACAGAGTTATACCAACTACACTCCACCTCTTATCCCAGCTAGAGGTCTCCAGAGTGGTGCCAGCAGCAGGAAAGAAGAGATTTTCACATCAGTGTGAAGCAATACA
This sequence comes from Lithobates septentrionalis, assembly GCA_037952835.1. Classification (NCBI taxonomy): domain Eukaryota; kingdom Metazoa; phylum Chordata; class Amphibia; order Anura; family Ranidae; genus Lithobates; species Lithobates septentrionalis. The sequence continues at coordinate 1,068,803 of JBBDGP010000083.1, read as the reverse complement.
CTGGGCATAATAGCAGCGTTGTGTTGCTTTCTCATCACCTACTTTAACCCCTTGGACCCTACAAAAGCATGCAGTTGTGAAGCGCTTGCAGAGTAGCCACATATACTTACATGCTGTTGCATGTGTACACCTTTGGCTGCTGCCTCTGCAGCTAAAGGGGGTAGGGATCGGGGAGGGTAAAGCCACAACTCAACCGCAGGGTTTAACCCCCCCAACTTTACACGTGAACGAGCTCTAAGGGTGCCGCTATCAAATGCAACTAAGGACTCATTCACAAGTGCAGCACAAGTGCTGCTCTTCTGAATAACGATCCGAGTGTGTTTGACAGGTGGTGACAGGGCCGTCTTTAGCGCAGGGCAAACGGGGCACTTGCCCCGGGCCCAATCTTTGTTGGGGGGCCCGCGCTAGCTGTGAATTGGGGCCCCGATGACAGCTTTGCAGAGCGCACAGAGGACACGGGAGGATGTATTCCTCGTTAGCCAGCTGAGAGGGGGCGGGGCCGGGAGCTCCACTGACGCTCTGACCCCGCCCACGTACAGCCTGTGTACTCGGAAAAGAGCTTCTGTGTTGAGAGCCAGTGATCGGAGTGCGAGTGTCAGTGGAGCTTCCGGCCCCGCCCCCTCTATACTGGCTGGTGAATACAGAGGTCCGGGGGCGGGGCCGGGAGCTCCAATGACGCTCTCACTACAGGCGCTCTATACACAGTGCACAGGCTGCACGTGGGCGGGGTCAGAGCGTCAGTGGAGCTCCCGGCCCCGCCCCTCTCAGCTGGCCAGCGCGGAATACATCCTCCCATGTCCTCTGTGCGCTCTGCAAAGCTGTCATCAGGGCGACAATTCATGGGTGATGTGGGCCCACCCAACAAAGCATCAGTGGAGCTCCCAGCTGCTTTAGTGAGAGCATAGAGTGGAAACCCCGCCCACAGTCCTGAATGTATGTAGTGAGTTTGGCTGGCCAGGTATGTCCTTACACCCATAGAATGCCTGACTGTTTAAACCCTGAGCTGTGTTATTTAACTGTAAAGCTGTGCATTGCTGAAAGTTCTCTGACCATCCCTTGTATAATGTCCGCAGTCTCTGATTGTCTCCTGCAGTATGTCCGCAGTCTCCGATTGTCTCCTGCAGTATGTCCGAAGTCTTTGATTGTCTCCTGCAGTATGTCCGTAGTCTCCGATTGTCTCCTGCAGTATGTCCGCAGTCTCTGTTGTCTCCTGCAGTATGTCCGCAGTCTCTGATTGTCTCCTGCAGTATGTCCGCAGTCTCTGGTAATCTCCTGCAGTATGTCCGCAGTCTCTGGTAATCTCCTGCAGTATGTCCGCAGTCTCTGATTGTCTCCTGCAGTATGTCCGCAGTCTCTGATTGTCTCCTGCAGTATGTCCGCAGTCTCTGATTGTCTCCTGCAGTATGTCCGCAGCCTCTGATTGTCTCCTGCAGTATGTCCGCAGCCTCTGATTGTCTCCTGCAGTATGTCCGCAGTCTCTGATTGTCTCCTGCAGTATGTCCGCAGTCTCTGATTGTCTCCTGCAGTATGTCCGCAGTCTCTGATTGTCTCCTGCAGTATGTTCGCAGTCTCTGGTAATCTCCTGCAGTATGTCCGCAGTCTCTGATTGTCTCCTGCAGTATGTCCGCAGTCTCCGATTGTCTCCTGCAGTATGTCCGCAGTCTCTGATTGTCTCCTGCAGTATGTCCGTAGTCTCCGATTGTCTCCTGCAGTATGTCCGCAGTCTCTGATTGTCTCCTGCAGTATGTCCGCAGTCTCTGATTGTCTCCTGCAGTATGTCCGCAGTCTCTGATTGTCTCCTGCAGTATGTCCGCAGTCTCTGATTGTCTCCTGCAGTATGTCCGCAGTCTCTGATTGTCTCCTGCAGTATGTCCGCAGTCTCTGATTGTCTCCTGCAGTATGTCCGCAGTCTCCGATTGTCTCCTGCAGTATGTCCGCAGTCTCCGATTGTCTCCTGCAGTATGTCCGCAGTCTCTGATTGTCTCCTGCAGTATGTCCGCAGTCTCTGATTGTCTCCTGCAGTATGTCCGCAGTCTCTGATTGTCTCCTGCAGTATGTCCGCAGTCTCTGATTGTCTCCTGCAGTATGTCCGCAGTCTCTGATTGTTTCCTGCAGTATGTCCGCAGTCTCTGGTAATCTCCTGCAGTATGTCCGCAGTCTCTGATTGTCTCCTGCAGTATGTCCACAGTCTCTGTTGTCTCCTGCTGTATGTCCGCAGTCTCTGAACCTCTCCTGTAGTATGTGTATTAATGTGCCCCTTTACTTGCTCAATTATTTGGGATTGCTCCACTGCTCAGTGAGAGGTAATGATGTGCATGAACCTCTAGCAACCAATCAGCAAACAGTAGTGATCTGCTTTAATCTCTACCAACCAATCAGTAAGTGCTAATGATGTGCTGTAACCCCTAGCAACCAATTAGTGACCGCTAATAATGTACATTAACCTCTAGCAACCAATCGGCAAGCAGAAATTATGTGTTGTAACCTCTAGAAACCAGTCATTGAGCAGTAATGATAGGCTGTAACCTCTGGCAAACAATTGCAATCGCTGCGTGATCTGCTGCAGTAAACTGATTTTGAGTCTACCTGCTATTTTTTGTATGTCTCAGAATGGAGGGGGGGGGGGGGGCCCAAGAAAATGTTTGCCCAGGGCCCAATCAAAATTAAAGACGGCCCTGGGTGGTGAGGAGGCGATATGTTGCCTCCTCACCACCTGATTTAAACCCATGATTGCCGTGCAATGCACGTGATTGAGACATGGTAGTACAGCAATTAGAAGTGTAAATCAGGTGTGAGGAGGCAACATTCTGCCCAGTGATCTTTGACTCTCTTCATCTCAGGTAGATCTCCACCTCTTTAGGGTTTCCTACCCCAGTCTAGGGGACATCTTTTCAGGTTTAATGCTGAATAAACTTGTAACGGTAGAAGGGTTTGGGCATAGGATACTCCAATAAGTACAAGTTATAATGAAGAGGACACTTAACTTCACCTTCTTGACAATAGCACTCCTTGACCACTAAGTCTGGAAGGGAAATGCCAGATTAGGAGTCTTTGTGCGACCTCTACCCCATAAAACTACAATGGCTCTTATCTCCTTGCAGCACCAAAAGTCACCCAGATCAGCAAACAGTCTTTATAGTTATTTCCTCAACTGCTGGTCAGGGGCCACTAGCATGATCAGTGATGAGGAAACTGTTTCACTTCCTCCCTGGATCAGGGTTATCTTTGGCGATCTCCAATTCCCCAAATCAGTCAGGTCTTGATGATGATAAAGAAGGCCATTGGTTACAATACAAATTTTTTTGTACAATACACAAACAGGATCCCACTAAAATCATACACAGTATCATCTTTGATCTTTGTTCAACTCAGTAGATTATGGAGTTTAAACTGCTAAGGGGTTCAGTAGATCCCTTCACCGGTTCACTTGAATTCCAGTGTTTCCGGACAAATAATCCACCCTAGGAAACAGATAGCAGCGATGGATTTGTTGGATTTTCAACCAGGTGAATCCTTAAAGATTAATTTATCACTACTTATGATATTTAGAAAAATGTTGCTTTCCACTCTATTAAGGCATTTAGCATTACTATCGCTGGTGCTAGATGCGGGCGGCTTAAGATGTGATTAGGAAGAGACTAAGCATCTTCCCTGTGATCAGAAGCCTCATTTGGGAGGCTGGGAATTTATTTATATTACTTTTTCATGATCAGCCTGGCTGGGATGAATGATAGGGTTTATTTTCCAAGATGAAAACGTGAAAAGAAAATCTGCAAAATTTGCACTTTGCCTAAGATTTGTGTTTCACCGACCGCGGCAGAAAAACATCAAACAGTATTTTAATATAAAGCTTACACTGGCCTCTTTCACTGCAGAAAAAAAAGCAATTTGAGCAAATTGAACGGAGTGTCACAGGCTGCCTTTCTAATGCATTTTATATGACATACGTTGCTGTATCGCTACAATCAATGGTGTGCCGCCTTAGAAAAAGATATTTGTAGCCATGCTTTACAATAATCCTGCATTTGGTAACAGAAGTGTGGCTCTATTCTTGCTGTATTATTCAATTTTTGTTTGAAATTAATATTGGTTCAGAGAGAAAGTAGCTGGCCTGTTTTTCTCACTTTTAAAGGGGGGCATGCTCCTCCTTGTACCCTTGTGTATAAATATACTGGTTTGTTTGAACCATTTTGTTAGAAATCTATAAAACTTGAACAAGTGATCTAAGCTATCCCCAAAGCTTGCAACCTAAATTACTTAAGTTAGCCAATAAAGGCTATCTCTTAAACTTCAAACTCTCTAAATTAATTTGTGACTATGTCGGTACAACACCCTACTACTGCTATGAGTTTTCACTGAAACACACAGTGTAATTACACCATGGCTCTTTACTATTACGGTACTGATCCTGTGGCTGTGCACAGCCTATTGCATTAGGGCATGCACCCCAAAGCTCAAACACATACTGTATGCATGTGTGTGCATGTGTATATATGATGGTGTCAGTAGAAGAAGTGGACGGTGTGACAGTAGTTTTTATTTTTATTCGTTTTACAACTAGATTCAGTCCCCTTTTGGGTTAAGCCTACCAAAACACTAGGACACAATGGGTATTTCTCTTGTGTTTTTCATGCATTTTTCTTATTCCGATTCCTCTTCCTTTTGTTCCCAGGAAGGGGAATTTCTCCTCTTTATTGCATACTGAATCCTTTCGCCTTTGAAGGCACATAACCCGCATTTCTGGTACAAGGTTAGTTTTTGGTCCTGAATAATTATTTATTCTTTCCTTTTTTTTTTTTTTCCATGGTTGCATTGTCTCCTTTACAGATGATGAGTGTGTGTATATATATATATTTTTTTCAGATTCCACATTCCCTTTTCCCCCCAGCGTCTTCTTTTTGCTTGGGATACTAGGCGTCTCTCATTGGATCTCAATATCTGGGGGCCCTTTTGTACGATATAAGACCGTTATCAGGCTGGATGGGGATTTTTGGAGTGTCACGCTGAGAATCTGCTGGGTCAATCATGATTACTGTAAGCCTCTTTAAACACATTTTTTGTTGGTTGTTCAAAAATATAGATGTATGTATACTTATGTTACCTTTATGCCTTTCAGATAATGGCAAAAATTTATCCCTGAAGAAGAAATTTAATCATTTTGAAACGCGTTGGATCATATAATTCTTTGCCACTTCTGTAGTATATCATTTTTTATTTCTTGTAAATGTATATCTTCATATGTTTAATTACTTTTTAACAATTTTTGTATAAATAAAACTTGTCTAACTTTTTTAAAAAAAAAATAATTTCTTTCTTTTGTTGCCTTTAAAATCCCAATCAAATGAGGTTTCCATTGTATGCTGTTCAGGGATGATGGCAACCCTTTCACACTAATTTTTGAGAAGTCTATACCTATTCTATATTCTAGGGGTGGAGAATACACCCATATCCTCACTTTTCAGACTTTCTCTTTTAGTTGTGAACCCCATGTCTAGACTATTATACACCGTCTTTTTATGAAATTCCAGGGTTGGCCCTTCACTAAGGGAGTTACCTCCGTTTTCTGGTTTTTTCTTCCTTTTTGGTCTTTGGTGGTTTTTTGACCAAAACATTATAATTTTTTCATCTTTCACTGTTTTTTCTTGTGACTATTCAGGATGGGTGACCTTTTGGGTGAGAATTGGGAGGACCTTATGTCTACCATTAAGAGTAATTACCAAGTAAAAGAACAAGTTAAAACTGATTTGACCTCACTTTTCCATAGTCTGACCAAAGCATTGGAAAAGAAATGTGCACTACATTGGCACATACAGTCCTTAGATCGATACATTCAAGAAAACATTAACCCAATAGGTTTAAGGATTCAAATTTTTCCGATTTTAGACCATATTTCTGATAAATTGAAGAAAAATTGGGAATCCAAACTCAATGACTGTTCTAGAAATCTTATGATGCTATTACAGGATGAATACAGATTACAATTGAACAATCTCGATGCTGAAATTGATGCTCTCTATATTCGCTTGACCCCCTTGAAAACACACGAGGACTATTCAACCCTCGAAGAAAGATTAAGGGAACACCTCAAAACCTCCAGCAAAGCCATTCTCCAAAAAAAAGATAAGAAATTCTGGAGGGATAAAAATGCGTTTGGGGAGAATAGAGCATATAGATGGCATCAAAACAAAGATTTCAGGAATAAAACAACCAAAAAATCTTTCAAAAACAAGGGGGAGAAAAATGACTACAGCTCAGATACTAACTCTAATGCCTCCTCCTCAGCCTCTTCTCTTACAGATCGTTTCACTAGGAAAAGAAAGGGTCCTTTTACCAAAACACAAGAAATGGATGGTGAACTACAACAAATCCATAAAAAACAAACTGCAGAGACCCCACATACATCAAGGGGCGGTAAAGGTGAGAATACACCAAGACCCATGGAAGGCAGTAAGGGACCCAGTTCCGGTAAAGGTAAAACAACCAAAACCTCCAAAGATTTGGGAGCTATCTCAAAGAATCAAACTCAGCTAGATACTTTTTTAGACAAAATGACCCTAACACAGGCCCTAACCACGCAAAAGGAGCAGGCTTCGGCACTGACTCCAATTGTGTAGATGATAGGCTGAATATTATTAATCTATCCTCACACATATTGACTGAGGCTGAGAAGGAGGTCCTCTCTCTGGGGCTCTCTTTTTGTCCCAGTAGAAGCCTTGACAACTTTGAGGTAGTTAAAGATATCTTTCTGTTTGCAAGAAAACTACTCTTCAAGAGTATGTACACTAAAACTAAGAAAAGTGAAGAGACAATTGCACCAAATCTTAAAGCAGCGGATTTTAAGGCCCTTCGGGACCTTAATCTACTGCTACAGGAGAATGAGGGAATTGAGTTAAGCTGGCTTGATGCCTGGGAAAGTGACGATAGCGAAGAGGAAAAAATGGATGATCCAAAACAACTTAAACAATTTAAAAGGAAGTCACATAGATTCCCAGCACTAAGTCAGAATCCAGCTGTGGCATTGTTTGTTAAACAAACTGTCAAGGAAATTGAATCCCTGAATAAAGACAAATCAATCAGAAATCTCACACCTGAGCAACAAAATGCTCTACACTCCCTCAAAAATAATCTAGATATAACCATTAAGGGATCTGACAAGGGCGGCAACATTGTGTTGATGGATAATTCCAAATACGAGGAGATGTGTCTAAAGATCCTGAACAATCGAAAATGTTATCGAAAAATTTCAGCATCACTGGTTGATGGATTCAATCAGGAATTTTATCGACTCGTGGATGAAGCTTTTGTAATGGGAGCCATCACGGGTGAGCTATTGGAGTTTATACGTACTAAACACCCTCGTATCCCTACTATGTATGCACTTCCCAAGGTGCATAAAGATTTACACAATCCTCCGGGCCGCCCTATCATATCCGGCAATGGCAGTATATCAGAAGCTATTAGTCAAGTCATTGACCAACATCTCAGACCCCATGTTCTTGAATTGGCATCCTACACCAAGGATACCATCCATCTGTTACAGGTCTTGGAGAACCTTGTGATTCCAGAGTCATCCATTCTAGTGACCATAGATGTGGAGTCACTATATAATAGTATACCACATGACTTGGGAGTAGCTGCGGTGGGCCACGTTCTATGTCAAAAGGCGACGACTGAATGGAAGTTTAACAAATTTATCCTTGAAATGTTGGACTTCATCCTTCGACACAATGTGTTTCTCTTCAGGGGTTCCCACTACCTCCACGTGCAGGGTGTTGCTATGGGGACCTGTTGCGCCCCCTCATATGCAAACCTGTACCTGGGGGAGTGGGAAAAGGGATTTCTAACCAATGAGGAGTTGACTATGTATACGGAGCATGTCATTTTATGGCAAAGATATATCGACGACATATTCTTAATTTGGAATGGCCCAGAAGAGGCTTTAAAAAGCTTTTTCAAAGTAATGAATCACAACACCATGAATCTTTTCTTCACCATGTCCTATAATCATCAACAGATCAACTTTTTGGACGTGACCATCTATAAGGACGAGAATGGTCAAGTTGCCAGTAAACTGTACAGGAAGGAGACTGCCGGCAATACCCTTCTACATGCTGACAGTTTCCATCCTGAACCTTTGAAGAAATCCATACCCTTTAGTCAATTTTTAAGACTAAAACGCAACTGTACCACGATGGAAACTTTCCAATGTGAAGCAGACAAACTAAGTAAAAGATTACTTATAAGGGGATACACTAAATCCTCTTTGAAAAAAGCATTTAATCGCGTCAAAAATCAAGACAGACATGCCTTAATCTTTGGGTCCAAAACCCGCAAAGTCGATGATACAACGAGGATCATCCTACGCTACTCCAACGAGCATAATACTATAAGAAAAATTCTTACAAAATATTGGTCAATCTTGACCGACGATCCAGTTCTGGGAAGTTTGCTAACTTCTAAACCACAAATTACCTTCCGGAAGGCAGGTTCCCTAGCAGACCTACTAACTCAAAGTGAATACAAGGGGAACCAAAGAGGGGACCCCTGCAAAACATGGGGGACCTTCCCGTGTGGCAATTGTTCTTTTTGCAATGTTATTCGGAAGAGGACTTCTTTTTTACTACCCAATGGGGAACGTTTTCAATTAAAGCATTTTGCAAACTGCCAAACTCAAGGGGTAGTCTACTTGGTACAATGCCAATGCGGGGCCTTTTACATTGGCAAAACCCGCCAAGAATTCAGACAACGCGTGAGCAAACATCTGTCAAGTATGCAGATTGGCAATTTGTACCTTCCCCTCGGCAGACATGTAGCCAAGGGACACGGATACAGGATGCCATCTGTGAACTTCACGGTGGTTGACCGTGTCCATGTCCCTTTGCGTGGGGGTGACTGGAATAAAATTCTTCTACAACGCGAAATGCGTTGGATAAGACATCTGGATGCCACCACCCCGCCAGGCCTAAATGAGGCAGAAAGTTTTAGACCCTTTTTGGAAGGTTTCAGTTCTGGTAAAACAGACTAAATACAACCTTCCCTTCCCCATGTCCTTTTTCATATCCTAAACCTCCTTCTTCTTCCTCCTCTGTTTCTCTCCCCTGTTTTCACCTTCCTATCTATTTACACCATATATAGTCTATGAATTAACAGTTGGAATGATGATGTCTAACTGGGGTATATTTCTATTTATATATAAATCTTTGTGTAATGTATAATGATGTTTCGTGAGCTGGCTGGGAGAACATTTTGTTCCCCCAGTCCCGTTCACGATAGATATTTTTTCATGATTTATCCATTTATTTATCTGTATATTTTTGTATATATTTGTTTGCTTCGGTTCTCATGTTTTGACTGATTCCCAGGTGATCTTCCAATCGCCCCCACTCAGATCTGTGGTCATATCGTGCACCCGGCACAGGTGGGGGCCCGAACTTAAGTGTGGGGGCCCCTTTCTTCCATTGCCACTCGAGGCGTCTATTTGACGCCATCCTTTGGCATTTGATGGATTTTCCTGTGTCGGGGGCTTTTGTTCTCCTGGAGGATTCATCCCCTTGTTTGGGATATACTTCCTCTAAAAAAGTCTCTGCTGCAACACTGGATATGGGGTATCCTTCCCACATGTCCAGTCATTCAGGATAATTTCTGAGTTATCTGCTATAATTTTATAATATTATATTTTTTTTATTTTTTTAGAGACCCTGCTGCACACCTTGCTATGATCCCTTATTTTACAGGGGTAGGAACTGTCTTAGGGCGGGCCCCCTTGTATGTGCGGGGGGCGTTTTTTGCCCCTTCTGGGTTCTGGCTTCGGTCTGTCACGATTGTTGTTTGACAGTCCGTGTTCTTCTATGGGCGTCCGACTGGTCGTGGACGTTTGTTTTGGGGGGGCGGAGCTGAATATCGGCCTGTCTCTCCCTATCTGCGTCCTGGCCTGCGGGCGCTCCATCAGTGTCAGCAATGTGTGTCTCTCTTTTTTGCGTCCTTCCGGTCACTGACGCTGGTAGGGGCGGGACGGGAAGCCACCCTGTCCCCTCTCACGTCCGGATATACGGGCGCATGTATGACCTGTATTGTGAGCGGCGGAGGTGACGTCGCCTACGTCTCTGGGGGCGGCGTCATCTCCCCGCGTTCTTCAATTAATGTATCAGCACAGACTTATAAGGAGAACGCCGGAAGCCCCCGAGCCGCCAGCGTCATTTCTTTGCTGCTTGCTGCTAAGATTGGACAATTTTGGGTTTGTGCTTGGGCTCAGGGTGGATCCTCGCTCTCCCTCCGGGACCCCTGGTAGATTCGGTACTTACCTACACTCACCTGTGGGAGATATGCTGTAAAACCATGGTAAGCTTCATATCACTATTCTTATTGATGGGTACATTTCTTTTCCAGCTACCTCCTCTCCAGATCCCTCTCCTTATTGTTGGACAGTATCTGAGAAGTGAGAAATACATATATTTTTTAGTCATTCCTGATGGGTTTGTTTCCATAAACTTGTTTTTTGGCTATATATGCTTTGCCAGCAAAGTTTCCCTTGTTTGCTTGTTGTGTTTTTTTTGTGTTTTTTTGTGTGCCTTTCTCATCCTATTCAGTAAATACAATCTTCTTAATCATGTAAGAGTGGAATCTCTCCTCTTGGGGTTAATTCCACCTCTTCATGATATTCTCAGTTTTTAGTGCCCATATATGAATTTATTCCCGGATATTCCTACAATACTTTTTTAATATTCTTTAAAAAAAAAATTTTTATTTTTTTTTTTTTTTTGCACACTAGATTCAGTCCCCTTTTGGGTTAAGCCTACCAAAACACTAGGACACAATGGGTATTTCTCTTGTGTTTTTCATGCATTTTTCTTATTCCGATTCCTCTTCCTTTTGTTCCCAGGAAGGGGAATTTCTCCTCTTTATTGCATACTGAATCCTTTCGCCTTTGAAGGCACATAACCCGCATTTCTGGTACAAGGTTAGTTTTTGGTCCTGAATAATTATTTATTCTTTCCTTTTTTTTTTTTTTTTTTTTTTTTCCATGATTGCATTGTCTCCTTTACAGATGATGAGTGTGTGTATATATATATATTTTTTTCAGATTCCACATTCCCTTTTCCCCCCAGCGTCTTCTTTTTGCTTGGGATACTAGGCGTCTCTCATTGGATCTCAATATCTGGGGGCCCTTTTGTACGATATAAGACCGTTATCAGGCTGGATGGGGATTTTTGGAGTGTCACGCTGAGAATCTGCTGGGTCAATCATGATTACTGTAAGCCTCTTTAAACACATTTTTTGTTGGTTGTTCAAAAATATAGATGTATGTATACTTATGTTACCTTTATGCCTTTCAGATAATGGCAAAAATGTATCCCTGAAGAAGAAATTTAATCATTTTGAAACGCGTTGGATCATATAATTCTTTGCCACTTCTGTAGTATATCATTTTTTATTTCTTGTAAATGTATATCTTCATATGTTTAATTACTATTTAACAATTTTTGTATAAATAAAACTTGTCTAACTTTTTAAAAAAAAATAATTTCTTTCTTTTGTTGCCTTTAAAATCCCAATCAAATGAGGTTTCCATTGTATATAGTCCCTTGAAAGGCAAGCCAGCAATTGCCATTTCCTTCTTCTTTCCTTCCTTTCTGACAACCACACCACTACCCATAAATTAACATAAATAAGCAATATGTGACACAAATTAGAGGTTAATGGGCATTTCAGCCTTTTAATAACTAAGTAAAAATATAAATAAATACAATGAGGTTGATATACTAAAACTGGAGAGTGCAAAATTTGGTGCAGATGTCAGCTTGTTCAATTAAGCTTTGACAATAAAATCTGGAAGCTGATTGGTTTCTATGCAGAGCTGCATCAGATTTTGCACTCTCCAGTTTTAGTAAATCAACCCTAATGTGATTAGAGCGCAGGGTTCCTTTGAGGCAAAGCAGTGTTTCTCAACCTTTTTTGAAGTCAAGGCACCCTATAACAATTATGGACAGTATTGAGGCACCCTATAAAAATATTGGACAGTCTGCAGGCACTCTATTAAAATTATGGACAGTATTGAGGCACCCTATAAAAAGTTATGGACAGTCTTGAGGCAGTAACAAACAGGTTGGTAAGCAGAGTTGGTGAGTTGAGCTGGGAATTCCTCTGGGTTTGTCTTGTAGTCTTGAGGGACCCCATTCTAAAATGCAAAAACTATTCTAATAGTTTTACATAATGCAGCAACATCCTCACAGGTAGGACACCCAACATTAGAGGCGATTTATTCTTCCAAAGCAAATACACTTTTGCAAACTGGTACTGTCTAGTATTCCAATGTTTCTCTTCTCCCGCAGTTTTTCTCAATCAGTCAGCTAATGTGGCCCTGGTGCTGATGGAGAGGGGCAAGGGAGGGTCAAACAAGGATGCCATCCTCCTTATCAACTGGTCATGCCATCAGTCATTAGGGCGCCAGCAACTAGAAAGTTGTAATGTTTCATAATGAAAACATGTGGCTTTGTGTAATTAAAAGGCAGATTTCATCCATACGCCAGCTTGGATACAATTTTGGGGTAACGTTCACCCCTGAAGAAACCTCAAGGCACCCCAGAGTACCTGGGCACCCTGGTTGAAAAAGGCTGATCTAAACTGATCTGCATAAACCAGTAAGAGTACTGTAGGTCTCTAGCCACACAACACTGACTCTGAGACAACCACGCCATTACCACAACCAAAAATAACCACCAGTTCACTGGCACCAAATCATACATAATAAGGGCACAGTAAGTGAGTTGGCTTCTACCTAGTTATGACTGCCTTCAAGGGCTACCACTGCCACACAAGCACAACACCTTATGCCTTTGCTCCCCTCCAAACCTACAGGGCCTATTGAATGTCATCCTGCAGGTCAAGACACCACATATCAATCCCTACAGCATTCAAATGAACTTCATTGCCTTGCAAATAATGCCACATGTCCTTTTTATTTTTAGTTCAAGATGCTTAACTGCCAAACCACCATTCTTAACCATAAAAGGAGCCACCTTCCTATTAACTTTCACAAGGGCTTTATTAAAGCAGTATTAAACCCAAAAGCAAACATGCATTATGTTGCAGCTTACCAATTCTTAGATGTCATGGCTGAATTTGTTTTCATTTTTAGGCTTTCTTTCTTCTATTTGCATCCAGCCAGCAAGTGTGTTGTTTTTCACAGCAGAAACTCTCCAGCAGAATGTATCAGTTTACATGCCCGTCTCCTGAAGACGTCATTTCTAATGAAATGCGTAGGGAGTGGATTGCTCCTATAATTTCTGCCGTCGCCACCCACGGCTTTGGATTCATGTGAGCTGTCAGTCTGCTTGAGTATTTGTGTTGTATCAAATTGTGATCATTGGGAAATCATTAAGCATGACATTTGTAAATAAATAGTGGGATTTAAATGGACTTTAATATGGCAGTCTGTTCTTTTACCCTTCAGTTTTATATCGTAATCCGCTGTTAAGCTGAAATCATCCCCACTGGATGCCGGTCCTTTTACACTGTGATACATGCGAGTTTGATCATTATAATTTTTGGTTCAACCTATCTGGTAAGAGGCATATGTTAACTATTAATGCCTGGTGGTGGATTTCCTCCTATCTCCATTGCACAAATTGCACTTTTTGGATCACTATATGTTATTGATTTGTACTTAATGGACTGTTTGCATTTTTATGGACTTTATGTTGACCTTATTTGGGTCTGGATGATCGTGAGTTCATCTTTTATTCACTAATTTTGTTGCATTTGCACTTTATGTATGGTCATGAACCACATCTAATATTATTTATTTAATTGCATTTATTATTAGCGCTGCTTATTTTTATTTTTTATCTGATATGAGCTGGTATCACAGTTTATTAAGTAGCTGCTTTCTATTCTATTGTTTGACCTAGCATGGATTTTTAAGCAGTTTACATGATTGAGACAAACCACATAACTTTGGCATGGGGTGATTAAAGTGATCAGATTTTATTTATTGGCGTCAACTTGTTAGTGGTTCTAAATCTGCTAAAATTGCAATCTGCAAATCTGCATACCACAACCTCACTCAAACCCTACCTCTGCATTGCAAAGTCTCATGGCTGAGAAACATTTATGTAAAACAGATAAAAAAAATTGACAATGCGGATCTATCAGTGGTCATTGGAAGAAGACCGTCTCTCCCCAGGTACCAGAAACAACTGAGACACTGCCTGGACAGGGCAACCCTTGGACCCCACTACATGAAAAAGCTCAACCTTGACTCCCGTGGCCAAATTGACGCATCTAAGACTACGCGATTCAAAAGACAACAGAGTCCTTGTCGCACAATATATCCCTCCTCTACAGTTTCTAATACAGTGCAGGCGGTGTACACAGTATCTAATACAGTGTGTACAGTTTCTAACACACTTCAGGTGGTGTACACAGTATCTAATACAGTGTAGGGTGGTGTTGCAAAACAAAAAAATACATTGTGTCCGGAAGGCCACCAAGGAGAGCAAGACACTTCTAGGGCACTAAAAGAGGGCAAGCAGCCTCAGTGTCTACAGTCAACAGTGGTGGTTGTGGACATGGTGCATCCTCTGCAGATGGCCCGTGGGGCAAGCTTGTCCTTTTTTTCTGCTGCTGGTCGTGTTATTGAGCCACAACATGCAAAAGAGTTGGAGGAGTGGATAACAAAGTTGTCCTCATCCTCCTCATCTTCTGTCACCCAGGCTCAGTAGTTTGCCTTCCAACACAGCTGTCAAAGCAGCCTATTCCACCGGTTCCTTGTCCACAGTCACTCCTTCTATAGCCCCACCATCATGCATGGAGCAGTCCCCAAAATTATTGGACCAAAGTGTTGGGTACATGCTGCTGGAGGATGCGCTGCTGCGCTGCCATTTGAAGGCTCCAATGTTGGTTCCCAGGTTGATGAAGGGAGTAACGTGAGCCTAGAGAGAGGGGCGGCCACAGAAGGACAAGAAACTGGCAGTCATGTCCCCCCCCGCTGCAGCATACTGCCAAGTTTGTTCCAGTGACAAGGAGGGAGGGGATGATAAGGTCACTGACTGTACTTGGGTGGCTGAGAGAAGAGAGGAGGAGGAGGCACAACTCCAACGAGGCAGGATGTTCTCTAGGGGGCAGCTTAAGGGCAGTCACCCTATTGCATCACATCGCAGACCTCCGCAGATCAAGCGTGGCCAGAACAGCAGCCACTTGGGCACCGCATGCTTGACCAGACATATGATGACCTGCCCTGCAGTCCGTTAGCAACAGCAATTCAAAGACCCACATCAAAGAAAAAGGCGGACTTCTCCTTGATCCTAATCTGGGATCTCCAACCCTACTATACCTCCAGTCCTCTCAAAAATGTGCACTGAGAGGAATGAAGATATAGCAATAGGTGTCTCAAGTACTTGCAGCCAATCTGCTAGCTATTTTATTGTATTTTATTTTCCCTAACCCAGTTACTGAACCGTAAAAAGAAATTCTGTCCCAGCCATCCATATGCTCAGCATCTAAATGCTAGCTTGGCCAAATTGCTAGCACTTCAACTGCTGCCTTTTCAGCTGGTAGACTCTGCCCCCTTTCATGAATTTGTGGAAAGTGCTGTACCTCAGTTGCAGGTTCCAAAATGCCATTTCTTTTCACGAAAGGCCATTCCGGCCAGGCCCGGATTTACTCCCTTTGCCGCCCCAAGGCCGGGTTCTTCAATGCCGCCCCCCCCCCCCCCACACACACACACACCACCATTCTCGTCCTTTATTGATGATGCTACAATAGATCAATTAAAAACATATCTCCATACACGAGAACACTGAAAACAACTGGCTTTAATTGTACAGACTAAAAATACTTCAGGGTAAGCGCGCGAGGGGTAATGATTTTTCGCGGGCAATTTTTCAGGGCAATGGCTGGTGTTAGTGCCTCAATCATCCCCGGCACCATGGTTGGTATGGTGTCAGGATGATTGAAACACATTATTTCTATCATTACATTGTAATGTAAAATGAAATAGTTCAACTCACCATAATGCAGAATCATTGGGAGCCCTGAGCGTGTCACTTGCCACCATCGCTTGTCACTTGACACTATGCCTGCCACCAGATGGAGATGTCACTTGCCATGATGCCACCACATGGTGATGTCACTTGCCACACTGCCTGGCTGCCACCAGATGGGGATGTCACTTGCCACGCTGCCACCAGATGGAGATGTCACTTGCCACTCTGCCTGCCACCAGATGGGGATGTCACTTGCCATGCTGCCACCAGATGGAGATGTCACTTGCCACACTGCCTGGCTGCCACCAGATGGAGATGTCACTTGCCACGCTGCCACCAGATGGGGATGTCACTTGCCACGCTGCCACCAGATGGAGATGTCACTTGCCACACTGCCTGGCTGCCACCAGATGGGGATGTCACTTGCCATGCTGCCACCAGATGGAGATGTCACTTGCCACACTGCCTGGCTGCCACCAGATGGAGATGTCACTTGCCACGCTGCCACCAGATGGAGATGTCACTTGCCACGCTGCCTGGCTGCCACCAGATGGGGATGTCACTTGCCATGCTGCCACCAGATGGGGATGTCACTTGCCATGCTGCCACCAGATGGGGATGTCACTTGCCATGCTGCCACCGGATGGGGATGTCACTTGCCACGCTGCCACCAGATGGGGATGTCACTTGCCATGCTGCCACCAGATGGAGACGTCACTTGCCACACTGCCACCAGATGGGGATGTCACTTGCCACACTGCCACCAGATGGGGATGTCACTTGCCACGCTGCCACCAGTTGGGGATGCCACTTGCCATGCTGCCACCAGATGGGGATGTCACTTGCCATGCTGCCACCAGATGGGGATGTCACTTGCCATGCTGCCACCAGATGGGGATGTCACTTGCCACACTGCCACCAGATGGGGATGTCACTTGCCACGCTGCCACCAGATGGGGATGTCACTTGCCATGCTGCCACCAGATGGGGATGTCACTTGCCACGCTGCCTGTCTGCCACCAGATGAAGGAGGGCAGAACAGCGGTGCTGGCAATGAGAGATGTCATCTCTCTCCCCCCGCCGCCGCACCGCTGACATTACTTCTTAATCTTTTCAAAAATGGCGCCGGGCGGCGCAATCACGCTACTGCGCATGCGCCACCCGGCCGAGCGCGTACAAGCTTTCCCGAGCCCGGCCGCTTCAGAACTGCGCATGCGCAATAGTGGGCGGCTCGCGGCCATCTTTTCTAAGGGCACCGGTGCCCTTAATCAACTTTAACGGGCAGCCTGAAAGGGGGGCGGCCGCGAAGTCGCCGCAGGAGCGGCGCCGCCCCTGCACCGCTGCCGCCCCGAGGCCTGGCCTCGGTGGCCTTATGACAAATCCGGCCCTGATTCCGGCTCTCTACCAGCATGTGGAAGGCAATGTTTTGGCCTCATTGGACAGGGCGGTCAGCAGTAAGGTTCATATTACTGCTGAATCATGGTCCAGCAGGCATGGGCAGGGATGTTACCTTTCCTTCACGGTGCACTGGGTAACTCTGCTGGCAGCTAGGAAGGATGCAGGACAGGGTTCAGTGTTGTTGGAGCTTGTTCCCGCCACCACACCTCCAAAATGTTAGTGGTGATTCTGCCACAGCTCTCTCCTCCACCCCCTCCTCTTCTTCCTCTATGGCCTCTTCTGCAGATTCTGTAAGCCCTGCAAGGGCAGGCTCAGAGGTGGTTGACGCCACGCTAGCTTCAGCAAGGAATGGTTGTATGCGACAATGGCACCAACCATCTCTCCGCCCTCCGACAGGGACACTTGACCCATGTTCTATGTTTGGCACACATCCTGAATTTGGTGGTGCAGCGGTTCTTGAGTAGGTACCCAGGCTTACAGGATCTCCTGAGGCAGGCCAGAAAAGTCTGTGGTCATTTCCACCGGTCATACAATGCCAGTCAACATTGGCAATGCTGCATCAGCTGCACACACAGCACAGAGCCATCAATGAGTACCTGTGCGAGTATGGCACCAGGACAGGGTCAGGGGAGCTTGGCTTCTTTTTGCCACGCCAGTGGCTACTGATCAAGGATGCATACACTGTCCTGTAACCATTTGAGGAGGCCACAAGGATGGTGAGCAGTGACAATGCATGCTTCAGTGACACTGTCCCTCTAGTCTTCCTGCTGGAGCACACAATTTGTGGAATCATGGACAGGGCACTTGAGGCAGAACAGCGGGAGGAAGAGGAGAACTTCCTTTCCTCTGAAGGCCCCCTTTATCCAGATAGTATTCCTGCGGGCCTGCAAAACACACAGGAAGAAGAGGAGGAGGAGGATTGTGTCAGCATGAATGTAGAGGATAACACTCAGCAGCAGTCTTCAAGGGATGGTTTTCAGTCCCCAGAAACCCAAGGAATTGTATGTGCGTGGGAGGAGGTAGTTATGGATCATGTGATCCTTAGTGACCCAGAGGACTCAGAATCGAATGCCTCTGCAAACTTACACTGCATGGCCTCCCTGATTCTGAAAAGCCTGCGAAAGGACCCTAGGATTTGTGGTAGAGGGATCATTACCGGTTGGCAACCCTTCTTGATCCACATTACAAGGGTAAGGTTGCAGAACTTATCCTGCCTTCGCAGAGGGAGCAGAGGATGAAACATCTTCAGGAGGCCTTGAAGAAAGGTTTGTGCAACGCATTTCCAGACCCTGGGAGATTACCATTTCCTAGTGCTGGACAACGTGTTGCTGAGGCTTCGTTCAGTCAGAAGAAGAGCGGTGGAGAAGGTGGCCGTCTGACCGATGCCTTTCAACAATTTTTTAGTCCTCAGCACCAAGGTCTGATTGGTTAAAGCAACCATCGCCAGCGTCTGCATTATATGGTGCAGGAATGTCTAGGGGCAAGAGCAGACTTGGGGACCTTTCCAACAGAGCATCCACTGGGTTACTGGGTCTGGAGGATAGACCACTGGCTAGAACTTGCTCAATATGCAATTGAGCTACTGACCTGTCCTGCATCCAGCATGCTTTCTGCAATGCACATTTAGTGCTGCTGGAGGGTTTGTAATGGATCACAGAGTGTGCCTGTGCACAGACTCCATTGACAGGCTCACATTCATAAAAATTAAACAGTCTTGGATCAGCAGCTATCAAGCACCTGATGCTGAAGTAACTGATTGAATTTGCTATGGATGTGGGATCCCTTGAAGACTGCCTATGCTGACTATCCTATTCCTCCTCAATCTTGATGATGCTAGCTTCCAACAATATTTTTGGTTTAGGGCACCACCATCAGCACCCAAGGCCCAATTTTTCTGTTCCTGTTTAACAGGGGCATGTAATTACAGTTTTTGATCTAATATTTCACAGCAGGGCTCATTCCTGAGCCTAACAAGAGTATCTGTGAGGGGTTACAGTGTTGTGGCACAACCACCCAAGGCCCGATTTTTCTGCCTTTGTTTAACAGGGGCATGTAATTACAATATTTGATCTATTATTTCACAGCAGGGCCTATTCCTGCACCCAACACGAGTATCTGTGAGGGGTTACAGTGTTGTAGCACCACCACCACCCAAGGCCCAATTTTTCTGCCCCTGTTTAGCAGGGGCATGTAAATACAATTTTTGATATAGTATTTCACAGCAGGGCCGTTCCTGCACCCAACAAGAGTAACTGTGAGGGCTTACAGTGTTCTGGTACCACCAACACCTAAGGCACAATTTTCAGCAGAGTATATAGGGCAAGGCTAAAAAGAGAGTCTAACACTATACTTCAAATCACTTCTGACAAACTTCGGGAATTAGAGGAAGTATACAGCTCCAACCTATCCCTTGAAAACCTAGAAAGAGTGAAACTGCAGACACGTCTAGTCACGCAACTACACGTAGAGAAGGCATGTGTTTTTCTGTAGGCAGAGGGTATATGAACAGGGAGAAAGGGCTGGGAAACTGTTGGCATACCTGGCCAATATAGACGATAAGCCCCCAGTTGTGGTATCGCTAGCTGACCCTGAAGGGTGTAATATAACGGATCCAGGGCGGGTGGCGGCTCAATTTAGACAATTTTATTGTAACCTATACAAATCCCAGGGTACATACGCACAAAGAGAAATACGTTTGTATTTATCTTCCATACAGTTCCCCCAGTTGAACTGAGAGCAGGTTGAGCTGCTGGATGCACCTATCACAGAACATGACATCACAGAAGCAATTACATAGCTAGCCAGATCTAAGGCTCCAGGGATGGACAGTCTACCTCTGGAATTTTATGTAACATACTCAGATATTTTGATTCCTAAGCTGAAAGCCTTATACAAGTCCATTTTCGATCAGAACTCACTCCAATCTATGCAGGAAGCCCAAATCATAGTTCTTCCTAAACCGGGAAAAGATCCACATATTCCTGAGTCCTACAGGTATATTTCACTCCTGCAGGTAGATATTAAAATCTTAGCTAAAATTCTGGCCTCCAGGTTAAACACTGCTATCCTAACTTTAATTCATACGGATCAAACGGGCTTTATGCCGGGGAAAAACACAGCTATGAATATCAGACGACTCTATATGAATATTCAAGCCCGACATGATAACTCAGGAACAAGGGTGGTGGTGGCGTTAGACACCGCTAAGGTCTTTGATTCTGTAGAATGGCCATATTTGTGGGAATGTTTGCGCAATTACGGCTTTGGGGCACGCTTCATTAAATGGGTACAGCTCCTATATCAAACACCCAGGGCCAGAATTTATGTGAATGGATGGCTCTCAGAGGAGTTCCCACTTGAGAGGGGCACCCGACAGGGGTGTCCCCTCTCTCCTTTACTATACGCGCTGGCAGCTGAACCACTGGCGATTGCCATTAGGGCACACCCTGATATTCAGGGACTGCGCCGGGGCCCCACAGTCGATAAAATAGGAAAGTATGCCGACGACACCATATTATACCTTGCGGACCAGGGACCCTCACTCCAAGCAGCGTTACAACTTATTGAACAAATGGGGGGATACTCGGGTCTGCGTATAAATTGGGACAAGTCCCAGATTCTTCCTATAGATGTATTCCCTCCTCCCTTCACATCCCCTTCATTACCACTTGCTAGGGTATCCAAGATTAAATACTTGGGTGTGAAGGTGACGAGGGACCTGGTGGACTATACTCCTTTAAATGTAGCTCCATTGTTTAATTTACTGAAAAATAAAACGCAGACATGGTCTAGATTACCATTAGGGGTGATGGGACGAGTAAATTTAATTAAAATGATTATACTGCCTGATTATACTGCCTAAGATCTTATATTTGGTGTGGCATGCCCCTCTATACGTCCCCTTAAAACTTTATAAGCAAATGGAAGCTATCTTGAATTCATTTGTCTGGGGGAATAGTAGACACAAACTAGCTTGGCAAACCTTAAAAAACCCCACAGATATGGGGGGCATATCCCTCCCGGATCTACAGGACTACTACCTGGTCTCACAACTATCCCATATGTACCATTTTCACACGTCGGAAATGCAGCGATACAGATCTTTGGTTTGCGACAAACCGGGACACCCGACGTATACACCGATTCAGGCTATTCTACGCGGGAAAAAAGCATCAGGTCCCTTTGCGCGGTATAACTCGGGCATGTTGTCACATCACCAAAGAATATGGGAAATTTCACTCGAAAAGAAAAATGTGGGGAAACTTCACTCACACACTCCATTATGGCTCAATAGTCAGACTCCGGAACTGGAAACAATTCCAGATTCAATAGTTTGGGCTAGACCCGGAATAATATTTCTCCATCAAGTACTTTTTGCCTCCGGGCTTAAACAATTTCAGACCCTTAAAGAGGAGTTCTCCCTTCCACACCAACTAACATTTAAATACTTGCAGCTCCGGCACGCTCTTAAAACTCAGTTACCGACTCTGGATCTAGAGTTGGAGCCCCCCCCTGTGCTGGGCATAGTTTTGGGAAATTACCCCTCTAAGCTGATATCACATCTGTATTATGCAATTAGACAACGAGGAGTAACAGCTGTATCACACAAAGCTAAGACCGAGTGGGAACTGGACATGGGGCCCATAGATGACACTGACTGGAACGAGATTCTAGAGGGAACCAAGACAGTATCTCCCAAGATGTCCGATAGACTGACGCAAACATATATAGCTCATAAAGCCTATCGGACACCGATGAGACTGGCGAAGTTTCAACATACACCGGACCCAACGTGTCGCTTGTGCAGGGCTAACGCAGGCTCGTTTTACCATCTTATATGGAGCTGCCCTCATATTCAGACATATTGGGCACAGGTTGTCCGTTTCCTCCATGATAAAATGGGGTCCCCTGTGATACTGGACCCTAAGTTATGTATATTGGGGCTCCTACCAGATGAAGAGGTGGATAAGTACCACACAATATTCATTTCTGAAACATTATTTTTAGCGCGTAAAGTAATAGCCCAGAGATGGATGCAGAGTGTACCCCCCACGATACAGATATGGAAAAAAGCAGTAAACGATACCCTACCATTTAAGAAACTAATTTACACACACAGGGGAGCATCACAAAAATGTTCTAAGATCTGGGACAGATGGCTGGAAGACGGGGAGACATGTGTGTAGATGTGGCATACCCGGTGTAGTGCTCACCCACATCCGTGGTTTATACTGTTTGCAGGTTAGAACAATGTATCATTTGAGACATTGCACATGCAAATATATGTATGCACACCCTGCAACACTTTTGTATACTTAAAATCGCTGTCATAATATGTAATTGACATTCTATGAATATATGTACCTGAATGGCTTGTAAAATGTGTTTTCTATCAATAAAGGGTTTTTTCCAAGTAAAAAAAAAGAGTATATAGGGCAGGCCATATAGTACATATACGGCTGTTCAGAGTATATACCCTGTTTCCCCGAAAATAAGACCTAGCGTGATTGTCGGTAATGGCTGCAATATAAGCCCTACCCCCCAAATAAGCCCTAGTTAAAGTCCTTGTAGGTCTTACTTTTAGGGTAGGGCTTATTTTCGGGGAAACAGGGTAGGGCTTATTTGGGGGGTAGGGCTTATATTGCAGCCATCACCGACAATCACGCTAGGTCTTATTTTCGGGGAAACAGGGTAGTGTCTGGGGGCCTGGGGGACACCCACGCCAATACATTACAGCTGTGAGCAGTCTTAAATTAAATTTTTTTCCTTTAGAAATGTAATTTTGCTGTGGCACTGTTATAAAACATGGGAAAGATGCGCTACTTTACAGGCATACTAAGGACACCCCCAGGCACGATATTTAAAGGAATATTTCATTGTTATTGCTTCACTTTAAGCATTATTAAAATCACTGCTCACGAAAAAACGGCTGTTTTTAAAACTTTTTTTTTGCATTGATACATGTCTCCTGGGGCAGGACCCGGGGCCCCAAACACTTTTTATGGCAATGATTTGCATATAAGCCTTTAAAATGAGCACTTTTGATTTTTCACGTGCGCGTCCCATAGACTTTAACGGTGTTCGCACAAATTTTTTGCCTGTTCTCATGTTCTGCTGCAAACCGAACCAGGGGGCGTTCGGCTCATCCCTAATGATGATGCACGTTGCTCCAGGTGAAGTTAGGACAATGCCAGCTATCTTCTGACTGAAGACTGCTTGATCCCTTCACTATACCATCCCCTGAAGTCCCTCCTGTTCCTTTCTGCTCCAGCAATTAGCCAAGTACCATTTCGCTATATTCTTTTTAAAACTGTTTAAACCCTCTGAATGCCAAAATCCTTTAAACCCAGTCATGTAGGCCCTGCACCTATGCTTTTAGATTTTTCTTGCTCCGGGTCTAACGTTCTTATTAGAAATCATTCTTTGCAAACTGAGAGACATGGATGCACCCTGTAATAAATGAGCAATAAAAAAAGATGTAAAATGAACTTATTAATAAGAGGGGTCACATCACGAAGAAAGCAGAGGATATACTGTATTTGAACAGCGCCAATGTCTGCGAGATCACATTTTTAGTGAACTTCAGTTGGCCCAAACATTATTTTCCTGGTGACAGATTCCCATTAAAAATCTACTAGAGAATGCTTTGCTACAAATTATATCCCCATCAAGCAGTTAACTTTATTAAGATAAATCGTAAATGCCATGAAACTTACTTATGCATTCAATATGATATGTTTAATTGGTTGGAAAAAAAATCTGATCTATATACCTTAATACTTTAATCTCCCACATGCTAAATTTATTAAAATCCGTCAGGGATGACAGATGAAAAGATGCGCTTTATTTGCATTCAGGAAAAATCAAACCTGTCTAGTCAGCACTGCTGGAGAATCGCAGAATTCTGTTTTCATAAATGTTATTGATTACACCTCATTACCTCTGTGCTTTGGATGCCTCATAAATCAGACCGCCACAAACTTCCCCCATATTTTCCTAAGTGTTTTTATTAAAATTGAGATTGCTACTGTACATGAAATGTTTTATACTGTTAAATTCATATTTAAAACGACATGTCTTCAAAGCTTGCTTTTATAATGAGAATCAAGCTATAGTGTACTTTCTACAAGTAATAGTTTGGAATTAATATAATAGTGTTTACCTAGAAGAACATTTTGGCAAGATTGTCTGTCAGGTTTATTCATTGCTGTTCCATATTTTGGCTACTGGATTTCATATAGAGATTTGTAAAAGACCCTATAATCTGTATCTCTTGAGATGTGCTACTAAAGAACCACTGCCACAAAAATATTGAATACTGCTAAATTTATGAGTTATATACACGTAGAGATAATTATTCAGTATAATCATTTCTATTTTTATTTTTTTTATTTATTCCCCTTTAAGTTTTTACGCTGCATTTACTACTGTACAGTATATGTGAATTGAGCTGTCCAGAAGAAGTGATGGTGATAGATATTGGAGCAAACTGTACCACTGACAAGGGGCTTCAGAAATAAAGCAACATCCTCTCCCCAAGGATTTTTTGGCTGGTCATGAAATGTTCTGGGGTCCTCTTTCTCCTATCTTGTTTTACCAGTCTGACTTCATGCATGCTTCAGAAAATACTGGTCATGTGGTGCTATGAGCACCATTCTCTGAAACATTTTCCTATGAACCCAGGTTGGCCCTTTGGAGAACCCAAAGATGGTGTGTCCATGACATTCTGAGTAGTGGGTTGAATGACACTGGACATTAGGGATGCAATGGTGTCATTTTTTAACACCAAGTACGATTACCGATACTTTTTTAATTACTTGCCGATACCAATTACCGATTTAGGAAGAGTAGATAGAGGGGTAGTTTTTTGGAGGTGGGGGGTAGGGAGTTGGGTGAGGCTGGGGTGATGCTGGGGATAGAGCAGGGTGGGGGAGCATGGGGGTAAGTGAGGGCGGGGGGGGTAGGAGGGTAAGTGAGGGCAGGGTAGGGGGGGGGGGCTAGAGGGGACTCTGGGAACACAAAGGACAGACAGAGCAGCACTAAGTGCAGTAAGGCCGCAATCTAATGTATAAAAGGTATGAAATACACTCGCAAGGTTAAAAGCGATTCCCCTCATCCTCCTGCCTCTTATTTGGTGCCAATTTCCCATCTTCTCCTGTCCCTGGTATCTTGCCAGTCCCCTTGTCTTTCCATCCATGATGTGGTGTCAGACCCTCCTTAGCTTCCTTCCCCTGGTATGGTGCCAGTCCACTCCTGTCCTTCTGTCCCTGGTACATTGCCAGTCACCCCCTCCCATGTCACTGGTACCATGCCAATCACCCTCCTTCTCCCCATGTCCTGCCCCTGGTATTGTGCAAGTTCCCCCCCATACTGTGACTAGTATGATGCCAATCCCCCCCCCAGCTTTTTTGCCCCTGGTATGATGCCACCCCCTCCTGTCCCTGGTATCGGTGCTACCCTACTAGACATCATTCAACCAAGGAGAGTTCTAGTGCTGGACCACAAAGAAGTACATGGAGGATACTGCTGGAGCATGACAAATTTTGCTAGTGATTTGCAAACTTATTTTTTTGTTTTTGTAGTGGGTAAGTTCATAGAAAACAAAGTTCAAAAACCAAAGATGACCTTAAATCTATAGAAGCCGCATTGACAATGTTATATTGCAATGGAAATCTCTGCTGAGACAAATACAACAAGACCTTGTGATCTCAAAATTGTATCTTCTATCTGAGCCCATTTATGACTCACGGAGTGCCGCTATATTTTTCAATGGACTAATGATGACCTCAGATTCCCCTGCAAGGAAATATATATTTCAATATCATGAAAAGAAAACTGCTACTTTGTGTCCTAGTGGGGACATGGAGGTAAATGGAGCAAATGTGATTTTGATCCCTTCATATGTAAGTATGAAGTGGGAGATGGCACTTGAGTGTTCCAAAGAAACCTTTGGTTGTTTCAAAAATAGATTGAGTACGCCATGGGTGCTCAACCTGTGGCCCTCCAGTTGTTGGGGTACTACAAGTCCCATCATGCCTCTGCCTTTGAGAGTCATGCTTGTAACTATCATTGGTTTGCAATGCTTAATGGAGCTTGTAGTTCCGCAGCAACTGTAGAGCTACAGGTTGAGCACCCACGGAGTACACTATATCAGAGGGTTCTCCTGTGGCTGCTCAACTCTTGGACAGGAACATCAGTGGGGATGAACCTCCATGGTTAAGTTTGGGTATTGATGGGTGAGGAACAAAGAAAAAAGTATTCAAGATGCTTGCAACCTTGCAATATCATAAATGTTTTACTCCCAGACACAGACAGAGCGCTAACTACATTGTACTAGTGATGAGCAAATTTGCCTGGATTGGGTTTGCAAACAGCTTTGCAAGTCTTGCTCAAAGTTCGAATTTTGGGTGCTTTCGGTGGACCCCATTAAAGTCTATGGGGAACAAATTTTGTTATCCTACCCTGGTTATTTATAATGCTAATAAGCACACTATTGTCAAACAAAAGGCATAAAGCGAAGAAGGAAAAGTGCCTCTAAGTGTAGTATCCAAAAGACATTTATAAAAAAAAAAGGCTAAACACTAACCACTCACATGATGCAGGTAGTAATCAGGCTCATAATGATAAATCCGCTGTGCTGTAGGTAGCCACTGGTGCGATTGTGGGCCGCTGGGAGCCATCCCGGGGATCAGGAGGACGTCCGCTGGTAGATCACTGCAAGATGGAGGAAGCCAGGAGCTCCGGAGTTATCATTATGAGCCTGTTTACTACCTGCATCATGTGGATGGCTAGTGTTTAGCCTGTTTTTAATAAATGTCTTTCGGATTCTACACTTAGGGGTGCTTTTCCTTCTTCGCTTTTCACAGTTACACAGAGTTTGCTTCTACTCTCCGGCTCAGCAGCCATTAGTGGACCATCCTCCCCTGCCCATACTGGATTTGTTTTATGGACTTTTAGGTACTGACTGCACCCTATCATCAGGCGCATACTTGACATATAAATTCTCCTTGTACATAATTATCAGCTCTTCCTAACAGCTTCAACACACACTAACGGTATGGCTGTTGTGAGCACTCCCTATTGTTAAAAGGTAGCTGGTTTAAGCATTCCTTCAAAATATTGGCTCTGTTGGCTCAGTTGACCTGGATCAAAAGCTATGTTTGTGGTCAACCTGCAAATATTTTGGGCAAAAGTTTGTGAACATCACAAACCCATGGTGAGGTGATACTTAAAAGACTACTCTACCCGCTGTTGCATATTATATATTAAAAATTGGAATGCTAGCTTAGCGTGGAATTGAATTTTGTCATAAAAAATGTTTATATTTAACTACACATAGCACCGTTTAATAATACATTTAGCATTTCCAATGACAAAAAAAAGGTAAATGGCAGTTTTGCATTTGCTTCGAGTTCTTTAATTAAATTGGTTCCTTGATGCCCTAATGTAAGAGTATCTAAGAACTGCATTAGATTATGCAAATAAAACATTCAGTCTATGTGGTCTTTTCAAAGAAACCTCTAATTTTCTATCTTCAAAAGCGATATCAAGTGACTTACATTAATCCTAGATAAATGTGGCTTTTTTTTATAGATAAATAGGAAAAAAATCACCAAAGAGGGGAGGAATATAAAAAAAAAAAAGCTGAAAAAAATGTTTTTTTCATCTTGTCTGTTTTTGCTGCAGAGCGATTTGCATTTCATTAATTCTCTGTTGGTTTGAAACTGTCTCTTACATTTTCACAGCTGTCCCAAAAGAAAATGGTTTGTGATGTGGGCACACATCATAGCATTCCAATGCAAGGCATTCTGGTGACTTTCTCTATTAAAAATGGAAGAACATGGAAAGAGGCTTTGGGAGGGGGAGTTGTCTGTCTTCCCCGTACACTCGCTGCAAAAGCACATTCACACTAATCAATTTTCACATAAGACTATTGAAGTGGAATGTGCAATCCATTTTTTCGAGAGACCTGTGTACCCGGAATAGCACTAAGGTTTTGGATCATGTAAAAGACTAAAATTCAGAGTACTGCCTAATACATTCACCCTTTGAAAGGTACAAAGCAAAAGGAGAGGGAGGAGGACAAGGACAGAAGGGAAAGTAAAGAAAGAAATGCTTGATCTGAAAGCTGTGCGTGTATGAATTAAAGCAGCTAAGAACACAGATTAAAATACATATATGTTTTACTGGCCAAAAAAATTGTATTTCCTCCATTCAGTTCTTAGATTTAAAAACTCTGACAGTAATGCCCTGTCTGGCAGGACAGGAGACTTTTTTTAATCTGTTGAAGTTCAGTAATACTTACAGATCCTATCCCTCCCATGACCTGTGACATGGAAAGGAAAGGAGAAGTAACCTAATGCCGCGTACACACGAGCGGACTTTACGGTAGACTTTGCTTGGCGGACTTTACGCCGGACTTTATGACGGACTTTCCGAATGAATGGACTTGCCTACACACAATCCACCAAAGTCCGTCGAATTCATACGTGATGACGTACGACCGGACTAAAACAAGGAAGTTCATAGCCAGTAGCCAATAGCTGCCCTAGTGTGGGTTTTTTTTATATATATTGATATTCTGCGCTCAGGACAGGCTCCTATACGAACTGCAGCCCCCCCAAAAAAGAAAACACCTAGGTGAAATCCAAATGCTGTAAACTCTGCGAAAATAGGGGATTGGCGCTGTTCACTGATAAAATAATATACTATTAACAAACTCTCACCACAAGGGAAGAACTGCGCTACAGATCTGAGTGAATAAATTAAAAGCGGTGAAACAAAGTATGCTTCAATATGTATAAATATATATCCACAAGTAAAACTAAGGATACCAATAAATATACAAACTGCTTGAAGTGCAAAAATATAAAAATAAAAATATCTCCAAACCAATAAATAAAATTACTAATCGATCAAATATACAAAGATAACACAAAATCCAAAAATTATTAATATTAAAAAGTGTATATAAATTGTGCCCTGGGAAAAAACAGTGCTAACCAATCCAAAGTGGTGTTCTACCAAGTATGTGTAATGGCAATCTAGATGGTGATCAGATGAAAAGTGAAACAAAAAAAAATTTCATGTGCATTTAAAATTGTGATCACATACCAAGTAAAGCAAAAATAAAAAATTTTTTTGAAAAATTAAAATTAACATTTTTTAGTATTTAGTATTTTTAATTTTTCAAAATTTTTTTTTATTTTTGCTTTACTTGGTATGTGATCACAATTTTAAATGCACATGAAATATTTTTTTTGTTTCACTTTTCACCTGATCACCATCTAGTTTGCCATTACACATAATTGGTAGAACACCACTTTGGATTGGTTAGCACTGTTTTTTCCCAGGGCACAATTTATATACACTTTTTAATATTAATAATTTTTGGCTTTTGTGTTATCTTTGTATATTTGATCGATTATTAATTTTTATTATTGGTTTGGAGATATTTTTATATTTTTTCACTTCAAGCAGTTTGTATATTTATTGGTATCCTTAGTTTTACTCGTGGATATATATTTATACATATTGAAGCATACTTTGTTTCACCGCTTTTAATTTATTCACTCAGATCTGTAGCGCAGTTCTTCCCTTGTGGTGAGACTTTGTTAATAGTATATTATTTTAACAGTGAACAGCGCCAATCCCCTATTTTCTAGTGTGGGTTTTTGTCCGTCGAACTAGCATACAGACGAGCGGACTTTTCAACCGGACTCGAGTTCGACGGAAAGATTTAAAACATGTTTCAAATCTAAGTCCGTCCAACTTTTGAGCAAACAAAGTCTGCTGGAGCCCACACACGATCGAATTGTCTGACGAAATCCCGTCCGCCGGGCAAAGTCTGCCGTAAAGTCCGCTCGTGTGTACGCGGCATAGGGTTGAGGTTGACCATGAGTTTGACCCAAACCCAGGTAATTTGTGGTTTGAGAAAATGGCAAACTAATGTGGCTCTTTGCCGCTATAGCAAGCAATTACCTAATAAGTATGAGCTAAGGTTTGGGCTGAACTCAGTTCAGCCTGAACCTACAGGAAACTGTCATATGAAAGCAGGCTGCCAACCCCACCAGCCTTGGTCATGGTATTTCCCAGCCTGCCAACGCATGCACTAAAGCTGATAACATCACTGACCCAATATGGCAACATGGCAGTACTTGGTCAAAGACATTAGACCCATAGCTTATTCCTAGATACCAGCATACTTTCTAGCCTCTGAACTGAGGTCATGTGGCTTAGAAGGGCCAGTCATGGGGTTTTCTTTGGTGCCTAGAAAAGTCAGGGTTCCCAGCAGCCTTTGTTTAGTGTGTGTTGGATAAGACATACAGTATTTAGCGAAAAATACTGATTGTTTGCGGGGACAGCTGGATGCTACTGCTGCTGCTTGCTGAAAACATCTATCTATATTTACATTGAGTCACAGACACACTCACAGAGTCTACAGAGTGTTTCCAGGGAGAGTTAGATGCCGCTGGTGATTGCTAAAAATGTCTATATTTACAATGAGTCATAGATGCGCTGGAGTTGATTTATTACAGGCAAATAGGCTTTGAATTTTCACATTACAAGGGAATTAGTTTAGTGAATGAGGTGAAGCTCTGCAGACCTACATCATCCAATACAGTTTTTTCCTTGCATGTGCCTGGGTATCCTTTGCAAAGTGGATTTTCACCATATTCACTAAGCTAAAGGAAAATTCCCTTGCAGAATAACAAAGTCCCTTGCAAAGTGATCATCCTACCAAAGCAAACAAGAGAGGATGCCACCATCTAGGTGTAAACTGTTTATTAAAGCGGAGTTCCACCCAAAAATGGAACTTCCGCTTTTCCGGTTCCCCCCCCCCTCCCCCTCTGGTGTCACACTTGGCATATTTCAAGGGGGAGGGGAGAACAAATACCTGTCTATTACAGGTATTTTTCTCCCACCTCTGGGAATAGATACCCGTGCCACCCGCGGATATCTATGCCACTTCCCGTCCCCCCTGCTGTATTCTGGGAGACACACGGGTCACAGAAAACATCAGGGACCAGTGGGATAGTGCAGCGCGAGTCGCGCATGCGCAGTAGGGAACCAGGAAGTGAAGTCGCAAGGCATCACTTCCTGCTTCCCTTACCGAGGATGTCGGTGGCAGCACCCGACAGCTGAAGGACAGATCGGCTTCAGGTGCCGACATCGCAGGCGCCCTGGACAGGTAAGTGTCCATATTTTAAAAGTCAGCAGCTGCAGTATTTGTAGCTGCTGACTTAAAAAAAAAAAAAACGGCAGAACTCTGCTTTAAGGAAAAAATTAAAACAAAATAATGCACTCACGGCATGATAGGTAAGATCAGCAGGTTCTAAAGGCTGAAGGTTTTTTTACCTATTTTTACCTATTCATTCTATGCATGAAGGTAAAAAAACCTGTACTGAAAAAACCAAATAACTATGCGCTTACTCAATAGTGCAAGCAGCTAACACTGAAAATAGAAATTTTGCTATAAACCATATACATAAACAAGTGTAGCGCTAAAAATAATACAAAAGGTGAAATGATAAATATGAGATATCAACAAATATCATTAAATGTTAATAAATGTCCATTTTGAATGGGTCAAAGTCCATCATTCTGTGAACCGTTGTAATCACCACGTGAATGAATAACTGTGTTAGTGACAATACTGTCCCCAAAATAAATGAAGGCGTACCAGAGATATTGGACCCAAAAATAGCATATACTATATGGGTCAAACAAGCTTTTACTGCCCAGCGGCACTGGTAGAAGCACTGAAGAACAGAGAAAGTTATGTAGTTTTGGAAGCCTTCTCAGGAGCCTGATGTATGTGAACATAGGATTGTGCAGATACCACCACCCAAGTGAATGGAGGCTTACCAGAAAGTTGGGACCCACAAAGCATATGCTGTATGGGTCAAACAGGCTTAAATTGCCCACTGGCAATGGAGGGGAAGCCCCGATGGCGAACAGAAGATGAAATCTTAAGGGTTCTTTCGCAGGTGTATCTTCTCCATGTAGAAGTTTAAACGTCCTCGGACATAACCTGTTTCCATGTCTTCATCTCCTCTTACACTTGTTTATGTATAAGGTAAAAAACCTACTGTGTTCAGCGGCCCGCCCCCCCCCCCTATCCTTACCTGAGCTCCCTCTAATCCAGTAATGTTCACGATCCAGCGATGACAGCCAGTGAGCCAATGAGGAGAGAGCAGGGGGCGGTGGCCAAGACGCGGCTCTATGTGTCTTATGCACACATAGAGCCACAGTTCGGGAGTGAGCACGCGGCGGTGCCCCCAGAGCAAGTGGCTTCCTCTGGGGACACTGTTCTAGGGGTAGGATTCAGGAGCACCGGTTGGGGACACAAAAAGAAGAGGATAAGAGCTGCTAAGTATAAATAGCACTTGCTAAATAATTGAATTTACTCATAACTAATGGAATAAAACATTATTACACAGTCCATGGTGTCAGCCAAATAAAATGAATTTGAAAAAAGTCCACTTGGGTATACACAGCAACCGTGCTCCGTGCACCTATGAAATAAATATTAAAAAACACAATCCATAATATCAGCCAAATAAAGTGAATGTGAAAAAAGTCAACTTGGATGTACACTTTGCCCCACTATGAGACTTATGCTGTTCCATCTCATGATCTTGTGACACACACCACACTCACCGGACTCCAATGACCCTCCTACTGTACAGTAGAGAGGAGTCACTTATCGCTTTATAGGTCACCACAGGACCTCTATGAAATTCCCAAAGGCTCCTGGCTTGGATCCCACCCCCTCCCCTGTGAAAGGTCTCCTATACCTTCTCCACTCGGTCCACTTGGTTCAATGGGCAATGGATGGGTGTAAAAAAAGAGAGAGGAAGCCTCGCATAGTGTAAAATCTTATATATTTAATAAAAATATTCGAAAGAAAAAAAAACGCCACTGAAATACAATAGCATATTCAGAGGACCGATGTTATTGTATTTTAGTGGCTTTTTTTTAACATTTTAAACATCTTTAATAATTATAAAAGATTTTACACTATGAGAGGCTTCTTCTCTCCTTTTTTATGCCCATCCATTGCCCATTGGAGTGGAGAAGCATAGGAGACCTTTCGCAGGAGGGGATAGGATCCAAGGCAGGAGCCTTTGGGAATTTTGGACAGGTCCTACAAAGCGCTAAGTGACTCCTCTCTACTGTACAATAGGATGGTCATTCTGAGTCCTGTGAGTGCGGTGTGTGTCACATGAGCACGAGGTAGAACAGCATAAGTCTCATAGTGGGGCAAAGGTGCACGGGGCACGGGGAGCTGTGTACATCCAAGTGGACTTTTTTATATTCACTTTATTTGGTTGATATTATGGATTGTGTTTTTTAATGTTTATTTCATAGGTGCACGGAGCACGGGTACTGTGTATACCCAAGTGGACTTTTTTTTTTCACATTCACTTTACTTGGCTGATATTATGGACTGTGTTTTTATAATGTTTTATTCCATAAGTTATGATTGAGTTTGATTATTTAGCAAGCGCTGTTTATACATATCAATTCACTTCCCAGAAGGATCAAAAACAGCAGCTGCACAGTTTTTGTGAGATTCATTTAATTTGGGAGTGCATAACATTTTCTAATAGGGGTGTGTAATAAGGGTCTATAGTGGCGCGGGTGTTTTTTGATATATAAGTATAACATGTTTGTTATTTGAAAAAAAAATAAAAGAAGCTTTAATACCACTTTAAGTCATCTTGGGAGCGACTCTTATGAAGAGCTTGGCAGACAAGCAGCTGGTGGATGCAGAGCTCAGCCGGGAAGCTGCTGGTTGGAGGGAGAAGACCGCTGTCAAGCTGTGGGATGGAACACAAGATGTCACAGTCAGTCAGGCAGCTTCCTGAGAGCTTCAGCCAACTCGGATAGGATTGGCTCCACACGGAGGTGTACGAAGATGACGTCACTACATTGAGGGGGCTTGCCTATGCATTTCGGGGCATGGACACACCCCTTTATCAAGCCAGAACATCCAATTTGTCTTTAATAAACCAACCCCAATGACTAACTAAGCGACACTATGGGAATAAACCTTTCGAGACCAAATCTGACAGGGTCATTTGAATTCCACTCAAAACTGAAAATGAAGGTTTGAGGATTATACAGGATGAGAATGGTAGCTAGTGGGGTACCAACATCCCTGAATTGTATATATAAGGAAAACCCACAAAGTGTGACTTTAACGGTACTGGGTCATTGTTGTATTAAGTAGATGAAAGTATTTCTAAATAGTGTAATGCCCTGTACACACGGTCGGATTTTCTGACAGAAAATGTGTGATAGGACCTCGTTGTCGGAAATTACGACCGTGTGTGGGCTCCATGACACATTTTCGTTTGGATTTTCCGACACACAAAGTTTGAGAGCAGGCTATAAAATTTTCCGACAACAAAATCCGTTGTCGGAAATTCCGATCGTGTGTACACAAATCCGACGCACAAAGTGCCACGCATGCTCAGAATAAATAAAGAGATGAAAGCTATTGGCTACTGCCCCGTTTTTAGTCCCGACGTACGTGTTTTACGTCACCGCGTTCAGAATGATCGGATTTTCCGACAACTTTGTGTGACCGTGTGTATGCAAGACAAGTTTGAGCCAACATCCGTCAGAAAAAATCCTAAGATTTTGTTGTTGAAATGTCGGATCAATGTCCGACCGTGTGTATGGGGCATTAAAGTTAACAAATCTTTATTAATAAAAAATATACAAAACGTTACAATACATCTTAAAAATGATGGAAAAAATTTCTTAACACCGTATTCATGTTGGAATCGCCAAAACAGAAGATGAAAGATGATCAACACCCAAGGCGTTTCAAATTTGATTTTCTTCTTCAGGGGTGCATACATATTAAAGAAAGGAAAATACTTTCTTAAAAGCTATGAGTACATCTTGAATGAACAACCCCAAATTAAAATATTGGATGCAATTGTCCTCTAAATGTCAACGAGGGGCGTCCAGACCGGTGCCCAAACAGTGAGTCATTGGGGTCAGGTCATTGACTGCGGACATATGGGGATGTGTACTAATACTGGAAAGTCCATGCAATGCCAATAGCTCCTAAATACACAGTCACCAATGGTCATGAAAAATTGCTTTACATGGTGTAAATAAAGTTTTACACCACCTGTATATCTTTACTAAACATGTGAACATCACTCAGGATGACAGTCCGTTCGATATCCGTTTGGGTCAGTATATGGATAAGAACGTCAATAGAGAAGGGAAAGGAGTCTATCCCAAAGACTGCCAAGAGCTGTGATATTGGGATTAAGCTTTGTGGATGGTCGCCAGCTCTGAGGACAAATGGGAATTATACAGGGAGCACAGCC
The DNA here is from genome assembly GCA_037952835.1 of Lithobates septentrionalis. Lineage (NCBI taxonomy): Eukaryota > Metazoa > Chordata > Amphibia > Anura > Ranidae > Lithobates > Lithobates septentrionalis. The sequence continues at coordinate 1,033,063 of JBBDGP010000083.1, read as the reverse complement.
TTCACCCAGACATTGCTGTACTGCACCAGGCCACCCCAATCCCTTTTGTCTATAATTCAGTCATCCTGGTCCTTGTTGCCATTTACACATACGAGACCAGATGCAGAAGAAATGCCAATACTAAAAAGTTTCCCACAGCTCCCAAATATATTCAAACCTGCCTTTGAATTTCAAACATGATTGGTGGTAAAGTAAGACGAGAAATGGTAGGTTACCCAGCACAGACTTTAGGAAGCACAATCATACTGACCCCCAATGGAGCTGCGTGTGCTTATTTTGCATGGGATTATACAGAACACATATTAAGATAAATCAAGAGAACTTGCTGACTTTAGCATAGTTGTTGCATCCTGAACATCATTAGTAGCTCAAGTATTGCTTTCACTTATAGCCTAGAATAGCTTTTTATATTCATTAGTATCCTTGTGAGTTTAAAAGAACTTCAGCAATCTTCTAGTACAGTTTGGCAGCGTACAGTCACAAATTAATGGCAAGAAAACCAGTCATAGAAAGTTAATTGTATCTAGGACAAGAACGTTACCTAAATATTGTTACCTATTTATAGTTTGAGCCTGCAGTTGGCTACTGTTCACTTGTTTACCTTATTATTCTTAGCAGTGGCGGCTGGTGCTCAAAATTTCTGGGGGGGTGCAAACAAACTAAAAAATTCTGAAAAATACTGAAAAAAAACATCAATTGCAGCCTCACTGTGCCCATCAAATGCAGCCACTGTGCCATCAATTGCAGCCACTGTGCCCATCAAATACAGCCACTGTGCCATCAATAGCAGCCACTGTGCCCATTAAATGCAGCCACTGTGCCATCAATTGCAGAAACTGTGCCCATCAATTGCAGCCACTGTGCCCATCAAATGTAACCACTGTGCCCATCAAATGCAGCCACTGTGCCCATCAATTGCAGCCACTGTGCACTTAAAATGCAGCCACTGTGCCTATCAATTGCAGCCACTGTGCCCATCAAATGGCGCCACTGTGCTCATCAATTGCAGCCACAGTGCCATCAAATGCTGCCTTTGTGCCCATCAAATGCTGCCACTGTGCCCATCAAATGCTGACACTGTGCCCATCAAATGCTGCCACTGAGCCATCAAATGATGCCACTGTGCCCATCAAATGCTGCCACTGTGCCATCAAACACCACCACTGGGCCAATCATATTCAGCCACTGTGGCCCCATCAAATGCTTTCCTACTGTGCCATTAAATGCTGCCACTGTGCCATCAAATTTTGCCACTGTGCCCATCAATTGCAGCCACTGTGCCCCATAGAAATGCTGCCACTGTGCCCATCAAATGTTGCCACTGTGCCCCATCAAATTCTGCCACTGTGCCCATCAAAAGCTGCCACTGTGCCCATCACAAGTTGCTACTATGACCCCCCTGCCCGCTCGCCGTCTGACCGGCACTTACCCTATCTCGGTGGCGGGTCAGGTAGTGGGTGGGACCTTGCAGAGGGTCAGACAGAGGAGAGCTGTATCCTCCATGCTTCTTTTCCCCTCCTCCTGATAGCCGTCCAATAGCAGAACCTGTCTTTTCAGCCAATCAGGTGATTGGTAACAGACCCACGCTTCCTGATTGGCGGAGAGGCAGTTCAGTGTTAGAAAAGTGAATATTCATTTGTTTTTTTAACGCACCTGGGTGGACTCCGAGCACAATGCTTTGTGCTTCAAGCTCACCTTTTTTTAAGCCTATTAGAGCCTATGCCTCTAATCAGGTGTTTCAAAAATACACCCCCACCGCTGTAATTCAGGTGCCAGATGCCTGAATAGGGGATGTCGGCAGCGGCCATGGATAGATTCATGCAATGCATGAATCTATCCATTATTCATAGAGGGGGTGGCTGGAAAGAGGGGGTGGCGCCCATGCGCCCTTAATGGATGCACCGCCACTGATTCTTAGCTGGTCTGTGGAAAAAACAGCATACTCAAAGAAGTGCTGACAACTTTTAAAGTAGAAGTGCACCCTAAAACTAAAATCCCTTCATCTACAGCCACTATCTAACACTAACCTATCTAGCCCTGTAAAGAAGACATCAGTATACATACCTTTTTTGAAGCTGATCCGACCCGATCCCACGTTGAGCTGTCAGCCGCGGCTTCGCTGTGTAGGCGGGTGCAGAGGACACATTCGATAACGAGAGCCCCATAGTAAGTCTATGGGTGACGTCACTTCCCATTCATTTCACAACCATTGTTGACTGGGCCCTCTGCAGAGCTTCAGCCGCTGGAGATTGGGTCGGATCAGCTTCAAAAGAAGGTACGTATACTGATTTTTTCTTTACAGGGCTAAATAAGTTAGTGTTAGATCATTGATGTCTATAGATGCAGCGATTTTAGTTTTAGGGTGGACTTCTACTTTAAGCCTTGCACACATGGGCAAAAAATTGGCTGAAATCGGCCAGTTCCGCAGGAACTGGATGACTTTAAGCTAGTGGCTGTGTGTGCAGCTGTCTGTTCTACAGAAGCCGCTCACATGACCAGCATCTGTTGAATAGGCATGCTGGAAAATCAGCAATTCGACCATCATCCGGTCAGTGCTGAAAGCCAATGGCTACCAGTGCTGATCAGTGTATCCTGGCAGGGGCAGTCCCCCTGTCATAACACCAAGGCACAATGGGGGAGATCGCCACACTAACATTGCTTGTGTTAGAACAGCGATCTCTCGGTTTTTATTTTTTCTGTTCAGCCCGCTGGGTTGAATGAAAGAAAACTTCTAATGTGTACCAGATTTTAGACTTCATCAGTAGCTCAATAGCTCAGGCAAGGCGGCTCCAACACAGCAAGTCTTCCTTTGATAAGTACACAACAGTAACTCAAACCATAGAAATACAGAAAGAGGCGGCAGACCAAAATCAGATAAAGGAGTACAAGATACACTATATTACCAAAAGTATTGGGACGCCTGCCTTTACTAGCACATGAACTTTAATGGCGTCACAGTCTTAGTCCGTTGGGTTCAATATCGACTTGGCTCACCTTTTGCAGCTATAACACCTTCAACTCTTCTGGGAAGGCTGTCCACAAGGTTTAGGAGTGTGTCTATGGGAATGTTTGACCATTCTTCCAGAAGCACATTTTTGAAATCAGGCACTAATGCTGGGCGAGAAGGCCTGGCTCGCGATCTCCGCTCTAATTCATCCCATGGAGGAGCTCAGCTATGAAGAAAGATTAGAGGAACTGAATTTATTCTCACTTGACAAGAGGAGATAAAGGGGGGATATGATCACCATGAACAAATAAATACATAAGGGGTCCATATAGTCAACTTGGTGTTGAGTTATTCACTTTAAGGTCATCACAGAGGACAAGGGGGAACTCTTCACTTTTGTAGGAAATGAGGTTTAATCTCCAAGTATAGAAAGGTTTCTTTACAGCTGTGAAAATGTGTAACAGACTCCCATAAGAGCTGGTTCTGGCCAGCTCAGTAGATTGCTTTAGAAAAGGCCTGGATTATTTCCTGAATGTACATAATATAACTGGATACTAACATTTATAGGTAAAGTTGATCCAGGGAAAATCCGATTGCCTCTTGAGGGAGCAGAAAGGAATTTTTTCCCCTGCTAGAGCCAATTGGATCATGCTTTGCTGGGTTTTTTGCCTTCCTCTGAAACAACTGTGGGTATAGGATTGTACATTTATTTTTTTTCATTTCTTTATTGGTTGAACTAGATGGACTTGTGTCTTTTTTCAACCAGACTAACTATGTAACTATGTACTGAGCTTAATAGCTCTAGCATAGATGTATGCACACAATGTAATAAGTCAGTGGAGTGACTTATAGCCTTTACTTTCAAGTCCTGCCTGCTTTGTTTAAAAATTGAATTTCAATTACAAAGTCAAAAAAGAGAGAGAGTCTAAATGCAAACAGGATATGCTGTGTTCTTTCTTTAGGAAGCCCATAATGATTGTGTTCACCAGTGCACCTTGCATTAAGACCCCTTTCACACTGGGACACTTTTCAGGCGTTTTATCGATAAATACGGCGACTGTAAAGCGCCTCTTAAGCCACCCCAGTGTGAAAGCCCGAGTGCTTTCTCACTGGGGCCGTGCGCTTGCAGGACGGGAAAAAAAGTCCTGCAAGCAGCATCTTTGGGGCGGTGCGGGAGCGATGTATACACCGCTCCCAAAACGCCCTGCCCATTAAAATGAATGAGCAGTGCCGAAACACGCACGCTATTAATGTCTATTTTTTAAAATAAATATTTTATATAGATAGTAAAAAACAAAATATGACAGCAGTATAAAAATGTGTACACTAAAAAAAAATTAAAATAAAACTGACGCATGATCAAATGATTTTTTCCTAATGCTAAAAATCATGTTAACTTGGCAGCCTCATTATTATTTTTTCATCCTGCTAAACTTTTGCTACTGACCGTTGACTTACTAAAGAAAAAAAATACACAAAAAAAATCAGCATTTTTTTAAGCTGTAAAATAACATGACATCTGCTGTCAAGTTTGCAGTTTTTAGTTACTGTATATATCTCAAAGTTCAGAAAAGTCAGCTTACAAATCAATTTATTTTGTTCTAGCAAGCAAGTGTATTGGAAACAAATGATGTCTTCAGGCCTCCCTTTGATACTTTACTTAAAGAGTAAATTTTCTAGGTCTGTGCTGTTTTTTTTTTTGCGATCAATTTTCAGTTTGTCTTGAAGGGATTATGTGATTCGATCATTGTTATGACTATTCATTTGCTAAGGATGGGGAAAAAAAAAGAGTGGTAATCATTTTTCTATTGTGCTTTGGGGAATTATTTTTTTTTTATCCCAATCTGAGTTAATAAGAAGCCGGTAAAGTGCTGTTAATATTGCTGTTACTGATACATTATGATCAACATATGCCCCATGAAGCAGCATAAATAACAAATCTAATTTATGTAGTAAATAAATTAATATAAACAAGTCTGTTTAAATGGATGATTGCCATCAGGCACAACAGGCAAGCCGTGTAAACTATAAAAAAAAACACAAAAGAAAACAATTATATTTTTAATGCTATGATAATTTTACAGAAGAGAATTATCCCTTGTTAACATTACTTGGTTTAAAGTTGACCTTTCAGTAACTTTATGAGTCCACATGCAGAAATTCACAGCTTAATACAATATACAGCCAAAGTATTATTTACTATTTTTGTAGGTTTCATCATTAACGACTTGCTTACAGGGCACTTTTACCCCCTTCCTGCCCAGGCCAATTTTCAGCTTTCAGAGCACTGTCGCATTTTTAATGACAATTGCACGGTCGTGCAACACTGTACCTAAATGAAATTTTTTTAATTTTTTCACACAAGCAGAACTTTCTTTTGGTGATATTTAATCACCACTGTTTTTTTTTATTTCTTGCTAAATAAAGGAAAAAAGACCGAAAATTTTGAAAAAAATGTTTTTTTTCATAGTTTGTTATAAAATTTTGCAAACAGGTAACTTTTCTCCTTTACTGATGTGCTATGATGAGACTGCACTGATGGGCAATGATAGGCTGCACTGATGGGTACTGATGAGGTGGTACTGATGGCCACTGATGAGGCAGCACTGATGGATACTGATAGGTGGCACTGATGGGCACTGATAGGCTGCACTGATGGGCATTGATGAGGCTGCACTGATGGGCACTGATGAGGCAGCACTGATGGATACTGATAGGTGGCACTGATGATGAGGCACTGATGAGGCTGCACTGATGGGCACTGATAGGTGGCACTGATGATGAGGCACTGATGAGGCTGCACTGATGGGAACTGATAGGTGGCACTGATGGGCACTGATAGGTGACACTGAGGAGCACTGAGAGGTAGCACTCATAGGCAACGATAATAGGCGACACTGATAGGTTCTGATAGGTGGCACTGATGAGCACTGATAGGCACTGGTGGTTGGCACTGATGGCCACTGATAGGTGACACTGATGAGGAGGCACTGATGGGCACTGATTGGCAGCAATGATGGGCACTGATAGGTGGCACTGATGAGCACTAATTGGCAGCACTGGTAGGAATGTCCCTTTAACACAAGTCAGTTATCGGCTTTCTCCTTCTCTTCTCACGCTGTCAGTGTGAACAAAGAAAAGCCAATAACCGGCTTGTGTTTACATCCATGATCAGCTGTCATTGGACACAGCTAATCACGTGGTAAAGGGCTGCTGTGATAGGCCCTTTACCCTGATCTGTGATCAGCTGAGTCTGAAGGACCGAAGGGGGCACACGGGCAGCGTGATCACAGAAGGACGTATCCTCCAAGTAAGTGACTGTGCCTCGGCTAAGATGATGTTATCAGTATCAGCCTGCTGTAGGTAGGATGAAGCATTTCCTCAGTCTCCTCTTCTTCATTGATCAGTCTGTAAGATTGTAACATGTAGCAATATGCAAGGTTAAAGGCTGCAGCAAGGTGCTAATTTGTGTCTGATATTTGTGAAAATAGCCAAGAACTCCACAGGCTGAAGAGTTGATATGAGCAGGTTATCTCCGAGTTGACATCTCAGCCCAGGAAGTAGATGCTGACCCTGGATGATGTCTGAACAAAGATAGTGCCATATTTTCTGGAGAGACTAACAGATGAAGATATTGTCAAGGGGAGCAATGTGATCTCTCTGAGAGGTAATAAACTGGAAGGGTCACATGTTACTTATGTATGCATATGCCTAATAATATACTGTATATCTATATATAAATATATCTACTTCTACTTTAAAGGGTACTCCAAAGACAGAAACATGGAGGATATTTATTGCCAACTTGTTTAAACATGCATAATCTGGGGTCACTGTTCTTACACTTTACGTCTTTGTGAGTTATTGACTTGGGACAACATTTCCCTGGCTCTGTGCTTGTTCCTGGTCATAAACATTAAAGTAAAGAAAAGTGTGAAAATTCCTCTTAACGTCAGCAATAACAGTTCTCCTACTTTATTTTTCTTATTTCTCGGAAAAGAATTGTTCAAAACATAAACATTACCATGTCAAGTATGTACATTGTATGGGCAAAAGCTTGTGAACACCTGACCATCATACCTATATAACCTTGTTGGACATCCCATTCCAAAACCATAGGCGTTAATATGGTGCTGGCCTTCCCCTTCATGGCTATAACAGCATCCACGCTCCTGAGAAGGCTTTCCATAAGATTTTGGAGCAGTCTGTGCCCATTTGTGGGGTCGGGTATTGATATTGGACAAGACCTAGTTCTCCATCACAGTCCACATTCATCACATAGGAGTTTAGTAGGGTTTAGGTCAGGGGTGTCTTCAAGCCACATAAGTTCCTCCACCCCAAATGATGAAATCATGTATTTATAGACCTGGTCTTGTGCACACGGGACACAGTTATGCTAGAACAGAAAAGGCCTTTCAAATTGTAGCCAAAGGGTTGGAAAGGTACACTTTTCCAAAACATATTTGTATGCTGTAGCATTAAAAGGAACCCTTCATTTGGAACACATAAACGTAATCATTTGGAGGGTTGTCCAAATATTTTTGGCCACATAGTAGGTGCAATGTTCATGAGTCCAGAAACATTTAGCCATATAGTGTATATTCTCGCAGTAAGCTATAAACCCATTGAATCCAACCATTCAAGAGAGATCACCTGATCAATTCCCTAGGCACTCAGACACAATGTTAGCACTGAAGGGAGCCCTATGACATACAGGTGTTGGACAAATATATGGAAACACCAGGTAAAAGAATGAAATCTTTACCTAATATGATGTTGGACCACCTTTGGCATCCAAGACAGCCTGCATTTTCCTGGTAATTGACAAATATAAGTCTTGAATGATGGATAATGTTATTTTATATGTAAAAGGAAACAGTGGTCATGGGACTTTGAAAGAGGCATGTCACTACCCAGAGTCAAAATAACATGAAATAAATGGTATAGAAAGTTTATTACAATCCAAGAATAAATCTACATAATCTCAGAAAAACACAGTACATGGTAATTTATCGCAAAAAAAGTCATCAAAACCAGCTGACATATAAAAAGCACATGTAAGAACACATAAATAGATATTGTAGTGATGCATGATGGTATATGCACAATAATGGTACAACCAAAAATAGGTATAAATTACCAGAACCAGACTGTCTTAGCATCCTTGAAAAACCGCATTGCGGTTCAAAATCAAAGCGTTTCGTGGAAGAAGTCCACTCATCAGGAGTACAGTATAAGGAATGTCTATAATAGTGAAAACTTAAAAAATATATAATATAATAGTATACGGTCAAAATTATCGAACATTGAGTAATTTAGGGATGGAGGCTAGTCACGGTGGCGATAATAGGTCATACCTCTTGCTATTTGGATAATGGAATTTGATACCACTCTTCATGCAAAAATTAGTCCAGTGATTTCAGTGACGGGTTTTGTGATAGGTCAAAAAAGGTCAGATGATTGGGAATGTTCTGGAAGTTCTGGGGAGTTTCTAGGATAGGTCATTTAAGGTCACGTGACCCCCCAGAACATTCCAGAAATTCCAAAGACCCATATTTAAAGGAGTCTGTAGGGGAGTCTTTGCCAGTCACCAGAGTGGTATTTGAAGAGCGCCCCACTGATTTTTGCTGATTTTGTCTGCAGTTTTAAAGTATTTATTGATTAAAAGAGTTATAGTATGCCGAATTGTTAATTATCTCAAAAAAGTGTATGTCAGCGCTTAAGGCTGGTTTCACACTATTGCGAATTGAATGTTGGTTTCTCTGCATCCAAATTGCATGCCAGTAGATTGTGCCCGGCTGTCTATGGAGCCGGTTCACACATCTCAGGCGTGGCTCCAGAGTGAATTGCATAGGAGTCTGTGCATCTTCTGGTCCGTTTCAAGTCCGAATTTAGCCCAAAATTCGGACTGAAATCGGACCTGAAATGGTGAATGAGGACGCACCGTACCCCATGCTTTGATCCGCACTGTGCGGCAGTGTGAACCCAACCTGAATGGTCTGTGAATAGCAGCGTGCAATCAGTGTAGATATACGATCACCAAATAATACATATAAAGAAAAAATGCAACACTATAAATGAAACACATATGTAGGTGAACTGAATCTCTATGAAAAGTTAAAATGCCCAGTATAAGATGCAAAAGGTGCACGTAAATAAACATCAGAATAATGATTTAAAATGTGAATAAACCACAGAAAAATTAATAAAGTGTCCTTATGTGAGATATAAAGCCCGTATGGTGCCAAAGTGATATCAGGTTTTCACCATCGGTGCCTTGCCTCCACCAGATATCCGAAGTGCAAACTTATCCAGAGCCAATTGCTGCCTAGAATGTAGAACAGCAAAACACATGAATTAATCTCTGATTCTCCTTATATGCCCTGTACACACGGTCGGATTTTCCGACGGAAAATGTGTGATAGGACCTTGTTGTCGGAAATTCCGACCGTGTGTAGGCTCCATCACACATTTTCCATCGGAAGTTTCCGACACACAAAATTTGAGAGCAGGATATAAAATTTTTCGACAACAAAATCCGTTGTCGGAAATTCCGATCGTGTGTACACAAATCCAACACACAAAGTGCCACGCATGCTCAGAATAAATGAAGAGATGAAAGACCTACTGCCCCGTTTATAGTCCCGACGTACGTGTTTTACATCACCGCGTTCAGAACGATCGGATTTTCCGACAACTTTATGTGACCGTGTGTATGCAAGACAAGTTTGAGCCAACATCCGTCGGAAAAAACCCATGGATTTTGTTGTCAGAATGTCCGATCAATGTCCGACCGTGTGTACAGGGCATTAGGGTTGTATGTGGTATTCGTTGGACATGGCTGATCTTTCCATCCATTTAAAGGATCATCAGAGGAACTGCTTTTTCTCATCCAACCAAAAAAGGAAAATCACAAATGCCAGAGAGAAAATACTCATAGTGTAGTATTAATATAAAAACAAGAGCTAAAAAAAAAACTTTAAAACAACAATGATCTACATGAATAAAGTTTTTTTTAGCATGGATGCCGCCAAACCACATATGGAGAATGATAGTTGGACCTTGGGTATGTAACAACTGATTCCAGTAGTCTATATAAAGTGCAATATAAGCTATTGGGCTGATGTAAAAACCAGCGGCGGCTGATGCTCCATTTTTTGGGGGCGTGGCAAACAAACCATTTGTCACCTCACCCCTCCCCCCCTGTTCGGTCAACCGGCAATAAACCCACCAGCCCGTCACTCGTCTGCCCACCAGCCCTTAACTTACCCCATCTAGGTCATGGCCAGCTTTGGAATCTTCCCCCTATATCTTCTCCTCGGTGCCTTCCCCCTGTGTCTCCTCCTCAGCGACCAATACGGTTGCGTCTCCTATCGGCCAGTCAGGTCTTAAGACCTGCTTCCTAATTGGCTGGGAGGAGAAGCAGGAAGACAATAGCAAATATTAATTTGCTACTGTCACACAACTGGTCGGCTTAGGGTACAGTGCTCTGTGCCCTGAGCCCACCCTTTTTTTGAAGCCAATTAGAGCCTCAGGCTGTAATCATGGCTTTCAGAAAAAAAAACCCATTGAAATCCATGCGTCCGGCGCCCTGCGTGTAGATTAAGGGCTGGGGGAATGGATTAGGGGGTTGGCGCCTCTGCGCCCCTAATGGAGTGGCCACCCCTGGTAAAAACTTACATAAGGTGCCGCCACACTGAGCACAGAATGGCGGCTGGATCTTGGCCAGGTAAATCAAGCTCTATGGCTGTTTCGGGCCACATGCATCATCAGGAGCACGGCTTTACCGCGAGATATGTCCTTTTATATATGGAGTCCTCACATTCATCAGAATTCCAATGAATGAGGTCAACGGAACGTCATTTCCGGTCTGTGATATAACTTCTGGTGCCAGTGCAATGTTTTTGTGGCCGTTAGTAATCCAGTTTGGTATGTCTAGTGTTCTTTGTATGTTTGGAGTTTATGCCGCCTACTGTCCCATGTTACATCACTTTCAATGTGAAACATGTCGTCATTTTCACACCTGCATATCATGTAGTTACATAGTTAGTAAGGTTGAATAAAGACACTAGTCCATCCTGAGCGAGTGTGGGTGCAGGTCTACAATTGTCCATATCCCTGTACATTGTGTCTCATTAAGATGCCCATCTATTATATTATTACTTTATTTAAGGTACCCATATAGCGCCGTCAATTTATGTAGAGCTCCACACATACATCGCACACTCACATCAGTCCCTACCCTCAAGGAGCCCACAATCCAAGGTCCCCAACTCACATTCATACACTAGGGCCAATTTTGGACAGAAGTCACTTAACCTACCAGCATGTCTTTGGAGTGTGGGAGGAAACCGGAGGAAACCCGCGCAGACACAGGGAGAACATGCAAAATCTAGGCAGATAGTGTCGTAGTTGGGATTCGAACCACTAACCACTACACCACTGTGCCGCCCATGTGTTTCCATATTTTTGTCCATTCGCTGTATAATGTGAGCAAACAGTGATACTGGTTGAATAATAAGCTATAAACCCTGAAAGTCCCCAAATAATCAGTACATATAATAGCAACAGACAGTCCAGCCAGGGCTAGACATGTGACATCATCACGCACATCAGCAGGAGATGCACACCGGCGGTGCTTACTGCCAGAGACATGCTGATGTGATTTACTGCCCTGTAAGTGTATTTGCTAATACGTTTTAGTGGCTTTTACCTACTACACTATGGGATCTCTTCTTTGTTTTTACCCCTTCTGCTGAGTGTATTTCACTGGATTACCAAGGTCTGAGTGTTTGCGGCTGCTAAGTCGTTTGATCTCTTTGTGGGATGATTCCTTTTGGTAAGAAACCTGTTTTCTATTTGTACTCTGCTTTCCTGCTACACTTGGTATTGGAATTCAAGAAGTTTACTATCTTTTATTGGAATTTCTATGCTTCACATTTTCAATTTGGGACTTTTATGATTCATACTTTATGACTCACTTAATATTACTGTCTGTTAATATTATACTGTTTATTGTATGTACTGACTATTTTGGGACTTTCAGGGTTTATACATTATTATTCAACCAGTATCACTGTTTGCTCGCATTTTATGTTATAGGCACTGATCATTTTGGTAATCTTAAAGGGGCAGCGCACCTTAAATTCTTTATTTATGTTTGGCACATCTTGTATCTAGATTGATTAGGTGCTGCAGTCAGTTATTTTGATATTGTTCATACCTTTTGTTTACATTAAGCGCAGGGTTATCTTCTTGGTTTCCTTTTTAAAAAGAAAAATAATATGTTAATATTTGGGCACAGGTTCCCTTTAAATGGCTAAACGTAAAAAAAAAGGTTTTCAAAGATTTAAAGCTTTATAAAAATGGTTCATGAACAAATTATTTATAGAAAGTCTGGAGATTATTGGAAAAGATAAATGCTTTGAAAAAGGTAGTATACTGGGGAACGATAACTTCCAACACACAACTGATTTGTTTTTAATAATCCCATAGGAGACCTGTAACAAGAAATATGGTGACTATACATAACCCATTTTAACAATAGATTTAACAATAATTCAGTGAGCATATAGGAACTAAATGGAAATGTTTTCACATTCAACTGGAACATTGTTAAACCTCTTAGGACGCTAGCAGCTAATTGGCCACTTGCTTTGCAGTAAAGAGTAACAAATGGAAAATATGCACAACGAGTGGTGGGTTTTGCAAATGAAAATTATGGAAACTAATGAAACTAATTATTGTAGTTTCCAAGGGAGTAAAAGTTCTCATATCTCAACCAGTGCCACAATGGATACATTTGCATAATTGTATTATCATATTTAAGCTGGCCATTATTTCAGTGAAATACATTAATATTTCATTCTGAAATTACTTTTTGGAGGTAGAAAATGCATGATTTTATACAAATGTGCACAGGCTTCCCTCTGGGGGGCTTCAGGTTGGCACCAGAAGAAGGGTTTGGGTCTTCTGTATTGTCATGTGTAGATATAGCTATCAGAAATTGTGGCTCATATATTATAATTATGTGATATATATTGTACTTAGGTTTTCCACCATATTTAGTATTATATCACAAAGTGTTAACAGATCACTTACACTTGGTGGACAGCCAGAATACTTTCACAGAGTACATTTCCCTTTCCTAGTGGTTTTCTAACCATTAAAATATATCAAAAGAAAAATGTTTAGTTTTCATAGCTTTGGATAGTGTAGGGAAAGGTTAGAACCCCTGTATTTTTTTTTTGTTTTTTGCCCCGTGTGTCCCGTTAGTTGTCCCTTCTTTTCTTAAACGAAAATCTCTCCAAAGTGAGGGGAACTTTCCTCTTAGCTAGCTGTCCCTGGAACAAGTGTCCTCATTGGAAGATTTATCTTGCCTTCTGTTATGTAACATTTTTTTTTCTTGTTAATTTTTTTTCCTTCCTGGGCAATGTAGATCATGCTAGGGGAGATATGATCCAGTCACCCATGCAGTTCTGCTTAAACAGATAATTTCTTATAGTGATCTATTACTGGTTGTAATCAGTCAGCAATAGGTTACTAAAGCAGTGATCTATTGCTGTAGGGGTAGGCAGAAAAGAACTGCATCAGCTCTGTCCTTGCCTCTGGATTGATATCACAAGCTCAGAGACAAGTAACTATAGCAGTAGAGAGGCTACCACTGACCAGCTGGATAAGTACGCAAGCAGATCACCCTGGCAGATGACACCGTTTCAACCAAGGTGCTGGGTCTAAGCACTAACCAATTTTTGCTAGAGTTCCTGGTGGTGCAGAGGGTTTCTGTTGCGTGTTAGTGCCAGGTAGCGGTCATCAGGATCACCCCACCAAGAAAAGAGCAAGCCAGGGTCAAGTAGCAGATATAGCGGTAGGAATAAAGCAGAAGCATAGTCAGTAAATAAGTCAAAGATTGGTAAAAAGTGGTTGCAGGCTGAGATCAAGCGAAATGTAGTCAAGAAAACAATGAATGATTGCGGGTTGGGATCAAATGGAAGCATAGTCTGAAATCAAGTCAAAGGTTAGTAACGAGTGGTAGTGGAAATACGGACAGCTGCTGGTATGCAGAGGAGCAAAATATAGGCTGGAGAGAGCACAATAATCTGTCAAACAGGAAGTGCATAGACATGGCTTAAAACAGGAAGTCCATGAGTAGAACAAAGTGTTCAAGGTTTACAAGAAACAAAAGACAAGGCAAGAATGTTCTAAAAGATCAGACAGGGAACTGTCCAGCATCTCAGATAGCACAGCAAGAAGAGCTACAGCTAGATATCACAGGGGTTGCAGGTTCAGATCAGGACCCTGACACGTATCCTCTTTAGTGGGCCACATGCTAAACAGTGATGGTACCCATCACTGTTTAGCAGTGATGGGTACCAAGCATTATAGTTTCCACTTTAAACAATAAGTGAAGAACCACTTTTGTTCACTTCAGAACCACCTCTCTCCCCATGCAAGTCAAAGCAAAAGCAGCTGAGGTAGGTCACCTGCACATGCAATGAATTCAGAATGATCTCAGAAGCATCTTAAACTGATGGATGCTAAAACACTCTACATTGCCCTTCAAAGCATGTCGACATAGGCTTATACTATTTTCCAAAATCTATTTAGTACAGCTTGTTTCCTTTGTGGCTAGTCCCTCAGGCAGCTAGGTAAGTCTAAATTTCAGAGATAGTACCTGTGCAGGACTGATCACCAGTGCAAAAAGTAAAGTAATAGTGAATATTTTTCAACTAAAAATATTTTTTTGTGGTTCTTTAAACTAAAACAAGTTTTTATTAACCAAATCAAATAAGATGAAGATTGTCCTACACTTTAATAAGTGGCTTGCCAGAAGTTTTGCGTTAGACTCCAAAGGGTTTTTTTATTCCTCTGTTTAACTTAGTTAAAAGGACTTAATGTTCTCTTTTCTCAACAAAATTGTTCTCTCTTGTCATCGGACCCTTCCTTAATAAACCTCACAAAGATTCTGCGTCTGAAAAAACCTCATAAAAGAAATGATTTCCGTGCTATTGAAATGTTGAATGTAATATATAATAACATGGGCAGCCCTATTATGAATTTATCTTTTATTAAACAAATAGTAAAGCGAAATTTGGATAAACAACACCTCGAGAGAGAGTCAACTGAAATGGAGAAAACGTTCTGTAATAAATCATACTCACGTCTCATTTCCCAGTTATATAAAATAATTTTATCAAGTGAATATTCATATCATTCCTACATTTACAGAGTCTCAAAAATGATTGATTAATAAAAATAAAACTACCACAATCAGAAGTGACTTTGCTCTGAAGAACTTTCTTATAAATTAGAGTACTACTCAAGTCAACTTTTTTTTGTTAGGTTTACGCACATTGGCAAAGGGTTAGAACTCTCCTCCTGGTCATTTTCTCCTCTTCTACATCTGCCCTTTACTTTTCATTCTCCCTTTTTTTCCCCTTCCTTTTTTGTCAGTGTATTTATTTTGATGTAAATGTTTCCATGCCATAACTTTAAAACCACTCACAGGTTAAGTGAATAAAATTGATTATCTTGTTGGTGGAATATATTAGGCAGCAAGTAAACATGTTGTAAACATGTTTTTACTGAAGTTGATGTGTTGAAAGCAGAAAAAATGGACATCGCAGTTTGTTGTGTATGGAGCTGTGTAGCCGCAGACTGGTCAGGATGCCCATGATGACCCATGCCCACAGCCAAAAGTGCCTACGATGGGCACATAAGCATCAAAAGTGGACCACAGAATAATGGAAGAAGGATGCAGTATGAGAAAAAGACAAGCCGGATCAACATGCGTCGGGCAATGTTCTGCTGGGAAATCTTGGATCCTGTCATTCATGTGGATGTTACTTTTACACGTACAACCTACCTAAACATTGTTACTGACTACGTACACCCCTTCATGGAAACAATATTACCTGGTGGTAGTGGCCTCTTTCAGCAGGATAATGTGAACCTGCTACACTGCAAACATGGTTCAAGAATGATTTGAGGAACACAACAACTGTGGGATGTGCTGAAAAAACAAGTCCAGTTCATGGAGGCCCTAACTCACAACTTACAGGACCTAAATGATCTGCTACTGATGGCTTGGTGCCAGATACCACAACATACCTTCAGAGATCTATTGATGTCCATGTCGCAACAGGTTTGAGCCACTTGGGGGAACTGCTCAATATTAGGTGGGTCATCATAATGTTATGGCTGATCTGTGTATGTGTGCCTGTAAATTTAAAAACCATATAAAGTTATTTTTTTAAAAAAAATAGTCAAAAGTATTGGTACACCTGCCTTTACACACACATAAACTTTAATGGCATCCCAGTCTTATGCCCCGTACACACGGTCGGACATTGATCGGACATTCCGACAACAAAATCCTAGGATTTTTTCCGACGGATGTTGGCTCAAACTTGTCTTGCATACACACGGTCACACAAAGTTGTCGGAAAATCCGATCATTCTGAACGCGGTGATGTAAAACACGTACGTCAGGACTATGAACGGGGCAGTAGCCAATAGCTTTCATCTCTTTATTTATTCTGAGCATGCGTGGCACTTTGTCCGTCGGATTTGTGTACTGACTAAACGAAAATCGTACGATCTGGAATCGTACGAGGAAAATTTTCGTGTATGTCCAATCGAATAATATCGGATGAATGGTCATGATCGGCTGTCGAAAGTAGTGTACACACGATCCAAATATCGTGCGATCCTTCCTCGGACGACCGTTTTCGTACAATATTCGGATCGTGTGTACGGGCCATAAGTGTCACATGATCTGTCATTACATATACACACCTTTTTGAAAGGCCCCAGAGGCTGCAACTCCTAAGCAAGAGGCACCACTAACCAAACACTGCCATGAAGACCAAGGAACTCTCCAAACAAGTAAGGGACAATGTTGTTGAGAAGTACAAGTCAGGGTTAGGTTATAAAAAAAATCCAAATCTTTGATGATCCCTAGGGGCACCATCAAATCTATCATAACCAAATGGAAAGAGCATGGCACAACAGCAAACCTGCCAAGAGACGGCCGCACACCAAAACTCACGAACTGGGCATAGAGGGCATTAATCAGAGAGGCGGCACAGAGACCTAAGGTGACCCTGGAGGAGCTGTAGAGTTCCACATCAGAGACTGGAGTATCTGTACATAGGACGACATTAAGCCATACACTCCATAGAGTTGGGCTTTATGGCAGAGTGGCCAGAAGAAAGCCATTACTTTCAGCAAAAAACAAAATGGCACGTTTTGAGTTTGCGAAAAGGAATGTGGGAGACTCCCAAAATGTATGGAGGAAGGTACTCTGGTCTGATGAGACTAAAATTGAACTTTTTGGCCATCAAAGAAAATGCTATGTCTGGTGCAAACCCAACATATCACATCACCCAAAGAACATCATCCCTACAGTGAAACATGGTGGTGGCAGCATCATGCTATGGGGATGTTTTTCAGCAGTCGGGACTGGGAAACTGGTCAGGGTTGAGGGAAAGATGGATGGTGCTAAATACAGGGATATTCTTGAGCAAAACCTGTACCACTCTGTGTGTGATTTGAGGCTAGGATGAAGGTTCACCTTCCAGCAGGACAATGACCCCAAACACACTGCTAAAGCAACACTTGAGTGGTTTAAGGGGAACATGTAAATGTGTTGGAATGGCCTAGTCAAAGCCCAGACCTCAATCCAATAGAAAATCTGTGGTCAGACTTAAAGATTGCTGTTTACAAGCGCAAACCATCCAACTTGAAGGAGCTGGAGCAGTTTTGTAAGGAGGAATGGGCAAAAATCCTATTGGTAAGATGTGCCAAGCTCATAAAAACTTATCCAAAGCAGCTTGGAGCTGTGATAGCCGCAAAAGGTGACTCTACAAAGTATTGACTTTAGGGGGGTTAATAGTTATGCACATTGTCTTTTTCTGTTATTTTGTCCTATTTGTTTGCTTCACAATAATTAAAAAAAAAAAACCTTCCAACTTGTGGGCATGTTCTGTAAATTAAATGAGGCAACAAAACACGAAAAATGCCAAGGGGGTGATTACTTTTGCAAGGCACTGTATAACAGCTTCAACTCTTCTGGGAAGGCTGTCCACAAGGTTTAGGAATGTGTCTATTATTATTATTTTTATTATACAGGATTTATAAAGCGCCAACAGTTTGCGCAGGGCTTTTTAACATGAGAACAGATAGTACAGTTACAATACAATTCAATACAGGAGGGATCAGAGGGCCCTGCTCATTAGAGCTTACAATCTAGAAAGAAAGGTCAAATGAAACAAAAGGTAATAACTGTGGGGGATGAGCTGATGGAGAAAATGAAAATACAGTTGTTTGATGTGGGTAGGATAGGATCCTCTGAAGAGGAGGGTTTTCAGGGATCGTCTAAAAGCTAATAGAGTAGGAGATAATCGGACAGATTGGGGAAAGGAGTTCCATAGGATTGGAGAGGCTCTGGAAAAGTCCTGGAGGCAAGCATGGGAGGAGGTGACGAGGGAGCTAGAGAGCAGGAGTTCTTGAGAGGAACAAAGATAAAGATTTGGTTAGTATTTTGAGACTAGGCTAGTGATGTAGCTGGGGCTAAATTGTGGATGGCTTTGTAAGTAGTTGTTAGCATTTTGAATTTAATTAGTTGGGTGAGCGGAAGCCAGTGAAGGGAGCAGAGAAGAGTAGCAGACACAGAGCAATTGGTAAGGTAGATCAGTCTGGCAGCAGCATTCATGATGGATTGAAAGGGGGATAGACTATGTAGAGGTAAGCCAATGAGAAGGGAGTTGTAGTAGTCGAGGCGGGAGATGACCAGGGAGTGAATTAAGAGCTTTGTTGTGTTATTGGTTAGAAAGGGGCGTATTTTGAAGATGTTGCAGAGGTTGAGGCGGCAGAGGTTGGCAACAGGCTATCAGGCAGATGAAAGACATGACAAAGTATTTAAAGGCAAGCCGAGGTCAGGATAGGTGGGGGCCCCGCGCGAGCGTCGTGACGTCATAGACATCGCGAGATTTCGGCGAGGATGACGAGAACTCGGAGCGTTGCTCTTCCGGAACGCCGGGGAGACCACACCAGGCTGCCATGTTGGCCGCCTTGCCGCCCGCCATGTGACCATCACCGGATTGCGTACACCTGGAGAGATAAGAGGCAAGGTATACACGCCCATCTAACCATGGGTATAAAAGCTTACATTTGATATATGTGTTCAATCTCCTCCTGTCTGGTGAACTGCAAACACACCCCGCTGCCTGTCACTATTCCTGCCGTTCCTTGCGTCTATCACACAGTAAGTACACTTTTTTAGCCATGTGTTGTATAGCATCGTGTTGCCCCAAATAATTGGGGTCACTGACCCCTATGATTGATAATATATTTTTTGACCACTTATAATATATGTGGCTATACCCCTTACAATTATATATTTTGCTTACTTCTAGACTGGTTGACTCAGCTTTTGGATACTATCACCTGAGTCCTATACAGCCTATGACCAATCCCGCGTTGGCCAATAGGCAACAGTTTAGATATATGGGACAACTTGATGCATCCACATGTGCCATTTAGCACTTTTTTGAGGTAATGATAATACATTATTTTGTTACATCACCATTCTCTCATATCCTTCTTTTCCTCCCTTCCCCTCCCTTCTTCCCCCCCCCTTCCCTTCCCCAACCCCCCTCCCCCCCCCCTCCTTTTTTTCCCCTCCCCCCTTTTTTTTCTCCCCCCTCCTTCTTTCCCCCACCCCCCTCCCCTCCCCCCCCCTCCACCCTTTCTCTCCTCCCTCTTCTACTCACTGGCACTCATTTGCACCTCACACACTCCTTTTTTACGTATCACCACACCTGCACACATGGTCCCATCTCACTGTCTCATTCCCACTCTCTTATTATTTTTCTGACTTTGCCACCACTATTTTTCTTTCCAGTACAGGTACAATATTTATTGCCCTCACCACATTTGTTCCCCTATATGGTAATCTCCTCTAAACATATACCCAAAAATATGGTTCAGAACTCCCCAGCTGGTTTGGGCCATATATATCATACCTATAAAGTCTTTGATTTCTTAGAGGCTCCTTTAGCCCATAGATCAAACCCAATTATCTTTATACGGGTCTCTTAGTTATTACTTTTCCCTTGCCAATCTCCATCACAGGTAATTTGGTGCTCTCCAGTTGGTTGTCCGCTTTGGCGAGCGGTGCTCAAAAGTGTGGCCTCTCGTAAGCCACGTTGCCTCTCACCATCCTGGTCTGGGCTGTGGCGGCGGTAGAGGAGGTTGGAATCCCCCTCTGGAGAAGAGGACAAAGCACTTTAAATTTTTAAAGGGACCTCTATGTGGGAATCTATGTTTTTCATTGGACATACTCCTATTTGGTAATTATACTGTACTGATGTATTGCACAATCAATGTAGCTCATGTTATATATTTTTAGAACATGTATATGTATATCAACTCTACTTTCATGTTCTTCCCAGCAGACCGATCCTCTGAAGAAGACCCCAGTCATAGGGGTTGAAACGCGTCAAGTTTAATGTTCATGACATAAATATTGCTATGAACAAATGTCTGCTTTTGTATGTTCAGTCAAATCATTCTTTTAGATAATTCCCACTGGAGCTCATTGTTTTTAACTCTGATGATATATATATTATTATCCAATAAAAGTGTTATATTTTTTTCATACAACTTTGACTATATTTTGTTCTTGTGCTGCCTAAAAACCCCAATGTGGGGAAACCTTCCTTTTTTGCTCTAATTTCTAAGGGGTGAGCAGCAATCCTCTTTTTCCCCTCCCTAGTGTCCCCTCCATTTTTTCGAAAAGGATAGGTGGGTCAAACACAGGAATCAAGCAGAGATCACAGGAACAGGCATTCGGGTGGAGCTGCAGATCAGACAGCAAAGCACTAGCGCAGCTGAGAAAGTTAGAGGAGAGGAGGAAGTAAATTGTAACACTAAAGGTGCGGTTGGATAAGTAGGAAGTGAATCAGCGGAAAGTACAGTCATGGAGACCAAAGGCGTGGAGTTTTTTGAGGCGGAGGGTGTCAGAGAAGTGTTCTATCCATCCGCATCAGCTGTATCCCTGCGCGCATGCGCAGCAGAACGGCGCTCCGGCGCACACAGGTTTGCAGCCCGATGGACCGGCGCGCGCGCCTGCACACCAGCACACGCCCAACGTGACGCTCTAGCGGGTCTATTTAAAGTTGCTCAGGCGCTCAGACTGGTTGCTGGTTTGTGTTCAGCTTCCCGTTTGAATCTGCTTCCTGTTTCCTGCATTTGATTACTCGTTGTGACCCGGACCGTTTCTGACTACTCTGCTCTTCTCCTGGACCTTACCCTCGGCCTGCTTAATGGACTCTGCCTTGCCTCCAGTGTTTGACCCTCTGCCTGTGACCCGGATTTACCTGCCTTCTCCAGTGTTTGACTCTCTGCCTGTGACATGGATTTGCCTTGTATCTCCAGTGTTTGACCCTCTGCTTGTGACCCAGATTTGCATTGTATCTCCAGTGTTTGACCCTCAGCCAGTTCCGGACTTCCTACTTAATCAGGCTCAGCTCAGCAGCCATCTCCTCAAGGAACTCTACACAAGTCCTATCCTGACTGTTGGTGGCCTGTGCCTCTTCGTGCCACCCACTCCCTGTATGACCTCCAGGGGGCGGGGTTTGCCTAGTCGCAAGGGTGAACTGCTCTCGGCATCTCGGCCTCGGTAAGTACTTACCTGACAGAGGGGGTGGTCAACCGTATCAAAGGCAGCAGAAAGGTCAAGGAGTAGGACTACAGAATAATGTCCATTGGTTTTGGCCGTTGGTTTGTTAGTTTTAGGAGAACAGTTTCTGTGGAGTGTTGAGGACGAAATCCAGACTGAAGGGGTTCAAAAAGGCTATTCTCAGCAAGGTGGTCCCTCAGTCAGTTGTAGACCAGACGTTCAAGGAGTTTGGATAAAAAGGGGAGCATGGAGATGGGGCATAGGTTGTTAGGATTGGTTGGGTCCAGTGAGGGCTTTTTAAGTATGGGGCTGACAAATGCATGTTTTAGAGAGTTGGGGAAGATGCCAGAAGAGAGGGAGAGATTGAAGATGTGAGTTAGAGAGTGTAGAATAGAGTCAGAGGGTGAACGTAGCATTTGCGAGGAAACAGGATCCAGGGGGCAGATGCTTAGCTGGACTTAGCAAGTAGTTTAGCAACCTCGACTATAGTGGTGGGGTTGAAAGAGGGAAGTAATGATTGTACCTGTGGGCATGAAGTGTAAAGCGTGGGGGGTATCTGAACAGCAGAGATCTCCTTGCAAATTGTATCAGACTTCTGTTTATGTCTATGGGAATGTTTGATCATTCTTCAAGAAGCTCTTTTGTGACGTCAGGCACCGATGTGGACGAGAAGGACTGGCTCGCAGTCTCTGCTCTAATTCATACTAAAGGTGTTCTATCGGGTTGAGGTCAGGACCCTGTGTAGGCCAGTCAAGTTCCTCCACTCCAAACTCACTCATCCATGTCTTTGTGGACCTTGCTTTGTGCACTGGTGTGCAGTCATGTTGGAACATGTCCAAAATGTCTTGGTATGCTGACGCCTTAAGAGTTCCCTTCACTGGAACTAAGGGGCCAATCCCAACCCCTGAAAAACAACCCCACATCATAATCCCCCTCCACCAAATTATTTGGACCAGTGCTTAAAGCAAGGTCCACAAGGACATAGATGAGCAAGGTTTGGGGTGGAGGAACTTGACTGTTATAGCTGCAAAGCGTGGGCCGACTTAATATTGAACCCTACGGACTAAGACCGGGATGCCATTAAAGTTCATGTGCGTGTAAAGGCAGGCGCCCCAATACTTTTTGTAATATAATATATATATATATATATATATAGATATATATACACACTTTTGGCCAATTGATGCCTGTGTTTTTAACATACCGTAATTGACTTAGTTTGTTGCTTTTATAGATGTTAAAGTAATTGCAATTACATTTAAATGGTTTATGGCAGGGATTCTCAAACTACGGCCCTCCAGCTGTTGCAGAACTACACATCCCATGAGGCATAGCAAAACTCTGACATTTACAGACATGACTAGGCATGATGGGAATTGTAGTTCCTGAACAGGAGGGACATAGTTTGAAGACCCCTGGTTTATGGGGTAAGCCATTTTTGCTCAGTTGCTGTAAATATAGAGTGTATTTGAGCAAAGTAAACTAATATCTCTATACAGGATGGATGGAGTGTGCAATAATGAAATGCATTAACTGTTTTTTTTTCATAAACAGCCTAGATATAAGCTTTAAACAAGAAAAAACAATCACTTCCAGCACTAAAAAGGTCTTTTGTGGTTTTAACAGCAACAAGGACATTAGTATTTCAAAACCAGGCGGATGCTGCTCTCCTCGGATGGGGTAATCCGTTAAAAACTATAAAGCAGAACAAAAGGGAGGCGCGCCTCCCTTTTGTTCTGTTTTATAAGCTTTAAACAACCCTCCCCAACTAGGAATGAGCATATCTGAATTTTAATTTCCCCCAATGTTGCAGGCTGAATTCACACTATTGTGATTTGGATGCGGATTTCCTCGCATCCAGTTCGCATATCAGGAGATTGTGACCGGTTCTCAATGAAGCCAGTTCACACATCTCCAGAGTGGCTCCGGTGCGAATTGCAGAGGAGTCCTGTGTGTCTTCTGGTCCGTTTCAGGCCCGAATTCAGCCCAAAATTTGGACTGAATTCGAACCTGAAAGGGGACGCACCGGATACCTGCTGTGGGCCGCTCCATGCGGCACTGTGAACCCAGCCTCAGTTGAATTTTGTCATTCTGGCAGAATATGATTTTTGGAACTGATTGCCCAATTAACACACAAGTTTCCATATCAATGTCTTGCTCTCTCCTCATCTTTATACCTAAGCCCATGTTGGGCTTTAGCCAGGGAGAAGTCACTGCGGGTATGTGTTGTGGACTTTGAGGTATAAATCTACTTATGCTTGGGAAGTATTATGCTCCGTACACACGGTCGGATTTTCCGACGGAAAATGTGTGATAGGACCTTGTTGTCGGAAATTCCGACCGTGTGTGGGCTCCATCACACATTTTCCATCGGATTTTCCGACACACAAAGTTTGAGAGCAGGATATAAAATTTTCCGACCACAAAATCCGTTGTCGGAATTTCCGATCGTGTGTACACAAATCCGACGCAGAAAGTGCCACGCATGCTCAGAATAAATAAAGAGAAGAAAGCTATTGGCCACTGCCCCGTTCATAGTCCCGACGTACGTGTTTTACGTCACCGCGTTCAGAATGATCAGATTTTCCGACAACTTTGTGTGACCGTGTGTATGCAAGACAAGTTTGAGCCAACATCCGTCGGAAAAAATCCTAGGATTTTGTTGTCGAAATGTCCGATCAATGTCCGACCTTGTGTACGGGGCATTAGAGTTCAGCCATTTTCTTTTTTTTTCATAGATGCCAGGTAACCAGCATTTCTAGAAGAGCATCACCGCATTTTTAGAAGGGTATCAAGTCCAACCTATGACCAATTATAGGTTGGACTTGAGGGACTTGTGTCTTTTTTCAACCTCACCTACTATGATGTCCTTAGAATTCTAGTCCCTTCCTTCTTCATGGACTGTCTGGCTTAAGTATTTCTCTCATTACAAGCTTCCTTTTAAACAATCTTCTGCTTTTGAATCAGACCTGAGTTATTCTTTAATCTTATCCTGAAGTAAAAGTCTGAATAATGGATGGAGAAGAGGACAAGCAAGATGGCTAAATGAGCGTTACTGAACAGTGAAAGTGTTTTGTGAGTTTTACTCGAGGCAAATTGAAACTTAGACTGTAAATTCTATTTTAGAGTTTTGTGAAAATAAGCTTTATAGTCCAATGCTCCATTTCATTTAGCATCAGCACTGGGTAGGCTGGAATATTGCTGTGCGCTGGGATGGAGAGAACCTGAATTAGCTCAGTCAATTAAGTCATGATTAATTCATGTTGAACTTTCTCCTCCAGAGATTTTAGAAAACAAAGACTGTACTTAACTAGGTATATCTATTGTGATAAAAGAAGACAGTTTAAAAGAATTTAAATAAGAACTCTGTTCTAATGAAAAAGCAAAATTTTGTTTTAAAATGAGGAGCTGTTGGAAACTCGAAATGTAGCTAATTATAAATATTAAATTGCCAACTTACTTTGCTATAGCAGCTAATATGAAGGCCATTAAATATTGTAATTTTAGTGCTAATATGACAAAATGATTGGTATGTACTCATTCAAGTATCTTAATAGATAAGTTAGCATTTGTTTTGAAAATAAATGGTGTCAACAGTTAGGGCTGCTTTTATAAATCATGGGGCCCCATACAGCCTACCGGACAGCCCCCCCCCCCTCCTCTGGCTGTAAGTGACTGAGGACATAGATGTATCAGTCCCTTTCTCTACAGCCTCCCATGCACAGGTGAATGAATAGGAAGCGCTCTGGGGCTTCCTGCCCTTTCACAAACTGAAGCATAGTAAACACAGTTTACTGTGCTTCTATGCTGAATGAACACAGGAGTGATTGGTAGCAATCGCTCACTGTGTTTATTCAGGAAAGGAAGGGGCCAGTAAATTACACATTTACCAGCCCCTTCCCTCGCTGTCCATCCTGAAACATCCCCCTGTGTGCCCGCAGCAGCTGCTGGTGGGAGAGGAGGGAAGCCGGAAGCGATGAGGGGGAAAAAGGCACACAGGGGGGCCTGAACAGCAGATGGAAGGGGCACATGTGCTAGAACCATTCCTACTGCAGTGCAGCCGGACGGAGGGAGAGAAGGAGAAGCTTGCAATGCTGAAGGGGGAGGCATAAGAGGATCGGTGTCTGCAATAAGACAATACAGCCAGCCTTCCTGCTCAGCATGGGGCCCAGGCCCAGTACAAGGGAGCCAGTTGTACTTCCTTATCAGTGGCCCTGGTAACAGTATAGGAGACGATTTAAGACGGTTTTCTGTTCCAGCATAACTGTGCCCCTGTAAACAAAGCCAGTTCCATAAATACTCTTCCATCCCTTCCTTCCTAGGCCCTGGCCTATATTTTAGCTTTTCCACAAATCCAAGCTTGTACTGCATGTTCTAATGCAGTCATTCTCAACCACTGTCCTGTGGAACCCTAAGGTTCCTCCAGGGGCTGCTAGCGGTTCCTTGATCTGTGGCAAATTAACCCCCCCCCAATCTGATGGTGCCTTCATAGATCCTGGATCCTTCACTGCTGTACAGCCACTGGTTTGGCTCCAATGATCTTTAAAGCTTTCTGTAAGGGTGGCATTCTAACCACCACACCAAGGGGGCATTCTTCCCAATGACCACCAATGAAATGGGCATTTTCTTAATGACCCCTGTAGAGATGCGACCCTGTGTCACGGCTTGCTAATTGCACACCTGTGGGCTGGGTTTATATTCTTCCCAGGATTAGAGCTCAGGGCTCAGTCTGCTACTGAGGTCTCCTGCTATAGTCTGTTGCCTACTAGGCTGAGGAGGGTGGGGAGATTGTTATTTGTATTGTTAATTGTGCTAATTGGAACACCTTTTGTCTCTGCTAGCAAAACCTTGTGGGATGTATTTATACGTGATTGGCTGAAAGGTCAGGCAATCCTATTGGATAACTAGGAGGAGGAATTGTAGTGCTGAATGTTTATTATGTTCAATGTTTGTATGTATATTTTTCTATGTTTAAAAAACCTTAAATAAAAAGAATTTACAAAAAAAAAAAGTAGAGTTACTCTTGAAGGTGAGAGAATTGACTGCAAACATCATCTGCTAGGTGGAGCCTTGAGGATTTCTGCTATATTTTATTTTTCTCATTATTTAGTCTTGAAGAGGCAGCTTTCTATTGCTGTTTCTACTTCTGAGACACTTTGTTAATCATCATGTATTCGGTTCCATTCCACTGCCTGCCTATAGAGACTTGGTCATCAGCACCAGCTGCCCATGTTTGGGAGCATGCAGATTTTTTCCCTTATTTTTGACCTTAATCTTCCACCCACACTTAGAGGTGCAACATGCCTTTTCAATGGCACATTGTCAGGAACGGGTGCGCTCCTACTCCATCATAGCCGCTGGTTTTGGCTATGATGCATTCTCCCTGTCTGTCCGTCCACCTGCAAGGTGATTGATGTAGCCAGTCTCTGGGTGGAGACCAAACCTGATTTAAGCCAGCCAAGCCTGCAATCTCATGCTTGTGATATTGTGTTTGTTACACATGCTCCAAGCTCCCTGTTTGTCTGCAATGTTCTGCTAGATAAGAGTCCCTCGTTGATGACCTCAGATCGGATATTGACTACTCTCTGAACTCTCTGCCTTTTGAGTACGGATGTGACTATAAGTCCTGGGGGCACCTGAGTACCTGTAGGCCTGCTTGCCTTATGAGAAAGGGGTCTGCTATAGGTGAAGGACACAGAAGCCAGCTATAGTCTCTGACCACCTACATTAGGGGTAAGTGTGACACACCCAAAGGACAATGCCTCTAACACAGTTTACCTAAGCCTATACGCCTCCATTTTGATAGAGCTGATTTCTTGGTATGCCCAGAAGAGACAAACATCTGCAGCATAGATGATGTTACACTTATTACCTTAGATTGTCCTCGGCGAAGTCTTATAGAGCTTGAAATTTGAGGGTGAGGTCTCTAACGTGTCCAAAAGAAGTTTAACGACCACCTAAAATTACTGTACTGTATTTGCAGAAGTTCTAAGAGTGCTCTGGTAAGTATACACATTTTTTTTTTTTTACACAGGCTAGGCAGCATTGGTAGAGGGAGGGGCATGGTACATTTTTTAACATAGTTAAATCACAAAGTGATTTTTATTTGTTTAACAGGGTCCAAGCCTCCTGAAGACAGCGGTATAACCAAAATATCTAAAGATCCTTGTGTCCCTCAATGTACTTCAAGAAAAAGGATTTTATGGTAACTACAAAAAATCTTTTTTTTTTTTTTTTTTTAAATATACTTAAATACGTAGAAAGATTTTCATCATATTTCTGTCTCTCTCTTCTCTGCATGTGGCAGGTTGTCATTACAAAGGATGAGCCTTTGTAATGTTTTGCTAAGAAAATTTTATTCTATTGAAGAGCCGAGCGGCCTGTACAATGCTAAAATCAAACAGTACAATCTTCCATTCACAGCCTGATCTGAAAGGAAGAAAGAATGTGACGTGGTTCTGTGAATATGATTCAATTTCATGCGTCTTTTAGATAAGATTATGTTAGTTCTAGGCGCGCAATATTCCGCTCTGAGCTACAGTAATTATAGATGAAGGTTTGTTTCTCTAATGGGTGGGCAGTGTGGAGCAGAACTATCTATGGGCACATTTTTTTTAAAGGATAAGAGCACTTTCAGATACAGTAGATTTCTCAGTCTGTCTATCTCCCCCATATGCACATGTGGCAGGGGTAGGCAACCTTTGAGAGGTTGAGATCTATTTGGACAACATAGACGAGATCAAAGATCACTGGGGTGTGGCACCCCCTTTTTTAAGAACTTAACAAGCAAGCCCCAATAAAGACACCAATAAAGTCTAAATAATTCAAATAAAACTAATGTCACTGTAAAATATAAGTTTAGCCTACCTTAAGAACTAACTTCAGAAAGAAACACTGCATTCACTTTCATTCACAATTTTTTCATATCTGAGGAGTAATTGGTCAACCCCAAAAATCTGATCAAGGAATCCATCACGAAGGCAGAGCATCTGGTACTGCAGACTGACTTGCTTGACTAGTTTCAGACCTGGTTGGCCCCAGTGCTAACCTGGCTGTCTGTTCTGGCCAATGTAAATAGTACGTAGGGCAGTGGCCAGGGATCAGTAGTAAATAGGGCAGTGTACAGAGGTCAGTAGAATATAGGACAGTGCACAGAGGTTAGTAGAGGTAAATAGTAGGTAGGGCAGTGTCCAGGGGTCAGTAGTAGGTAAGGCAGTGTACTTGTAAAAGCATGGCAGAGGACAGATTTTAGTAATGAGAACGGTATCATTAGCAGTAATCAGCATGGATTCATGAAGAATGGTTCTTGCCAAACCAATTTATTAACCTTCTATGAGGAGGTGAGTTGCCATCTAGATAAAGGAAGGCCCGTAGACGTGGTGTATCTGGATTTTGCAAAAGAGTTTGTACAGTTCCCCATAAACGTTTACTGCACAAAATTATGTCCGTTGGCATGGACCATAGGGCGAGTACATGGATTGAAAACTGGCTACAAGGGCGAGTTCAGAGAGTGGTGATAAATGGGGAGTACTCAGAATGGTCAGAGGTGGGTAGTGGGGTCCCCCAGGGTTCTGTGCTGGGACCAATCCTGTTTATTTTGTTCATAAACGACCCGGAGGATGGGGTAAACAGTTCAATCTCTGTATTTGCGGACGATACTAAGCTAAGCAGGACAATAACTTCTCAGCAGGATGTGGAAACCTTGCAAAAAGATCTGAACAAATTAATGGGGTGGGCAACTACATGGCAAATAAGGTTTAATGTAGAAAATTTTTAAATAATGCATCTGAGTGGCAAAAATATGAATGCAATCTATATACTGGGGGGAGAACCTCTGGGGGAATCTAGGATGGAAAAGGACCTGGGGGTCCTAGTAGATGATAGGCTCAGAAATGGAATGCAATGCCAAGCTGCTGCTAACAAAGCAAACAAAAAAGGGGATTAATTGCAGAGATAAAACGATAATTCTCCCGCTCTACAAGACTCTGGTCCAGCCGCACCTAGAGTATGCTGTCCAGTTCTGGGCACCAGTCCTCAGGAAGGATGTACTGGAAATGGAGCGAATACAAAGAAGGGCAACAAAGCTAATAAAGGGTCTGGAGGATATTAGTTATGAGGAAAGGTTGCAAGCACTGAACTTATTCTCTCTGGAGAAGAAACACTTAAGAGGGGATATGATTTCAATTTATAAATATCGTACTGGTGACCCCACAATAGGGATAAAACTTTTTCGCAGAAGGGAGTTTAACAAGACACGTGGCCACTCATTAAAATTAGAAGAAAAGAGGTTTAACCTTAAACTACATTGAGGGTTCTTTACTGCAAGACCGGCAAGGATGTGGAATTCCCTTCCACAGGCGGTGGTCTCAGCAGGGAGCATCGATAGTTTTCAAAAAACTATTACTGTAGATAAGCACCTGAAGGACCACAACATACAGGGATATACAATGTAATACTGACATATAATCACACACATAGGTTGGACTTGATGGACTTCTGTCTTTTTTTCACCTACTAAGTAACTATGTAACTATGACAGGGTGTCAGCAGGACAGAAGACAGGGGGTCAGCAGGGCAGAAGACAGGGGGTCAGCAGGGCAGAAAACAGGGCATCAGTAGGACAAAGGACAGGGGGTCAGCAGGGCAGAGTACTGCGGGTTCCAGATTGCACAGTACAGGGGGCTCAGGAGGGCACAACACACCAGGGGCTCAGGAGGAAAGGTACAGCGGGGTCAAGAGGGGTTGAAACACATGGAGGATCAGGTAGGCACAGTACAGGGGCGGCTCAGAAGGTCACCCTACATGGAGGCTCAGGAAGGTACAGTGCAATGGGGCCCAATAGGGAACACCACAGGGGGGCACAAGACATTGGGGTCTCTGAAGGGTATAGTGCAGGGGGACTCAGGAAGATACAGTACAAAGGAGCCCAGGAGGGAACACCACAGGGGGGCACAAGACATTGGGTCTCACGAGGGTTTAGTGCGGGGGGGCTTAGGTGGGCCCACCACAGGGGGGCTCAGGAAGGCACACCACAGGGGCACTCTGGAGGGCACAACACATGGGGGCTCAGAAAGGCACAGTACAGGGAGGCTTAGGAGGACACACCACATGGGGGCTTAATAGGGCACCGTACAGGGGAGCTCATGAGGGCACAGAAGTGGTTTCCTGATGCAAAGCCATGTAGGAAAGTTGCTGTGGCTGATCTACTTGTTGTTGTGCTCTAATCCCTTGTGGCCCTCCTCTCTTGTCCACTTAACATGATGTCATCCACAAGCGTCTTGCATTGACTGGAGAGGAGGGCCGGTGGGGATCAGCACAGTACACTTTGAGGATGAGCTCTGGCACATTCAGACAATAGCCCAAACCTGGCCTAGCTATCCTGCCTGAAAGATGTAAAAGCCAACAGTGAAACATAGGCAGCAGAAGCAGTTCCCGCTCCAAAGCCGCACCTAAGCAAGGAGCATGCTGCAGGCTGGAGAATGCCTCCACTGCTAGGATTGAATTTGTCAGATTTCCAGCCTCAGAGCTCAATATGCCTGAGCTCATTGCTTCCCTGTGCAACTCTGCCAATCTGGGAAAGAAGCTCTCTCGGGTGAGTAAGGCAGGGACATGAGCATGATATACCTGTCATCTGCCCATGGTCGACTGGTAGATCTCGATCGACGGATTGCCGACTCCGGTCTTATGGTCTATATCCTGTGGCTAAATACTTCTTTGTGTACTTTGGCCAAGGCTATGAAAATTCTGGAGACAGTCTCTAGGGCTTAGGTTTCATGCACACTGGACTTAAAAAAACGTCGATTCTACATGCGTTTGAGGTTTTTTTCACCTGCCTCTAGAAGCACTTCTATTGTGTTCTATGTGTCTTTGCACATTATGACTACTACAGGTGTTTTCTGTCAGGGACGTTCAGAGGCAGGAAAAAAAAAACCCTTCTTTATCGCGTTTTCTGGAGAAGTTTAGGAGCTGTAAAAACGTCAGTCTCTCCTAAACTCCCCTTATCTCTTCTAAACGTCAAGTTTCAACTTTTTTTTAGTAAAAAAAGGTGTGTTGTCACAGTACATCATTTCCTGGCTTTACAGGAAGTATCTTTTGACCCTGTCCATCGTCTCCAGCTTTCTATGAGAGAGCCACACGTTCAGACATGACCAGGAGGGAGGTCACACAACATCAGTTGATTGCAGCTGTGCAAGGACATGCCAACCTCTGGGATAAATCTCACCCAAATTATAAAGACAGAATTATAAAACATTCATCCTCGGAGGAGATAGCGTGAACTGGAGCACCCTGAGTATTCGGAAGAGTAGAATTGAAGAGTAGAGTGGCATGGCTCTTGATGGCTCAGGAATCTCTGCTCACAATATCCTTTGCTCTTTTTTGTCCAAAATGGCACCCAGCAAAAAAAGGCTGTGAAATGCTTATTTTGGGAGTAAAACTTTTGCAGAGGGGAGTGTAGTGCAAAAAATGCCTATAAACTAAAATACTCTTAAACTCTCATAGACTCGCCTAAACTTTGTACAATATGCTTTCAATTTGCATCTTTTATGCAATGTTTTTAAGCTAAAAAAGTTGACATTTTTTCTGCTCCTAGTGTGCATGGTGTCATGGTTATGTAATAGAGTTTTGTCTGTCAGCTTACCTGTCTCCATGTGTTCATCTCTAAAGACCAGCTGACTCTCACTTGGTTTTATAACCTCTCCTCTAAGCATGGCCCCACCCCAGGCCCTATCAGGGAACCCTATATTAACCTGTGCACTGCAAGCCAGCAGTGCTGATCAACCATTGTGTGTTAGCTTTCATGTGTACTTGCTGTGTTTTCTATGTCTGATTCCAGTTACCGACTTTGGCCTGTTCTCGACTATTCCTGTCTGCTCGTGACCCTGAACTTTGGCATGTCCCCGACTATCCCTGTTTGCCTGTGACCCTGAACCTTGGCGTGAACTCTGTTGTCCTTGTCTGCTTATGGCCCCGACCTTGGCTTATTCCCTTACTATCCCTATCCTCCTGTTTCCTACTGTGGGTGTGAGCTGGGGGTCGCGACCTGGAGCCAGTTGTAGCCCAGTCCATGCTCACCACTAGAGGCTCTGGTGAACACCTGCTGGCTCTTAGACTCCGCGCCCCAGGGAATCTTACGCTCTAACCCCGGTGGGATCCGTGCTGGTATTCCAGCGGCCCTGCCTTCCTTACCACCCTGACTCCCATCCGCAGCAGTCAGCCATAGGGTCCACTACCTTGCGGTGCACTCCTGATCCCTAAGGTGTGCATCTGTCACCTAGCCTCAAGGTGACCTGACACATGGAGCCTTAATGTACACATGACGTTTTTACAACCTCTCCTGACCGATTTAACCTGACAGATAACAACCCAAGTTTAAAACGTCCGTTTTGCTGCGTTTACATGCCGCGCTTAGCGGCGTTTTGCGTTTAGAAGCGTTTAAAAAAATATATATATATATATATATTTTTTTTTTCAAAATAGCCAAAAATGAAAAACGCCTATAAACGAAACGCGGCGTACCGCATTTAGCGGCGTTTGGCGTCTGTAACGTCGGAAACTTCGGCGTCTGAACTAATTTTTTTGCCTTCAAAGAAAAAGCTTCTAAAGGCAACTGCCTAAAAACAAAATTAAACGAAAAAGATAACACTGGATGAGTTCAGGGGCAGCTGAAAAAAAGCAGCCGACTGCCTCTTAACGTCTGTTTACCAGCAGCAGTGTACATGAGGCCTAAGGCTGCACATTGTTGCCTTGCTTTTTTTTTTTTTGTTCGACCAGTCAGAGGGCTGTTAAAAAAAAAAATTCCCCATCCACACTTGCAAGGTAGGTAGAGGGATACTCCCCACTGTGTCATTGTATTCTAACTATGGGACACTTCTGCTGTCAGAATACACTGACCAGTGGCTGCAGCCACTGATTGACAACATTTTCCAACAGTCCCGTTCAAAAGAAGTAGATTGGTAGACTTCTGATGAGTGAAAACGGCCATAGATTTATCAAATTTTTCAAATTTTTTTCCAGTCCCCGAAAAATTTCGACCTATCTATGAGCTATCCACTGGGTCGTCATCACAAGTGGCAAAGACATTTTTAACTGCAAGAACATGCAGCTGTCAAATTCAGGTAAGCATGCATCAGAGAAAGGAAAAGGTTACATAGTTTAGGTTAGAGGAGGTAGGGAGCATCAATCTGTGCCACTATCTGCATCATTGAGGAATGCCCAGTTCAGAGTAGAGGTGAAAGTATAGCTAAAGATGTCTGTGCCACCTTTAGGGAGACTCACCCTCTCTATTTGTCCTGTTTACCATTATCATTGAAAGTAAAAGTAAAGTAAGTAAAAGTAAAAGAAAATCCCACATTTTGTGTCGTTCCCTGAAAAGTAATAGAGGGGAAATCTTCCAATGAGGACATGAGTTCTGGTGACCTGGGGATCCCCAAGGGATTCCCTTAATTTGCAGGGATTTGCTCTCAATTCCTGATTGGCTGTGGGACAGGAAGTGAAGGGAAATCTCCCCAATGGGACACAGATGGCAAAAAATAAACTGGCAGGGATTATAACCCTCTCTTACTCTATCCAAAATGAAAAAAAAACGTCCTACTTGAAGAGCACTGTGTCATCATC
Organism: Lithobates septentrionalis; assembly: GCA_037952835.1. Taxonomy (NCBI): domain Eukaryota; kingdom Metazoa; phylum Chordata; class Amphibia; order Anura; family Ranidae; genus Lithobates; species Lithobates septentrionalis. The sequence goes on along the minus strand of JBBDGP010000083.1, from coordinate 998,816 downwards.
TTACTAGACATGTGCAAAACGGAAAAAAATTGTTTTGTTTCGATTCGTTATTTACATAAATTTGTTTTGTTAAATTAGTTTCATTCGTTTAAATCGTTTTCGGGATTTGTTTTGTTTATTCGTTTTCAAATCAATACGAAAAGTTTTCGAATCAATTTCAAATAGTTTTAGAATTTGAAACGTTTTCGAATTTGAATCGTTTTCGAATTTGAAACGTTTTCAAATTCAAATAGTTTCCGAATTCAAATAATAGTTTTCCAATTTCCAAAAAGAATAAAATAGAATAGAAAATAAAGGAATAGAAGTATTTGTTTTCCATTCTATTCCTTTCTTTTCTATTCTATTTATTTCTCTTTGGAAATTGGAAAACTATTCGAATTCGAAAACTATTCGAAAATGATTTGAAAATGATTTGAATTTGAATTTCATCCGAATTTGAATTTCGTTATTTCGGATTCGTTTAAATTCGGTACTATTCTAATTCGGAAGTTCGGATACATCCAAATTTCCGAATAACAAAAATTTGTCCGAATTTTAATTCGGAACGAAACGAACCGCACAGGTCTACATCTTACCAGCCTAAAGACATATGGAAAAGATAAGTATAAAAAAAATAGCATAACATACAGATTGGGGGCCCTTTGGGGAGGAGGTGACTAGTCAGGGGTGACTGCCAACCCAGAGCTGGACTTTAACTGACATGCTTACAATTACCAATTGTGTTGGCATGGGTGTCTATTGGCTATTTCCGCTATCCCAAGCATCTTCACCCAGATTTGTAGTGCAGAAAAAAGAAGGGAATGTGTCTGGACAAGGGTTTGATTTATTAAAGACAAAAAAAAAACTGTTCACTTTCCAAGGAAATTTGCTCCAGAGTTTAGTGAATGTGATGCAGTTTCACTTTTCAAAGAATACCCAATCCTGTCCAAGGAAAAAAATTACATTTTTGCTTGCACATTATTGGATAGAGAGTGCATGTGATCAGCACCGGGCCAATCAGCACTGTCCCGACAGAGGGTTAGGGGTCCTGGATCCTGATAGGACAGCCAGTGCAGTATGAAAACTCTACCTACCAGGCACAGATAGAAGTCACAGGACTGCTATATACTGCTGATGTGAAAAGGTATTTAGTGGTTTATATTTACTAAAAATAATTGCATTTCCATGTTCTATGTACTGTGGGAGACCAGACATAGTGAATGCAGGGTCCTGGGGAGACCAGACATAGTGAATGCAGGGTCCTGGGGAGACCAGACATAGTGAATGCAGGGTCCTGGGGAGACCAGACATAGTGAATGCAGGGTCCTGGGGAGACCAGACATAGTGAATGCAGGGTCCTGGGGAGACCAGACATAGTGAATGCAAGGTCCTGGGGAGACAAGACATAGTGAATGCAGGCTCCTGGGGAGACCAGACATAGCGAATGCAGGGTCCTGGGGAGACCAGACATAGTGAATGCAGGGTCCTGGGGAGACCAGACATAGCGAATACAGGGTCCTGGGGAGACCAGACATAGTGAATGCAGGGTCCTGGGGAGACCAGACATAGGGAATGCAGGGTCCTGGGGAGACCAGACATAGCGAATGCAGGGTCCTGGGGAGACCAGACATAGCGAATGCAGGGTCCTGGGGAGACCAGACATAGCGAATGCAGGGTCCTGGGGAGACCAGACATAGTGAATGCAGGGTCTTGGGGAGACCAGACATAGTGAATGCAGGGTTCTGGGGAGACCAGACATAGTGAATGCAGGGTCCTGGGGAGACCAGACATAGTGAATGCAGGGTTCTTAGGAGACCATACATAGTGAATGCAGGGTCTTGGGGAGACCAGACATAGTGAATGCAGGGTTCTGGGGAGACCAGACATAGTGAATGCAGGGTCCGGGGGAGACCAGACATAGTGACTGCAGGGTCCTGGGGAGACCAGACATAGTGAATGCAGGGGGGTCCTGGGGAGACTAGACATAGTGAATGCGGGAGGGTCCTGTGGAGACCAGACATAATGAATGCAGGGTCCTGGGGAGACCAGACATAGTGAATGCAGGGTCCTGGGGAGACCAGACATAGTGAATGCAGGCTCCTGAGGAGACCAGACATAGTGAATGCAGGGTCATGGGGAGACCAGACATAGTGAATGCAGGCTCCTGGGGAGACCAGACATAGTGAATGCAGGGTCCTGGGGAGACCAGACATAGTGAATGCAGGCTCCTGAGGAGAACAGACACAGTGAATGCAGGGTCATGGGGAGACCAGACATAGTGAATGCAGGGTCCTGGGGAGACCAGACATAGTGAATGCAGGCTCCTGAGGAGACCAGACATAGTGAATGCAGGCTCCTGGGGAGACCAGACATAGTGAATGCAGGCTCCTGTGGAGACCAGACATAGTGAATGCAGGGTCCTGGGGAGACCAGACATAGTGAATGCAGGGTCCTGGGATCACTCACAATTTAATTCTCCTTGCACATGATTAGATATTCTTTGCAAAGGGAATTTTCACTGCTTTCACTAAACTCTGGGGAAACTTTCATTGCAAAGTGCAACTTCCATTGCAAAGTGGACAGCCTATTTTCCTTTAGTAAATCGACCCCACTGTTATAGCAGAAAAGTAGAGGAAAGACTAAAAAAAATGGAGGCTGTCAGTATAAAGTCTATCTACTGAATACAAACTTGTGTGACCTCAGTTGAACTTTAAAACAAAATAATAGTGCTAAATTACACCTTTTATAACAAAAAAAGACTGCATTTCATACAATATGACTGGATTTGTATATTCGGCTTTGACTAGCTCTGGTGGGCTTTTAAGAAATCTGCCACTCTTGCAAAAAACAAAAATTGCTTGAAATAATGGTTAAAAAGAAGGAAACGCCTCCGCCAATAGTGTATTTGTATTGATGCAAAGCCTACAATGCCGCCTGTCACATCAGTTATAGATTGAGTAGTAGACCAAGGGCAGTTGTGACACTGTATAATAAGCAGTTGTTGCAGACATTGGACAGAAAGAGAGACGTCTTTTCCTGATTGCGGGTGTCGAAGACCTAACATTACCTTCCACAGCATTCTCTGCAAAACAATAATCAAACAATGTCTTTCCCGGGTGTTGTGGGCAATCCGGCATGAAGCAAGTTGAATCTCATCTTTCTGACAAGTCTTGTTGCAGTTCTTAGCGTGACAAATTTATTTTTCCTTAGAAGTCAGCAAGCGGAAAATGACACAACGGAATGGGCCACCTGGTAGCAAGTACAGTACTCTGGTTTAGAATGAGTGGGGATTGCTGGCGTTATATACGGCTTTCCTTATAGAACGCTTTTGAGGGGAAGCTCTTGTGACTTTGAGATCCTTTTTTCTTTATTTTCTAAATGAAAGTATAACCAAAAACATGTTGTTTTAGATAAAGTAGGGAAAAAAAACCCTGATAAAAGTTTTATTGCTGCTTATGTCCCCACTATAGAAAGTATATGACCACCCAGGTAAGCCATGTGGTGTTGCCAATATCCCTGGTATAGATACTAAGCAAAAAGTACCCTCGGTACTAGTGGGACTTTAAGGCAAATGATGAAAACACAAAATTATCTAAATTATTATTTTATTGTAAATATATAAGTATAAAACAGGTGTATACATCACCAAATAAAAACATTGGTATAAGAACAAATGTAAAGTGACTGTGGTCGATACTGTAGAGTGGTCCTAAAGGCCCCTTATGTCCCCACTGGGTAGTTTTGCCTTCTGTATTTGTCCTGGTGGTCACTGTTACAGAAACAGAAAGTGGTGCATAATCCAAAATGTTGCAGTTTTCACAAGAAAAAGAGGCGACATTTTTCAATCCCATAATCCAATTCCCCTCAGTTTGAAGAAATTTTCTAATGAAGTAGAATAATAGGCTGGACTCAATTTGAAGCTGATCTGGTCTCCATGGACCTTATTTCTTTACTTTGGACAGATCCTACTCGCAGACCCCTGAAAGACCCGATGTCCACACTTAATGTCACATTATGTATCTGGGATGACTGCTTGGGTAAGCAGATTCTGTCTTCCTGGCTGAGTCCTCTGAGCCCTCTGTTTGGCAATGCCTCCTTACATAGTTACATAGTAGGTGAGGTTGAAAAAAGACAAAAGTCCATCAAGTCCAACCTATGTGTGATTATATGTCAGTATTACATTGTATATCTATGTATGTTGCGATCGTTCAGGTGCTTATCCAATAGTTTTTTGAAACTATCAATGCTCCCCGCTGAGACCACCGCCTGTGGAAGAGAATTCCACATCTTTGCCGCTCTTACAGTAAAGAACCCTCTACTTAGTTTAAGGTCAAACCTCTTTTCTTCTCATTTTAATGAGTGGCCACGTGTCTTATTAAACTCTCTTCTGCGAAAAAGTTTTATCCCTATTGTGGGGTCACCAGTACGGTATTTGTATATTGAAATCATATCCCCTCTCAAGCATCTCTTCTCTAGAGAGAATAAGTTCAGTGCTCGCAACCTTTCCTCATAACAAATATCCTCCAGACCATTTATTAGCTTTGTTGCCCTTCTTTGTACTCGCTCCATTTCCAGCACATCTTTCCTGAGGACTGGTGCCCAGAACTGGACAGCATACTCCAGGTACGGCCAGACCAGAGTCTTGTAGAGTGGGAGAATTATCATTTTATCTCTGGAGTTGATCCCCTTTTTAATGCATGCCAATATTCTTTTTTCTTTGTTAGCAGCAGCTTGGCATTGCAAGCATTGCTAGTCCCTCTTTTACTAGCACCAAATTCCTCTCTTGGCAGAAGAGTGATCATCCATTATTGTGTCACATGGTTAGTGGAGGGAAATTATTACCTCTCTCTCAGATTTTCTCCAACTTTCATAATCCATGAACAGCGTGGCTTGAATACAGACAGTTGCAACATTATCTTAGATAGGGATGGGCTGAACAACCTCCTGTTCGGTTCGCACCAGAACTTTCGAACATTCGGAAAGTTCGGAGCCGAATAACGAACCCCATTGAAGTCTATGGGACCCGAATGTGAAAAAGTGCCCATTTTGAAGGCTTATATGCAAGTAATTGGGCATACAATGGTTATGGGGGTACTAAACTGAGGGACATGTATTGATGAAAAAAAAGTTTGTAAAAAACGTCATTTTTAAATAAGCAGTGATTTATTGATGCTTAAAGTGAAAGTATAAAAATGAAAAACACCTTCCAATATAGTGTCTGGAGGGGTCCCCTTAGACCACCTGTAAAATGGCACATCTGTACTGTTTATAGAAGCTGCTGCAGCAATAATTGCATTTATAAAGCCCAAAAAATGACATTTTCCCTGCAAGCTTTCTTTATTTTGTAAGCAACGGCTTGTGGAGCCAGTCTGTATGATGAGGCCGCAATGTAGTGCACGGGGAACAAGATTAGAGATTTTTTGGATAAATTCTGGTGTCTCTACCGCAGACTTTGGATTTCTGCTTCTGTAACTGGTGCAGAAAAATTGTTCTTTGGGTGTCGGTGGCGTTCACAGAGTAACCCTATAGCGGTACTCTTGATGAAAGCAAGAATTGGCCTTGCTCTCAATGATAATGGTAAACAAGACAGATAGAGAGGGTGAATCTCCCTAACAGGGGCACAGACAGCAATAAAAAATGACCTGTATTCTAATCCCTCTCTCCAAAACAACAAACAAAAATGCCTTTAGTTTTACGTAAAGCGGAGCTCCACCCAAAAGTGGAAGCTCTACTTACCTGCCTCCCCCCCCCCCCCCGGTGCCACATTTGGCACCTTTTTTTTGGGGGGGGCATCTGTTTCTGCCATGGCGAGATCACCTGGAAGTTCGGTCTCCCCTCCTTCCCCCGCTGCCGGGCCATTCAGAAAGCGCAGTGTGCTTCGCGCATGCAAAGTAGGGAACCGGCTGTGGAGCCACAAGGCTTCACTGCCGGTTTCCCTTAGAAGCAATGGTTACCATTAGCTTAGGCTTATGACATCATGCACAGCTCTCGCTCTAACTCTCATGAGAGTTTGCCAGTGAGGGAGGGGGGATGAGTCAAAGGAGGGCCAAAGAGAGCTGCAGAGCTGGAGGGGGCTGGATGAGGGCAGAGATAACAGGAGACCGCAGAGATTCATTTGTATTCATCCAGAGAGGAGAATTGTGCAGGCAAGTAGAGGTGTAAGTGTGTCTGTCTGTATATGTGTGTGTGTGTATGTGTGTGGCCGTATATATGTGTATGTGTCTGTGTGCCTCTGTGTGTCTGTGTAAATCCAGGAAGTGAACAGGCAGCAGCTTCAGCTGCCCACAGTTAAAATGGTTCCAGCCAACTTAGTAGAGGGAGATTTCTGCAGCATATTTGGCAAGTACAAAATCACAGTATATATAAAATAATATACAAAGTGGTTGGAGGGAAGCTTCAGAAAGACAAAGATGTTTTTATTACAAATTATGTGAGCAGACTGCAGTTCCTCTTTAAGAAAATACGTTTTTTACTCTATGCATACTCCAACATACCTTAGGCCACAGGGGTCAAACACAAGGCCCGCAGGTCGAATCCGGCCCGCTGGGTCTTGTCATGTGGCCCGCAGCGGCCCCCGGCCGCCACCTCTGGCTCTCACCTGCTCTTCCTGCCATCACTGTAAACACAGGAACTTCTGTGTATGCAGTGATAGCTATGGTCTCGGCGAGTCCAGCAAGATCGGTATCCCCTCCTGTTACTGCGCATGCGCTGGTTCCAGGCTATACAAGCTGAGCGCGGAGATGCTGCAGCCGAATAGGCAGTTTAGTAAAATTAACTCCTTACATGCCCAGCAGTCGACCGGGCATTAAGGCACAGGCTGGAACAGAGGACACACAGGCTGGATGAACCACTTGCCAAAAGTTGAGTGCTTATCCCCGGGGATTTCACAGGAGGTGGTGGGCTGATAGTGGGGTGGCAGTAGTTGGGAGGGTGGTGGTCTGCTAGTGGGGGGGCATTAGTTGGGGGAGTGGTGGTTTGTCAGTGGGGGGTCTGTCAGTGGTGAGTGGCAGGGCAGTACTACAGGGGGTGGGAGTCTGGTAGTTGGGGCAGGGCAGTAGTTCGGGGGGCTAGGGATCTGGTAGTGAAGGGGCATTAGTTGGTGGGGTGAGCTGAACCCCCCTGAACCCTGCATGTAGCTCACCTATGAATCCTGCACTCTGTACACAGCGCAACCCTGAACCCTGCACTCTGTACACAGTGCAACCCTGCACTCTGTACACAGTGCAACCCTGATCCCATCACTCTGTACACAGTGCAACCCTGAACCCTTCACTCTGTACACAGTGCAACCCTGAACCCTTAACTTTGTACACAGTGCAACCCTGCACTCTGTACACAGCACAACCCTGAACCCTTCACTCTGTACACAGTGCAACCCTGAACCCTTCACTCTGTACACAGTGCAACCCTGAACCCTTAACTTTGTACACAGTGCAACCCTGCACTCTGTACACAGCGCAACCCTAAACCCTACACTCTGTACCTAGTGCAACCCTGAACCCTGCACTTTGTACACAGCGCAACCCTGAATCCTACACTCTGTACACAGCGCAACCCTGAACCCTACACTCTGTACACAGCCACCCACACCACGCTTATTTTTCATTTTACTTGAATCGATTCTATTTTTAAAACCAAGATTTTTATGGATTGTTTTAATGATCGTGATTGATCTAATAAATGCCAATTAATAAATAATTTTTCGGATTTACACTATGTGGAGGTTCCTTGTCGTTGTTTTCTTTATGGTCCATGTATGCTGATGAAAACGGTGATCGTGCAGACCTACAGGACAGGCTCCGGGCTTCTCATTCAAGGAGGACATCTTCTGGTGTATCATCCATCTTCATACTGTCATTTATCACAAGACAGTACAAGCTCGTTTGACTCACCGCCCACGGCTTGTGAGTCCACCAAAGTTGGTAAGAGTATTCTACCTTACATTTTCTGAGTCTCTGTGTTATAAGGATATCTGCCTTGGGTCCCCTCTGAGTTGGAGTCTCTGTATTATAAGGATATCTGCCTTGGGTCCTCCTGTTTCAACTGCACCATGCAACATATGGACTATAATAATAAGTCTTTATCATTTATATGGGATTAACACTTCCTCACCATTATTTTGGACAGTCTTTTATATTTCTTCACTAGCAAAATGTGGACTTTTGAGATTATCATTTGCTGATTTACTTTCACTTTATTTGTATGCACATTTGCACTTTTTTCAAAAGAAAGAGCACTGCACTTTGTTTGTATTTAAGTGATGATACTACACTGTCTGTGTATACACATATCTGGTTTTGACCTAGTTGAGGTTACGGGCCACTTGAAATTGTGGTTCCACCCCTCCTTGTTCCAAAACCTTCTTTTCACTATATTTACCTTAGCGCTACACTTTTTTCCATATTTTCTACACAGTCCCAGTCGTTCTGTAGTGTTGGCAGCTGTTTCCACTTACTAGACAGGCGCGGTATTTTATTTATTTTATTTACTCTGTACACAGTGCAACCCCGCACTCTGTACACAGTGCAACCCTGAACCCTTCACTCTGTACACAGTGCAACCCTGCACACTGTACACAGCACAATCCTGAACCCTACACTCTGTACACAGCGCAACCCTGAACCCTGCACTCTCTACACAGTGCAATCCTGAACCCTTCACTCTGTACACAGTGCAACCCTGAACCCTGAACTCTGTACACAGAGCAACCCTGAAACCCTACACTCTGTACACAGCCGAACCCTGAACCCTACACTCTGTACACATCGCAACCCCGAACCCTTCACTATGAACACAGTGCAACCCTGAACCCTACACTCTGTACACAGTGCAACCCTGAACCCTACCCTCTGTACACAGAGCAATCCTGCACTCCGTACACAGCACAACCCTGAACCCTGCACTCTTTACGTAGAGCACCCTTGAACTTGAACTCTGCATTCTGTACATAGCACAGCTCCCGAACCCTGCCCTCTGTATACAGCATACCCCTGAACTCTGAGCTAATTATTACTATAATTAAAAACCAGTAATAATTAGATACAGAGGCAATAATTTAATATGATAAAGAGTAGATACATAGTTTTAGATATACAACAGTCCCCTTGAGGACAACCATATTGCTGATGCGGCCCCTGATGAATTTGAGTTTGACACCCCTGCCTTAGGACTTAAATCCTTAAAGCTTTGCTTCTACCTAGGGCTTAACCTGACCAAATCTTTAAACTGTATGTAATCCTAATAATGAACTTCTCTCTTTTGCTCTCTTTTGATTTGTTAAATATCGGTTAATTATACCACTGTAAACCAAGTCAAAATCCAGGAGCCCAATGATTGGGATGAGGTGCCTTGATTTGTTGGGGTAGTGTAATTAATTAAAGTACAAACACATAGGTGTATGGGGAATGATCAAACTTCTGAGACCTAAAATTCATATGTGGTGGACAACTGAAAGCATACAGATGGAAGACAGGTGGAATACATAGGTAATGGGATAGGAAACCATAACAACATGTTGACCTCTAATTCCTCAGTTAACCCTCCAGGAGATAAAACATCCAGAAAATAGATCCAGTAAGTCTCCCTTTGGCACAGTTTACGAAACTGTTCAGCCACAGGGAGATCTCTGGGCATAGCTTCAATTACCCATACCTTTAAACCAGCCGTAGACTTGTCGTGGCATTGTAAAAAGTGTTTGGGCACACTAAAACGGCGGTGTTTGCCGAAGCGTTTGTGTAATGTCCTTATGGTACGGCCCACATAAAAAAAGCCTCAAGGACATGTGAGGCAGTAGACCACATAGTCTGAGGAACACGTATAAAATTCTTTAATGGGGTAGGTTTTTCCTTTTACCTGGAATTCCCTTTGTCTGTATTGGACAAAAGGGCAAGTCTTGCAGAGGGGCTTGTGGCATTAAAACATCCCAGTTAGGGCCAAAAAGGTGAGAAGGAACAGGCCAGGGGGTGGGGACTTTCTTTTCAATTTACTTGGTGCCACTTTGCTTTTTATATTGGCAACTTTTTTTTGAATACAAACTGAGGTTTGTCTGATAAAACTGGAAGCAAATGTTGATCATGTGGGAGTAGGGCCAATGTTTGCTTATGATATGTTCCATCTGCCTGTGACCAGAATGGAACTGGGTAATGAACCGAATGTTATTGATGTCAGTTTGAGTGGTACAGCGAGAGACAGTTGTCATGTCTCTGTCTCTATATTGTGAGCATACTGTCTCACTCTGGTTCTCATAGTCTGATGCTTGGGTACAATTACTTCAACAGAATTGACTCTTAGGAATGCTATTAAGCCACCAGGGGTGGTGGCAACTGCCATAGTGTAGAAAAGAGTTTCCCGCTGTAGGTTTTGTATAATTTTTTGCATGGATTTGATTGCCTATGTGATGCATCTCTAGATCCAGGGAGGCTAGGCTATCTCTATCCGTGACAGAAGTAAAAGAAAGACCCATTTTGTTTTTATTGCAATGCGAGAAAAAGTCCTCTACCTGTGCTTCACAACCATCCCAGATGATCATAATGTCTTCGATATATCTTCCATAGAATACGATGTTGGAACATTTCCTAAACTGTGCCACAGGGAGACTTACTGGATCTATTCTTTGGATGTTTTATCTCCTGGAGGGTTAAATGAGGAATTAGAGGTCAACACATTGTATAGTTTCCTATCCCTTTACCCATATATTACACTATTCTGCCATCTGTATGGTCACGGTTGTCCACTACACCTGAATTTTAGGTCTCAGATGTTTGATTATTCCCATACCCCTAAATGTTTGTAGTATCCTGATTTTTTGAGGTTATTGTATGTCATCCCACGTGCTGAGATTTGAAGCCCCATAGATCTTTACTCCATTTATGTATGACGTTATTATTTTAATTTGCTATTTTTCCATCTTTTTTAATACTCCTGTAGCACTAACTCTCGGTGGAGCTGCTGGTTTAAGCGGGCTTGTTACCTTCACTCTCGGTGGGGCGTGGCCTGGAGAGTGATGGGGTAGGACGTGTTTAGTGAGAGCTCCGCTTGCCCATACTTTTGCAACACAATCCTGCTGAAATCCGGGCGATCCTAACCTGACCGCAGTGATCAGCAAGCCTGTTCTGTTCCCTGAATGGCCATCGAGGTAATCTAGCCTTTTGGAGCGCCATCCGCGGCCGCGATCGCCGGATCTCCCCGCCCGGGGACTACCTTCACTCTCGACACCCCTGTTTCACCGGCACCGGGTCTAGGGTTCCGTTGAGTTTACCTCTGGACGATTTAAGCACCAACACTTGAGTACGTTTTCAATGCTTTATTGAACCAAGTGACCAAGGAAGTAGCCGGAAAGAGGCAGGAGGGAAGCTGCAGGGAAGCTCAAATACCTTTCTTTAGGATTCTTGAGAATGTCCTTTAAAGTTGAATATTGTAATCGGATGCAATCCCCTTGTGGGACACAATCTTTGCTCGCCTGGATAGGCCTCTCTCACTAGCCTAGCAGCCAGTACGTAGCACGAACAAAAGTCTCTGCCACAGACTTGGTTGAAATAAACCTGTACGATCCTCTGCCACAGGATGTATTAAATTTGCAGTGAATGTCAGACACAGTACTTGGACCTCTAAGCCAGTACTATGCTGTAGAACTACTTTAGGATACGTCCTCCAACCGAGTCACCAGGCCCCTCTCCAGACCAGCACTCTGCATGATCCTTCCATGACGGGTCCTCCCCTGGGATCTTCTCGGTTGTCCAGCTTCTTCTGGATAGACAGCTCAGGACCATTCCTCGGCTGCTGTGGTAGGCCCCAGACATGCTTCTGGGCCCACCCATGCGCCGCAGTGGCACGGGCCTCCGGAACGGAGGACCACGAGGTAGCACTCTAACGCATACCTGTCGGCCAGGAGGGCCAGCAGGTGGCTGTAAAACGAAACCCAAAACATGGCGTCTGTCCCTTAAATACCCTCTCCCAGAATGCAACTCGGAGGACCACCTCCACCGAGTTGTCTCCGGGACAGAGGAGCATCCATACGCTTCGACACGTTGCCCTTCCAACACCAGCCAATGGTAACAGCGACACCCACCGGCTCAGTGTGGAACCACACGCAACGTCAGCCAAGCTGGAACAGAGGCAAATCTAACTTCTCTAATGAGCAATTCACTAAATTTACCTATCAGATGGTAGATCATATATCCACCAGCGCTACACTCCTTTTTGTCTTTGTAAATAATCCCCCCCCCATTCCTGTTTTATGCTTTCCCTGCCAGCTTCCACATATCCTCGGCATTACTGTCATTGTTCCTGGATCATGGTTGCTGGTTGCTGACGTTAGTGTTCCTGGGAATTAATTTTGGCTCAATGGTTACGGCATGAAGAAGAAGCCTATGAGATGCTCTGTAACTCACCCCGTTCATTAGACGTAATTTCCCAGCCTTTGCGTCCCACGCTGATTCCGGGCGCACTTCCGCTGAGGTCATCCAGCGTTCCATGCTTGTCCTACACAGCGCGACTGCTTTCTCTCTAGTTTCTCTCTGTTCCGTTTCCCCGCGGCTTCCCTCTGCTGAACAGCTGGAACCACAGGCTCTTTGCTGCGGATAGGATCATGCTGGGACTACCAATGCTGGATTCATCTTACATTATGATGAGCCTGTTTACCCTTACTGCTAGTAAGTGTTTTTAACCATTTGGCTATTAAGTTTTAAAGTTTTAAAGTTTTATGCACTTAGAGGCGCCTTTTTTCTGTTTCCACTATTTTAGAGTTCTTGCTTTCCTCTTGGAGCACTGTCCTAGTGATTTGAATCAACATCCATAAGCCTGATTTACATGAACTATTTTGTTGGGGACACTCTCTCTGGTTTATGCTGTTACCCAGGAGCACCCTTCTTTTATTTGTTCCAAGAGACCTTACACACAGCAGCTAAAAGTAAACAGGGAAATGTGTGAAAGGGAGCATAAATCTCCACCTGCTGGCTGTGAGTGTGAAGTATTCTAATGCCATATTTCATCTCTAAATTAAAGTGTTTCTAAAAAAAAAAATAAAAAAAAAAAAACATTTTATACTTACCTGCTCTGTGCAATGGTCTTGCACAGAGCAGCCCCGATCCACTTTTTTTTTGGTCCCCTGCGGGCGGTTCTGGTTCCTTAATCTTACTATGGGGGCACTTGAGCAGGCTCGCTCCCGAACCACGCTCTCTGTGTCCATTCACACATAGAGCGTGGCTCAGCCCCTCCCGCCCCCCCTGCTCACTTCTCATTTGCTCACTGGCTATGATTGTGAGCCAATGAGAAGAGAGAGACCCGGAGAGCTGCAGCTCTCATGCACATCGCTAGATCGAGATGGGGATCACGTAAGTATAACACCCCTTTCACACTGAGGCAGTTTTCAGGCATTTTAGTGCTAGAAATAGCACCTGTAAAGCACCTGAAAACTGCCTCCCATTCTCTGCAATAGGTGCTTTTACACCCGGGCTGTGTGTGCTTGCGGGACATCAGGAAAAGTCCTGCAAGCAGCATCTTTGGGGCAGGTTGGGAGCGCTGTATACAACTCTCTTTTTTGGGGTTAAAAGCGCCCAGCTGTAAAAATATGTGAAAAACATGTATCATTTTCCTTCCATTTCACAATTATGTACCACTTGGTCTATCACATAAAATTCTAATAAAATACATTTACATTTTTGAATGATAGGTGGCATGTCCTATTAGATACGGCACCTCATCCCTATTCATGAGTAATCAAAGGGGGAAGTAGGGGGGATGGGATTATTGCGGTGCCACAAATAAAGTAGAACACTTTTATTGTAAAATTCTTTTTCTTTTTTATTTAATCGTATCAAAAGAGCTAAAAAACATTGGTTTCATCAGGGGAATGTACAAATTAACACATGGAGTAAAAACACTAAAACAGGAAAAAAAAAATAAATATATGTTATTAAATTAGGATTATGTGGACCTAATTTAATAACATATATTTCTTTTTTTTTCCTGTTTTAGTGTTTTTACTCCATGTGTTAATTTGTACATTCCCCTGATGAAGCCAATGTTTTGGCGAAACTAGTTGGGAACCAGTGACCCCGCAATAATCCCATCCCCCCTACTTCCAGCTTTGATTATACATTTACATTTTTGGTTGTAACATGACAAAATGTGGAAAATTTCAAGGGGTATGAATACTTTTTCAAGGCACTGTAGTAGAAAATCATCAAAAACTCCCAGCAGACAGTGCCTAGGGTCAAAAGGGATGGAGAGTTTTTTTCTTTTTTTAGTTATAATTTGTCTGTTTCAAAAATTATTGATGTAAAAAAAGTTTAAACATTTCGGTTGTCCGGGAATGGGTTGATGAACTCAACCACATTACGAGGATGGAGTAATTACCAGCTAAAGGCCCAGCACTCGAACATCATGGAAACATGGTGCACTTTGATTGACTTTCATGCTTCCTTATGCCTTCAATGCTTCCTATGACTTGCATATTGTACTTACTGCAACAACACTGGTGTTACTGAGCCTACCCCCAACCGGCTACCCTCCCCTTCTCTCTATTTTTCCACTTCAGTTCTTTTCTGTGTACTCTTTAATTCCCCATTTAGCTGTGGTGATGGAGGCGGTCGGATTTCCACCCCTACCATGAATTGTGGTCACAAGGCTAAGCTGCCTATGCATAACTCCCTGTCACTTGATACTTGCTATTACCTGGTACACTACACTTGAGCACTAAAGGATCTCTTCTGTAACCCCTATAATGGTGATATTTGCCTTTTACACTCTATTTCTGTATATGAATTTATGTTTAAACAACTAAAACCTTTGTGGCAGAACTTCTGTGGTTGCAGCAGTTTTCATAATTCTTTTCTTCCTCCTCCCCATAGTGCCCAGACTTAGTAGTCAAACCCATATTGTTCTCTGAGAAAACAGAAGTAAAGAATGCTTGCAGCACTCACAGCAATAACAAACAGTAACTATAAAGCAGTGATACCATGTCAAAGAAACACGCTGTATGCATTTAAAACAGCTGTATTATTATGAAGGTATTTAATGTATATATGGACTTAAAGCCCAACTCTGGTCCCCTAGCTGGTTTGAAAAAACAAGCAGCTCTGGCTGCAATACTTGCCTCCTCTCTGATGCTGCGCCCCACAATAATTCAGTCCTGCCACTAGATGTCCTCAGTCTTCAAGCAGCTCTGGCTGCAATACTTGCCTCCTCTCTGATGCTGCGCCCCACAATAATTCAGTCCTGCCACTAGATGTCCTCAGTCTTCAAGCAGCCCTGGCTGCAATACTTGCCTCCTCTCTGATGCTGCGCCCCACAATAATTCAGTCCTGCCACTAGATGTCCTCAGTCTTCAAGGTTGAATGACACCCAGCTTTATTTTCAGAAGATTGAGGACATCATGTGAGTGCAGGGCATTATGAGATCACCCTGTACCAGCAACATAATGGTTCAGTTCCTGAAGTCAGCCTTGACCTCCGGAAGATCTACTCTCTTTATGACCGGGCCATTTTTTTGCGATATGGCACTGTGTTACTTTAACTGACAATTACGCGGTCATGCGACACTGTACCCAAATAACATTTCTTTCATCCCCCCCCCCCACACACACACATATAGAGCTTTCTTTTGGTGGTATTTGATCACCTCTGCATTTTTTTAACAAAAAAAAAAAGACCAGCAATTTTGAAAAAAAAAAATATTTTTTTTACTTTCTGCTATAAAACATATCCAATAAAAAAATGTTAAAAATCTAATTTCTTCATCAATTTAGGCCAACATGTATTCTGCTACAAGTTTTTGGTAAAAAAAAATCCCAATAAGCGTATATTGAGAGGTTTACGTTATAGCGACTACAAATTATGGTATATATATTTATGGAAGATTTTTTTTTTTGATACTAGTGGCAGCAATAAGCGACTTAAAGCAGGACTGGAATATTGTGGCGGACAATCGGGCACTAATTGACACCTTTTTGGGAACCAGTGATATTAATACAGTGATCAGTGCTAAAAATATGCACCGTCACTGTACTAATGACACTGGCTGGGAAGGGGTTAAACATCTAGGGCGCTCAAAGTGCTAACTGTGAGCCTAGCCAGTGTTTTTTTGTGTGCAGTATGATGCTGTCACTAAGGGAAGAGATGGATTCTTATTTACCTGGAGGCATATCTACATTCTGTGTGGTTTACCAACGATCGGCGAGTGCCAGAGAATAGCAAGTGCCCGGCACCTGCAGCAGTAGCAGCCTGCCGGCACAAGAAAGCCCGAAAACAGTTTCCTGAAGACAAGCAGACTAAGGACATGGATTACTGGAACCATGTCATGTGGTCTGATGAGACCAAGATAAACTTATTAGGTTCAGATGGTGTTAAGCGTGTGTGCCTGCAACCAGGTGAGGAGTACAAAGACAAGTGTGTCTTTCCTACAGTCAAGCATGATGGTGGGAGTGTCATTGTCTGGGGCTGCATGAGTGCTGCCGGCACTGGGGAGCTACAGTTCATTGAGGGAACCATGAATGCCAACATGTACTGTGACATACTGAAGCAGAGCATGATCCCCTCCCTTCGGAGACTGGGCCTCAGGGCAGTATTCCAACATGATAACGACCCCAAACACACCTCCAAGATGACCACTGCCTTGCTAAAGAAGCTGAGGATAAAGGTGATGGACTGGCCAAGCATGTCTCCAGACCTAAACCCTATTGAGCATCTGTGGGGCATCCTCAAACGAAAGGTGGAGGAGCGCAAAGTCTCTAACATCCACCAGCTCTGTGATGTCATCATGGAGGAGTGGAAGAGGACTCCTGATCTCTGGGGACCTCCATGTCCAAGAGGGTTAAGGCAGTGCTGGAAAATAATGGTGGCCACACAAAATATTGACACTTTGTGCCCAATTTGGACATTTTCAATTAGGGGTGTACTCACTTCTGTTGCCAGCGGTTTAGACGGGTAATTACGGTAGTGCCCTTTTTAAGCTGATGGGTAATTACGGTAGTGCCCTTTTTTTAAGCTGACGGGTAATTACGGTAGTGCCCTTTATTTAAGCTGACAGGTAATTACGGTAGTGCCCTTTATTTAAGCAAACAAGTAATTACTGTAGTGCCATTTGTGTAAGCTGACAGGTAATTACGATAGTGCCCTTTTTTTAAGCTGACGGGTAATTACGGTAGTGCCCTTTATTCAACCTGACAGGTAATTACGGTAGTGCCCTTTACTTAAGCAAACAAGTAATTACTGTAGTGCCATTTGTGTAAGCTGACAAGTAATTACGGTAGTGCCCCTTATTTAAGCTGACAGGTAATTACGGTAGTGCCCTTTATTTACGCAAACAAGTAATTACTGTAGTGCCCTTTATGTAAGCTGACAGGTAATTACGGTAGTGCCCTTTATTTAAGCTGACAGGTAATTACGGTAGTGCCCTTTTTTTAAGCTGACGAGTAATTACGGAGTGCCCCTTTTTTAAGCTGACGGGTGATTACGGTAGTGCCCTTTATTTAACCTGACGGGTAATTACGCTAGTGCCCTTTATTTAAGCAAACAAGTAATTACTGTAGTGCCCTTTATTTAACCTGACGGGTAATTACGGTAGTGCCCTTTATTTAAGCAAACAAGTAATTACTGTAGTGCCCTTTATTTAAGCTGACAGGTAATTACGGTAGTGCCCTTTTTTTAAGCTGACGAGTAATTACGGAGTGCCCCTTTTTTAAGCTGACGGGTGATTACGGTAGTGCCCTTTATTTAACCTGACGGGTAATTACGCTAGTGCCCTTTATTTAAGCAAACAAGTAATTACTGTAGTGCCCTTTATGTAAGCTGACATGTAATTACGGTAGTGCCCTTTATTTAACGTGACGGGTAATTACGGTAGTGCCCTTTATTTAAGCAAACAAGTAATTACTGTAGTGCCCTTTATGTAAGCTGACAGGTAATTACGGTAGTGCCCTTTATTTAACCTGACGGGTAATTACGGTAGTGCCTCTTTTTAAAGCTGACGGGTAATTACGGTAGTGCCCTTTATTCAACCTGACGGGTAATTACGGTAATGCCCTTTATTTAACCTGACGGGTAATTACGGTAGTGCCCCTTTTTTAAGCTGACGGGTAATTACGGTAGTGCCCTTTTTAAGCTGACGGGTAATTACGGTAGTGCCCTTTATTTAACCTGACGGGTAATTACGGTAGTGCCCCTTTTTAAGCTGACGGGTAATTACGGTATTGCCCATTTTTAAAACTGACGGGTAATTACGGTAGTGCCCTTTATTTAACCTGACGGGTAATTATGGTAGTGCCCTTTATTTAAGCAAACAAGTAATTACTGTAGTGCCCTTTATTTAGGCTGAGAGGTAATTACGGTAGTGCCCTTTATTTAACCTGACGGGTGATTACGGTAGTGCCCTTTGTTTAAGCAAACAAGTAATTACTGTAGTGCCCTTTATTTAAGCTGACAGGTAATTATGGTAGTGCCCTTTATTTAAGCTGATGGATAATTACGGTATTACCCTTTTTTTTCAAGCTGACGAGTAATTACGGTAGTGCCCTTTATTTAACCTGAGGGGTAATTACGGTAGTGCCCTTTATTTAAGCAAACAAGTAATTACTGTAGTGACCTTTATGTAAGCTGACAGGTAATTACGGTAGTGCCCTTTATCTAAGCTGACAGGTAATTACGGTAGTGCCCTTTATTTAAGCAAACAAGTAATTACTGTAGTGCCCTTTATGTAAGCTGACAGGTAATTACAGTAGTGCCCTCTATTTAAGCAAACAAGTAATTACTGTAGTGCCCTTTATGTAAGCTGACAGGTAATTACGGTAGTGTCCTTTTTTTAAGCTGACGGGTAATTACGGTAGTGCCCTTTATTTAAGCAAACAAGTAATTACTGTAGTGCCCTATATGTAAGCTGACAGGTAATTACGGTAGTGCCCTTTTTTAAGCTGACGGGTAATTACGGTAGTGCCCTTTATTTAACCACTTCCTTACCGGGCCAATTTTGACATTTCTCTCTTCCTGTAAAAATCATAATTTTTTTGCTAGAAAATTACATAGAACCCCCAAACATTATATATGTTTTTTTAGCAAAAACCCTAGAGAATACAATGGTGGTTGTTACAACTTTTTATCTCACACGGTATTTGCGCAGGAATTTTTCGAACGCGTTTTTTGGGGAAAAAAACAGTTTTGTGTTTTAAAAAAAACAAAACAGTAAAGTTAGCCCAAAGCTTAGCTTCAAAATTGCACACGCTCGTAGAATGGCGCCAATGTTCGGTACTTAAAAATCCCCATAGGCGACGCTTGAAATTTTTTTACTGGTTACATGTTTTGAGTTACAGAGGAGGTCTAGTGACAAAATTATTGCTCTCGCTCCAACGTTCGCGGCGATACCTCACATGTATGGTTTGAACACCGTTTTCATATGTGGGCGGGACTTACGTATGCGTTCGCTTCTGCGTGCGAGCACACGGGGACAGCGGCGCTTTAAAAAAATTTTTTTTTTTATTGATAATTATATATATATTATTTTTTTTTTACACTTTTTTGAAAAAAAAATTTTTTTGATCACTTTTATTCCTATTACAAGGAATGTAAACATCCCTTGTAATAGGAATACAACATGACAGGTCCTCTTAATAGTGAGATATGGGGTCAATAAGACCCCATATCTCACCACTAGGCTGGGAAGCCTGAAATAAAAAAAAAAATAAAACGATCGCCGCTTCCCAGCCGAAGCGGCGCCGTTTTTTTGAATGGAGAGGCCGGGCGTGACGTCATAACATCGCGCCCGGCCTCCGATGATCATAGAGACTCCGGCGACCATCTGGTCTGCCGGAAATCTCTATGATCTACATCCGGCGCCGGCGGATCCGCTCTCCGCCTCACCGATCGTAACGGTGAGTCGGAACAAGCACCGGAGGGCGGCGGGAGGGGGGGGAAGTCCCGTCTCACCTCCCATAGGAATGATCAAGCGGTGGAACGGCCGCTATGATCATTCCTATGGTGTAGAGATTCGCCGGCTGAAACCGGCAATATCAGAATGATGTCTGTAACTACAGGCATCATTCAGATATACCTGCTCAAAGCCCAGGACGTCATATGACGTCCGTGAGTGGGAAGTGGTTAAGCAAACAAGTAATTACTGTAGTGCCCTTTATTTAAGCTGACAGGTAATTACGGCAGTGCCCTTTATTTAACCTGATGGGTAGTTACGGTAGTGCCCTTTTTTTAACCACTTCCATACAGGGCATTTTCACCCCCTTCCTGCCCAAGCCAATCTTCAGCTTTCAGCGCTGTCGCACTTTAAATAACAATTGCGCGGTCATGCAACACTGTACACAAATGAAATTTTTATAATTTTTTCCCCACTAATAGAGCTTTCTTTTGGTGGTATTTGATCACCTCTGCGATTTTTATTTCTTGCGCTTTAAACAAAATAAGAGTAACAAGTTTGAAAAAAACACAATATTTTTTACTTTTTGCTATAATAAATATCCAATTTTTTTTTTTTATTTAACAAATTTTTTCCTCAGTTTAGGCTGATATGTATTCGTCTACATATTTTTGGTATCTGGTATTTTTATTTGGTATTTTTTTGGCGTCTACAAAATAAGGGGATAGATTTATAGCATTTTTATTATTATTTTTTTTTTACTAGTAATGGCGCCAATCTGCGTTTTTTTATTGTGACTGCGATATTGCGGCGGACAAATCGGACACTTTTGACACATTTTTGGGACCAATCACATTTATACAGCGATCAGTGCTATAAAAATGCATTGATTACTGTATAAATGTGACTGGCAATGAAGGGGTTAACCAGGAGGGGGCGCTGTAGGGTTAATCGTGTTGCTAGGGAGTGATTCTAACTGTGGGGGGAGGGGACTCACAAGGGGAGGAGACTGATCGGTGTTCCTCTGTACAAGGAACACACCATCGGTCTCCTCCCATCTGACAGGACGTGGATCTATGTGTTTACACACACAGATCCACGGTCCTGCTCGGTTACCGGGCAATCGCGGGTGCCTGGCGGACATCGCGGGCGCCGAGCACGCGCGCCCCCTGGGGGACCAGGATAACAGCTGCACCGTCCCGCCGTCATATGACGGTGGGCGGGCAGCAAGTGGTTAAGCTGACGGGCAATTACAGTAGTGCCCTTTTTTTAAGCTGACGGGTAATTACGGTAGTGCCCTTTATTTAAGCAAACAAGTAATTACTGTAGTGCCCTTTATGTAAGCTGACAGGTAATTACAGTAGTGCCCTTTTTTTAAGCTGACAGGTTTACGGTAGTGCCCTTTATTTAACCTGATGGGTAATTACGGTAGTTCCCTTTATTTAGGCAAACAAGTAATTACTGTAATGCCCTTTATTAAGCTGACAGGTAATTACGGCAGTGCCCTTTATTTAACCTGATGGGTTAATCTGATGCCTGGCGGACATCGCGGGCGCCGGGCACGCGCACCACGACCCGAGTGACGCGGCGCGCCCCCTGGGGGACCAGGATAACAGCTGCACCGTCCCGCCGTCATATGACGGTGGGTGGGCAGCAAGTGGTTAAGCTGACGGGCAATTACGGTAGTGCCCTTTTTTAAAGCTGACGGGTAATTACGGTAGTGCCCTTTATTTAGGCAAACAAGTAATTACTGTAGTGCCCTTTATTTAAGCTGACGGGTAATTACGGTAGTGCCCTTTATTTAAGCTGATGGGAAATTACGGTAGTGCCCTTTTTTTTAAGCTGACGGGTAATTACGGCAGTGCCCTTTTTTTAAGCTGACGGGTAATTACGGTAGTGCCCTTTATTTAAGCAAACAAGTAATCACTGTAGTGCCCTTTATTTAAGCTGACAGGTAATTACGGTAGTGTCCTTTAAGCTGACGGGTAATTACGGTAGTGCCCTTTTTTTAAGCTGACGGTTAAATACGGTAGTATTTTGAGGGGACAGCAAATTTACACTCTTATACAAGCTGTACACTCACTACTTTACATTGTAGCAAAGTGTCATTTCTTCATTGTTGTCACATGAAAAGATAGAATAACATATTTACAAAAATGTGAGGGGTGTACTCACTTTTGTGAGATACTGTATGTGATCCTGCGCAGAGCTACCACCCTGTAGCAGTAAAACTGCTCTAGGGCGGTCAGCAACTGGTAATAAAAGGATTGTTTGATATTTCAGAGTGATTAGAATCAGGGAGGTGTCAGAGAGGATGTGGATAATACAGCAAGAGCTGTTTTTTATTTTCTTTTTTTATGCTGGATACTAATTAAATGTAGCGCACCCCCCAAGGAGCCGCAAGTAGAAAGGGATCCCCCACCCTGCACAGCCAGGTACTCTGCATCTTCACAAGCACACTGCAGTTAGGAAACAGTTCAGTGCTTTGTTTTTTTGTTTTATTGAGGGGAATAAACTTGGATGGGGATAGAGGTATGCCCATTTGACTCGCAAAAACATTTTTAGGGACACTTAACTATACACAGTCTCTGTGTACAATCTCTATATACACTCCTCTTCTGCCTCTTGCACTATCTTGCTTGCAGAACAAATCACAGATCCAGCTGGCACACTGTTTGGATGGGATCTGGCAGGGCACTCTGTCAGCTCCAGCTATTTCCCATTACAGGCAGGGACCGTGGGCCACTTTGGTGTGTAGAAAAAGTTCCTGCGTCCAGCTACATCCCTGTGGCTACTGATCCCAGGCACTGCCAGCCCACCTGGCTGCAGCTCCCCCTTTCACTAGCCCTCCTGGCTAATCTTCCCACAGTCATCCCAGACTGTCACACTCACCAACCACCTGCTGTCTTCTCCCTGGAGACCTCCTGCATGTGCTCACTGCTATCTTCACACCTGCTTCCATGCATCCAGGAAGGCTTCTTCCATGTGTTATAGAGGGTCTTTCCAACACCTGAGCCCCCAGACCTGAGCCCACTCCCAGACTAGGGGGCCTCCTTAGCACTCCATCTCCACCTTACACCCAAACTCTCCTGCCCTGCCGGGCTGACCCTGAGTATTTATGAGGTGGCCTGTCCCCTGCCAACAGATCTGTTGGGGATTGGTGAGGGCCCTCATGAATACTCCAGGCAGCTCCTCCTAACCTCCCTCCCATTCTTCTGGAAGTTTCTCGTAAGTTCCAGATGTAGGGGGAAGTGCCAGAGATGCTGCCTGCTGAGTCATACCAGCCTCCCTAGATCTCTCACCCTGACCCAGATTCAAAAACGGGCTTGGCTGCCAGCCAAGCCAAACATGTTAGCTACACTGACAAAAAACCCTATGAGACTACCTAATCTAGCACACTAGAGGGCGCTACATAAAAAAATATATAACACCAGAGATGGCCTTTTAGTGTAAGGGTGTAATGTATGAGTTGTATGTTAGGATGTGCTTTAGGATTTTCCCTTTTTTTTATTTGTTAAAAGCACCACATTTAAAAGTACAGCAGCAATGCAGAAAATGAACGTACCATCAAATAATCTTTGGTGAAGTTTTTTTTTTTAAATTGCGTACCAGCAAAATTTAAGAAACTTTTCATAATTCCTGGAAGACTAAAATAGACACCCAACATGTTCTCATAGAAAGAGACAATAAATGACTGCATACTGAAAGGCACTGACACCTTCTGCAAAGGATTATTTCTAAGACAATGTTAGTAGGCTCTGACTTGCCATTGCATTAAAGTTCCCCTTGTAGAGAAAGGAGCCGTCAAACAGTAATGAGCCTAAAAATACAGACAGCATACAATTATAGTCTGTGTAATAACAGCACGTTTTCCCAGAGACGGTCTAATAATGTGATACGGGAGTGAGCCCTACAGTGTATGTTACAGCCAAAAGAGTGACGGTAGAACATTGTTAACCATATAATCATCAATTATATAGTGCACCTTGGAGCAGGCTAGACAATCTAAGCATAATGCATGTCAGCCCACCATGCAAACAACAGCAGCTAACATTGTTCATAAAGAAATGGGAGGGCATAATGTAAAAGCGTTAGAGTCCTATTGAGCACAGTGTATGCCTACCAACATGTGCAGATAGAGAAAACATATAGGGTCCTGGCTGACTAAGTCAACTCCACATCCTGAAAAGGAACAATTATCAAAAATGAAAAACTAGTAGGACTTTAAAGGTGTTGAACTTCCTCTGATGCCCCGTACACAGGATCGGAAATTCGTCCAGCAAAAGACCGATGAGAGCTTTTCGTCGGAAAATGCGACCGTGTGTATGCTCCATCTGACTTTTGCTGGCCGAATTCCAGCCAGCAAAAGATTGGGAGCTTGTTCTTAATTTTTCGGTCGGAAAAAGTTCCTATCCAAAAATGCGATCGTCTGTAGCAATTCCGACGCGCAAGTAGTGTTGTACGTCACCGCATTCTTGACGGTCATAAGTTCAGCGAACTTTTGTGTGACCGTCTGTATGCAAGGCAAGCTTGAACAGAATTCCGTCGGAAAAGCCATCATATCTTTTTCCGACCAAAATACCGATCCTGTGTACGCGGCATTAGTAAAATTATCGGTACACATTCATTGGTTAAAATAAATCTTTATTGTACAATTTTTAAAAGGTATAAAGCTGGGGGTATATCATATCCCCCATAAAAACATTAGAGACATAATGATAACACGTCATCAAAACCCAAAGCACCCCAAAGATAGAGACCCATCCTTATGTTTATAAACAATATACTTGGATGGTATAATGACTTCATATATGTAATATCATATCACAAAAGGAAGGAATTACTCATCCCAACGCATTTCGCTCTTGTCGACTTCTTCAAGGGCTAAAAGATGAAAATAGATTGTATCACAGGAGAATCCAACAAAGAGTGTCACTTCATGTGGTCAAACACCCATCGGACCAGGACACTGGAGACCAGACGAGCCAGGACACCTCAATGGGGGGCCACCAAAAAGCTCCCCAAAACAAGGAGGAAGGTGAAGAAAGTGGTTCCTCCACTGCTCCTTCTACAGTTGTGTCTCAAGTGCATACTATCCTAGATACCATGTATGTATAATTCCAATGGAGGGCAATAAGGTGAGCGATTGCATCAGAGGTATGAGGATCTGCAAAATATCCTTTGTGCAATTCTTTGCTCACTCGAACACCTCCTCCAAAGTGCCCTTACATGGATGACCTGTTTGGGTCATATAGGGATTTTTGATATGGGAATGGTGAGGACGTGCAAAGTGATGTAACCCATAGCAAAAAGCCTAATTTGACTTTATCATAGTAAGATGAAATGCATTTTCTGATTGGTTGCTTAGGGTTAGCGTTAGTGTAAGCTTTTTTTGCTTTTCCTATTTTCTTTTTTTTTTTTCTAAATAATTGTAATGCCCTGTACACACGATCGGACATTGATCGGACATTCCGACCACAAAATCCGTCAGATTTTTTTCTGACGGATTTTGGGCCAAACTTGTCTTGCATACACACGGTCGCGCAAAGTTGTCATAAAATCCGATCGTTCTGAACGTGGTGACGTAAAACACGTACGTCGGGACTATAAACAGGGCAGTAGCCAATAGCTTTCGTCTCTTAATGTATTCTGATCATGTGTGGCACTTTGTCCGTCGGATTTGTGTACACACGATCGGAATTTAAACAATCAGATTTTGTTTTCGGAAAATTTTATATCCTGCTCTCAAACTTTGTGTGTGGGAAATTCCGATGGAAAAAGTCAAATGGAGCCCACACACGATCGGAATTTCCGACAACAAGCTCCGATCGCACATTTTTCGTTGGAAAGTCCGACCGTGTGTACAGGGCATAAGTGGTATGGCTCCAAGTAATGTCTGGGTAGGTGATACCCATTAAATCCCCAGGTTTGAAATAAGAGATCTTAGCGCAGGACTATGTACCCTCAACCCTGGTAAAATGAAAAAAGAGAGTTCCAAACATTTGTTTTGAGAGTACAAAATTATTTATTGTTAATTACATCTGACAACAGGATAGCAAAGGACAGACCTACCACTCGGCCATAGAGGCAGATGGGATAGCAGTTAAATTATTTTTAGTGTCAGAGAGTTACATCCAAGAGATTTTTAGTTGAGTACAATAGATACTATTTTTCTACACTATCCAAGCCCTGATGGAGTGGGATTGTAAACGCGTGTAAACGTGGTAACCCGCATTTAGCCGCGCTTAGTTTATAGGCATTTTTAATAGAGATACATTTTTGACTACTTGCAATGCAAAAAATGCTTCTAAACACAAACGTGGCTAAACGCAGCATGTAAACGTGGCACAATGGACGCTTTTAAACGTCAGTTACTATCTGTCAAGTGAGAGGTTTTAAAACGTCTCATGTACATGAAGCCTAGGAGCCAGGCGGGATAGCATTTTCCATTTATTTGTATGTACTGGAGAAGAACCTCTGTGTGGGAAACCTTTATATGTTATGGACTTTCTGTTTTCCTTTTATTAAAAATGGGCTGCCATGCCCTAAAATTGAAGTTCTGACTGATGTGAATCACTTGAACATGCATCTACCACTAGAGCTAATGGTCCCCCATGTTACAGCAGTAGGAGCAAGCAGGTGAGTTGCCACCTGAATTTGCAGATGCAACTGTTCAGAACTGTACACATGCCATGGCTCAATGCTTTGCTTTAAGGCCATGGCAAAAATTTAATGAATCAGTGCCCCGCTACAACTGCATGCAATATACACGCCCTTTCATTTAACCTTCAAGCCCCTCCAGATTTGTATAATTCTATGCACCTTTCAGAGCCCACTTCCCTTTCCCTCCCTCATCCCACACTTAAGCCTCGTACACACGATCAGATTTTCCGCAGACAAAACCTCTGACTTTAGTCTGAAGGTGTGTGCCTGGATTTTGTCTTGCATACAAACGGCAAGGAATTGTCTCAACAAGCACGAACGTAGTGACGTACTACGTGGTTTTTCAGCTCTTTAGTGCCACCCTTTGGGCTCCTTTTGCTAATTTCGTGTTAGTAAAAGTTTGGTGAGTGTTGATTCGCGCTTTTCATTTTGTGCTTTTCATTTTGCGCTTTTCAGTTCGTTTCTGAACGCCCGTTCATCAACCAGCCATGTGGCGGAATCGGAGGAGATAACATGTTATTTATTATTGGCCTTGGAGTTATTGCTTTGACCCAAGTCCAGTCCAGGAACAGGAGGAGGAGGATTTCTTGGAACAAAAATTTGGTTGCTTTATTAATCATGACCAATTATGTTATATGCCTTTGCTGCGGGAGCTCCAGGAGAATAATCCAGATGATTTTTGAAATTATCTCCGGATGACGGACCCCTGCTTTCACCAACTCTTGGCATTGTTGGCCCCCTATATTAAGAAGCAGGACACATGCATGAGCTTTTATTTTATTTTTTGGTTGATCAATAATGATTTGATTTGTTATATTTTCTATATTTTTGGATGCATAGAATGCACTTTTTGGTTAAGTTCTATTGGCAGATAGCATGTCTAATTTTATTTGTTTTCTTTTTCTAATGCACAATAAAAAAATGTGGAGAATAATAATTGGCTATGTGTTTTACTTCAAATGACAGTTTGGGAGTAGGCAGTTACATTTAAAAAAATACAATGTAAAATTGACAAGGGACACCAACATGTATCTTTGATCTTAAAAACTACGAGATAATGGTGTTGTGGTAACTTGCCCAAAAAAAAAAAAAGAAAGCATAATATTATTCTTGATCTTGATTTTCACTAGAAAAAAAAAGCCTTTAAAAATTTGTTTGCAATAACTCCATCAGTATCACCAGCAAAGCATCTTCATTATTATCCCATTAAAGAAGAAGAGAATTGTGCGCTACATTTCGAGATTTCATAACTTGCCACGTCACGAATGTTAATTCTCCATTACGAACGCTGGTTTACAAGATTGACCGGTTTTGGCTCGTCCTTGCTTCCGAGCATGCATGTTTGTACTTTGGACTTTTGTCCGACGGACTTGTGTACACACGCTTGGAAAATCCAACAACGGACATTTGTCTGCGGAAAATTTTAAAACCTGCCATCCAACATTTGTCCGCGGACAATCCGACAACAATTTTCCGATGGAGCGTACAAACGGTTGGATTTTCCGCCAACAGCCTGTCATCACACATTTCCCATCGGAAAATCCCATCGTGTGTATGCAGCTTAACAGTCCTTCGGAGACTGACACCCACAATGCCGCTACATTTTTTGACACCACCAAGGCATGGACATCTTTTTTCTTTGCCACTTTTAGCTCCATATTTCTGCACTGATTTTAACCCCTTGCCGCCGAGCGTACGCAGATATGCAGCCTCAGTTTTTGGGGGTTATACCGGGATGATGCCCACATTTGCAGGCATCATCCCGGTACCGTTTCTTAGAGTGGGCGATCGGCTATCCAGGGATAACAACTGATGCGGCTAAAATCCGCTCAGTTGTTATCCTGGAGGAGCGGGAGGGGACAACCCCCTTCCCGCCGCCTTCCGTCACTCTTACCGGGCCTCCCGTCCCACTGGGAGTCCCGATCATCGATCCGCCACTTCCGGCGGCTAGAAACAGACTGGAACGAATCCGGAAACGGCTTTGTTCCAGTCTTCTTTCTGTAAACACGGAGGTGACGTCACAACGTCACTTCCTGTTTACTCGGCTGCCAATGGCGCCGGTTTTTAAAAAATATACAGTATTCATAATCGCCGTTTCCGGCGATCTGAATACTTTGAAGTGCAAAGGAGGGATTTGGGGTCTTTAAGACCCCCGATCCCTCCATAAAGAGTACCTGTCACCACCTATTACTGTCACAAGGGATGTTTACATTTCTTGTGACAGAAATAAAAGTGATCAACAATTTTTTTTTACAAAAAACTATGTAAAAAAATAAAAATAAATGAAATTAAAGAAAAAAATAATAATTTTAAGCGCCCCCATCCCAGTGAGCTTGCGCAGCAAAGAAAACGCATACAGAAGTCACTCCCGCATATGTAAACGGTGTTCAAATCACGCATGTGAGGTATCGCCGCGTTTGTCAGAGTGAGAGCAATAATTCTAGCACTAGACCTCCTCTGTAACTCTAACCTGGTAACCGTTATTTTTTTTTAAATGTCGCCTATGGAGATTTTTAGGTACTGTAGTTTGTCGCCATTCTACGAGTGTGCTCAATTTTAAAGCGTGACATGTTTGGTATCTAGTTAACATCGTAACATCATCTTTCACATTGTACAAAAAAAATTTTCTTTTCAAATATACAGGGATGGAAACACACACTAGTTATTTTTATCTACTTCATCATTGCTGTTGTCCTGCATCAAGTGCTTTTATAAATTACTTGCTAGTTTGGGAGACCTTTGTTATGTTTCTACTATTCCATCTATCGATGCTAGGCTGGTTAGCCTCTGGAGGGTGGAGTCCATCCACTCCCGGGAGCTGCGACGCGCACCGTTGCTGTCCCCCTGTCCCCTTTATCATAGACACGGGATCGGGGGCCTCCCTCCGCTGCGCGTCGACGCCACGCCCCACACGCCAGCATCTCTGACGTCACGTGCTGACGTGTAGTTGTCCACCTGGTGTGCTAATTGACGGAGGCGGAGGTTCCCTATATAGGCGCTAGCCGCCTGTGTGGGGCTCCTTCCGGTTCCTCCCTCACAGCACGATCCAGCGTGACGTTGGCGGTACCTTGCTGGCTGGCCGGCTGGTCTATGCAATCCCAGGTAATCACGTATCTCCCTTTCCATGCACCTTGGCACTCATATTTTTTCTTCATTGGTATCTTTACCCAATTGGGGATTCTCACTCCCACTACACCTGTGCACATTGGATTCTGTGGTTGGTTGTCCTCCTCCCTATCTCTCTCCATTTGCACCTTATATCTCATCTATCCCTGTGCTGGTTGTCACTGGTGTCACAATCCAATTTTCACTCCCTTTCACACCACATCCTTCACTCAGTGGTCCTCCCACATATTCCCCTATTATTTCTAATATCATTATAATTTTTATACAACTATACTATTTACAATATTTATATATTACAGTCATATGGGGTTATCGTAATCTATACCAATATGTTGGAGGAGGGACCCTCTTGTTACCTATTCTCCTACGTGAGTCCTGGGTTGCCCCGCCTTGCTGCCGCCTGGTCACCGCCTCAGCTCCCGGGGGGTTGTTACTATCACCCTTCTTATTTGCCTACCACTATGAACAATACCATAGATGTTCTATTCTAAGTGTACCACATATCCACAGGTAAGAGTGATAGGATCATAGTTACTGTTCCCTCTCTTCCTGGTGTAATTTAATTACCATTAATTACTACTTTATTACACCATATCTCAGGTACTCCCAGTTAGCTGCTCCTGATGAGTGGACCAACTTCCACGAAACGCGTTGAGCATTTACAATACAGCATTCACCAATTGATGTCATGCCACAGCAATCATGCATCTACTATGAGCATTTTCATGTCTAGGCCATCGATTTTATTTGATTATAATTATTTACTATGCATACTCATGTTGGGTGTAATGTTGCTAGCATCAATATATATCATTTGTTACAACGTATGAGATATTACCATATGACTACCATGTGATACAATTAATGTCTTATCTACTTTACACTGTCTTTTATTGATTTTATGTGTCTATCATCCATTGCACTTTGCTCCCATGAGGTATCAATAAAACGATTTTATTTCTAACTGATGACCTAGCTTGCCCTAGTGTTGTGTTTCATATAAAGTCCCAAATACCCCGCCTCCCCCTTTTTCCCCTTTTTTCTCGTATACATAGGGATGGAGACCTGTGTACTGGATGGTCATGGTCTCATATAAAGCCCCACCAATTTTTCTTTTCAAATTCGTACAAAAAAATTGGGCTAACTTTAATGTTTCGTTTTTTTAAAAATTAATGAAAGTGTCTTTTTCCCCAAAAAGTTGCGTTTAAAAGACCGCTGCACAAATACCGTATCACCTAAAATATTGCAACAACCTCCATTTTATTCTCTAGATTCTCTTCTAAAAAATATATACATAATGTTTGGGGGTTCTAAGTCATTTTCTAGCAAAAAATACAGATTTTAACTTGCAAACACCAGATGTCAGAAATAGGCTTAGTCATGAAAGGGTTAAACTCTCCAGTTTGCCTGAGTGCACCACAACTATTAGTACTATTGCAGCACCTGTCACAAAAACAACATACAATTTGCTCTGCATGCTGCTTATTACCCTGCCCTCCCCACCAAGAGTGGCAGTTTGTCATCTTTGCCTTGGGCACTGGGTGACCTTGTCCCGGCACTGAGCCTACATACCTTATCCTACCACCATAAAATAAGGCGCCCCAACAGGTCATGTTTTAAAGGGGTTGTAAAGGTTTTTTTTTTTTTAAATAACAAACATGTTATACTTACCTCCACTGTGCAGCTCGTTTTGCACACAGTGGCCCCGAACCTGCTCTTCTGGGATCCCTCGGTGGTTGTCACAGCTCCTCCCCGCAAGAACTAAACACCTTCATGCGAGCTCTCTCGCATGGTGTTTAGTTCTTGCGGGCGCGCTCCCCTTATACAGCCGGCGGCTATAGCCGCCGACTGTATCACTCGGCCCTGCCCCCCAGCGCGCCGCAACATTGGATGTGATTGACAGCAGCACGAGCCAGTGGCTACGCTGCTTTCAATCCATCCACTCTAGCCAATCAACGGCCAGGCTGAGCGGCGAAGAGGATGTCGGGAGCGAGCACGGGACTTTCAAGGGGTCAGGTAAGTAAAACTGGGGGGCTGGGGGGGGGCGGCATTGTCGGATGTTTTTTCACCTTAATGCATGCGATGCATTAAGGTGAAAAAACGTGAACCTTTACAACCCCTTTAAGGGTTTCCATTATTTTGCACAGGTGATTTGATCAGTTTCACTGCCTTAGGAATTACCACGGCCGTTTCATCTGAGGGAAATCCTGAAAACATGACCTGTTGGGGCACCTTGAGGACTGGAGTTGAGAATCGCTGATCCAGATAGGGGTGACACGTCACAGCTCTGTATTGCTAAATCTGCCAGGTAAATGGCAATCTAATGCCATGTACACACGAGCGGACTTTACGGCAAACTTTGCCCGGCTGACTTTTCGATGGACTTTACGATTGACTTTCTGAATGAACGGACTTGCCTACACACAATCCACCAAAGTCCGTCGAATTCGTACGTGATGACGTACGACCGGACTAAAACAAGGAAGTTCATAGCCAGTAGCCAATAGCTGCCCTAGCGTGGCTTTTTGTCCGTCGAACTAGCATACAGACGAGCGGACTTTTCGACCGGACTCGATTTCGACGGATAGATTTAAAACATGTTTCAAATCTAAGTCCGTCCAACTTTTGAGAAAACAAAGTCCGCTGGAGCCCACACACGATCAAATTGTCCGACGAAATCCCGTCCGCCGGGCAAAGTCTGCCGTAAAGTCCGCTCGTGTGTACGCGGCATTAGAATTGATTCTCTCATCACTCCTCTAATCTTTGCACATTTTCAAACCTCAAAAAATACAGCTGAAAAACAGCCATTTTTATTGCCTTCTCTGTGTTATTAACACATTTCTACTACTATAATCATGTTTACAGCAACCTGGTACAATATCTTTGTAGAATCAATAGAGGAAGCTGAAACATGGGCTGCCTCTATAAGAATCCCGGGCAGCAAAGAGATGATTACTGAAGAGTATTTAATTAAACGCGGCGGTCTCTGGCTGCATCAGCAGAATCACTGGCTATTTCCATCCGGACTCTGAATAAAGAGAGAGTCAATTGAAGAGCTCTGGGGTGACCGGAGTGATGTATTGTTCCTGTATGCGCTCTACCTTGGAAGGGCGTCTAGTCAGTAAATAACGAAAGAGGAACTAGGCGTTGGGGAGCGGTGACAGGCTTGACAAATGCGCCTCTTACATTCAACTAGGTAGAAGCCTGCTGGTCATCGGTGCTTGCAATTACAATCGCTTCTTCTCCAGTACACAGCTTCCAACCCTTTTTCCCTCCTTTCCCTCCCCCTCCACACCTTAGCAGTTTTACAGGAAATTAAAGTTTGTCTGGACAAAATGAAAGAAAAACATGACTAATGCCGCGTACACACGAGCGGACTTTTCGACCGGACTGGCCAGACCGAGTCCGGCGTTCAATCCGACCGTGTGTGGGCTTCATTGGACCTGCAGCGGACTTTTTCGGTCGAAAATCTGACGAACTTCAGATTTGGAACATGTTTCAAATCTTTACGTCGGAACTCCGCCGGACTCAGTTCCTATCGAAAAATCCACTTGTCTGTATGCTAGTTCGACGGACAAAAACCGACGCTAGGGCAGCTATTGGCTACCGGCTACCAACTTCCTTATTTTAGTCTGGTCGTACGTCATCACGTACGAATCCGTCCGACTTTGGTGTGATCGTGTGTAGGCAAGTCCGTTTGTTTGGAAAGTCCTTCGGAAGTCCGCCGAAAGTCCTTCGGATAGACTGTCGGACCAGTCCGGTCGAAAAGTCTGCCGGTGTGTACGCTGCATAAGGCACCACAGATGTCATCAGCACCCACATAATAATGACCACTATCCTACCCCGACCCATTTTATCCCTACTAAGCTTCAAAAAGCACCACAACACCATTTTGGAGTAAAATTGGCCGTAGCGGCCATTTATTAACCACTTGCCGACCACTGCACGCCGATATACGTTGGCACAATGGCAGTGGTGGACAAATGGACGTACCTGTATGTCCCCATTACTTGGCGGGGCTTGCGGGCGCGTACGTGCCCGCTGCATACAGCGTGACCGTGCCCACGGGACCCACGGACTCGATGTCCGCCGGTGTCCCGGCGATTGTGTCACGGAGCCGCAGAACAGGGAAATACCAAGGCATTTCCCCATTCTGCCTTGTGACATGACAGAGATCACTGCTCCCTGTCATCA
Organism: Lithobates septentrionalis; assembly: GCA_037952835.1. NCBI lineage: Eukaryota > Metazoa > Chordata > Amphibia > Anura > Ranidae > Lithobates > Lithobates septentrionalis. Next base: position 965,000 of record JBBDGP010000083.1, on the reverse strand, counting down.
GGAGTAGTGACCGCTGTCATGTGAGTGGTAGCCCATCCCCCTCGCAGTTAGAATCACTCCCTTGGACACACTTAAGCCCTTGATCACCCCCTAGTGTTTAACCCCTTCCCTGCCAGTGTCATTTACACAGTAATCAGTGCATTTTTATAGCACTGATTGTAGTATAAATGACAATGGTCCCAAAAATGTGTTAAAAGTGTCCGATGTGTCCGCCATAATGTCACAGTCACGATAAAAATTGAAGATCGCCGCCATTACTAATAAAAAGAAAATAATAATAAAAATGCCATAAATCTATCCCCTATTTTGTAGATGCTATAACTTTTGCGCAAACCATTTAATATAGGCTTATTGCGTTTTTTGGTTTTTTTTTTACCAAAAATATGTAGAATACATATCGGCCTAAACTCAGGAAGAAATAATTTTTTTTATATATTTTTGGGGGATATTTATTATAGCAAAAAGTAAAAAAATATTGCTTTTTTTTCAAAATTGACGCTTTTTTTTTGTTTATAGCACAAAAAATAAAAACTGCAGAGGTGATCAAATACCACCAAAAGAAACTCTATTTGTAGGGGAAAAAAGGACGTCAATTTTGTTTGGGTGCAACGTTATATGACCGTGCAATTGTCAGTTAAATTGACGCAGTGCCGAATTGCAAAAAATGCTCTGGTCAGGAAGGGGGTAAAATCTTCCGGCGCTGAAGCGGTTAACCAATAACCAAATATAACCAACATGTCTTAAAACAGGAACAAAATTAATAACACAATAACAAAAAACAAAAGGTTGCCGATCTTTGGAGGCACCAAGTATCAATTATCCACTTTTGTATCTGCGTAACTGCTTAAACAGTCCCCAGCCGCACCACCCCAGCTTGGGAACAACCTCAACATTCTGCAGATACCTCTCAGTTTAACTTACCAGTTAGCCCACCATTAACTGGATTCCACAAGGGACTGCATACCTTACATGGGTCCCTAATATGATAAGTACAGGAGATTTTTAAAATGCCTCCAAAGACCCCAACCGCCAGGCCGCTATGACCATTTAAAGATGAACTGATCCCGTGTAGGAGCGGGGAGCGGGAACGTTCTTCTCCACGTGCCTTCTCCCAATGCCGGGAACATTCCCAATCCCCTGAAAGACCAACTGAAGCCCCTCCTCCCTGCTGAACCCACCAATCACAGTAAGTGACACTACAACTTTTTAGTTACACCTCTCTCTCCTTAAAGAGGAAGTAAACCCTGGTGGGTTTTACTTCCTCTTTGTTTCCCTGCAAAGGTAAAGCATAATGGGCTACTATGCATCGCATAGTAGCCCATTATGTGTCACTTACCTGACACAGGAGCCTGCAATGTCCCCGATTTCCTCACTGGCAGCGAGCGTCCATTCTTCACCCCTCTTCCTTCCGGGGCCACGAACTCTGGCTCTGTGACTGGCCGGAGTCGCGTGACGTCACTCCCGCGCATGCGCGTTGGAGACGCCAGTCACGGCATGACCCCAGCTTGAAACGGCACAGCGTGCCCTTTCATGAGTGCGCATGCGCCGAATACATCAGCGCATACGCAGAAGACAGCATCATTCGGGGAAATAGTAAATATCTCCTAAACCGTGGAGGTTTAGGAGATATTTCAAGCACCTACAGGTAAGTCTTATTCTAGCCTTACCTGTAGGTGAAAGTGGTCTGTAGGGGTTACAACCACTTTAATTCCCCTGTCTCCCAGTCATGCTAGCCCTATGCTTCAGGCTACACATATTCAGTACATCTCTACAATACAGACACATTGCCCTATGTTTTGTCTCTTTACAAATGCTGCAAGTACAGAAAAATACTTGTTGAACTACCAGAAATCCAGTGAGCGCCTAACTTCCTGTTTGAGCTGGCAACACAGCGTTCTTCTACACTGAAATTCCAAGTCGTGTTGTCAGCCTTGCCCAGTTCTCCTCTGCTGGACCATAGAACACCTTCCTCTATCCTCATAACATGAGGGGGTGGTCTGTAGTACACAGAGGAGAAATGAGCAAGGTTGGTAGCACTGCTTGGGACTTCAGTTCAGCAGAAACATTGTGCTGCCTGTTCAAAAAGGAATTGCAGAAAAGTATTTTTTTTTCTACTGGCTAATCTTTTTTCAGTAGACTTTAAAGTGGTTGTAAACACTTACATATAACCAGTTAACATACCTCCCAACTTTTTGAGATGGGAATGAGGGACACCTATCAGCAAAAGTATGCCGGCATCGAACACACCCCTTGCCACGCCCCCTTAAAGGAGAATTGTACAAAAAAACAAGATTGGTTAAACCCACAAGTACTTTTTTACCACTACTATTCCTTTATATTGGCTTTTGGAATTTACAAATGCAGCAATTTAGAAATCAGATGAAAGGTTTAGTGCTGGAAAACACTTTCTGATAGAGAAAAAGTGCATTTTATATACATCTATATAGATCAGACCAAAATGACGGACTAATGAGGAGGAATGAGGGACAAAGGGACATTGCTCCAAACCAGGGACAGTCCCTCGAAATCAGGGACAGTTGGGAGCTATGAGTTAAGTTAGCAGTATAGTCAGTGTTTATCTGGCGCTCCAAAATGGAGTAATCCTCAGGGGTATAGTCTGTGGCTGTAATAGCTGGATAGTGATGTATCCATAGGTTGGGTGGTTGGAAAAGAAAGGGGTATTAAGGGTTAAAAAAGCAAGGCAGCCATCCTTCAGAGTGTGTCCAGAACTCTGCGAGACGTGGGAGGGGGGCGACCTGAGTGTAATATTAATATGATGACTTTAATAGGATAAGATTAAAAACAGAGCTCTGGGGGGCGTGGCCTGGACATGGCTGAATGAAGACACGTTTCTTGTGAGCTCCTGGCCATCCCTTATCTATCTTGATGAAATCAGCCGTATGCAGCCTCGTACAACGGTATGCTAACCGCAAAAAGGTACCGCACGAGATCGTCAACACGGGGACACCGCCCCCGCAACAAACAGGGTGAGATCCAACATTTTTTTCGGAACGCGATCCAGACATCCCCAGGCGCCATAGTTGCAGCTTCATGTGGCACGGGACTGGAGAGACGTCCAACGGTAGAGATAACACCCGTACCCAGCCGATCTCCTTTCACACCCTCCTTCTCAGGATCCCCCGCTCTAGCTCCTACAGGAATGTCGGTAACGGCAGACTCTCCCCTCAGGCAAGATCCGACCCACATTAATGGGGAGCTTAGAGCACTTCTGCAAGCCCTTCCCACGAAGCAGGATATAGAGGCCCTGATCCTGAAAGTAGAGGAAGCTCACCATAGAGACATACAGGAGGTGAGAACTGAGATACATTCACTGGCAGACAGAGTGGATAATGGGGAAGCTTCTATATCCACAATAGAGGCCAGACTGGGAGTATTAGAACGAACACAAGCAGAGCAGGCTGAGTCGGCGGTCGCACTCCAACTACACATGGAAGATTTGGAGGACAGAAGCCGCAGGAACAACCTGCGGCTTCGAGGCATCCCGGAAGCCACAGGCATTGAGAACCTTTCAGACACGGTGTCAGCCATCTTCCAGCAAGTCCTAGACTCACCACAGACGGTCATTGAGATGGATAGGGTTCACAGGTCTCTGGGGCCAAAGTCATCGGATCCCGGCCGCCCTAGAGACGCGATCTGTCGCCTACACAAATATACCCTGAAGGAAATGATCTCCAGGAAAGCATGGGAGCATGGGGAAGTGGACTTTGATGGGGCGGCTATTAAGATCCTCCCAGACCTCTCCAGAGCTACCCTACAACGCCGTGCCAGACTCCGCCCTCTTTTGGATCTGGCTACAGAAAAGGGTTGCACATACAGGTGGGGATATCCACTGTCCGTCACCTTCCTAAGAGAATCCACGTCCTTTACCTTGCGTGCACCCGCAGACCTGCCGGACCTGTTCTCCATCCTTGAATCACCTCCAATTCAAATCCCTAACTGGCTCCAGTTCTTACCAAACCCTGCGAATCGTCCGGGCCCGGCAGGATCCAGAGGCTTCCTCCCAGCACGCCCGCAGAGATCACGCAGGCGTCAGCGTACCACATCCGGGGACAGATCACGGGAGTCGTAAGTGTCTTGAGCTCTCTACACGAAGTCCTGTCGCAACGGGTTGTTCTTCTATCATTTGTTTTCAATTTGTTCTCAATTCCTTGTTGTCATTTGCTCACCAGAGCTGAAAGCGGACGTTCAGAGTAGTCCCCGCTCATTGCAGTATGCCAAAAGACCCCATGTATCACCGGCTGTAGGAGGTGACTCTGTCTCTTAAGACTAATCAGAATTACTGTATATCTGGTGAAACCAGGTGGAGCTGTAACACGTTGAGAGATAGGAGACACTTTGAGATGTCCTTTCCACCGGAATGTATGGCTCCTTTGTTATTATATCTGCTCTAGTCTGCATAAGTAGCTCTGAAGAGTAATTTAATAATACGTTTATGCATTCCTTTAGGTCAGGATACCGGGAAACCGCGGTTATACCTACAGCTTTGGGTAGCTCTCTGTAGTTGTAGGAGTATTTGTGCACTACTGGCTCACTCGTTCTATTGGGTTTGTGGGGCGGAAGCTCCATTCTGAAGATATAAGGCATGAGACTTCTCTATAGAGGCTTAATGTTTATCGGTTGATAGTAGATCTCACGCCGCGGCATTCTAGACCGGTTGCACACTCAAGGTCTATTCCCTGGGGCAGTACCCGTCCCCTCCCCCTCCGGCTTCTGAACACTAGATGTCTGTCGTCCTTAACTTCCCCTCCAACATCATCCATCTATAGGGGAACACATATTAACCGAACCCTTACGGGTATTCAAGGTAGATCACTCACTCCCCCCTCCGGGAACATCTTGTAGCTTACAGGGATACCAGTAATTATTACACGTAGATGTCTTTGGTTGGAGGGTGGAGGGAGGGACAGTCTGAGGAATCTGGTGTGCCGGTAGGGAAGGGTTCGTTGTTTTGTATGAGTACATTCCCAATATATGTTACTGATGGGGTTTTGATATAGTACTCTCAAGTTTTGTCTCAACTGTTTTATTTTTATTTATTTTTACATTTTATGGTGTACCTTTTGTGATTATTATTTGTCCATGTGAAGGTAATTGCATACTTGATACGTTTTCCTTACTCAACAAAGTCGGGGTAGGTGGGGATGGCCGGAGCTCAGTCTCCGGCTGTGTCTATCCGTTCCCCTATATAGGCCTACGCTTAACCGTCAGACTTCTTCTGACAAGCGTATCTAGCAAATTTGCTGCTCTTTAGTACTTCTATCCTTCCCGTGTCTAACGGTATCTCTTTTCTAAATTCTACTCCTTTCCTTTCTCCCCTCTTCTCCTCCCCCCCTCTTAAACCCCTCTGGTGTTTACAATGGAGGTTCTTAATGTGATATCGCTGAACACTAAAGGATTGAACATCCCAGAAAAAAGACGCATGTTGTTACAGGATCTTTACCGCCATAAAGCAGACATTGCCCTTCTACAGGAGACTCATTTTAGGGGAGACAAACTGCCCATACTTAGAAATCGAACATTCCCTCTAGCTTACCATGCAACAAATCCAGAAGCTAAGTCAAAAGGAGTGTCTATTCTGATCTCCAGTAAGGTTCCCTGGACTTGCCTAGATACGGTAGTTGACCCGGCAGGTCGCTTCCTTTTTTTAAAAGGAAGGATAGGAGATGTCAAGGTGACCTTGGCCAATCTATACACTCCTAATTCTCATCAAGACGTCTTTATTGAAAAGACTATTGAAAAGTTAATGATCTTTTCTGAAGGCCAGATGATAATAGGTGGGGATCTAAATATTCCTCTGATTCCCTCGGAAGACTCTTCCTCGAAACTCTCGACTGTTCCTCCTGGCTCTCGTAAACGCATTGATCAATCCCTGCATAACGCCCAACTAGTAGATGTGTGGCGTATCCTCCACCCTACAGAAAGAGACTATACCTTTTATTCACCACCTCACAAGGCATACTCTCGCATCGACTATTTTCTTATACCACATTCACAGCTACACTCTGTCAGAAATTCCACTATAGGCTCGATCACGTGGTCTGACCACGCGCCGATCTCTCTATCGTATGCCCTCACTGACACTCTTACCTCAAAGTCTAAGGGTTGGAGGCTAAATGAAAGCCTCCTACAAGACACGGAAGTAATATCGGAGGTTTCAAGAGAACTTCAGTTTTATTTCCAAACCAATGACACAGCGGACTGTAACCCCGGCATTGTGTGGGAAGCGCACAAGGCAGTCATAAGGGGAATACTTATAAAACATGGCTCAAGAATTAAAAAACAACGGACTCAACAACTGAATTCATTGCTAGATGACCTACGTAGATTAGAAACGATTCATAAACATTCCCCTTCCCCGGCCATAGAGACAGAACTATTCACCCGCAGATCGCAAATTAACGACCTACTACAATTCAAAGCCAAAGCATCGATACAGATATGTAGGAAAATGTCATATGAATCGGGGAACAAATGCGGCAAACTGTTAGCGAAGTCCCTGAGAGATCAGAGATTGGCGACCTACATACCCCATATATTATCGCCACAAGGAACCAAAATTTCCAAACCTCATGACATTGCTCGAGAATTTCAGCAATTTTACTCAACCCTATACAATATATATAGGACCCCCCCAACACAAGAAGCCATGCTAGACTACTTGACCTCTTCTCAGATGTCAAAACTGCCCAACACAGCTAAGGAAGATTTGGAAGGCCCTATTACAATCGAGGAGATACAGGGGGCGATAGCGTCATCTAAACCAGGGAAGGCCCCGGGCCCAGATGGACTCACCATCTTATACTATAAAACCTTTATGCCATCGTTAAGTCCATATATGGTAAAATTATTTAACACGGTAAGCCCCACCTCACCCTTTGCTATGGAATGATTACAAGCCCACATTGCGGTGATTCCAAAGGAAGGGAAAGACCCTTCCTCTTGCGGGAACTATAGACCGATCTCACTGCTCAATATAGATCTTAAGTTGTTCACAAAAATCCTGGCAAACAGAATCCAACAATATCTACCACACTTGATCCATCTAGATCAAGTGGGATTCGTTCCCACTAGAGAGGCTAGAGACAACACCACCAAGGTGCTTGATTTGCTACACATAATAAATAAATCCCAAACTCCTTGCGTATTCCTGGGCACGGACGCGGAGAAGGCCTTTGACAGGGTGAACTGGAACTTTATGATCGCAGTACTTCAGTACGCTGGATTCGGAGATCAAATGACTCAATGGATCTCATCGATATACTGTAAACCCACAGCCCGAGTCCGTGTGAACGGTGTCTTATCAGATCCCTTTCACATATCAAACGGGACAAGACAGGGATGCCCGCTATCCCCCCTCCTCTTCGCCCTGTCACTGGAGCCCTTCCTTTGTACCGTGCGCAGGAATCCAGATGTCGGTGGAATAACAGTTGGGAATTCTCAACATAAAATCTCGGCCTACGCGGACGACATGTTATTCTCCCTTACCAACCCGGTGATATCCCTTCCAAATCTCTTTAAAGAAATCAAAAAATATGGCGCCCTTTCCAATCTTAAAATTAATTTTCAAAAATCAGAAGCGATGGGCATTAACCTCTCACAGACTCTCAAGTTACAAATGCAGACAAACTTTAAATTAAAATGGAATGATTCAGCTTTGACATATCTAGGTACTATTATCCCAGCACACATTTCCAAAGTATTCGACCTGAATTTCCCACCCCTTCTCTCTAGGGTACGTGCACTATTAAAAAAATGGTCAACCGGCTTACACTCCTGGTTCGGTCGCTGCAACATACTAAAAATGAGCATATTGCCAAAATTCATATACCTACTACAGGCTCTACCCATACAAGTCCCCGCCACCTACTTCCAACACGTCCGACAATTGTTCTTTGAATTTATTTGGGCTCACAAACACCCCCGCTTGAAGAGATCACAACTCACTCTGCCAAAACAATATGGAGGCCTAGCTGTTCCAGATGTTCATAAATACTACCAAGCAGTTCATCTTGGTAGATTGGTTGATTGGAATAGACACAGCCCCCTCAAATTATGGACTCAGATTGAACAGAGTCAAAGCTCTATTCCTTTGATTAGAGCACCTTGGTGTTACGATACCCTACCTAATGATATGAAATCCCATCCCACTATTGGACACACGACGAAAGTATGCTCCCTCCTGTTTAAAAAGGGCTCCATCACATCTAGAAATTCGCCACTTTTCCCGATTTTGGGAAATCCCAGCTTCACCCCGGGATACCAGGTAGATCGATTTAAACAACTAATGTCGACGGGTTTCACTCAGGCCTCCCATTTCCTACAATTGGAAAAATGGCCCACGCTACAAGAACTCATGAACCCGTCGGGTACATTTCAACTAAAGCTTTGGAATGCCCTTCAGATCACTCATTTCTGCAGATCCCTTCCTCCACCACAGGAATTTGATCGACCCCTTACAACATTGGAGGAAATCTGTTCAGCAGAAGGGACTCTACCACACACACTGTCGTGCATGTACAACCTTCTGATAACCCCCCCCAGACACCTATTCATTAAAACATATCGCGGACTGGGAACGAGACTTGAACTACACCTTCAGCTCACAACAGAAACAACGTATTATTCAATTTACATATAAATCTTCCATTTGTACAAGAACGCAAGAAACTAACTTCAAGATCTTGACCAGGTGGTACAGAACACCTGAGAAACTAAGTAAAATATTTCCGACAACCTCAGATAGATGCTGGAGATGCCAGGAGGAACGAGGTACATTACTTCACGTGTTTTGGGACTGCCCCGAAATAAAACAATTTTGGTTAGAGGTCAAAAATATTGTGCAGAAATTTACAGACCAACAATTATCAGATGACCCAGCCTTTTTCCTCCTACATGTGTCAGAGGTGTCGGTAAAAACCTATAAAAAATCAATTATTCGCCACCTCCTTGACGCGGCCAAATCCTGCATTCCGCTTAAGTGGAAATCCTCACAACCTCCGACAGTTAGGATGTGGCTCAGAAAGGTACAGGAAATCAATAAATTTGAAGATCTTATCCTTTCAGCTCGGAACCAACAGGAGAAATACTCCAAAACATGGTCACTCTGGAACACGTTTGTCTATTCGGATGAGGGCATGACCTTAATCGGTGCCCCAGATGCCGAATGAGACTAATAGGTAGAGAAATAGACTCATATAGAAACTACAGCCTCCCCCTTGGTGTTATATCTATGTTTCCCTCTATGTAACATAGACGTAACGACTCGCGATGTCATATTACCCTCCATCCCTCCCCCCCCCCCTCTACTTTCCTCTAATCTACCTTAGCCTTCTCACTCTATCCTATGTTTTCAACTTTCTATATTCTTTTCTCATCTGTTTTTTCAGACCTTGCTCTGTGTTTTACACAGGGACAGGTTTGACTTTTTCCCTAAATAAAATGATAAGGGATGTTTACATGGTTTTCCAAACTGAACAATGTATCTACAGCATAGTATGACAATTTACTTAAGGGTGTTTTACTCCTCATTGTTCGGTTTATGTTGAACATATATTTGTATTGTATCACGGGTCCATGGACCTCTCCCTTTGACTAAATAAATAAAATTTGTAAAAAAAAAAGAAAAAAAAAAAAAAACAGAGCTCTGCATAGTGCAACTTCACCCCCCCCCCCCTTTTTTTTCTGACAGCTCAGACAGGCTTTATAAATTCAGCACTTTAAACTGAGGTAGAGAAGACTGCAGATATACATGTACAACTTATGTAGGATCATTTGTTTCATCTCTGCGTAGCACCTGTGGCCAGTCACTTAACTGGGTATAAGGAAAGGAGATGGAAGGGGAGGCGCCGACCTGAGTGTAATGATGACTTTAATAGGATAAGGTTAAAAACACTTACAAGATGATAGAAGAGGCATGCTCGTCAAAGTAAAGTGCAGACCAGGCATTCCACATGGCTCTGTGGGTCCCACCGCTGTTCCGGATGTCCTTTTTTCTCACAAATAGAGCTTTCTTTTGGTGGTATTTGATCACCTCTGCGTTTTTTATTTTTTGCCCTATAAACAAAAAAAGAGCGACAATTTGGTAAAAAAAGCAACATTTTACTTTTTGCTATAATAAATATCCCCTCCCCCCAAAAATATAAAAAAACAAATTTCTTCCTCAGAATATGTATTCTTCTACATATTTTTGGTAAAAAAAATCGCAATAAGCATATATTGATTGGTTTGCACAAAAGGTATAGCATCTACAAAATTGGGGAAATATTTATGGCATTTTTAGTATTATTTTTTTTTTTTACTAGTAATAGCGGTGATCTGTGTTTTTTAGCAGGATAAATCGAACACTTTTGACACTTTTTTGGGACCATTGACATATATATACAGCCATCAGAGCTAAAAATAGCCACTGATTACTGTATAAATGTCATTGGCAGGGAAGAGTTAACACTAGAGGGCGATCAAGGGGTTAAGTGTGTGTCCTAGGGAGTGATTCTAACTCTGGGGGAGATGGAACTGCCTGGAGGAGACCGATCGCTGTTCATACGTAGTATGAATAACAGATCTGTTTCGTCTCTCCTGACAGAACAGAGATCTGTCTATTTACACTGACAGATCTCTGTTCTGTCTCTCTCAGGAGCGATTGCGGGTGCCTGGCCGACATCGCGTCCGACGGGCACGAGCATCGGCTCCGTCGCTGCGCGTGCCCCCTAGTGAACTTAAAGCGGCCGACGTACAGCTACGACGGCACATCCAGGGGAGCCAACCTGGTGGGTCCTCAAGTAGTTAAAGTCCATTATTAGTCATTCTAGTATTTCTATGTCAATATCGGGATGTGGCACATGTTAAAGTAGGATGCCCAACAGCCACCTAGAGGCACCCAAAATCCTTTAAATCTCCTCACTTCACAAAGCTAACACGCCAAGATAAAGATCTTTATTTTTTTTTAAATGATGGCTAATTTTAGTCCATTGAGATTTCAAAATGACAGTCACATTGCTACAATAATGATCGCTATCCTTTCTTAAAGTGCTAATTAACCCAGGAGCCTGCATTCACTATATCTGGTCTCCCACAGTACAGAGAACATGGAAATGCAAGTATTTTAGTAAATATAAACTGCTAAATACCTTTTCTCATCAGCAGTATATAGCCATCTTTTATAACGTCTATCAGTGTCTGGTTAAAGCTTGTAGGAGGAGCTTTCATTCTCCTGTGATTGTCCTGTGAGGCTGCATGACCCCTGACCCTCTGTCTGGACAGTGCTGTTTGGCCCTGTGCTGATCACATGCACTCTCCCAAGAAAAAAAAAAAAACTCTCCAGCAATACACACCAAACTAAGCATGTGCAGCTTGTCCCCAAGGCTCTGGACTATCAGGAGATGGATTGGAGACAGTGGAAGAAGGGGAGGTTCAGAGAAGACAGGATCAAACAGCCATTTTACACAATGTGCAGGATTAATTCCTTAGGTTCCACAGTGAGTATAACAAGCATGCTTTACTGCATATACAGTACAGACTGATTTTACTGTTGTGGGTTTAGTAACACCTTAAAATTTGGGGAATTGAGCCCAACGTCTCTTTAAACTATTAGTAGAGTTTTTAATTAAAAATCAGTACACATAAATTACTCTTATTTTGTGTAAATTGATAACTTTTACCGTGTTTACCGTCTCTCTCTCTGAAATAAGGATTTGAACTCTTTCAGCGCGCTCTTTTCAACCATGTCTGTGTTTACGTCAATGTGCTGAATGTTGTCTGCCCCACCCATGTTGCGTCCTTTTTAACAATTGCTGAGCCTTGTGTCAACAACAAAAGCTTTGGCCGTGGATAGAACAGCCCTGAGAGAAAGATGTCTCTTCAAAGCAGTAAAAGGTTCTGTAAATGGAGAGAGAAGAAAAGTGACTGAAATGAAATAATAAACATGAACGTTTTTATTCCACAGAATCACTGCAGCTAAGCACCTTAACAATGTTCTATTACCTTTATAGCAAGACTTTAACGTATCTCTGTGTGGGAAGCTATAAGAATGGCGCAGAGGAAGCAGCAGCAGCAGACCACACAGAATGGAAAGAACAATATGACCAAGGAAGTATGTTGATAAATAAAGATATATGTATTTTTTTATTCTTACGTTTTTTAAGCAAAAGAATTTGTATTCAAGATGGTCACGCTTGTTTTTATAACTTTCTTTTTTTTTAATGCAATCTTTATTTATGTGCTATCGAATACAAAGTAAAGAAAGGAGAGCATTCAGACAGGTAAAGCACTTTACAACAACCAAAAGGACACAACAAACATAGCGACCAAAAGTCAAAATACAATGCATAACCTCAGGGGCGTAACTAGAAATAGCAGGGCCCCATAGCAAAATGTTGTATGGGGCCCCCCTGCAAACAGCCCCCCCCCCCACAGCTGCCCTAGTGTCAATGCAGCATGACCTGTGCCCCATACAGCGTGACCTGTGCCCCATTCAACGTGACCTGTGCCCAATGCAGCGTGGCCTGTGCCCAATGCAGCGTGACCTGTGCCCCATACAGCGTGACCTGTGCCCCATACAGCGTGACCTGTGCCCCATACAGCGTGACCTGTGCCCCATATAGCGTGACCTGTGCCCAATGCAACGTGACCTGTGCCCCATACAGCGTGACCTGTGCCCCATACAGCGTGGCCTGTGCCCCATTCAACGTGACCTGTGCCCAATGCAACGTGACCTGTGCCCCATACAGCGTGACCTGTGCCCCATACAGCGTGACCTGTGCCCCATACAGCGTGACCTGTGCCCCATACAGCGTGACCTGTGCCCAATACAGCATTGCCTGTGCCCAATACAGCCTGGTCTGCCTGTGCCCCATACAGCCTCACCTGTGCAGAGGAAGAGGCAAGCCACCCGGATCAGCAGAGAGCGGGATTGCCCGCTGTAATAGCTTTCATTTGAATTTCTCGTCTTCCCGGGGCTCATCGTCACATAGCCCCACCTCTTGGCCTGACGCCTTTGATGATGTCACACGTCCCACATTTGATTGGCGTTCTGTCTATCAAAGGCGCCAGGCCAAGAGGTGGAGCTATGTAACGTGAGCCCCGGGAACACTGGAAGTTCTAATGAAAGCTATTACATCGGGCAATTCAGCTCTCTGCTGATCCGGGTGGCTTGCCTCTTCCTCTGCACAGGGGAGGCTGTATGGGGCACAGGCAGACCAGGCTGTATTGGGCACAGGCAACGCTGTATTGGGCACAGGTCACGCTGCATTGGGCACAGGTCACAGCTTGCCTCTTCCTCTCCTCTCTCTTCCCCTGGCTGGGAGACTGTGCCGGCGGTGCTCTCATCCTCACTGGGTCCCACTTGGCTGCGGGCCCCATAGCGCCCGCATGGGTCGCTATGGTGGTAGTTAAGCCCCTGCATAACCTGTATCTGAAAAGTTTGAAAGTTTAAGGGTGGGTTCACACTGCAGACGAATGCAGCTTGCAGCAGGGGGTCTGGTACAGGTATAGGATTGGGCATATGGGATTGTATGATATTTTTTTTATGATTGAACTAGATGTGTCTTTTTTCAACCTAACTATGTAACTATGTAACTATAGTGAGAGCGATTTCAGGAACTTAATATGTACAGTCTGGAGCCGGGGTCAGCAACCTGTAGATTGCGGACAGGTGACTGGTAGATTTTGGTCTGGGTTTGCTGACCCTCTATTATAGAGCATCAAACAGAGTGCAATACAGAGGGACTACTTGTAAAGTTGGAGCCGTAGTAGGGAGCGAGAGTCGCATAAGCCAATGCCTCCTCTGTAGTGCCGACTCCTGTCCCATGTGGAGTGATACCAACTGCACTCCACCTCTTATCTTGGCTAGCGGTCTCCAGAGTGGTGCCAGCAGCAGAAAAGAAGAGATCTTCAGGTCAATGTGAAGCAATACATCGGGCATAATAGTAGTATAGGGCTGCTTTCACACTGATGTGCTGCGGTTTATACACATTGTGGGTGCAGTGCATTGTACCTGCAGCTTTACTGTGGGTTTGCTGCGCTTAGCCATAGACTTCTATTTTACCCTTCTGTGTTACCACCCCCTAACTTTACGTGTGAATGCGCACAAATGCTACTCCTCTGAAAAGCAATCCGAGTGTGTGTTGATAGGTGGTGAAGAGGCGATATGTTGCCAACGGCTTATACAAAGAGACAAGGGGGTCAGTAACATGGAACAAAATGTCACCTGCATAAGCTGAGCTTATGTTCTTTAGCGCACACTGTAACGCCCCTGATGTATAGGTCAGCTCGAATCTTCTGGAGCAAGGGTTCCAATAAGGGCAAACAAGAGTGGCGTCCTTATCAGGATTTTGTATTAATCAGACTAAAACAGAAGCTCTCCCCATCAATATACCCTCAGATATACTCAGCTCCTTACAAAACAGGTTTAAATTCAGATGGTGCCAGACTTCACTAAAATATTTAGGAATTCATCTTACTCCTTCATACCATGACTGCTGAGGTGCAATAAGCCCAGGTCCCAACCATCACTTGTCATACCTTACCCCTTCTTCCCATCCAATAACAAACCACACATGCAACCATTAACGTTGGAAAGGGCAAGGCCACAGCTTTATTTAAATCAACATTAACATTAACCTTTAGGACCGTGCCAGTCACAGTTGTACTGTGAGCACTCAACTACCAATGTAAAAGGGAGATGAAGGAGGGGCCTGTCCTTACCATCAGTGCCGGACCGGCCGTCAATCTCCCAATTACCATCCGGGCATCAAAGGGGTGCCATATTTGCTGGCAAGGTTACCAAAACCGCAACACGCTGTGACATACCATCAAAATTAGGGCGGGTGGGTGGGCAGCTCTTCCATGCTTCCATCCGAAAAGGACCATAATCCCCTGGGGTGCCAAACTCCTGAGCTCAGGCCCAACCCTTTTCCCCCTTGTACCAATCCTGAGTTATAACAACTTAATGCAACTCCTCCCTGGCCATGCCCCCATCAGTCAGGGCTCTCTTTCCCGATGGGCTCAAGAGGCTCTCATGACTGCTGAGGTGCAATAAGCCCAGGTCCCAACCATCACTTGTCATACCTTACCCCTTCTTCCCATCCAATAACAAACCACACATGCCACCATTAACGTTGGAAAGGGCAAGGCCACAGCTTTATTTAAATCAACATTAACATTAACCTTTAGGACCGTGCCAGTCACAGTTGTACTGTGAGCACTCAACTACCAATGTAAAAGGGAGATGAAGGAGGGGCCTGTCCTTACCATCAGTGCCGGACCGGCCGTCAATCTCCCAATTACCATCCGGGCATCAAAGAGGTGCCATATTTGCTGGCAAGGTTACCAAAACCACCACCAGCCAGTCAGTGATCCACTGACGGGCGCCCCACCGCAGCCAGCGCCTGTTCCACCCCCCTCTGAAGTCCCAGGTTAAATATGTCCATGCCAATGTCATTGAGATGAACACCATCCCTCCTCAATAAGTCATTGTTGTTTCCCTCCAAATCTTTGTGACGGACAACGACCCCCCCGATCCTCCGAACAAATTTGGACACCTGGGCGTTGTCCTTCCTCCGAAAATTTTCTAAACAGGGTCCCGGAACTTCTCTAGCCCAAATAGAACGAGGGACAATCTCTGACCATACGAAAGTCACACTGGTAAACATTGCAAGGCATTGAGCAATATCACCTTTTATGGCAGCAATTAAATCCACGGACCGGGTGTAACCTACGTCATTCCCGCCGGCGTGAACCACAAGGACGATGTGACCGGACACGCGGGTACGGAGGTGCCAACATTCCCACAGTACCTGATGCCAACGCAGCCCGCGCAGGCCCAGCCAGCGAATCCTTGCCACGTTTGAAGAGAGTCCCAAATTTCTCCCATAGTTCCGGATCTCTGCGCGACGAGCCGCCCAGAAGACAAAGGAATCGCCCAGTATCCATACTTGCGTCGGGGGAAAACCTGAAATTAACACAAAAGGTGAGGGCGAACATACAGCGAAAAACGAGACGACTCCCATCTACCCAGCCGCTGAAGTTCCGTATCGGAAAACCCTAAGCCCGAAGCTGCGGTGGCAGCGCCTATGCGAAATGAGTGAGTCGAAAAATCGCCCGCTGGTAAGCCTAGAGCCTCGAGGCAGAAACGAAAAAAACTTTTAAAAATTGGAAGCGACTCAAAGAGGAGGAGTCAGCGTGCACGAAAAAAGTGGGAGATGGGGGGCGCGCGGAAAGAAAAGGAAAGGCCAGAGACACAGGACAGAATGGGCCGCCACAGTGGTGCAGCACCACTCGGCGGCCCCTGCCAAGGCTGTCAGTCTTCGAGGAGCGCAATAAAATGGTGACACTGCGCTCCGACAGGCCAACATCCTCCGATCGAATACCCCCAGTAGAAGACCTAGATTTAGCAACTAATTCCCCGATGCGAAAAGCCCCAAAAAACGCCCATGAGAAAGCTACTCGGAACAGCAAAATCTCAAACTCAGATGAGCACACCTCCGGCAACATGGCCAAAACATCCGATAAAATCTGTAAAGAAATGGGGCGCCTGGAATCAGGCAAATGAGTGATGCGTTTCCAGCCCCTCAATATCCGACGCACTGGAAAGGCTTTTGTGACGTCCCACCACCCCAGAAGCTGAAACCAAAAGGATAAGGCGGACATAGCCGAAGAGACAGTGGAACCCGACACTCCCTTATCCTGTAACTGGACCAGGTAAGCAAATAGGATTAAACGTCTGTCATCAGGGGATGAAATAGAGAACTCACCGCCCGACGCTTGTGACCACTCGTGCCAGACCCGACAATACGACGCCCACGTCCGCGGAGAAAGCGACGACCGAAGCAGCTCTAACAATCCCCGGAAACGAGGTTCCATAAGTGGGCCGGACAGGGGAGGCCCTCCAGCGAAGCAGACGGAGCCAGGGAACGAAAACGGGGGTACTGTTGGCGGGAAAGAGCATCGGCAATGTCATTAGAAACTCCCGGAACGTGTTTTGCCCTAACATAAATGTTAAATTGCAAACATTTTAAAACCAAAAAACGCAACAGTGACACAACCGGGGGGGAACTGGCCGATTGCTTGTTCACTACCTGCACTACGCTCATATTGTCTGACCAAAAGATCACCTGACGATTGCGCAACTGCTCACCCCAAAGTTCCACTGCTACAATGATCGGGAAAAGCTCCAAAAGGGTGAGATTGCGCAATAAGTCCATGCGGGCCCATGAGGCCGGCCAACATTGCGCAGACCACTCCCCCCGAAAGAAGGCATCGAAACCACAGGAGCCTGCCGCATCAGTGTACAACTCCAGCTGTGAGTTCGGTACCTCCTCCCGCAACCAACAAGACTGTCCGTTGTAGGATTGCAAAAAGGTTAGCCAAATATCCAAATCCGCCCGCATGGGCTTGGTGATCCGAACGTGGTGGTGCGGGGCCGTAACGCCCTTTGTGGCCCAAGACAAGCGCCTGCAGAAAGCCCTCCCCATGCGTATGACCCTGCACGCGAATACTAGGTGTCCCAGCAGAGAATGCAGCTGTTTCAGTTGAAGCTTTTTAGACCCTTTCGCCAAACGCACCAGGGATAGAAGCCTGGTCAGCTTCTCCCTCGGCAGGCGAAAGACCATGGCCACTGTGTCAATCTCGATACCCAAAAAGGATAGTACCGTTACTGGACCCTCGGTCTTGTCAACGGACAGTGGGACGGCGAAACGCCGACAAACATCTTGAAAAACAGAGAGTAAGCATTGACACTGCCCACTGTCCGAGGGACCCACAAAAAGGAAATCATCCAAGTAGTGCAGCATGGACTGAGATCCGGCCTCCCGGGCGACTACCCACTCAAGGAAGTTACTAAATAACTCGAAGAAGTAACACGAAATGGCGCAACCCATAGGCAGGCACATATCGAAGAAATAGCTTCCCTGAAAGTAGCAACCCAGGAGGTGGAAACAATCCGGGTGGACCGGGAGAAGGCGAAAAGCGGATTCAATGTCCGCTTTTGCCAAAAGAGCGGAACGCCCTGCTGCCCTGACGAGGTGAAGAGCCTTATCAAATGATGCGTAATGCACCCGCGATTCCTCGCGATCAATTCCGTCGTTGACAGAGGAGCCGGAAGGGTAGGATAAGTGATGAATTAAACGAAATTTACCACTCGCCTTTTTGGGGACCACGCCTAGAGGGGACACCCGCAGGTTGTGAAATGGGGGAAGATCAAAGGGGCCCGCCATGTGCCCCAGTTCCAGCTCTTTCTGGATTTTTTGGGCCACTACAGATTCAAATTCCACTGCCGATTTTAGATTAGCCGACATGGTAGGAGCGTTAGACGGGGAAAACGGTATCCAAAAACCTCGATCCAGGCCATCCTTTAGAATCAGGGCCTCCCTACGAAGGGGGTAATGGTCTAGCCAGGGCAACATCTCTAGGACGTTCACCGGCGTCCTCCGGCTTAGGAAGGTCGGTCTTGGCTCCCGCTCTGGAAAGTGTCTGTTTTCCCTTCTTGAAGCACCGGCTGGAGGGGTGAGCGCCCCCACAGCTAGAGCACTAATGCCTGAAACGACAGGCGGAGTACCACTTACAGTGGCTTTCGTTGAAAAGCCAACAGACACCTTTCTTGGAGGCGGCCGACGCTCCGGATTGAGGAGCGCCGACCGCGGACTGAAAGGACGCCGGCCTATGAGGGCACATTAGCAATAACCATAGGCTACCATCCTGACAGTCGAAACGAAGCTCCTTGCGCGCCGCCATCTTCTGTCTAAACTGGGTATCATACTGGAACCAGCATTGACCCCCATAAACCTTGTACGCTCCCCAGATAAGGTCCAGGTAGCAGAACAAGGAGGTCGCCAACTCTGGGTAACGCTCACAGAGCACACCCGCGTAGGCGCAAAAACCCTGCAGCCAGTTCCCAAATGTTCTAGGAAGCTGCTTGACTTTATCGCCCTGTGTAGCGACGTCCACCCGACGGGATTTGTCGACCGTTTCCCTGTCCGACGGAACTAGAGCGAGGAAATCAACGAAATCCCGACGCCATATTCTTTCCTTCATCTCCTCCGGTATGTGGGCACCCGTGGGAGCTACCGCCCACAAGGCCCCTCCGGAAGGAGGGGAAAAATTTGCCGCCGCGCCCGAAACGCCCATACTAGAGAGAACCGACCTGACCACCGACACTATACGGTCTTCAGGGCCCGATACGGAATCATCAACAGACCTCCCCCAAATCAGTTCACAATCATACTCACTGATCCTTGGAGGCATCACCGATGGACGATCAACGGGCGAGGCGGTGTCCCATACGACTCCGGGAGACTGCAGGCTGGAACGGCCAACACCGTGAGGAGCAACGGGGCCGTGTATGTTCGGGCCGTCCCGGCCGACTGATAGATCCAAAGGCGGGGGTCCCTCCCCAGACACTGAAGGGGCCCCTTGGCCGAGGGCAGGGACTGTGCAGGTGCAGGAGTGTCTCGGGATTCTGTCCGGCTGATCCGGGGCGGAAGCTGCCGCCAGCCCGGATCCGGAATCTCCCGCCCAGCCGGGCGCAGGGAGACTGGCGTTACCCGCCATGTTGACCGCGTAGGAGGGGTTAAACCCCGGGGACTGGAGGGGGGGAATCCGCGCGCCCTCCGCCCGACTGGGTGCTGGGGGGCGTCCGAGAGCACGGGGGGGAATGGCATCCGTGGGGGCCAAAAACCCCGCACCCGCCCTGCCAGGCGCAGAGGGGGCACATCGCATCCGGGATGGTAAATGACATGGCGCGGCCTGGGTCTGGGACCTGTCCGCCACCCGTCCGGGCGCAATGGGAGTCCCGTCCTGCGAAAAACCCGCTCCCGCTGGCCCAGAAGCTGCCGAGGGCCCCGCCCATGAAGGCGCCGGGGGACCGTGCGACCTGGCCACTCTTGGACGATTCGCGTCCCGGGATGAATTACCCCCCACCCAGCCGGGTGCTGAAAGGGCCACATTATGAAGGGCGCCCTGGCCATAGGAATCCTGGGCCAGCTGCGACCCCACCCTGGAGGGCGCAGGATGAGGCAGCTCGCACACATATGTTCCCCCATGCATGCCCCCACAATCACCCCCCGCCCAGCCGGGCGCAGAGGGGTGCTGGGGACATGCATTGCCTGTGCTGTGCACGGCCAGATCGAATCCTCCCGCCTGGCTAGGCGCCGGTATCGAACCGAGGCGCCGTCGACGCTGCCCGAGGGAACGAAAGCCGCCGCTGGAGCGGGCGAACAGCTCCGGCCCCCTCCAGCCGCCCTGCGAGAGGACAGCCTGGCCGAGGAGCGGAGCGGCCGCACACCCGCCGCCCCCCCGCTGCTAGCAGGGGCGGAAGCAGGTACAGACCAACGCGAGGCCGTGGGCTGGAGTGCTCCAGCTCCATCCAGGCCTCGCACCATACCCAGGGAAGGGGAGGGGGGAGCTGCGGAGCGGGGGCTACGGGAACGGGGACACCGAGGGGGGGCCGCAAGCTATTCCTGATGGCCGGGGAAGGCGACCGACGAGGGGGGGCACGCCGAGAGCGGGCGGCCGACCCCCGCTTCCTGGCTGCTGGAGCCCTGGGAGCCCGAACCGGAGAGGGATGGATGGGGGGAGGAGGGGGGGAGCAGTGAGAGGCCGCAGAGGGGCTGGGGCTGAAGCGAGAAGGTGGACGGGCACGTCTGCGGGCCCTGCGTCCATCCGACTTGGGAGGAGGAACAGGGGAAGGGGCAGTGGAAGGGGCAGGAGAGGGCACCCCAGGGGATAAGAGGGCAAAGAGCCAGTCAGCCTGACCCTTGAGGGCCAGCTCACGGACCTTAGCCAGGAGGTGATCCGTGTCCATAGCTGGAGCCGCAGGGTCAGGTCCGAGCTCTTCCATGCTTCCGTCTGAAAAGGACCATAATCCCCTGGGGTGCCAAACTCCTGAGCTCAGGCCCAACCCTTTTCCCCCTTGTACCAATCCTGAGTTATAACAACTTAATGCAACTCCTCCCTGGCCATGCCCCCATCAGTCAGGGCTCTCTTTCCCGATGGGCTCAAGAGGCTCTCACTCTCTTTATCATGCCAATTTCCCTCCTATGTTCGCAGAAATTGCTAAACTCTTACAACATTGGTCTTCCATCCCAATTTCCCTTCTTGGTAGGATTAACGTTCTCAAAATGTCGGTTTTGCCCAAATTACTGTACCTTTTTGAAACACTTCCGGTCCCGGTCCCTATGTCGCAGTTGAGAAATCTCCAGAGAAAGTGCCTTAACTTTGTTTGGAACAATGCATCCCACAGAATTGCTCAATCGGTAGTCCTTTCTCCTAGAGCTAGAGGTGGACTAGCCTCCCCCGATTTTATTAAATATTACTATGCCTCTCATCTTATGCCCCGTACACACGGTCGGATTTTCCGATGGAAAATGTCCGATCGGAGCGTGTTGTCGGAAATTCCGACCGTGTGTGGGCTCCATCGGACATTCTCCATCGGATTTTCCGACACACAAAGTTTGAGAGCAGGATATAAAATTTTCCGACAACAAAATCCGTTGTCGGAAATTCCGATCGTGTGTACACAAATCCGACGGACAAAGTGCCACGCATGCTCAGAATAAATAAAGAGATGAAAGCTATTGGCCACTGGCCCGTTTATAGTCCCGACGTACGTGTTTTACGTCACCGCGTTCAGAATGATCGGATTTTCCGACAACTTTGTGTGACCGTGTGTATGCAAGACAAGTTTGAGCCAACATCCGTCGGAAAAAATCCTAGGACTTTGTTGTCGGAATGTCCGAACAAAGTCCGACCGTGTGTACGCCCTATCAGAGTATTGACAACATGGACCTCAAGGAAGGCTGCAAACAGATGGGCCGAAATTGAAATGGGGATTACTGCCCCTGTACATCCATGCTATCTATTATGGCCTTCCTCTCAGAAATTCATACCCCAACTACGGTCTCTATGTCTCTCCCCGATGCTTTTTACGCTATCGATCTGGAAAAGGTGTAGAGACAAATTTCATCTCTCCTTACCTTGCTCTCCTCTCCAGAATTTCCTTTTTAACCCAGAAATTCCGGACGGATTATCGTACCTGCGAACAATTTCGTGGACACACGCGGGGATGTTCCAGCTGCGACATTTAGTTCACCCAGTAACACACAAACTTTTACCTTTCTCAGTCCTTAAAGAAAAACACGCCCTACCGAAATCTACAGAATACTTCTACCTACAAATTAAACATTTTTTCCAAACCTGCTTCCCCTCCTTATCCTTAGAAAATCCCACTGCTTTTGAATTATTATGTACAAATGGCCCTTATGAACCAAACCTAATCTCATCCATATATAAAATACTCCAGACAACACCCCCTTTAAATGACTCCATACATAGATACATGACAAAATGGTCCAAAATGCTAAACAGATCAATTTCATTAATAGATTGGGGTAAAAGCTGGGAGTCGGCTTTTAAAGTTTCCAGATGCGTGGCACAAAAGGAGACCGCCATTAAGATAATATTTCTATGGTACAAAACTCCTGAGTTGCTACATGCCCAAAATGCGTCTCTTTCTGATTTGTGCTGGAGATGTGGACGGTCTGTAGGTACACACCTTCACATTTTCTGGGATTGTCATGTCTTAGGTACATATTGGATTGAGATACAAAATCTATTGCAATCACTTTTCGCCACATCTATTCCATTAAAACCCATACATTTCCTGTTAGGTCTACCCTTCCCGGGTATCCCTAAACCACTACAGAGACTAGGATCTTTTGTACTTTTGGCAGCAAAAAGAGCCATCCCTAGACTTTGGCTCTCTACCAACGCTCCCACTTTACACCATGTCCTTTCCATTGTTACAGATATGCGTAAAATGGAACATTTAACAGCAAAAATTGAAGGTAAAATTCCCCAATTTGAAAAAATTTGGGAACCTTGGGATGATTCAAAATTTTGTTCTGTACCTTCCATTTCTGCTCCTTTTTGATTCCAACCTACATGTTCTCTTGAGCATCCTTGTGTTTTGAACATGTAATTGAGTTAGCAACATAGATACTGTATGGAATTATTTCTTTCTTAATATATGACCCAATCCGGGAAGAAGCTGACTTCTATCTATACAGATATCCTCACCATGTCACTTTACAATGTATACAATTGTTTGCACTACTTTTATTTTGATTGTTTCTGTGTAAACTGTCATGACTTTTCCTTATTCCTTTTGTTATGCTGATTTATATTTGTTGAAAAACTTATTGAAAAAAAAAAATTAAAAAAAAAAAAAAACAAGAGTGAGGAAAAGTGGCACCCTTGCCTTGTGCCATTCCGGATGGGGAATGTAATAGACAGGGAGCACACGCGCAGTTGGAGACTCATAGAGCGTGGAGACCCAACTTGAAATTAGATGACCAAGGACCAGTCTCTCCAAAACAGCCATAAGGAAGCTCCAATCAGCCCGATCGAAAGCTTTGTTAGCGTCAGCAAAAAGTGTCGAATGGGGGGGAAGCTGACAGTGCATTCATGCCCAATAGACAAGCTGGATGGAGTTATCCCTCGCCTTCCGTCCAACTATGTCTGACCTGGGTGGATTAGGAGCAGGTGTTTCAACTAATTGGCAAAGATTTTAGCAAAGATCTTCAAATCAGTGTTTAATAATGAAATTGGACGGTAATTTTGGGGCAAGGTGTGGTCTTTCCCTATTTTGGGAGGACCGTGACGTGTGCCAGGAGGGCCCCCCTAGGGAATGTGGCTCTCTGAGGGAAGTGAATTGAGATATTTACACGTGTGCTTGAAGCTGTGGCAAAATCTTTAAATAGTAAGCCTTTGTATAGCCAGGGCTTTTCTTGTTAGGCAGGGACTTCACAGTGGCCAGTAATTCTGTAGGGGTAATAGGTAGTTCCAGGTCAGCCCATTGGTCGGGAGAAAAAGTAGGAAACTCAAAAGAGGAGAGGTAATCATTAATTTGTGAAAGCTTCAGGGCTGCATCAGAAGGGGAGGAGGCAGAATCTAAATCACACAATGCATAATAATAATCGCAGAACAGAGAGGCGATTTTGGAGGTGTGTACAACAGCTGTCCCCGAGGGAGATTGGAGTTTATGAACAAAAATAGAGGTGCGATGCCTGCGAAGGGCTCTCCCGAGCACCCTGTCAAATTTGTTGGCATGTTCGTAATATTTATGTGCAAGCAAACGCCGCTGTACACTTCGAAAACAGTTTGCAAAGCTCTGTGAGGTGTTGCAGTGCCTCAGGAGTAGCCCAATGTTTATGCTGCAACTCCGCTTGCTGCAAAGCCGTGAGCCCTGGTTGAAAGTCCACCTGCCTCTTCTTTTTAAGTTTGGCACCCATCGCAATAAACAAGGCATGCACTACAGCCTTGTGACCCTCCCATACGATATTTTCAGGAAAAAATGTGCAAGGCAGCAGATGGGAAACCGTAATTGGAGCATGTTCAGTGATGGTGATCTGTTCTTTAGCAGAGCCCATCAAAAAGTCCAAAGTATGGTGGTCCACAAACAGCAGGTCAATTCTGGTATAGGTGTTGTGGACTTTTCGAATAATAGCTAAAGTCCCTTTCAGTCACATGCATAGCTCACCAGCTATTCACCAGGGATTGAGTTTGCAGAGACTTATGAAAATTTTTGCCCAAGTGTTTCCAGCCTGTTGCCAAGGTGAGTAGTGTCAGATTCAAGTTGTTTTATGTCCCGCTTAAAGGTCTTTTCCACTCTGCTGGCAAAGTTGTCCAAGTCCTCCTTAGTGGGGAGAGACCATATATGCTGCTTGAGGTCTCCCCTATCCCCTATGATATCAGACATGTCACAGCCCAGATCCTGGGAAGTTGCGGAGCTGGAGAAGGCAGGGGGAGCCGATTCACTCACCAGCCAAAGTGATGGAATAGGACAAGCAGCAGGCTGTTGTGAAGGCTGGGCTGCAGCTGCTGTGTCCCGATACCCGCTGTGGCGCCATCTTGGAGTCTTTTTCTGGCGTCACTTTTCTATGTTTCTACATCAAGTGCACATAACAGCCAATAATTATACAGATCAACAAAAAGGGGAAACAAATAACACAATCATGGGCCTGTCAGTTCCAGTACATTCTCAGCATGAATAATTGGCATGAAGGAAGTCCATGATAGGCACTGCAGGCCATCATAAACCAAGCGACAGAACTTTGAGGAACCTCCTCCCGTCGACAAGCTGTCAGCAATTGGCAACTAGGCCACATCAGAGGTACCCCAGTCGGTATACTTGTCATGACCTATAGAGAAGTCAACAGTACCCAAATTTAGCACCCAAGATGGGAAAGCCTGAGGCATAGAAGGACCACATGTGGAGACAGGTTTTCTCCACCCATGCACTAGGGAGGCCGTGTGTTCCTCGCCTTGCTGGGCAACTGCAGCCTCAACAATTGTAGGTCCATTTAGACCTCCTTTTATTGTGAAAGCATTTTATCCTTGTTTCTGAATTTATGAACTACACAATAAGGGCTCTCCCATCTCCCTCTCTTTTCTTTCTTAGTGGACACTCAGTCTCTGAGCTTTACCAGAGACTCCTGGTTAGCTCCTCAGGATCTTTCCACACTAGACCATATATCTGTGGAGGGGAAGGGTGGGATCAGGGCTCATTTACACTTGCCTTGACTTCAACAGACATTAAAGCGCCTACAGCTTCAACATGCTTTTTAATGTTTTTGATGCTTTGATGATGCTTCGGTGGTGCTTTAGTGATGCTTTGGTGGTCCTTTTTTGAAGCTTTAATGAAGCTTGGCAGATGCCCTGTGTGTGTGCTGATATTGCATACCTGCAATTTCGCCAAAAGCATAGCAAGGCTAAAGCTTAAAAAAAGCCCCACAAAAGCTGTAGGTGCTTCAAGTGAGCTTTGCTATGGACTTCTATGGAGGCTTTGTTTGAAGCACCACTAAAGCAACATGGGGTATAATTTTTGAAGCAAAGCCAAAGCAAAGCAAACGCAAGGTGTAAACAGGACCGTAAGCTAACCATTTTATTTAGTCACAGGTGCTTTGACTGGTGCTCAGAGAGCTTTAACAAAGCATGTCCAAAGCCATGTTTTGAAGCAAGTGTAAACGAGCCCTAAGGGCTCATTTACACTTGCTTCATCTTCAACACACATTGACGGCTAGTTTACATTTGCTTCAAACAGGCTTTGTTAAAGCTCCTGTCACTAAATAAAATGGTTAGCTTACAGTCCTGTTTACACCTTGCTTTTGCTTTGTTTTACTTCGGCTTTGCTTCAAATATTATACCCCATGTATCTTTAGTGGTGCTTCAAAGCGTCTTCAAAGCCTCCATAGAAGTCTATGGCAAAGTTTGCTCGAAGTCCCACTGAAGCTCCACCGAAGTCTCACGAAGTCCCACCAAAGGCTCATTGAAACCCCATCAAAGCTCCACCAAAGCCTCATCGAAGCCTCAACGAAGCCCCACCAAAGCCTCATCGAAGCCCCACCAAAGCCTCAACGAAGCCCCACCAAAGCCTCATCGAAGCTCCACCAAAGCCTCATCGAAGCCCCACCAAAGCCTCAATGAAGCCCCACCAAAGCCTCATCGAAGCAAGGTGTAAACAGGACTGTAAGCTAACCATTTTATTTAGTGACAGGGGCTTTGACTGGCGTTCAGAGAGCTTTAACATAGCGTGTCCGAAGTCGTGTTTTGAAACAAGTGTAAACTAGCCCTAAGGGGAGGGGGAAAAAGAACAAGTGCACTTTTTCTGAAAGTGTATTAGATTTTTTTTTTTAAAGCAAATTTTATAATAATATTTCCGAAACTACTCTATATGCATAAGCGACACACCCATGAGTACAAAATATCAAACTGCTGAAAACACACTGTCAGAATAATCATCTTTCTAACAAATACAAGACTAAAGGAAAAAGTAGAACTGTTAGATTTTCTGTGACAGCTCTGCAATTTGAGTCAACTGTGCTCCAGGCTCCCCTGCAGTCACTGACTCCGCATCAGAAACAGATGCTGCAAGAAGGCTGTGGATCAGATTTAATTTAGATATCCAGGGTACTGCTATATTTGAATGTGACATCATTAGAAGAAAAGTACCTCAGCTGCAGAAGAACACATAACCCTAAACGTTTCAAATATACCGAATCGGAACAACTCCGAAGACAGAATTTTGTTCTTAAGCAGCTCCCTCTAGGGGAAGAATGGGGAAAGAATCATCACTTTGGGGCAAATACTATATGCAGTGTGTCATTCCTACTGACAGAAGACAGAAACACAGTCAGTGCACACTTATGTCTCTTGTGTGTGTCATGCCTGTGAAGTTTTTTTCCTGGCCGTGATGGGATTAAACAGAAAGGGGACAGAGCTGGGATCATTCTCAATCTTCTGAAATGTCATCTGATGTTTGAAATGCATCTTTGAAAGTAGGGCCTTTGCTGCTGTCATTGTGGAGGGCAGAGAATATTTTAAATATATAAAACATATGCCGGGAGTATTATACCTGAATTAATTTTTCCCATCTTATCTGTTAAAATGTTGTCCTCTTAGGCGTGTACGCAGGGTGGTCCAGGTGTACCTGGGCACACCCATACACCCAGTGTGGTGCATATCTCCCCTGTTTAGACCCCTGATATTTCGCCAAAGCCCCCTAATAGGGCTCCTAAAAAAATTGTAAAGAAAATAATAAAAAAAAATAAAATTGTAAAAAGTAATAAAAAAATAAAATAATAAAAATAAAAACTACTGACACCAAACTCTGACCTACTGACACTGCACATTGCTCTGCTCTACACAGTCAGTTACATATATATATATATATATATATATATATATATATATATATATATGTATATATATATATATATATATATATGTATATATATTTATATATGTGTATATATATATATATATATGTGTGTATATATATATAATATATATATATATATATATATATATATATATATATATATATATATATATATAATATATATATATATATATATATATACCGTGAATGAAAAAGTATGACAAAGAAATGATCAGTCTATAATTTTAATGGTAGGTTTATTTTAACAGTGAGAGACAGAATAACGACAAAAAAATCCAGAAAAAGTTAGAAATTGATTTGAATTTGAATGAATGAAATACGTTTTTGGCCCCTTCGCAAAACATGACTTAGTACTCGGATGCAAAACCCTTTGTTGGCAATCACAGAGGTCAGAGTTTCTTGTAGTTGGCCACCAGATTTACACACATCTCAGGAAGGATTTCGTCTCACTCCTCTTTGCAGATCCTCTTCAAGGCATTAAAGCGGAGTTTCACCCAAAAGTGGAACTTCTGCTTATCTGATTCCTCCGGTGCCACATTTGGCACCTTTTGGGGGGAGGGAGGGGGAGCGGGTACCTGTTTTTTACAGGTACCCTGTCCCCACTTCCGGGAGACCGGGCCATGGCGAAGTACGCCAGCAGCTCGGCCCCCCTCCTCCTTCCTCCACCCTCCCCTTCTGCTAGGCCAGTGAGAGAGTGCAGCGCGCTTCGCGCATGCGCAGTAGGGACCCGGCCGTGAAACTGAAAGACTACACTACCGGGTTCCCTTACCAGCAATGGTGGCGGCAGTACCCGACCAGCCGATGGTCAGGTACTGCCAACATCGCTGGACTCCAGGACAGGTAAGTGTCCTAAGATTAAAAGTCAGCAGCTACAGTATGTGTAGCTGCTGACTTTTCAATGTTTAAAGGGGCGGGCGGAACACCTCTTTAAGGTTTCAAGGCTGACATTTGGTAACTCGAACCTTCAGCTCCCTCCACATATTTTCTATGGGATTAAGGCCTGGAGACTGGCTAGGCCACCCCAGGATCCTAAAGGGGCTGTAAACCCTCACGGTTTTTCACCTTAATGCATTCTCAGGGCCAACGCTACTTGACAGAACCAGCTACATGACACCAAAGTCCTTCTTAGCTGCCAGTAAAGCTGGATACACACTATACAATTTTCTGTCGATTTTTTCCTTCAAATTGACCAGAACCATATAATATGAGGTCAAACCTTAAGAGTTTCAATTTGTGTGCAATCAGGCAGGCCCTTGCACTACATGGTTTTGGTAAATCTAAAGGAAATCAGACAACAAAAGTTGTATAGTTTATATGGGGTCTAAGAGAGGCTTTCTGACCACCACTGGAAGAAGGGAATTCTTCCCACAGACCACCAATGAAAGCAGCATTTTCCCAATGATCCCAATGAATTGTTTTCTGCAGGGATTCCCCTAGATCTGAAAATGATTTTCAGAGTTAATAATATTTAGGGATGAGATGTTGCAGTATGGTCATTAATTGGTTGATTATGCCTAACTCAGTGTTAATCCGAATCCATTGGTTGCATCACGTGGTCTGGACTAGTGGTGGTGTCTGACAATGCTGTCATTTTCATAATGATGGAGAGTTGTGCATGTCATTAATATTTTGTAGCAATTTTGGATTTTGGTTATATTTATATATCTTTGATAGGAATAAAGTATTATTATTATTATTTCTTTTTTTTATAACCCATTGGCTTTGATTTACTAAAACTGGAGAGTGCAAAATCAGGTGCACGGTAGCCAATCGGCTTCTAACTTTAGCTTGTTCAATTAAGCTTTGACAAAAAAAAATGGCAGCTGATTGGTTTCTATGCAGAGCTACACCAGATTTTGCACTCTCCAGTTTTATAAATCAACCCCATTGAATCATACTACAGTCTTGAACTGTATATTAAAATTATACATAGTGGCAGGGGAGGAATGAGGAGAGGTTCGTTACTTTGGGGGAGATACAGAAAGACCAAACCCAACCCCTGAAAAACAATCCCACACCATAATCTCCCTCCACCAAATGATTTGGACCAGTGCACAATGCAAGATCCATAAAGACATGGATGAGCGAGTTTGGGCTGGAGGAACTCGACTGGCCTGCACAGAGTCCTGACCTCAACCCGATAGAACCCTCAATATGATTGTTTTTCAGGGGTTGGGCTTGGCCCCTTAGTTCCAGTAAAGGTAACTCTTAAGGCATTAGCATATCAAGACATTTTGGACAATTTAATGCTCCCAACTTTGTGGGAACAGTTTGGGGATGGCCCCTTCCTGTTCCAACATGACTGTGCACCAGTGCAAGCAAGGTCCATAAAGACATGGATGAGCGAGTTTGAGGTGGAGAAACTACCTGACCTCAACCCAATAGAACACACAAATGGGCTTCTGGAAGAATGGTCAAACATTCCCATAGACACACTCCTAAACATTGTGGACCGCCTTCCCGGAAGAGTTGAAGCTGTTATAGCTGCAAAGGGTGGGCCAACTCAATATTGAACCCTACAGACTAAGATTGGGATGCCATTGAAGTTCATGTGCGTGTAAAGGCAGGCATCCCAATACTTTTGGTTATATAGTGTATATATATAATATTCCCTGTCGTACACTTTCCTTGAAATGGCAAGAGGTAAGCAGGTGCTGTAGCAATTGCCAGCTGAGAACTGCTAACATAAGCTAAAATATATCGTTAGCATATCAAAGATTTTTAAACTAATTGCCGAACGTTTATTCAGATGCTCACATCACAGCAATAAATTTCAACGTTTTCAGGCCACCTAAGATCCTTTTGTCTAGCATATTCACATGGTTTAAAGGATACCTAAACCCAAGAAAAGAAAAAGGAAACATATTGCAGCCCACAGTCCTCAGAGTGGCTGCATCAGTTTGCTTTTTTACTCTCCCTAAGAACTTTCTCAGAAAATACCTGTTGATCTTGCTATATTTACACCCTTGCTTTAAAGTTAAAGTCTATCATTGGGCAAATTTGTTATCCACCCCACCTCTCCCCCTCATTAAAAAAAGTGTTATGAAAAAGAAAGGTATTTTCAGGACCTGTGATGGTCCAGGTTACCAGGCTTCCCACTCTGATGTCCAAAAGAGAGAAGACTAAGAACACGATATGTTTCATGACCATGGATTGTGTTGAGTGTTTGGGCCATTTAGATTAAAAAAAAAATTCAATTGCTGTTGCAATTAGCTACAAGAGGGTAACATTTTTTTTTTGAGGGCGGGGGATGCCCTGATCAGACTTTAAACAGTGTAGATCCAAAGACCTAACACTTCCATGCATCTAACTGCTTGTAATATATGCATCCTTGTACTGTTCTGTCACTGGTCCACAATGAGTAAAACTGAGCATTGTCATGAAGAGATTGGAGGCTAGCTGCACAGATTGGGGTTAAGATGAGGATAAAGGCCACAGTTTAAAGCTATAACAATGAGAAATAAATATTTTTTTGCAATCACACAACGCTCACATTTTTCTACGTCAGACCCTCCAGAATGATCCACTTAATAATGTTCAAAATATTCTGCTCCAAATTCTTATTCAGTTCTGTAAACAAGAACATCTTTCAGCAAAGCTGAAAAGAAATCATGTCAATGATGTGAAAGGAAGACTAGAGCTCCTCCTGCTGGTTAAATAGAAGGCTGCATAATGTTCACATGCGATTTTTCATATGTTTATATTTTACAAGAAGCCAGGAATGAGTCTTGGATGGGAGGTATGTGCCCCCTTTGTTTGGGCTGTGGTCCCCTTAAAGGGATGACAATGAGCAGATATGATTCTCTATGATTAAGCCCCTTTCGTGGCGCGAAACATGTCAGAGGAGCGTAGTCAGGAGGAGCTTAGACTGAAGCCCTATCTTCAACTTCCTTTATAGTGGCTGGGTTCCAGTTTGTGTTATTTCCACCTTCTGTGTTCTGATTAGCTTTTGAATGATATCGCCATTTTTTATTTCGTACCAATGTGACAAATAATTAAAATTCAACATTCTTCCAATATGTCATAAGAAACAGAATGTGAATACAATTTGCTCTTTCTTCTATATTATAACGTTGTCATTACCAGTATGGAAATGTAACCTTAAAGCTAAATTAAAAAAAAGTGGAAGAGCTTTAAGAAACCCCAGAGGGGACAACAAGTGACATTTTAAATATGGTTCAGACCTGCATGGGAGACCTGCAGCAAAGAGGTCATTCACATTGTTTGGAGCCCAAATGACATTCAAATCCAGATTTATTTACGTGATCCATGTTTCACCCAAGCGGTTTTAAAACTGCATATCCACTGCAGTAGCAAAGCTCACTCATTAAGTTTCATTCCCCAAGAATGAGGGATAGAGAACAAATTATTATTATTATTATTTTTTGGGGGGTTGAGTTTGTTTTTTTAACGTTGTTTTGTTTTTACACTCATAAAGATTAAACATGATTTTAACATCACCCAGGGTGCAGTAGATAGACATATATTTGAAAAATAAGAGGAATCAGCACTGTACACGCAAAATAGACGATGTATGATTCAAATATTTTAGAAAAATTATATTAAACATGTAATAATCAATTGGGGCAAAGAGATGCCCCGAGAAAGCAATAAGGAGGATCAGCCACGGTATACCATATATAGAAATGAAATTAGCTTTATTAATATATCAATAGTATGTTAAAACCACTAAATGTAAGACAGTGACATTAACCACTTAAGGACCGAGCCTCTTTCTGAGATTTGTTGTTTACAAGTTAAAAACAGTTTTTTTTGCTAGAAAATTACTTAGAACCCCCAAACATTATATATTTTTTTCTAACACCCTAGAGAATAAAATGGCGGCCGTTGCAATACTTTCTGTCACGCCATATTCTTACAAGCGCACTTTTTTTTGGAAAAAATAAACTTTTTTGAATTAAAAAATAAGACAACAGTAGGAGTTATCCCAATTTTTTTTGTATTGTGAAAGGTAATGTTACGCCGATTAAATTGATACCCAACATGTCACACTTTAAAATTGCGCCCGCTCGTGGAATGGCGACAAACTTTTACCCCTAAAAATCTCCATAGGCGATGTTTAAAAAAATTCTACAGGTTGCTTGTTTTAAGTGACAGAGGAGGTCTAGGTCTAGAATTTTTGCCCTCACTCTACCGATCACAGTGATACCTCACATGTGTGGTTTGAACACCATTTTGATATGTTGGCGCTACTCACGTATGCGTTCGCTTCTGCACGTGAGCTCATCGGGACGGGACGGGACGCTTTTAAAACATTAAAAAAATTTGTCATTTCAAAAAATGAAAAAAAAAATGGCCCTTTAACAGCTATGCAATGATATGGAGAGGGGTTGGAGCCATGTTCCCCTCACTCGTCTCCATGTCAGGCCACAGGAAGGACCCGATCGCCTCCGCCGCTGCCGACATCTCCGGTAATCAGGGGAGGGGACCAGAGCGTGGAGGGCGCCCCTCTTCCGCCACCGATAAAAGTGATCTTCAGGCGAATCAGCCCCAGAGACCACTTTTATCTGAAACCGGACCGCTGACTTAAGAAGAGGATAGCGGGCGCCAGAACTATGGGCCCCACGCATACACACCCACATGCATACCCAGTCACAATGGAGAGAAATTATGTTGCTATCAGTATTGAATTGGACCCCAGAACATCATGTTCAAAAATAGACAGTATCAAAACTAGATTTGCTATTTATTAGTTGCTGAATGTCCATTTAGGGCTAGGTTTGAGACTGTCATTCATTGATTGATGAAATTCCTGGTGAGGTAATTAATAAAGATATATCACTGAGCACAGTAATGATAGACTAGTTTAGTACTGTCATTCATAGAGACGAATCGGTACCCCCCCCCCTTAGTGATTGAATCCTCAAAACTGGATTCATGTTTGCTTTTATTTTTATATATTGTTGACTCATGAATCTCTCTGGATCACTTTGAACAGTGGATCCTTTTTTCTTTTGAGCTTTATTGCTATAGTACGCTTCTTTCCCTACCACACCCATGTTAGACAAGAGTGTAAGCTGACTAAGAGACTGCGCGAGGCTATGGCATTTGTTATTGGCGATGAGTTTGATGATGAGATTAAAGCCACATTTAACTTAGAAACAGTTGATACTGAACTGCAGGAGCAAAGTGATATCAAACCGCTATTCAGGGAGCATAAGAAGCTTATCATTAGATCACTAAACCAAAAATGGGACATCCTCTCACTTGAGTCCTATATCAGTAACAAAAGAATCCCCCGTGGTCTCAGGGAAAGAGTAATCCCTGCCACTCCTCTACAAAGCGACAGATTCCTTGATAAGTGGCGGCAACCATGCATTGATCATGGGCTGGAGGTTATGAAACGTATTTTCGAGGAAGAGAAGCTACAATTGGCGACATTACAAACATTGATTGCTGAAAGTAGCAGTAAACTCAAACCTCTTAAAGACAAATCCAAATTCGACAAACTTAATGATCTCCTCAAAAAAGAGATTGATAAGACCCAAAAAAACCTTAAACTGACTAAACAGTCTAAATTCAAAAGGGACTTTGACGACTGGGCCAGGGGTGAGATCTTCGAACTCACCCCTAGAGGCAGCAGGAGTCAATTTTGGTGACGTAGATCTCCCTCACAACCGGGTGAGAGTGGCGGTACTCCATCCTCTGGAAGTGAGGACGAGTTACACCACTCCGTTACTTTTTTAGAGTAGGACTTACAGGAGTTAGAGGACCCTCCTCAATCCAGGAGCATACTCAAAGGAGGCAGAGTAGATACAACAGTAGGAGGAAAAGGAGAAGGAAAATGGAAACACAGGAAAGGAAGGGATCCGGTGAAAACAAACCGGACGACCACCAGGAGTCAGAAGAACTCCGTTAACTATCTCTATTTCAGAAACCACCCCCCTTGATGACATGAAAGTCATCAATCTTTCTGATTTCCAACTTGAAAAAAGACATCTTAACCTCCTTAGAAGGGGATTATCCTTTTCACCTATCTCAAGAATGGACCATTTTGAGATCTTCAAGCAGGGGAGGGCTGGCAGCCTTAGGCCTGGGGGGCAAGTCCAGTCAAGTGGCCCATAGAACCGGTGGTGGCAAAGTGATGGATCAGGAAAACGGTCTCTAAGGTTTTTCATGATCACAAAGGTGGGGGGGGAGGGAGGACAATGTGGCCCTCCATGGCCTGTGGGGGACTTGTACTACCATGGCCTTCAGGAACTAAATTGCAAGCAAGTCCCTGTATGAATTCCTCAGAGCTGAGGACCTGACCCCCCCCTCCGCAACTAGTGACAAACTACAAGTCCCAGCATTAACCCCTGAGATCTAAGGATGTGTCCCCTTAGATCCCACGGCTTCATGCTGTGCCCTGTAGTCCTTTACTAATTGGGGGGGGGGGGGGGTGACACATCCTCAGCTCTGAGGGGTTTAAGCTGGGACAGTGGCACCTTCACTAGTTGGGGGGGGGGGGCAGGGGTGTGTGACACATCCTGAGCTGTGAGGGGTTCATGCTGGGACCTTTAGTCCTTCACTTTTGGGGTGTCACATCCCCAAAAGTAAAGGACTACAAGTCCCAGCATGAACCCTGGCTGAGATTTAAGGATGTGATCTCCTCCTCTGCTGCCGGCTCATGCTCCCATGACACACATATGTTCTAATTCATTCACTGCTCCCAACCTCACCTCAGGCAGCTTGAGGCTCCAATAGGCTTCAAAATAGGGTGGACTCAGAGCGCAGAGCATTGCGATCAGAACCCACCTGGGTGTGTTAGAAAAGCAAATGAATATTTGCTTTTCTAACACTGAACCGCCTCTCTGCCAATCAGGAAGAGCGGGTCTGATACCCTTCACCTGATTGGCTGAAAGGAAAGGCGCTCCAATTGGATGTCTAGCAGGAGGAAAAGCATGGAGGAAGCATAGAGAACACAGGAGCTGCTGCCTGTCCCACAGCTCCCCGCCGTCACTCGCTGCCTGACCTGCCACCAAGATGGGGTAAGTGCCGGTCAGACAGCGGGCAAGGTGGGGTGCTGGTTAAATGCCGACAGGGGGGTAAGATTGGCTGCAATTGATGGGCACAGTGGCTGCATTTGATGGGCACACTGAGGCTGCAATTAATGGGCACAGTGAGGCTGCATTTGATGGGGCACAGTGAGGCTGCATTTGATGGGGCACAGTGAGGCTGCATTTGATGGGGCACAGTGAGGCTGCATTTGATGGGGCACAGCAAGGCTGCATTTGATGGGGCACAGCGAGGCTGCATTTGATGGGGCACAGTGAGGCTGCATTTGATGGGGCACAGTGAGGCTGCATTTGATGGGGCACAGTGAGGCTGCATTTGATGGGGCACAGTGAGGCTGCATTTGATGGGCACAGTGAGGCTGCATTTGATGGGGCACAGTGAAGCTGCAATTGATGGGCACAGCGAGGCTGCATTTGATGGGGCACAGTGAGGCTGCATTTGATGGGCACAGTGAGGCTGCATTTGATGGGGCACAGTGAGGCTGCATTTGATGGGGCACAGTGAGGCTGCATTTGATGGGGCACAGTGAGGCTGCATTTGATGGGGCACAGCGAGGCTGCAATTGATGGGGCACAGCGAGGCTGCATTTGATGGGGCACAGTGAGGCTGCAATTGATGGGGCACAGCGAGGCTGCATTTGATGGGGCACAGTGAGGCTGCATTTGATGGGCACAGTGAGGCTGCATTTGATGGGCACAGTGAGGCTGCATTTGATGGGGCACAGTGAGGCTGCATTTGATGGGGCACAGTGAGGCTGCATTTGATGGGGCACAGTGAGGCTGCATTTGATGGGGCACAGTGAGGCTGCATTTGATGGGGCACAGTGAGGCTGCATTTGATGGGGCACAGTGAGGCTGCATTTGATGGGGCACAGCGAGGCTGCATTTGATGGGGCACAGTGAGGCTGCATTTGATGGGCACAGTGAGGCTGCATTTGATGGGGCACAGTGAGGCTGCAATTGATGGGGTTTTTTTCAGTATTTTTTAGTTTGCACCCCCCCCCCTCAAAAAACATTTTGAGCACCAGCCACCACTGACAGAGAGAGACATCGCTCCAAATTGTCCACACACAGAGAGACCACTACTCAAGAAAATTGCTTGATTCCTTTATCAACATAGTAAAGCCTTGTACACACCACTAGTTTTTTTTTTTTTTTTGCTCAATCCAGCGAGTTGAACAAAAAAACTGACAGCTCTGGTTGGAGCCGCTGAGCATGAGCAAAAGTGACCTGAGCATTGATCACTTTTCAGAATGGCAGTGCCTGCTGCAAGTGTGTACAAGCCTTTGGGCGCACACTGGTGTGCTGCGGTTTGGCCGCAGTGCTTATGTACAGTTTTCCTTAGCCGCAGTCCCATAGGCTTCTTTTAGGTTGTGCGTTTTTGCTGCAGTTTTTTTTTTTAGCGCACCAAAGATGCAGACATTTTTGTACACTTTCAGAAAATGCAGCAAAAATGTGCAAACTAATAGAAGTCTATGGGACATGCAGGAAGACAGTGAGATCACCATCCCTGCAGCAGACCAGTGTGAGCCCACATCATAGTATATAGGAGCCGGTACTGTACAGGCTGCTGAAAGAAACGTCCTTATCTGCAGAGGGAGGAGGGGGAGGGGAATTTGGAAGAGAGGGGGAGAGAAGGGAGAGAGGCCGGTCACAGATCACTCACTTGAAAGTCAGCAGGCAGAAGGCTTAGGCTCAGTTATCAGCGTCCCATACAGATCACCGACGAATCACAGTTTGAACGTTCCCGCCCACACGTTCTATTCACAGAAGCAGCACACAGGCTGCCCGGAGTGTGGGCGGGCACAGAGGGGGCTGGAGGAGGCAGAGCGGATCCACCCTCTTCCATTCGGCTGTGCTCTGAAGGGACACAGAACTGTCAGCTCAGAAGCAGGGAACAGCACTGTGACAGGACAGATGTCCGCTCACAGCGCTAACGTTCCTGCACTTTCTGGGCTGTTATCCAGCCCTGCCAGCCTCCCTCTGGAGTCACCAGTCAGCAGTAACACTCGGCCAACTGCACATGCTCAGTTCCCAGCTGGCAGCACATCGGCCTTTTTACTGGGAATCAGAGCGGCCTGGGGGGAAATTGCATCCCTGCCCCCCGGCCCAGCCCGCCCCTGTCTTCAAGGACCTCTGTTTATTACTGAGAAAGGTATATTATAAATTACTATACTCAGGTAAACAGACCCCCCCCCCCCCCCCCCATTCAGGAGGATGATCTGGCTGATAAAGAGGCCCTAGATCAACTGGTCTCCCTATTAGATGAGGGAGGATCATCAGGGAAGACGATGAACCCTCAGATACACTCCCCCTAAGAAGGAATCCTAATCTTAAAATCAGATCGACCTCTATGCCCCAATTCTGTAAAAACAAGTGGATGGGTGTTTTCCTCGACCTTGTCCAGGAAGACCTTCAAAAGGTCAACTGGACTGTGATAGGGAGTGATAACCTCACACCAGAGGAACGCCGAGCCCTAACAGAACTTCAAAATGCTGAGAGGGTTGTAATCAAACCAAGTGATAAAGGGGGTAACGTGGTGCTTCTTTCTATTGACAGATACGAGAGGGAAGTACGCCACTTGCTATCTGATAGTTCTACCTATAGTAAATTGGACTCAAACCCTTTTCAATCACTAGTGGCCCTTATAAACGATAGGTTATCTTGGGCACTAGAGGCGAACCTAATCACCAAAAAAGAGTTTAACTATTTAAAGGTTGATGAGTTTAACATCCCTACATTCTACATCATCCCCAAGATCCATAAAAACCAGGAGGACCCCTCCCCCGGGCGACCAATTGTCTCTGCAATTAGGGGCCCGCTCGAAAAAGTGTCGGCAAATATATTGAGTCCCTTATAAAGGACCTTTTGAATACTTTACCTTAATATGTACCCGACACCATGGATGTGCTCAATAAAATTGAGAACTTGGCCTTCACGGGGGGTTTTCCTGGTAGGAATTGATGTAGAGGCGCTGTATACGACCATAAAACATGAGTGGGGTATCTCTGTGGTGTTTCACTTCTTAGAGGAAAAATACCCCACCATGGGTGCACAAAATGAGTTTATCATTGAACTCCTAGATCTGGCTTTAAAACATAACTATTTCCAGTTTGTAGGAAATAATTACCAGCAATTATGTGGCACTTCCGCCGGAGCGCCCTGGGCCCCCGCTTATTCCTTGGATGATGGGAGGAGGAAGTGATTTATGGGTCGTAGATGTACCTGAGCCATACTCGCACCTGGCTGAGGTACATCGATGACATCTTGATGGTATGGGATGGTTCCATAGCGGAACTGATGGCATTTACAATGAACTGTGCCATAGCTCTAGGAACATACATCTTACCTTTGTGGCAGACCCCCATGAGATCTCATTTCTTGACCCCTCTATCAGACTGGAAAACGGAAGACTGCTAACCAAAACCTATAGAAAAGCGACAGCAGCTAACACCCTATTATCAGCAGATAGCCATCACCCCAGACCCCTTATTAAAGGCATCCCGGTGGGACAGTTCCTAAGAACATGCAGGAACTGCTCCACCGATGAGGACTATCGACGTGAGTCTGATATGTTATATAGGTGATTCAGGGAAAGGGGCTACTCCCACCATATCCTTAGGTGGGCCAGGCAAATTGCAGGACATAAGACAAGGCAGGACCTCCTGCTGACCCGTGAACCTGCCATTGGTGAATCAGAAGGACCCGTTAGATTAATCATGCAATATGGTGCCCAATGGAGCCAGATATGTTCCATCCTACGGGATCATTGGCATGTCCTGACCCATCTGAAGGGCATGGAGGATATTGTAGGTTCCAGGCCACATATGGTAGCAAAGCGGTGTAGAAATCTAGGTGATACACTTGTCCAGTCTGAATTTGTCAGAATGCAGAACAGGAATTGGCTTACTGATATGCCCAAACTCAAGGGCATGCATCCCTGTGGCCATTGCAGAATGTGTCGCTATGTAAAACGCTCAGGGGTGTTCACTAACTCTGCAAGAAAGCATGAATTTGAGATTCAACATTTCATTAACTGTGCCACTACAAGGGTACTGTATATTCTTGCATGCCTGTGTAAAAATGTATATGTTGGCAAGACAGAACGCCAACTTTGAATCAGGATCAGTGAACACCTAAAAAGCATAAGATTGAAGGAGGAGACACCAGTGGCACCACATTTTTTATTGTGCCATGATGTTAAATCCACAGGCCTGAGGTTTAAGGGATTTTTTGCCATCAACCTGTCAGCCCGCATGGGTGACTTTGACACTGTCCTGTAAAAAAAGGAAAAATCCTGGATTTTCAGGCTCCACACTTTACAGCCTACAGCTTGAACAATGAGCTCAGTCTCAAGGTCTTCCTCGAACCATAACACAACCACTACTTTCAGATAAATCTGAAGTCTACCGGTCTCATCTATTGAACTAATCTAGTAATTAAAAATGTGAATTTTAATCAAATTCATTGATATAAATAAACGGATTATACAGAAATTTAAAGCCTGAATCTTCAGTCTTGCGCAGCCTCATTATGATGACTGTATCCGGTAGAAAAACTATATTTATTATGTAATCTTTTTGTATTACTTTACTTTCTATCCTACTTCTCCCCTCTTGTCTTTTTAACCAATGCAATATGCCGTGTCACCACAAGATGGCCCTCTAATAGTTTTTTGACGTAGTAGATGCTGATTGGACATTCGTTTTTTTTAAATGATCGTGATAACCTACATAGTACGTCCTGCAGAAGCGAACGGTCACATGTGCGAAATGCATTGACGGAGGTTGCGCCAGACTAGCCTCACGCTCCATCATGTTGTTTTTTTCTAGCCCTGGGTAAGCTCTGACAAGTTGGTTTGGAGCTTACACAAAGCTTTCTTTCCCCATCCCAGTAACTAAACAGAAACATTGAGATGCAAGTAAATCTGAGTGCATGCTGCTTGGAAGAGGGATGCCAAGTGAAGCTTTTACTTTGCTCTGCATGGGTCAAGCTAAGGTTCATTTTAACGGAAACCTCTAGTGAGAAAAATATGTGGGCTGCCATTGCTGATCTCCTTTTGAAAATGTTCTTATCATGGCTGTCTCTGAGTTCAGTAATGTCTCCCCACTTGAACCATGCAGGGCCCACAACTTCTACCAGCCAGTGACACAGGGCAGCATGCACGCAGTGGAAGATCTCTTACCCTTTCCCCACAGACATGGGAATAGATGATGCTCAGTTGTGTTTAGATTTTCAATCCAAAATAAGCCTATAGAGAATTTTTGCACGGGTGCTATAAAATATGTTTTTGAATAAAGTTTGCTTTAAAGTGGTTGTAAACCCTTACATATACTCAGTA
The DNA here is from genome assembly GCA_037952835.1 of Lithobates septentrionalis. NCBI lineage: Eukaryota > Metazoa > Chordata > Amphibia > Anura > Ranidae > Lithobates > Lithobates septentrionalis. The sequence continues at coordinate 923,890 of JBBDGP010000083.1, read as the reverse complement.
AAGTGATGGCCTCAGGTGTTACACAGAGATGAAACAAATCCTCCTACAAAAGTTGTACCTGTTTATCTGCAGTCTTCTCTTCTCTACATCCACTCCAATTGAAGAATTTACACAGGATCTCTCAGCTCTGAAAAGCAGGGGGTGGGGAGCTGAAGTTACATTAGTGAGGAGAGCTCTGAGAGCTGATTGGAGGGAAGGGACACCCCCCCCCTTCACACAGCACACAATAACAAAGCTGAAGCTGTCAATCACAGACTGTGCCCTCACCGTCACCATTTTTCCCTTGGTGTCAGGAAAACTCATCAGAAGTGACTCATGCTTATAGCATGCTTATCCAGTCTACTGGCTGGAATGGTACCAGGTGATTGGAGAAAAGGCAGTATAGCACCAATATTTAAAAAGGGTCCAAAACACATCCCTGGGAATTACAGACCAGTTAGCCTAACATCAATAGTATGTAAACTCTTGATGGGGATGATGAGGGACTATATACAAGATTTTAGTAACGAGAACGATATCATTAGCAGTAATCAGTATGGATTCATGAAGAATCGTTCTTACCAAACCAATCTACTAACCTTCTATGAGGAGGTGAGTTGCCATCTAGATAAAGGAAGGCCCGTAGACATGGTGTATCTGGATTTTGCAAAAGCATTTGACACAGTTCCCCATAAACGTTTACTGTACAAAATAAGGTCCGTTGGCATGGACCATAAGGTGAGTACATGGATTGAAAACTGGCTACAAGGACGAGTTCAGAGGGTGGTGATAAATGGGGAGTACTCGGAATGGTCAGGGGTGGGTAGTGGGGTTACCCAGTGTTCTGTGCTGGGACCAATCCTATTTAATTTGTTCATAAACGACCTGGAGGATGGGGTAAACAGCTCAATTTCTGTATTTAATACTAAGCTAAGCAGGGCAATAACTTCTCCGCAGGATGTGGAAACCTTGCAAAAAGATCTGAACAAATTAATGGGGTGGGCGACTACATGGCAAATGAGGTTCAATGTAGAAAAATTTAAAATAATGCATTTAAGTGGCAAAAATATGAATGCAATCTATACACTGGGGGGAGAACTTCTGAGGGAATCCAGGATGGAAAAGTACCTGGGGGTCCTAGTAGATGATAGGCTCAGCAATGGCATGCAATGCCAAGCTGCTGCTAACAAAGCAAACAGAATATTGGCATGCATTAAAAAGGGAATTAACTCCAGAGATAAAACGATAATTCTCCCGCTCTACAAGACTCTGGTCCGGCCGTACCTGGAGTATGCTGTCCAGTTCTGGGCACCAGTCCTCAGGAAGGATGTACTGGAAATGGAGCGAGTACAAAGAAGGGCAACAAAGATAATAAAGGGTCTGGAGGATATTAGTTATAAGGAAAAGTTGCGAGCACTGAACTTATTCTCTCTGGAGAAGAGACACTTGAGAGGGGATATGATTTCAATTTATACATACTGTACTGGTGACCCCACAATAGGGATAAAACTTTTTCACGGAGGGGAGTTTAACAAGACTCGTGGCCACTCATTAAAATTAAAGAAAAGAGGTTTAATCTTAAACTACATAGAGGGTTCTTTACTGTAAGAGCGGCAAGGATGTGGAATTCCCTTCCACAGGTGGTGGTCTCAGCGGTGGGGGGCATCGATATTTTCAAAAAACTATTAGATAAGCACCTGAACGACCAAAACATACAGGGATGTACAATGTAATACTGACATATAATCACACACATAGGTCGGACTTGATGGACTTGTGTCTTTTTTCAACCTCACCTACTATGTAACTATGTAGCACAGCAGCAGACAGAAATGACACTTAGTGCTCTGGTCAGGTACACAAGTGCACACTATAGAGGGATGTGCTTTGTTTGTATTTCATGTCTGAGGGTTACAACCACTTTAATAGTATTCTGTTGTCCTCTAAACCATATTGTAATGCGATGCAGCAAAAGTGTAGCTCACCTTACATCTAAAGAGGGAAAAAAATTCTCACAGCACATGGAAAAGCGCTAAGTCTGTGGCATGTGAATAATATGAAATGACAAGGTAATCTGAGTTTTGTTACACCATTTTAATCAAAAGTTCAGAAAGACAGTTACAATATAAACTGAGAACTAAAGAAATGGAAATCATACGAGTGTGCTTGTATTTATATAGAGAGAGGTAGAGGGGGACAGGGCGGGGGCACCAAAATTAATGAAAGAGATTTGAAGGAGGATGAGAGCAATAGAAGGGACTTTTTTAGAGTTAACCACTTGCCCTCTGGAAGATTTACCCCCCTTCATGACCAGGCCAATTTTTGCGATACGGCACTGCGTTACTTTACCTGACAATTGCGCGGCACTGTTATGCCCCGTACACACGGTCGGATTTTCCGACGGAAAATGTGTGATAGGACCTTGTTGTCGGAAATTCCGACCGTGTGTAGGCTCCATCACACATTTTCCTTAGGATTTTCCGACACACAAAGTTTGAGAGCAGGCTGTAAAATTTTCCGACAACAAAATCCGTTGTCGGAAATTCCGATCGTGTGTACACAAATCCGACGGACAAAGTGCCACGCATGCTCAGAATAAATAAAGAGATGAAAGCTATTGGCCACTGCCCCGTTTATAGTCCCGGCGTACGTGTTTTACGTCACCGCGTTCAGAACGATCGGATTTTCCGACAACTTTGTGTGACCGTGTGTATGCAAGACAAGTTTGAGCCAACATCCGTCGGAAAAAATCCTAGGATTTTGTTGTCGGAATGTCCGATCGTGTGTACGGGGCATTACACTGTAACCAAATAAAATGTATATCCCCTTTTTAACACAAATAGAGCTTTCTTTTGGTGGTATCTGATCACCTGTGCAGTTTTTTATTTTTTGCGCTGTAAACAGAAAGATGAAGAACGACAATTTTGCATTAAAAAAACAACATTTTTTACTTTCTGCTATAAAACATATCCAATAAAAAAAAATGAAGAAAATAAAATGTCTTCATAAATTTAGGCCAATATTTATTCTGCTACATATTTTTAGTAAAAAAAATCCAAATAAGCATGTATTGATTGGTTAGCGCAAAAGTTATAGCGTTTTTTTTTTTTTTTTGTCTTTTTTACTAGTAATGGCAGTGATCAGTGACTTATAGCAGGACTGCAATATTGCAGCAGACAGTTGGGACACCTAACTGACACTTTTTACACTTTTTGGGGACCAATGTCACTAATACAGTGGTCAGTGCTAAAAATATGCACTGTCACTGTACTAATGACACTGACTGGGAAGGGGTTAAACATCAGGAGCAATGATCAAAGGGCTATCTGTGTGCCTAACCAGTGTTTGTGCACAATGTGGGAGGTGCTTTTACTACAGGGAGGAATTTCTCCATCTCCCTGCTTTGCAGGAACACAGGACCAATACCTTTCTCTACTGACAGAATGGCAATCTGCCTTGTTTACATAGGCAGATCTGCGTACTGGCTCTCTGCCTAATGATCAGCGGGTGCCGGTGGACATCGAGTCCACGGTACCCGCAGATCAGCTACTGCTCTGTCTAATCACAGGAGGAGCTGGTCGCCGGTGGGACACATGTGCGTCCCAGACTTGGAAGTGCAGGATCACGAGGTACGTGATTCGGCGCAGAGCGGCCGCCCTGTCGCAGTATATGTGCAGTGGGTGGTTGTAAAGTGGTTACAGAATATGTGAATCCTCACCTTGTAAAATAAACCATTCAAGTAATTGTAAAGGCAGAAGATTTTTTTTTTATCTTAATGCATTCTATGCTTTAGGATAAAAAGCCTTCTGTTTACAACAGCCCCCTTAATACTTACCTGAGGTCCATCTAGATCCAGCAATGTTGTAGGAATGTCTCGGCTGCCCGGGGACTCCCCTCATTGGCTGAGACAGCAGTGTGGCGCCATTGGCTCCCACTGCTGTCAAAGTTAGTTAGCCAATGAGAAAAAAAATGGGGCTGGACTGGGCAGTGGCTCCGTGTCTGAATGGACATAGGGAGCTGTGAGTGACTCGGCTCGGGTGCCCCCCATAGCAAGCTCCTTGCTGTGGGGGCACTGAACAGGAGGGAGGGGCAGGAGTGCCGAAGATATATATATAAAATATCTTTTCCCCTTTTTTATAGATGATCACATTCCCTCTGTCCTCAGCTGCATTTGGAACTCAGAGAGTTGGAGGAGAAGAAACAGCAGTGCATTAATGTACCAAGTGAATGGCTGTTCGGGGGGGGGGGGGGGTCAGCAGGAGTCTGATCATTGGAGGAGAACAGATTGAGTTTCCAGCACAGCCAGAAAACTGACCACACTGTTCTCTCATGCCTAGTGTGGGTCTGTTTTAATAGGAAAGCAGAGGGACTGGCAGGAACACCAGGGATTTCACCCAAAAAAAGCAATACAAAGAGAACAGGAGACTTTTTCGTACAAGTACATGGTACAGCAGGCACATATCGGGAATATGAAATGTTGGTTTTACATACTCTATTAAAGTGGTTGTAAACCTACATTTTTTTTTTATAAATATAACAAACATGTCTATACTTACCTGCAATCATTTTGCACAGAGCAGCCCTGATCCACTTCTTCTGGGGTCCCCCGCCCGTGCTCCAGGCCCCTCCTCTTCATCAGCTGCTCCCGAGTCCCGCTGCTGCTTCCTTTGACACAGACAGCGAGACTTGACCCCGCCCCCCAGCTCCCATGTCACTGGATTTGATTGACAGCAGCGGGGACCAATGGTTCCTGCTTCTATTAATCTGTCCAATGAGGAGAGAGACCTTGGCCTGAGCCGCTGGAGCGGCTCATGCACATCGCTGGATCGGATCAGGCTCAGGTAAGAACAAAAGGGGTCGGGGGGGGGGGGGGGGGGCTGCAGCACAGAAGGTTTTTCACCTTAAGTGATGTGACATGGTTGTTGGTGCCACACGGGCTGGTCTGAGAACTGCTGATCTACTGGGATTTTCACACACAACCATCTCTGGGGTTTACAAAGAATGGCTTGAAAAAGAGAAAATATCCAGTGAGAGGCAGTTGTGTGAGTGAAAAAAATGCCTTGTTGATGTCAGAGGTCAGAGGAGAATGGGCAGCCTGGTTGCAGATGATAGAAAGACAACAGTAATTCAAATAACCACCAATTATGCAGAATACCATCTCTGAACGCACAACACATCAAACCTTGAATCAGATGGGCTACAGCAGCAGAAGACCACACCGGGTGCCACTCCTGTCAGCTAAGAACAGGAAACTGAGGCTACAATTCACACAGGCTAGAAGATTGGAAAAACGTTGCCTGGTCTGATGAGTCTCGATTTCAGCTGCGACATTCAGATGGTCGGGTCAGAATTTGGCGTAAACAACATGAAAGCATGGATCCATCCTGCCTTGTATCATTGGTTCAGGCTGGTGGTGGTGTGGGGGGTATTTTTTGGGCACACTTTGGGCCTCTTGGTACCAATTGAGCATCATTTAAATGCCACGACCTACCTGAGTATTGTTGCTGACCATGTCCACCCCTTTATGACTGCAGTGTACACATCTTCTGATGGCTCCTTCCAGCAGGATAATGCACCATATCACAAAGCTCCAATCATCTCACCACTGGACAATGAGGTCTCTGTACTCCAATGGCCTCCACACTCACCACATCTCATCCAATAGAGCACCTTTGGGATGTGGTGGAACGTGAGATTCACATCATAGATGTGCAGCTGACAAATCTGCAGCAACTGCGTGATGCTATCATGTCACTATGGACCAAAATCTCTGAGGAATGATTCCAACACCTTGTTGAATCTATGCCATGAAGAATGAAGGCAGTTCTAGAGGCTAAAGGGGGTCCAACCCGGGACTAGCAAGGTGTACCTAATAAGGTGGCCGGTGAGTGTATATTCTGGCTATTGAAATGAATTAACACTCAAGTGCTTGACGTGTGTTTCGATGCAGATACACGCGTCAAGTGTTTTTTCTTTTTCTCCCAAAGTGCTGCTCCCGGTCACGCTGGCAGTGGAGGTATTTTTTGCCTCCAAACACCTCTTAAAGCCGAAGTGGGCATGGCCACATAGGCCAGCATGGAGGCGCATTTGGAGGCAAAAAAAAAAAAACGCCAGACACCCATAAAAGCAGCGTTTTCAATGCTCAGTGTGCATAAGGCCTCAACTATAACTACATTTGCACACTGTCCTAATGCCACGTACACACAATCGAATTTTCCAATGGGAAATGTTGGATGTGAGCTTGTTGGCGGAAAGTCCGACCGTGTGTACGCTACATTGAACATTTGTTGTCAGACTTTCCGCCAACAAATGTTGGCTATCAGGTTCTTGAATTTTCCGCCAGCAAAACTTTGTTGTCGGACTTTCCGATCGTGTGTACACAAGTCCGTCGCACAAAATTCCACGCATGCTCGGAATCAAGTACGAGCCGGAAGCGCTCGGTCTTGTAAAACTAGCCGTTCGTAATGGAGATATCACATGACTATTGAACTTCCTTTTTATCGGCTCGCCGTACGTCTTGTACGTCACTACGTTTGTAATTGTTGACCAACATTTGTGTGACCATGTGTATGCAAGACAGGTTGGAGCCAACAACCTTCGAACAAAATTCCACGGTTTTGTTGTCGGAATGTCCGATCGTGTGTACGGGGCATAACAGTTGAAGATGGAGTAGCTGGGCTTCCTGCATTGTATGTTAATGAGGACAGACTTGGGACAGGCTCACTCTAACATGTTTCAAAAAACCTTGAAGTCACCCATGACACCTCCTCTTGAGGAACATCTAAAAGGTAAGAAATGTTTAAAAAGAAAAAAAATGTTAGGTATGCTGTTTGAATGGGAACAAATGGGGAAAACATAACAACCCTATAGTGGGATTTTCTCAAATGTGACTGCAAAAGCTGAAATATGCTTTAACCACTTGCCGACCGGGCCATAGCCGGTCGGGTTTTTCTGGGTGGGCATCAATGGATGTCCTCCCAGAATGTTGCTCCCGTGTGCCCCCTGGGGCGCACACCCGGGAACATCTCTGACCTCTGGACCCGGCGCATCATGGATCATGGTAAATACCACGTGATCGTTCTGTCAAATGACGGAGCGATCCCTTGTAAACAAGCCGGCGTCACGTCATGACCCGGTTCCTCCCTCCCCTCTCTGTATCGATCGGTACAGTGCGAGGGGAGAGGGGGAGAGATGGCAGCAGCGCTGTGGGCTGGATGTGCAGTGCCCACAGCGCTTCTCAGTGCCAATACTCTGTAATACTCTGCAACACAGTGCAATACTCTGCAATACTCTGCAACACAGTGCAATACTCTGCCAATACTCTGCAACACTGTGCAATACTCTGCCAATACTCTGCAACACTGTGCAATACTCTGCAACACAGTGCAATACTCTGCCAATACTCTGCAGAACTGTGCAATACTCTGCCAATACTCTGCAACACTGTGCAATACTCTGAAACACTGTGCAATACTCTGCCAATACTCTGCAACACAGTGCAATACTCTGCCAATACTCTGCAGCACTGTGCAATACTCTGCCAATACTCTGCAGCACTGTGCAATACTCTGCCAATACTCTGCAACACTGTGCAATACTCTGAAACACTGTGCAATACTCTGCCAATACTCTGCAACACTGCAATACTCTGCAACACTGTGCAATACTCTGCCAATACTCTGCAACACTGTGCAGTACTCTGCAACACTGTGCAATACTCTGCAACACTGCAATACTCTGTCAATACTCTGCCAATACTCTGCAACACTGTGCAATACTCTGCCAATACTCTGCAACACTGTGCAGTACTCTGCAACACTGTGCAATACTCTGCAACACTGCAATACTCTGTCAATACTCTGCCAATACTCTGCAACACTGTGCAATACTCTGCCAATACTCTGCAACACTGTGCAATACTCTGCCAATACTCTGCAACACTGTGCAATACTCTGCCAATACTCTGCAACACTGTGCAATACTCTGCCAATACTCTGCAACACTGCAATACTCTGCCAATACTCGCCAATACTCTGCCAATACTCTGCAACACTGTGCAATACTCTGCCAATACTCTGCAACACTGCAATACTCTGCCAATACTCGCCAATACTCTGCCAATACTCGCCAATACCCTGCCAATACTCGCCAATACTCTGCCAATACTCGCCAATACTCTGCCAATACTCTGCCAATACTCTGCCAATACTCGCCAATACCCTGCCAATACTTGCCAATACTCTGCCAATACTCGCCAATACCCTGCCAATACTCGCCAATACGCTGCCAATACTCGCCAATACTCTGCCAATACTCGCCAATACTCGCCAATACCCTGCCAATACTCGCCAATACTCTGCCAATACTCTGCAATAAATTTTAACAGAAACAAATAATTTATTTTTTTTACAGAATTTTCAGTCTTTTTTGATTTATAACGCAAAAAATAAAAAACCCAGCGATGATTAAATACCACCAAAAGAAAGCTCTATTTGTGGGGAAAAAAAGGACAACAATTTCATATGGGTACAGTGTTGCATGACTGAGTAATTGTCATTCAAAGTGTGAGAGCACCGAAAGCTGAATATTGGTCTGGTTAGGAAGGGGGTTTAAGTGCCCAGTGGGCAAGTGGTTAAACCTAATACAAACATAACCCCTAGCCCTGAGTTTAATCCTAAAAATGCTGGCCTTGTGAATCCTCACATTCCTGTACCAAATCCTTGGAGCCAACTGCTTTGTTAATATGTGTGTGTGTGTTTTCCATTGTACCAGAAAACATAGGGCAAGAAAAGTAGATTACTTTTTGCACCAATGCTTTTTCAGATAAATCAGAGGAATTTTCCGTTAGTCTTTGATTAGGACTGGCTGACTCACTGGAGTTAAAAATGAAAAGTGTATTTGTATTGTTTCCAGCGTTTATTTTAAAATAAATACTCTTTGAGGCATATGTCTCCAACAGCAGCACATTCTGCTGACTCCCAAATACGGTGACTATTAAAAGTTTCATTAAAAAAAACAAAACTATTTTTATTGGGAGTCTGGTCTGTAGGATTCTTTTGGGAAAGATGTCCTACAATAGCACTCAAGATGTTAGTATTATATTATTATTATTATTATTATTATACAGGATTTATAAAGTGCCAACAGTTTGCGCAGCACTTTACAACATGAGGGCAGACAGTACACTTACAATACAAATCAATACAGGAGGGATCAGAGGGCCCTGATTTTTATTATTATACAGGACCTAAATAGTGCCTAAAGTTTGCCCAGCACTTTAAAGTAAACAGCACAGTTCCAATAAATATCAAGACAAAAGAGTTAAGCTGACCCTACACTAGTAGAATTTTGGCCGCCATTTTTAGTTTTAACCGCTTCAGCCCCGGAAGATTTTACCCCCTTCCTGACCAGAGCACTTTTAGCGATTCGGCACTGCGTCGCTTTAACTGACAATTGCGCGGTCGTGCGACGTTGCACCCAAACAAAATTGAAGTCCTTTTTCCAAAAAATAGAGCTTTCTTTTGGTGGTATTTGATCACCTCTGCGGTTTTTATTTTTTGCGCTATAAACAAAAAAAGTGTCAATTTTGAAAAAAAAAGCATTATTTTTTACTTTTTGCTACAATAAATATCCCCAAAAAATATATAAAAAACTAATTTCTTTCTCAGTTTAGGCCGATAAGTATTCTTCTACATATTTTTGGTAAAAAAAAAAAATCGCAATTAGCGTATATTGTTTGGTTTGCGCAAAAGTTACAGCGTCTACAAAATAGGGGATAGTTTTATGGTATTTTTATTATTAATTTTTTTTTTATTATTAGTAATTGCGGCAATCTGCAATTTTTATCATGACTGCGACATTATGGCGGACACATCGGACACTTTTGATACTATTTTGGGACCGTTGTCATTTATACAGCGATCAGTGCTATAAAAATGCACTGATTACTGTGTAAATGACACTGGCGGGGAATGGGTTAAACACTAGGGGGCGATCAAGGGGTTAAGTGTGTCCTAGGGAGTGATTCTAACAGTAGGGGGGATGGGCTCACTAGAACATGACAGCGATCACTGCTCCCGATCACAGGGAGCAGTGGATCTCTGTCATGTTGCTAGGCAGAACAGGAAAATGTCTTGTTTACAAAGGCATCTCCCCGTTCTTCCACTCCATGACACGATCATGGGCACCTGGCGGACATCGAGTCCGCGGGACGCGCGGGAACGGTCGCAGAGCACGCGGCGCACGCACAATGCCGCATCTTAAAGGGCACCTACCTGTACGGCCATTTGCCCAGCCGTGCCATTGCGCCGATCGTCATGCGCTGGTCAGCATGTGGTTAAAGTAAACAGCACAGTTCCAATAAAATTCAAGACAAAAGAGTTAAGCTGACCATACACTATTAGTATTTTGGCCGCCATTTTTAGCTTTAAAGTGATGTTAAAGGTACATTTAAAAAAATGATAATAACAAACATATTTACCTGCTTTGTGCAATGTTTTTGTATATAGCAGCCCCGATCCTCCTCTTCTCGGGTCCCCCACTGCCACTCCTGGCTCCTCTCCCCGCCGAGCACTTCTACAGCAAGCTGCTTGCTAAGGAAGCACTTGTGCATGCTCGCTCCTGATCCCCCATAAGACACACAGGACGGGGCTCAGCCCTGCCCCCCTATTCCCCCCTGATTGGCAGCAGTGGGAGCCAATGGATTTTTTACAGTGCCTTGAAAAACTATTCAAACCCCTTGAAATTTTCCACATTTTGTGATGTTACAACCAAAAGTGTAAATGTATTTTATTGGGATTTTATGTGATCGACCAACACAAAGTGCACATAATTGTGAAGTGGAAGGAAAATAATAAATGGTTTTCCAAATTTTTTTACAAATAAATATGTGAAAAGTGTGGGATACATTTGTATGGCGCCCCCCTGAGTCAATACTTTGTAGAACCGCCTTTCACTGCAATTACAGCTGCAAGTCTTTTTGGGGATGTCTCTACCAGCTTTGCACATCTAGAGAGTGACATTTTTGCCCATTCTTCTTTGCAAAATAGCTCAAGCTGTCAGATTGGATGGAGAGCGTCTGTGAACAGCAATTTTCAAGTCTTGTCACAGATTCTCAATTGGATTTAGGTCTGGACTTTGACTGGGCCATTCTAACACATGAATATGCTAAGATCTAAACCATTCCATTGTAGCTCTGGCTGTATGTTTTGGGTCGTTGTCCTGCTGGAAGGTGAACCTTCGCCCCAGTCTCAAGTCTTTTGACGACTCTACAGGTTTTCTTCTAAGATTGCCCTGTATTTGGCTCCATCCATCTTCCCATCAACTCTGACCAGCTTCCCTGTCCCTGCTTGAGAAAAGCATCCCCACAACATGATGCTGCCACCACCATGTTTCACGGTGGGGATGGTGTGTTCAGGGTGATGTGCAGTGTTAGTTTTCTGCCACACATAGCGTTTTGCTTTTAGGCCAAAAAGTTCAAATTTGGTCTCATCTGACCAGAGCACCTTCTTCTACATGGCTTCTCGCAAACTGCAAACGGGACTTCTTATGGCTTTCTTTGAACAATGGCTTTCTTCTTGGTGCTCTTCCATAAAGGCCAAATTTGTGGAGAGCACGACTAATAGTTGTCCTGTGGACAGATTCTCCCACCTGAGCTGTGGATCTCTGCAGCTCCTAAAGATTTACCATGGGCCTCTTGGCTGCTCCTCTGATTAATGCTCTCCTTGCCCGGCCTGTCAGTTTAGGTGGACGGCCATGTCTTGGTAGGTTTGCAGTTGTGTCATACACTTTCCATTTTTAGATGATGGATTGAACAGAGCTCCGTGAGATGTTCAAAGCTTGGAATATTTTTTTTTAACCTAACCCTGCTTTAAACTTCTTCATAACTTTATCCCTGACCTGTCTGGTGTGTTCATTGGCCTTCATGATGCTGTTTGTTCACTAAGGTTCTCTAACAAATCTCTGAGGGCTTCACAGAACAGCTGTGCGTATAGTGAGATTAAATTACACACAGGTGGACTCTATTTACTAATTAGGTGACTTCTGAAGGCAATTGGTTCCACTAGATTTTAGTTAGGGGTATCAGAGTAAAGGGGGTGAATACAAATGCACGCCACACTTTTCACATATTTGTAAAAAAAATTGAAAACCATTTATCATTTTCCTTTTACTTCACAATTATTTTCCACTTTGTAATGGTCTATCACATAAAATCCCAATAAAATATATTTAAGTTTTTGGTTGTAACATATTTGGAAAATTTCAAGGGATATGAATACTTTTTCAAGGCACTGTAGATATGCACTTTCTGTATTCTCATGATGAAGTGCACCCTTTGTCTACGAAAGCATATGGAATATACTGTCTTCTCATCATTTAATTCTACTTAGATATTATTGATTTATTGTAAATGATGTAATGTTCTGACCGTATGACCTTCTCTATGTATGTGTGCATATGGTGCATCAGATGAAAAGGGGGTTTTGTATGAACGCAATTTCCTTAAGAACATCACTATATCTTTTGATTTTAACAAGGATATGTAATACAATCTGGGGTATATTTTAACAGTGATGATGTTCTTATGACCCTTTATTTAATAAGTGCTGGGCAGTGGCGGTGAAAACAATGTGAAAATTAAAAAAAAAAAAAAACATCAATTGCAGCCTCACTGTACCCATCAAATGCAGCCACTGTGCCATCAAATTCCACCACTGTGCCCATCAAATACCACCACTGTGCCCATCAAACGCAGCCACTGTACCATTAAACGCAGCCACTGTACCATCAAACGCAGCCACTGTGCCATCAAACGCAGCCACTGTACCATCAAACGCAGCCACTGTGCCATCAAATGCAGCCACTGTGCCATCAAACACAGCCACTGTGCCATCAAACACAGCCACTGTACCATCAAACGCAGCCACTGTACCATCAAACGCAGCCACTGTGCCATCAAATGCAGCCACTGTGCCATCAAATGCAGCCACTGTGCCATCAAACGCAGCCACTGTACCATCAAACGCAGCCACTGTGCCCATCAAACACAGCCACTGTGCCATCAAATGCAGCCACTGTGCCATCAAATGCAGCCACTGTGCCATCAAATGCAGCCACTGTACAATCAAACGCAGCCACTGTACCATCAAACGCAGCCACTGTGCCCATCAAACACAGCCACTGTGCCATCAAATGCAGCCACTGTACCATCAAACGCAGCCACTGTACCATCAAACGCAGCCACTGTGCCCATCAAACACAGCCACTGTGCCATCAAACACAGCCACTGTGCCATCAAATGCAGCCACTGTGCCATCAAACACAGCCACTGTACCATCAAACGCAGCCACTGTGCCATGAAATGCAGCCACTGTGCCATCAAACACAGCCACTGTACCATCAAACGTAGCCACTGTGCCATGAAATGCAGCCACTGTGCCATGAAACACAGCCACTGTGCCATCAAACGCCACCACTGTGCCCATCAAACGCAGCCACTGTGCCCATCAAATGCAGCCACTGTGCCATCAAACGCAGCCACTGTGCCATCAAATGCAGCCACTGTGCCATCAAATGCAGCCACTGTACAATCAAACGCAGCCACTGTACCATCAAACGCAGCCATTGTGCCCATCAAACACAGCCACTGTGCCATCAAATGCAGGCACTGTACCATCAAACGCAGCCACTGTACCATCAAACGCAGCCACTGTGCCCATCAAACACAGCCACTGTGCCATCAAACACAGCCACTGTGCCATCAAACACAGCCACTGTACCATCAAACACAGCCACTGTACCATCAAACGCAGCCACTGTGCCATCAAATGCAGCCACTGTACCATCAAACACAGCCACTGTACCATCAAACGCAGCTACTGTGCCATGAAATGCAGCCACTGTGCCATGAAACACAGCCACTGTGCCATGAAACACTGCCACTGTGCCCATCAAACGCAGCCACTGTGCCCATCAAATGCTCCTACTGTGCCATCAGATGCTCCCACTGTGCCCATCAAATGCTCCCACTGTGCCCATCAAATGCTGCCCCCCCCCCATTTCTACTTCTCCCGTCCTCTCCTATGATTGGATTCCTGATAGGCGTCCAATCACAGCACCTGTCATTTCAGCCAATCAGGTGACGGGTAACAGTGGATATTCATTCACTTTTCTAGCACAACTGGGTGAACTGCAAGCGCCAATAATGGCGACTAACACAAAATTAGCAGAAGGAGCCCAAAGGGTGGTGCTAAAGAGCTGAAAAAACAGGTAGTACGTCTAGTACGTCACTACGTTCAAAATTGTTGGCCAACATTTGTGTGACCGTGTGTATGCAAGACAAGTTTGAGGCAACTCCCTTTGAACAAAATTCCACGGTTTTGTTGTCGGAAAGTCCGATCGTGTGTACGGGGCTTTAGACTCCGTGCATGTAACGTGAAAGAAAATATTTGAAGTTAGAGGAGAAATACGGGAAACCAAAAAATAAAACAAACATATATACTCACCTCCCTGCTGCAGGAGCAGTCCGAAGCTGAAGCTGTCACCTGACGAGCTCTGAGCCTGAGAATTGAGCAATCACATGATCACTGATCGCTCAGTTCTCTATCTTCCCATAGCAGAGAGTGGGGACTGTAAGCAGAGAGCAGGGGCTGTCAGTCACCGCTCTCTGCTCTGCCCCTCCAACATTCACTGGAGCACCGGCCTGGTGTGGGGGGGCGGGAACAACTGGCTCAGGCTGTCACTGAGAGGTGCAGCCAACTGCCAATCAGGTGTCTGGGTGGATCCCAACACTATTGCAAAAGTAAGTGCACTCCTGTGACCCAAAAGAGAAGTATAAACAAAAAACCTTTGACCAAATTTCTCTTTTATGTCCACTCAAAGATGAACAAGATACATGTATTGTAAATATATATATATTGTACATATATAGCATTATTATTTTTTTCCTACAACTGTAGATTGAAAAGCAAGTCAAAAAAATGACTTTGTCTGCATTTGTCTAGAAATATTTTTTGAAGCACACTGATAATTTTCTCCCCGTGCTTGTTTCTACTATTCATAATCTGCTTTCCACTAAGAGACAATTATCTAAATCACAGGAGCCAATCTACCAGTGGCGTGCACCCACTGGGCTGCCTATCAGTCGATAAAGACCGCTTGATGTCACGTGCGGTCTGAACCGCGTTAGCTATGTTTTGTTTTGTCATCTCATGATACATTCTTACAGCAACCGATCGTTACTCTTAAGTCGAATAATTGCGCTGAAGAGTTTGGGTCAGAAAATGGGACTCTCTGATTTTCTTATTTAATCATTAGAAATATATAATGTGCCACGCTACCACCCAGGAACATGACAGCCATATAATTGCATTTTTTTTTTTTGTTATAATCAGAGTAATTTGAAGATATTTCAGTTAGGCTCCCAGCGGGATTTAGTTTTCTAAAGGACTTTTAAAAAAAGTGCAAAAGTTCTATTTTTTTTTAACGAGAAACCGAATTAAAACACAAGGCTTTTTTGTTTTTATATTCCTGATCCTGGCTAACTGTGTGCGGTAGAGAAAATGGTGGCAATGACCTGTAAGCTGTTGCCGTATTTTAGCTGTATTTTAACTAATGCAAAGAACACAAAGCCTTCTGGGAACATAATTCATTCTTTTGTCAATGTTCTAAACACTTCCGTTATATTCTATAAGAGTAAAATGCTATGCTTTCCCAACTCACCATTTATTTGTGTTTAGAAAACTGTGAGAGGGCACGGGTCAGTCTGTTGCCCTCAAGCTACCGAGAAACTGCAAATTCCAGACGATGTTATTAGTAATAGGAAAAAAAATACATTTCGATCTAAGCCTCGTACACGCGATCGGCTTTTCGTCCGGGAATTGTGTGATGACAGACTGTTTGCCTAAAATCCGACCGTTAGTACTCTCCATCAAACAATTGTTGGCCAACTTTCGGCCAACAAATGTTGGATGGCAGGCTAGTAAATTTTCGGCGGACAGCGGTCTGTTGTCAGATTTTCGTATCGTGTGTAAACAAGTCCGTCACACAAAAGTCCAAAGTACACGCATGATCGGGATCAATGCTCACCAAACACGACATTAGCAGAAGGTGCCCAAAGGGTGGCGCTCAAGAGCTGAAATTCCACCTAGTACGTCACTACGTTCATGTTTGTTGGCCGACAATTGTGTGCCGTTAGTATGCAAGACAAAATCCAGGCATATGCCCTTCGGACAAAAGTTTGACACTCTGTTGGCCAACAATCCGATCGCGTGTACCAGGCTTTAATAGCTAAGCACAATACACCAGTTAGTTCCTAACAGGCAAACTCCAATGTTTTTGTTTCAAGTTTATTGAAAGTTTTTGAAAATGAGAACACAAAATAACCAATCGTTTGTGGCACCTGGCCATCACACCTATATGAGCTTGTTGGGTGTCCCATTCTAAACGTATGGGCATTAATATGGAGTTGCACCATTTTTTAAGCTATACCAGCCTCCACTTTTATTGGAAACCTTTTGCAAGATTGTGTCTGTAGGAGTTTTGTGGCCAGTTGTATAATGCCCCGTACACACGGTCGGATTTTCCGACGGAAAATGTGTGATGGGACCTTGCTGTCGGAAATTCCGACCGTGTGTGGGCTCCATCACACATTTTCCATCGGAATTTCCGACACACAAAGTTTGAGAGCAGGCTATAAAATTTTCCGACAACAAAATCCGTTGACGGAAATTCCGATCGTGTGTACACAAATCCGACGCACAAAGTGCCAGGCATGCTCATAATAAATTAAGAGACGAAAGCTATTGGTTACTGCCTCGTTTATAGTCCCGACGTACGTGTTTTACGTCACCGCGTTCCGAACGATTGGATTTTCCAAGATGATGTTTACAACACAGGCCAAATGGCTGTATCAACCAGGCAATAGAACTGTTGCCTTCCAACAGGTACCAATGGACACATACATAAATATAGAAAATCTTAACAGAGAAGAATACAGATGATATATATGCACTCACATTATCATATAAGCTGTATTAGCATTATGGGTTGGGAAGGATGGGAAAATTGATGAGTAAAGAGTACTTTATTGCCAAAATTCTGAGACAAATACTCCTCAAAATCAACTATGTGAAAAAATTAAAAATATAAAGTGCTATACTTGAAGCCAAAAACAATCAAAAGACAATAAAAAAATATATAATTAGGTAACAGGGAAATTCATTTTGTATGGCTCACAATAAATAATAATGCATTCTAAACATGGTTAATGGGTCATACCAGACATAAGAAAGCCTCTAATATCCTGGTTTCCTTGGATGACTCGCGTGAAAGGAATGTAATTGTAATCTGACTATATATGGACAAACCAGCCCCCTCTGTGCCATTTTCTTTAGAAGCTCATACTACTCTGAGATTGGGCTTGGCCATTCCCTACACACAAGACCTAGCTAGAACTGGTAGGTTTTGTCTCAGCCAGAACTGCCATCCGGCATGTGTCTGGTCCTGATCCACGGCGCCATGCCATTTATTGGGGGGACCCATAGCGGAAACAGCATCTTTAGTTAAGTATTCTTGTCATATTTTCTTTATCTTTATCTGTATCTGTTATTACTTTTAATAAATGTTATACTTATAAGTATTTTTTGTGATATCTCTTTGCACATATCTTTTTTACAAATATAATTTTTATTCAAGTTCAAGAAAGGGCAAGGCCCCAGTGCAACATCATAAACATGTAAACATTTGCGGTCACAGCCTCTAACAATTTAGTATCTTGAGAACAAGGCAATATTATCCTCAATACTTGAGTTATATTTATTCTACAAAAGAGAACAAAAAAAACTTACATTGCAGTGTTACATAGTCAGATAGGGCTAACCTTTCTTATTTTCTATTTTCCTTTCGAGAAATATCAGGTGTAGATAGCTAGAGATGAAAGGAAAGGAGAAGAGAGGGAAAAGGATGGGGGGGGGGGAACGACTAGGAGAGAAACTAGGGAGAGAGAGAGAGAGAAAAGGGGGGGGGGGGAGGGAGAATATCGAGGAAAATGGGGGGTGCAGGGAGAAGAGGGGGGGAGGGAGGGGAAAAGGGGGGCCCAGGGAGGCAGCGCACGCATGTAACTCGGGCCACGGGCACCAGTAGGTACAGCCAGTTGGCATCGACAAACCTCTCCAACCATCAGTCCCTCTATAAAGGAGCTGTTCTAATCTGGTGTATCACTTCCCAAAAGGGCCCGACCCTCATTCGAAAATATAAACATATTCCATCTGGTCCATGTCCTGGTATACCATTCATTTTGATGGGGGGCTGTGAGGAATAGATCCTCCATTTTTATTATGTCCTCCACCTTTTTAAGCCACATGCTAACGGTTGGAGTTTGTGTGGACTTCCAAGATAAGGGAATGCACGCCTTGGCGGCATTTAATAAGTGGCGGATCAATGATTTTTTGTAGGCCTTACGTGACATATTAGAGGCATGGAGTAGGAAGAAGGCTGGACGTGGGGGCACTCCTATACTCATTGCTTCAGACTTGGTAAAATTGATTTTCATATTTGAAATACTACCATATGTGTACTACCATATGTTCTAAATTCTTGTAGAAGATTTGAGGGAGACCACCGGGTTAGTAAGTGAGAACAGCATGTCATCCGCATATGCTGCAATCTTCTGCTGTGAATCTCCCATAGCCACCCCAGTGATGTCCGGGTACACAGGAAGGGTTCCAGTTACAGGGCGAAAATGAGCGGGGACAATGGGCACCCCTGGCATGTTCCGTTCTTGATCACAAAGGAATCTGACAGGATACAGTTAGCACGGACACGAGCTGTGGGGACGGTGTAGATTGAGTTTATCCAATTTAGCATCGTGTTGCCCAGACCTATGTGTTTTAAAACGGAAGTCATAAATTGCCAGTTCACCCTGTCAAAGGCATTCTCTGCGTCCGTGCTTAAGAAAACACAGGGAGTCTTATTCTGATTGACTAAATGTAGAAGGTTGAGGACTTTGATTGTGTTGTCCCTTGCCTCCCTGGCTGGGACAAATCCAACCTGGTCCAAGTGAATCAGGGACAGGAGAGTTGGATCCTGGTGGATAATAGTTTCATAAAAATTTTTAGGTCTGCATTGAGTAGTGAAAATGGCCTATAGTTCCCGCAAGCAGTAGGGTCCTTCCCTTCTTTGGGGATCACCGCAATATGTGCCGAGAGAGTTTCTCGTGGGATGTTAGAACCTAGTGAGTTGAAAAATTTGTGCATGAATTCTCCGAGGGACGGTAGTAAGATTTTATAATATTGGGCAGTGAACCCATCCGGGCCCGGGGCTTTCCCCAGCTTAGTGGCCCCTACTGCCGACTGTATCTCCTGTATGGTTATGGGATCGTCAAGCAACTCACTTAATTCAGCGGGCAGTTTGGACATGCCTGATTTGATCAAATAGTCCTCAATTTGAGGTTGTGGGGAAGGTGGCTTCTGTAGGTTGTAAAGGGACGCATGGAATTCTTTGAATTCTCTTGCTCTATTTTGTGGGAGTGTGATCTTCTGACCGGAAGGTGCAATGATGTGCGGTATGTAATTTGCAAGTACCTGTTCTCTCAGTGATTTGGCCAAAAGTTTTCCACATTTGTTTCCTGATTTATACGATACTCGCCGACCTGTATCGCAGCTTTAGCGCGAAACTGCGGATCACCGTCTTATGGGCTTCTCAGACGATGCCGGGGTAGCTGTCAGGAGTGTTATTGGTCTTAAAGTAGCAGTCCAGTTCCCTAACCACGTCCTTAAGTACCTCTTTGTCCTGTAGGAGACTTTCATTTAATCTCCAGGTCTTTGTTCTGGAGGTAAGGTTGTCAGTCAGGGCGTAGGACAGTAAGACAGGGGCATGGTCAGACCACGTAATAGACCCAATCGAGGAGTCGCGGATGGCGTGCAGTTGGGCATGAGGGAGTAGGAAGTAGTCAATCCTTGAATACTGTTTATGTGGAGTGGAGTAAAAGGTGTAATCCCTTTCAGTCGGGTGAAGTAGTCTCCAAGCGTCAATCAGTTGTGCCTTGTGTAAGGAGCGTGCAATGCGTTTCCTAGTGCCAGGTGTGACTGAGGAGTGTCCCGAGGAAGAATCCTCAGTGGGGATTAGTGGGACATTAAAGTCGCCCCCTAGTATCAGCTGGCCTCTAGTGAACTTGAGTAGAGTATCTAATGTGATACTCCTCAACGGAAAGTATGAGGGTCTCAATGTCTACCTTGGTGGGGAGGGCTTGTAAAATGACGCGAAGGTCATCGGGCATGCCGCTCAGCCGCTGGGACGAACCAGCCATGTCAGTGTGGAAGGCAGCAGGTGTCTCCGAGAAGAAATCTGAGGCAGTGGACGGTGCAGGGGAGACAGGTAAGTCCGGCGTGTCTGTCTCTGCCATGTAACGTACACGTGGCGCTGTCACAATGGCGCCGGGCGATACCCTCTGTGAATCTCGGAAGTATCTTTGGATACCGCTTCGTCAAGTTAACGATTGGTTGCCGCTGGCCGACGATCTTGTCCTGTACCTTTTGGTAGTTATCATGCCTCACTTTCACGTAGATAAGCCGTCAGTTTTGTGGGAAGGAACGGGGGAGGCCAGGAGCTCTCAGGAAATTCTTCTTCACTCGGCCATTGCTAAGCCACACCCCCTCTTTGCACATATCTAAATAAAAACCCTAAAAAAACTTAAACTATCACAAGGCTGCGATACAACATTAGGTGACTATCAATTAAATGCTAATAGAAGATATCACAAAATGTGTTAAGTGCAAATCAAATAACAATACATATATAAAAAAATCTAATTAAAAATCATGAATTAAATGTGCAAAAAAAAAAAAATGTGACAACTGATAAAAGTGCTAAGTGATAGTCCCAAAAAATTAAGTGCAAATCACATAAAACAATTCTTCTATAGAAAGTTCATCACAATCTTCAATAAAGTGCTTGCTTGTGATTTTCAATAAAAGTTCTCGCTATGATGAAAGAATCAGAAATAATATCCTGGTGATGAGGAACTCCCCAAATCCATGCTAACAAGTGAACTCACGTCGCACTTACTGGAAAAATGTGACCCCTTTTCTCAACAAAGGTCAAAAATACTTCAGATAAGTGAATGCCCCGGATAGGAGCTGTATGTATTCCTCCCTCAATGTCCTGGGTATTTTAGCGTATCATAAAGGGCATCTTTAATCTTGTATAACCTCAGCAAGGGGGAGACATGAAGATTTTCCTCATAGTGCAGCATTTAAAACTTTTGTAGGAGCAGCAAGTAAAAAGGGATTCCCTACCCTGCACAGCCAGACACACCGAATTTCCACAGGCTCACAGAGTCAGAAAACAGTCCAGTACTATGTTTTTGTATGTTTATTGAGGGGATAAAACATTGATGGGAAGTAGGGGTATTATGGGATGCCCACTTGATTTCAGAAACTTCAGGGACAATTCTCCTATATACAGTCTATATACACTTCTTCCTCTTCCTCCAGTACGTTACTTACTTGCAAAAAACAGACTCCGCTGTTACACTTTTAGTGAATCTGGCAAAGCACTCAACCAGTTCAAAGAAAAAGCCCTTCACAGGCAGGGACCCCGGGACTCTTTGGTTGTGTAGCAAAGTCCAGTGTCCAGCTTACATCCCAGTGGCTACAGATCCCCGCACCACCTCTTCAGGCACTGCCAGCCCTCCTGGATAATTCTCCACAGTCCTCCCAGACTGACACCACAGTCCACCCAAACTGCATACTCACCAGCCCACGCAGCTGACTCTCCTGGATAATTCCTGGATGTTCTGACCTTCTCCTGCTGTCCTCTCCTTGCTCCCATGCCTCCAGGAAGCATATCCTCTGTGTGTTGTAGAAGGTCCCTCCAGCATCCGAGCTCGAGGCCTGAGGTCACTCCCCCCCATCCCCCAGACTAGGGGCCACCCTCAAGGGCCACAGACAGCCTCCTCAGCACTCCTTCTCCATATTCCACATTACTTCCCCTTGCTGGCCTGACCCATGAGTATTTATGAGGTACCCCCCCTGCCAGCCCATTTTCTGGGGATTGGCTGGGGCCCTCATCAATTACTCCAGGCAGCTCCTCCTCAACTCAACCCTCCACTTCTGGAAGCTTCTCCAAGGTTCCAGAGAGCAGGGGGAGTTACCAGAGATGCTGCCTGCTGAGTTATCCAGCCTTTCTGAGTCACTCAGCCCTGATCCAGATTCAACACAGACGTAATTGCCAGCCAAGTCAAATTTATCTACTTTAACCACTATATACACTAGCACACTAAACTAGAGGGTGTTACACTTTTATTTCAGAATGATTAAAATTACACTTACATTATAGCAATAAAAATGAGCATCAATGAAAGTCCAGGAGCGCTGGTTTGTGTTCCACTTGCGTAGAGTACTTTAAATTAATATTAATAAAAGTTGTATGCTAATGTAAGTGCATATATACCCCCTGTATTCTTCTGTGGTTTTTGTTTAAATATTATTTGTAGGGGAGACACACACCACTAATTTTGGTTGTCTTACATATAATTGAATACGTTTTCCTTGGGGGAAGTGGAAAATACTGTTTTTTGTTTATTTTTTTTATAACATTTTAATTTTATTGTACAAAATCTTGCTTAAATAGTATAGACACACATTCTTTTATTATTTGTAACATTTTAACAAAATTTTGTACAATACAATTCAGGGACAGGAGAGTTGGATCCTGGTGGATAATAGTTTCATAAAAATTTTTAGGTCTGCATTGAGTAGTGAAAATGGCCTATAGTTCCCGCAAGCAGTAGGGTCCTTCCCTTCTTTGGGGATCACCGCAATATGTGCCGAGAGAGTTTCTCGTGGGATGTTAGAACCTAGTGAGTTGAAAAATTTGTGCATGAATTCTCCGAGGGACGGTAGTAAGATTTTATAATATTGGGCAGTGAACCCATCCGGGCCCGGGGCTTTCCCCAGCTTAGTGGCCCCTACTGCCGACTGTATCTCCTGTATGGTTATGGGATCGTCAAGCAACTCACTTAATTCAGCGGGCAGTTTGGACATGCCTGATTTGATCAAATAGTCCTCAATTTGAGGTTGTGGGGAAGGTGGCTTCTGTAGGTTGTAAAGGGACGCATGGAATTCTTTGAATTCTCTTGCTCTATTTTGTGGGAGTGTGATCTTCTGACCGGAAGGTGCAATGATGTGCGGTATGTAATTTGCAAGTACCTGTTCTCTCAGTGATTTGGCCAAAAGTTTTCCACATTTGTTTCCTGATTTATACGATACTCGCCGACCTGTATCGCAGCTTTAGCGCGAAACTGCGGATCACCGTCTTATGGGCTTCTCAGACGATGCCGGGGTAGCTGTCAGGAGTGTTATTGGTCTTAAAGTAGCAGTCCAGTTCCCTAACCACGTCCTTAAGTACCTCTTTGTCCTGTAGGAGACTTTCATTTAATCTCCAGGTCTTTGTTCTGGAGGTAAGGTTGTCAGTCAGGGCGTAGGACAGTAAGACAGGGGCATGGTCAGACCACGTAATAGACCCAATCGAGGAGTCGCGGATGGCGTGCAGTTGGGCATGAGGGAGTAGGAAGTAGTCAATCCTTGAATACTGTTTATGTGGAGTGGAGTAAAAGGTGTAATCCCTTTCAGTCGGGTGAAGTAGTCTCCAAGCGTCAATCAGTTGTGCCTTGTGTAAGGAGCGTGCAATGCGTTTCCTAGTGCCAGGTGTGACTGAGGAGTGTCCCGAGGAAGAATCCTCAGTGGGGATTAGTGGGACATTAAAGTCGCCCCCTAGTATCAGCTGGCCTCTAGTGAACTTGAGTAGAGTATCTAATGTGATACTCCTCAACGGAAAGTATGAGGGTCTCAATGTCTACCTTGGTGGGGAGGGCTTGTAAAATGACGCGAAGGTCATCGGGCATGCCGCTCAGCCGCTGGGACGAACCAGCCATGTCAGTGTGGAAGGCAGCAGGTGTCTCCGAGAAGAAATCTGAGGCAGTGGACGGTGCAGGGGAGACAGGTAAGTCCGGCGTGTCTGTCTCTGCCATGTAACGTACACGTGGCGCTGTCACAATGGCGCCGGGCGATACCCTCTGTGAATCTCGGAAGTATCTTTGGATACCGCTTCGTCAAGTTAACGATTGGTTGCCGCTGGCCGACGATCTTGTCCTGTACCTTTTGGTAGTTATCATGCCTCACTTTCACGTAGATAAGCCGTCAGTTTTGTGGGAAGGAACGGGGGAGGCCAGGAGCTCTCAGGAAATTCTTCTTCACTCGGCCATTGCTAAGCCACACCCCCTCTTTGCACATATCTAAATAAAAACCCTAAAAAAACTTAAACTATCACAAGGCTGCGATACAACATTAGGTGACTATCAATTAAATGCTAATAGAAGATATCACAAAATGTGTTAAGTGCAAATCAAATAACAATACATATATAAAAAAATCTAATTAAAAATCATGAATTAAATGTGCAAAAAAAAAAAAATGTGACAACTGATAAAAGTGCTAAGTGATAGTCCCAAAAAATTAAGTGCAAATCACATAAAACAATTCTTCTATAGAAAGTTCATCACAATCTTCAATAAAGTGCTTGCTTGTGATTTTCAATAAAAGTTCTCGCTATGATGAAAGAATCAGAAATAATATCCTGGTGATGAGGAACTCCCCAAATCCATGCTAACAAGTGAACTCACGTCGCACTTACTGGAAAAATGTGACCCCTTTTCTCAACAAAGGTCAAAAATACTTCAGATAAGTGAATGCCCCGGATAGGAGCTGTATGTATTCCTCCCTCAATGTCCTGGGTATTTTAGCGTATCATAAAGGGCATCTTTAATCTTGTATAACCTCAGCAAGGGGGAGACATGAAGATTTTCCTCATAGTGCAGCATTTAAAACTTTTGTAGGAGCAGCAAGTAAAAAGGGATTCCCTACCCTGCACAGCCAGACACACCGAATTTCCACAGGCTCACAGAGTCAGAAAACAGTCCAGTACTATGTTTTTGTATGTTTATTGAGGGGATAAAACATTGATGGGAAGTAGGGGTATTATGGGATGCCCACTTGATTTCAGAAACTTCAGGGACAATTCTCCTATATACAGTCTATATACACTTCTTCCTCTTCCTCCAGTACGTTACTTACTTGCAAAAAACAGACTCCGCTGTTACACTTTTAGTGAATCTGGCAAAGCACTCAACCAGTTCAAAGAAAAAGCCCTTCACAGGCAGGGACCCCGGGACTCTTTGGTTGTGTAGCAAAGTCCAGTGTCCAGCTTACATCCCAGTGGCTACAGATCCCCGCACCACCTCTTCAGGCACTGCCAGCCCTCCTGGATAATTCTCCACAGTCCTCCCAGACTGACACCACAGTCCACCCAAACTGCATACTCACCAGCCCACGCAGCTGACTCTCCTGGATAATTCCTGGATGTTCTGACCTTCTCCTGCTGTCCTCTCCTTGCTCCCATGCCTCCAGGAAGCATATCCTCTGTGTGTTGTAGAAGGTCCCTCCAGCATCCGAGCTCGAGGCCTGAGGTCACTCCCCCCCATCCCCCAGACTAGGGGCCACCCTCAAGGGCCACAGACAGCCTCCTCAGCACTCCTTCTCCATATTCCACATTACTTCCCCTTGCTGGCCTGACCCATGAGTATTTATGAGGTACCCCCCCTGCCAGCCCATTTTCTGGGGATTGGCTGGGGCCCTCATCAATTACTCCAGGCAGCTCCTCCTCAACTCAACCCTCCACTTCTGGAAGCTTCTCCAAGGTTCCAGAGAGCAGGGGGAGTTACCAGAGATGCTGCCTGCTGAGTTATCCAGCCTTTCTGAGTCACTCAGCCCTGATCCAGATTCAACACAGACGTAATTGCCAGCCAAGTCAAATTTATCTACTTTAACCACTATATACACTAGCACACTAAACTAGAGGGTGTTACACTTTTATTTCAGAATGATTAAAATTACACTTACATTATAGCAATAAAAATGAGCATCAATGAAAGTCCAGGAGCGCTGGTTTGTGTTCCACTTGCGTAGAGTACTTTAAATTAATATTAATAAAAGTTGTATGCTAATGTAAGTGCATATATACCCCCTGTATTCTTCTGTGGTTTTTGTTTAAATATTATTTGTAGGGGAGACACACACCACTAATTTTGGTTGTCTTACATATAATTGAATACGTTTTCCTTGGGGGAAGTGGAAAATACTGTTTTTTGTTTATTTTTTTTATAACATTTTAATTTTATTGTACAAAATCTTGCTTAAATAGTATAGACACACATTCTTTTATTATTTGTAACATTTTAACAAAATTTTGTACAATACAATTGAGATATTATACACATATGTGTCAGTTGGTACCATTGAAAAATTCCTGTCTCAAATATATAGTTTTTTTGCAAAAATTGTATGATTTGACCCATTAAAATCGGCATTCCAATTTATTCCAAAGGTTGGGAATGAGGTCAAGGTTCTGTGAGGGCTACTTTGCATCCCTTCACATGAGAACATTTATTTATCTGCAAATCTTCTCTAAAGGTCCACTGGGAAAGTTAAAATGATTTCTCTTTTATTCAACAGTCTGGGGTTATGCCCCCCTCCCACAATGAATGAATGAATGAATGAGTGACTTGTATAGCGCTACCTATGCGAACTGAATCGCCTCAGGGCTCTTTTTACCGCCGGTGTCCATCTGCGGTATAGCACGGTCCTTTACCCCATGAGATCCCGACGCTCTTACAAACACATACACATACAACCCACAAGGACCTCATCCTATACCTACCCTCAAGGCACCTGCTAAAAATGTTTTAAAAAAATACATACATACATATCTTTTTCCAAGGGTCTCTTGGCTGCTTAGATGACATCACAGGTCCTTCATGTGTGACAGCACAATAATTCCTTAAGTCCACTATTTGATGATGCCTCCCCAGAGAAAGTTTTATGACCAGCAGAGGAAGATTGAGGACACCTTACAGCAGAAAAAAGTACTACATAAAACAGCCAGTATGTTATAAATTATAATATGATTATTTTTAGAATGCAACAGGAGGAGCTGGAACACAAGGTTGGCCAGAACACCCAATACTTTCAGATGGCATTTCTCTATTGGAGTATGCAAGACATACAAGAAGCCAAGGGTTTAGTTAACATCAAGCTCCACCTGTAATAAAAATAACATTATTGGGTTAACTGACCATTTAGTTGGAGGACATTTTCAACACATTTTTTTTTCTAATTACATTTTTCTACAATAATCATTTGTAAACTTAGATGTTTTGCCACACAGCACACCTTGTCCCTTCTGTTTGGAATACTAAGTGGCTGCTGCTCCATCTTATCTATTAAAATTCAATTATTGTAGATGCCCCTAACCTTCATTCTCTTTGACTGAATTTTTCCCTTTTTTTGTGACAAATAATGGCGATACCATAGCAACTACAACATTATAATTATGCAAACTGTAATTACTAAATATTACACACCATATTAAAATCAGTTCATTATGCCCTAGTTTCTTCTAAGGTAAATTACAAATTAAAGGGTCATATTTATAACGTTTACCTGGCATCAATTATGTGTGAGAAGCAGCAATAGCAGGCTAGATTAACAGAACTCAGACATGTTTATGTAAAGAACCATGACATCTATAGTAGCGTGAGCGTGCAGCCTCCTCTGATTACTGGTTTTGCTGCCAAAGCAGTGATTGGAGTAATCTGTTTTAGACCCTGATGAATGGTGCCTTGTTGTATCCCTAAAACACGTTGGTGCTTTCTATGAACTTTGCAACTAATAAACACTTTTCTCTTGACTTAGAAACAAAGAAGAGTGATGGCAGAAAAAAGACCAAGTGGTCCATCGAATCTGCCCCGTTTTTATATGTAATTAATTATAATTATTATATATGTACACTGTATCTGTATATACACACTGTGTATGTGTGTATATATATATATATAGATATAGATATAGATATAGATATGTAAAACAGATGCAGCGCTGAATAAAAGCCCATTCAGATAAGAGTCCACAAACCCTAGGGAGCATCCATAGTGTGTCACAGAAGCAAATCTGTAGGTGAAATGACAGTCCTCCACCAACACCACAGCACACAGAGCCTCTTACCCTCAGAAGTGGACCACTAAATTATAGGTGGTGTGACAGCTCTTCAACGCTCATCGGGCCACCCAGTGGGTGGAGCCTAGACACTTAGCGTCACTGCACACATGGACTGCGGCCATCTAGCTACTTAGAAACTACCAGGGATTTTGTACATGACATGCTTGATTGTTACTGCTAACGTGTGAGTGTTTAGGAATTGTTTTAATAAATATCTAAGTGCTTTAACACACTACACTATGAGGCGGTCTTTGTTCTAATTTTGGCACATCTAGCCTGTGGAGAGATGCTCTGAGAGGGGACAACAGGATTTGAGCCTTGTGCAATCTATGGTGAACGGGAGCAAGCCTGATGAGTGTTGGAGTGCTGTCCGACCACCTATAATTTAGTGGTCCACTTCTGAGGATAAGAGGCCCTGTGTGCTGTGGTGTTGGTGGAGGACTGTTATTTCACCTACAGATTTGCTTCTGTTACACACTCTGGCCTACAATTTAAAGCTAGCTGCTGTCCGAAACCCAAGTGCAGTGAATTTTTCTGTTTACATATATATATATATATATATATATATATATATATATATATATATATATATTAGGGCTGTTACTGATTAAAATGTTGGTGTTCGATTAATAGATTTTTTTAAATCGATCAATCGCCTAATTTCGATTAATTATAACGCACATACAGATCCAACTACTTTTAGCTGATTTAGCACCGTTTTTATGGCAACGGCCGAAACCGGACATAACGGGGCATGGCTAGGACCTCACACGTCATAAACTCAGCCTCACCGTGCCCATAATCACAACTTTACCATGCCCATAATGCAGTCTCACCGTGCCCATAATCGCACCCTCACCGTGACCATAATCGCAGCCTTACTATGCCCATAATCGCAGTCTCATCGTGCCCATAATCACAGCCTTACCGTGCCCATAATGCAGTCTCACCGTGCCCATAATCGCAGCCTCACCGTGACCATAATCGCAGCCTCACTGTGCCCATAATCTCAGACTTATTGTGCCCATAATCGCAGCCTCACCATGCCCATATTTGCAGCGTCACCATTCCCATAAAGCAGTCTCACAGCGCCCATAATCGCAGCCTCATCGTGCCCATAATGCTGTCTCATCATGCCCATTATTGCAGCCTCACCGTGCCCATAATGCTGTCTCACCGAGCCCATAATCGCAGCCTCGCAGTGCCTATAATGGCAGCCTCACCGTGCCCATAATGCAGTCTCACCATGCCCATAATGCAGTCTCACTGTAGCCAGTGCCTGTGCCTGGATTACACAGTCTGCGGGCATCTCCCGCTGTGTGTCTCAGAGCTGAGTGTGAAAACTTTGGCCGCGCTGTGAGAAAAGTCCCGCCCTCCTCCTAGATCAGCTCGTGTGATAGACAGAACACTGCGTCTATCACACGAGCTGATCTAGGAGGAGGGCGGGACTTTTCTCACAGCGCGGCCAAAGTTTTCACACTCAGCTCAGAGACACACAGCGGGAGATGCCCGCAGACTGTGTATGACATATAGTGGAGGAGGAGGAGGGAGCGGAGCACTGCGCTGAAGCCACAGCTTGGCCCAAAGCGGCCCCAGGGCAGGCGGCCTACCAATCAAAAAAAATTTGATCGATCAAAAAAAGAACGATTAATCAAGGAATTAATCGTTAATTTCCGCAGCCCTAATATATATATATATATATATATATATATATATATATATATATATATATATATATATATATATATATATATACATATATATATATATATATATATATATACATATATATATATATATATATATATATATATATACACATATATATATATATATATATATATATATACACATATATATATATATATATATATATATATATATACACATATATATATATATATATATATATATATATATATATATATATATATATATATATATATATATATATATATATATACATACATACATATATATATGTGTGTGTGTGTGTGTGTGTGCTTTTGGGGTGATTATGATCATGTGGTAGGTGCTTTTCCAATGAGTTGTGCCAGTCCAATTTGTATTTCAGGGCGTGGCAGTCCACTTTTATCAGAAAGGAAGGAGGAAAAAGTTCCCAAACATCAGTTGGCCACTCAGGGGTTCTTCCACATCAACACTTAACTGAAAATGCCACCAGTCAGCCACTTGTCAGCAGCACCGCTGCTCTTCGTACCAGTCCCTCTGACTGTGTTGCCCAGCTCTCCTAGTTCCCTTGGTTCTCTCAGCCTTTAGTCGCAGCATCCTGCTGCATGGCCCACTCCTGTCTAGGGATAGGGGTTCTCCTGACTCCCCACAAAAAGGAGCTGACATTACTCCTGGAACAAGACCCTGTGCCTCATGGCTACTGCCTGGGGCTACTCGGGCCCCTGGTAAAGACCTCCTGGCTGGGACATCTCTGTCCCCTGGTTGAGACCTCCCGTCTCCAACATGGGAGCTGTCACCAAACTGGAAGTTCTGAGCTATTCTCAGAATTGAGTATATATCGACTTTGCACACCTGCTTACTCACACAGGCTGTAGGCATCCAGTAAAATCCAGACACAGGATTGAAGGTTCTGTCCCACCCAAGACACTTTGGAACCTTCAAGCTTCAGGCCCCAATCCAGGTTTACAGAATCCAGAGAAAGCCAGAAGCAGAGCTTTCTCTGCGAAGAAACAATAGTCAGGAAAATTGCAATAAGCCTTAATGCGAACCCTGTGTACTTTTCTCTTACATTTTCACAGTGGCAAGGTGTGGCAGTGTCACAATGTATACACTTTTTTCTTTTTTTTTTCTATCCCACTTTAAAGCTGAACTCCAGCTTTTGATATACTTTACATAGTTTGCTTGTGCCAAGCTGGTCCAAATGAACTATGTTCCTCACTGATGTGAGGCCGCTGGATGTGCTGTATAAACTGCATGTTGCTGAGGCAACATACAACAACTGCACTGTGTTCCGGGAGTGAGCCAAGACCTTCCAGTCCCATACCTCAATCCCCCTAATTGGCTGAGTCAGACGTTTTGACATCAGACCGCCTATCCGATTCCAATCAGAGGAAGCTTTGTATTCATTGCTAGAATACATCACTTTCGCTGAATGTTTGAGCACCGATCAGATAGACTCTATTGTATTCTGGGTATGAGACTGGAAGTCTCAACTCCAACCTGGAACACAGTGTGGAATGCTGTATATAGCCTCAGCTAGTACATACAGTTTATACAGCACATCCAGCAGCCTCACATGTGAGGGACAGCTTGGCCTAACTTGGCCCAAACAAACTATGTAAAGTGTATCAAAAGCTGGAGTTCAGCTTTGAGGACCCAGTGTATTGCCTTGGTATACTAGGACCCCTATATCCTATACTTATCTAGGACAGAAGTCTAGTGCTTCACCAACTCGTCTCTTTTTTTTTATTCTGGCATTGCTCTCCTAAAACTAGGCTTGACTGCTTGCTAAATCCCTTGCTCACTGTTTAAATAACTCTAAAATAAAAACAGCTCACCAGTTTATGACCAAGTAAATCCATTAAAGAAAATAGGACAGTAGAAAGAAATTGAAAAGAAAATTCAGTCACTGAATTGTGAGTCGGAAAAATCTGATCCCTTGAAACAGATAGATTTGCTTGTCTTTGTTGTGTCTAAAAGTAAGAAGAAATTGAAAAAAAGGATATCATTCAATTGTGAATGGGAAATATCCGATCCTATGAAACAAATAGATTTGTTGCCCCTCGTCGCATCTCCTATTGCTTGTTTATATACAGAGTGAATCATTCAGTAGTCACCATGAGAAATTATGATCCTTGCTGAAAACTGTTTAAACAGAAGTTCATCAGTGACTGTTTATTTACGACTTCCGTGTAAATAGCTGCTGAGTGTTCGTCTGATCGCAAATTTTATTTGTAGTTAATCTGTGATGTGTGCTTCTTTTCATTCTTAATTAAAATTTGTCTTTCATGAAGTCTTCAAACATTGATAATTTGGAGCCTGCAACCCACAGTAGAGCCATGTGGTGTGCAGTCATAAAGGTGACCTGATTATTACTCGCTTTATGTTAACAAGGCTTTTTATTTCAAAAACATCAAGTGTTAAACTGTGGTTAGCCATAGAGCTACAGTATTTAAAGTGCATCTAAAGCCAACTTTTTTTGAGGTTTTAGTTTTAGTGTTGGTGCAGCCTTGGATCCTAATTTGTTGAGTGGCCTTCAAAATTAGGACACAAAGGGTTATTTTGACGTTCCCTTTTCATCTGTGATCATAATTCTGATTCCTTTTAAACAGGCCCTGTCCCCTGCCTATTTTAAGAATGGGAGTAGTCCACCCTGGGTCATTTTTTTGATTTTGGAAGCATAGGAGGAGGTTGTTTCTCCCAGCTGGTTGAAGCCATATAGGAGCAGTGGAGGCCTATGGCCTTTTGGTAAATGAGCAGTAAGCCTGAACTGCAACTAGTACTACAGCACCCCTCATGTGCAATATCATATCTCCCAACCTTTTGAGATGGGAAGAAGGGACACCTATTAGCAAAAGTATGTAGGCAAAGGACACACACCCTGCCACGCCCCCTTAAAGGAGAATTGTACAAAAAAAGATTGGTTTGCCACATAAGTGGGGTTTTTTTGCCACTACTATCCCTTTATATTGGCTTTTGGAATTTACAAATGCAGCAATTTAGAAATTGGCTAAAAGGTATAGCACTGCGAAACACTTAAAAAAAAAATAAGTAGTGCATTTTATATACAACTATATAGATTAGACCAAAATGAGGGACATATGAGGTGGACAGAGGGACTTTGTTCCTGAATGAGGGACAGTCCCTCAAAATCAGGGACGGTTGCGAGCTATGCAATATGGAACAGTATTCCAAGATCTCAGTTGTGGAAAGCGGAATTGTTGCACTTATATCCAAGCTGTGGACTCTTGTGATTATGCTTTTTTGAAAGGATTACCATTGTATGGACTGTTGTAATTTGTTACCTTTTCAAGAGTTCAGTAAAGTTTTAGGAAAAGAAATCCTTAACCCACAACTGTCTCAATCGGGGAAGAACAATGTTTATCGAGTTTTGTGGGTTAACTTCAACTGAAAGGTTAAACTGCTAAGTATCTCTTCAAATCTGATTGGCTCAAGAGCAGGTGGTGGTTTGGGAGCCTGGACTCAACCTCCTGAAGTTGAGAAAAAAACCCCCCTCAGGTATCATGTTCCTGGTGACTCGGGCACCAGTGTGACATAGGCTCCAGGTGTTCAGCTGGGTTCCCAGAGCCCTAACCTGCACCACGGCCTGTAGGTGGAGATGCTCCAGGCAATAGGGGTTAATAGGACTGATGACTGGGAGAATGAGTTATAAGGGCCAGTGGTCTGCATCCATGCACGTGAACAAGGAGTGAGTTTGGCCAGATTCTCTGCATATAGGTGAGGATGCATGGCTGCACATGCTGCAGGTCAGGTGTATGGTAAATGGACAGCCTGCCGACAAGCTGTCTAGATGCTACCAGGCCCCCGGTTGGTGTCCATGATTCCAATGGTGAGCAAAGTGGAAAAATGAGAGCACCACACAAGTTCTTAGTAAGTTTAGTCAGTTTTTATATTTACAGGACCAATCACAAAAATTAGACAATGCCTTTTGGGAGCTCACTTGTCCCCTTCATTTGGGCTTATAGTGGTGGTAAGGCTATGTATGATACTGGACAAAGGCAGGCTTGTTAGAGGACTTTGAAATTGTTCTTTTAAGGCTTGTTCCGGTCTATGTCTATATGTCTATGTCCCAGATGAGGAGATCCACTCACTATATTTGTCCTATATTTGAAAGTAAGGGAAAACCCAAAATTTCAAGCCGACACTGGCACAGGGGAAGAGGGGGAATTCGTTCTAGTGACAACAATTGTCTGAGAGAATTTGCCTAACCTTTCCCATGACTTCTTTTATGTCTACAGGACAAGAAGTTAAAGAAAATTCCCCTAACAAGACAAAGATGGGCAAAGCTAAACCCTGACAGGAACTGTATTCATTCTCTGCTAATCTAAATCTAAAACAAAGAAAAAAAAGAGTTTTACTTTAGATATACTTTAAAGGAACACTCCATTATAATATGAAACTTTGGATATAACTGCGAGGAAACGGCTTCCCTGAATATTAGCTCTGGGTTTTTTTATGCTGGAATTCATTATCTACATAGGGTTGCCATCTTGGCCAAATCTATGAATTCCACTACATTGTATTATAATTACTGCTGCATATTGAGGAGAGAGCCATCCATCTTGTCCAAGACCAGCATAAGGAGGTTTGGTATTGTTTGTGGCCATTACCATTACAGGGTAGAGAGCCAACCATCCTGCCTGGGTTTAGTTTAAAGCTCTGTATGACCTTCTTTGTAACCAGGTTTTATTTTCTGGTAAGGAGACGTTGGGACGTTGGGTGGTGGAATGAGCACTGGATGTAGTGAAAAGATCTCAAGAGTGTACTTCATCACAGTGGACTTTTTTGCATGATTATTTGTTTAATGTATTTGTTGCCACTATTCAATTCTTTACATTAAATCAACTTGCTATTTTGGCCTGGTTCTTCTAAACCAGCCTCAGGAAATAAGCAGATTTGTTTGTCCGCTCTTTTCGGTCTTCTCTTTTTTGTTTTTTTGATGGTCAGTTCCAGGTGGCACATCACTTCCGGTCCGGACAGGGCCAATAATTTTTGGTCGCTGTGTCACTTCTGCTTCTGGCGATACCAAAAATAAAGCTTGGAGTGCATTTAGGAAAGGGCAGTTCTCTCCAGCCCATACCCTATTTATAGGAGCATGAATGACCAGTAGCCACGCTTCTGACGACGTCTGATTAGATGAAACGCGTTGGGTGGAATCTGGCCATACCACACTGCTGGACGCGTGGATCGTGACCATTGTGCTAATTGGGAACCATTGAAGTGTTGTGCATGAACTGCTCATTTTTTACTGTATACATGTAAGTACCCTGGATCTATTATAATAAGCAATGGAGTATTTTTACATATGACACTACGAGGCAAATTTTTAATTTTTTGTGGCACAGCTAAACCTGTGGTGACACAATCACAGAGGAGACCCTAGCTTGGCCTTATCTGTGGGGAACAAGAACAGGCTTGAGGAGTGTGAGAGTGCTGTAGCCAACCTGTAATCTAGTGGTCCACATCTGAGGGTAAGAAGCCAGGTGTGCAGTGGTGTCGGTGGAGGATCACTATCTCACCAGATTTTTTCTGTCATTAGACACTTTGGGTGCTGCATAACACCTGTGGATTTTTTATTTATGGACTATAAGAGCGCTACATTTCTGATTTAATGTTCTAAAGATTGTCACCTACAATTTATGTCAGCTGCAGTCTGAGGTCTTTCATTTCTCTTGATTATTAACTTTTAAATACTGGTTCACACTTTGATGGTCAAGGTTGTATTTGTAAACAGCGCAACACATTTTTTGTATAAATAATAAAATTATGATACTCAGAAAAACAGAAACAGTTGTGATAATAGTGGTGACAGACTGTAGGTTATTTGTCATTTTTTATTTTGCCCAAAGTTCTAAAGTAAACCTGTGCCCTGCATGGACAAAGCACCCATTTGCTTTACATACATATGGTGGAAAATTCAGCTTGCCAGAATCTGCAAAACATTCAAATATTCTATTTGGATAGAGGGGCATGTTAAGCAAAAACTATTTAATATACCTTTAAAAAATAGCCCCACATTTTCTGCAAACTCTAAGATTTTACTGCACGCTAATAAACTGTTTATTGCCACGTGCCTTGCAGGTACCATTGAGACGGAGCTCTCCATGACTTGCTCGCTATCCATGTTGATCACACCATCTGAAATTGTCACCCTGCAAAGACTATCAGTAACTAAAGTCTGCAATCAGTCTTTACAGAGCAGGATGTTTTGTTTCCAGGTTTCAATTATCCTCAGACTTCTCTGCCATTCGAATCCAAGCACAAAGGTTTTGCACCTCTGAAATATTACCCAGGTGTCAAATGACTGCAAGGAAATTCACGGTAAACCGCTCTGTACAAAGAGGCTGCATCGGCATGAAATAACACAGCAGCTTAGACTCTGAAATCCGCTCAGATGCTTTTTTATCCCCAGGAAGGCAATCCAAATAAAACTCACTATTTTTGTGCGTGTTTTGGGATGATGTGTTCTATGTGCTCTGAGCTTTGTAATGTCGGACTTGTCAAAACTTTTATTTATAGGGAAAATATAATGATATTTTTTCCTGTTTTGTTCTCCACGCCAGGGACAGTAGCAATTATGATAGTGCTTTAGGATCCCTATACGTTGCTAGGCTCACAGAGTGCCCAGCTGCTACCAAAATGGAACAAATGGCTTCCTATGGTGTGAGCTACACAAGTAGTTCACGTGGTGATTAATCACGCATACTGTGTGCAAATAATTGCAGCACGTCACTACTTGCAACTTGTATGGATTAAACTAGCCATGCCCAACTAGAGTTCCTCCAGAGTTTGCTAGGAGTTCTTGGAGCACTAAGCACGTTCTGCCTAGCTGAAAAGTAACCACTGACCACCATTGTAAGGATCATTCTTCCACTTGCCATTGGTGTAAAGGGGCCATTTTCCCACTGATCACCAATATAAAGAGGCCTTTCACCTACTGACTACCCAAGTAAGGCTCAATCTTCCCTTAGACCACCAGTGCAACGTGGCCCCTCTACCACTGACCACTGATGCAAAGGAGTTTTTCACTCACTGACCACCAATGGAAGGGACATTCTTCCACTTGCAATCAGGAAAGAGAGTGGATCTAAGTTTGGATGACCTCTTTTGGTCCGTGGTGGTTTTCTCACTCCACAGCCGCTCGCATACAATATCTTTGGTCTCTTTAGGCTGTCTATTTTCCATTAATATATCACATTGGGACCTGCTGACCGCACTGCTCTCATTCCATGGTACATCACCTGCTGTCACATATGGCATTAGTGGTTATAGTGAAATACCAGATTGCGACCTGCTGACTGCATGGCCCTCGTTTCTTGGTACATGACCCGCCGCCACATACTTTATTAGTTGTCATATCAAAGACTGCCACCTTGTCTGTTACATCTTGCATTGATTGTGTTTTGCTGGGTGTGCTCCTATGCCCATCCTAGGCGTTTAGGCTGGGGGACCTGCTGCCTGGCCCTATTGGTAATTACAAAATTTGCTGTATGGGTCCTGAAGAAGCAAAATTTGTTGCGAAATGTTGACCGCACACACAATTCAAAATCACATCATTGACTATGAACTATATCGTGTCAACCATTTGCATTGTTTTTATTCTGTATGTATTATTGTGATCTACCCCCTTGTGAAGGGGTTACTCTACGTTATTGAAAAATAGAGTTTTTAAATTGTTCAATGAAACTTTTTTGATTTTACTTGGTATGTCTCCTCGTTGTGGCCGCTATAGTCCGTCATTTTAGGATATGGGGGAATTCCCCCTGTTATCATCTAATATATCTTTGTGTAAAGAGGCCATTTTTCTATTGACCACCAATGTAAAGGAGTCAAGGTATACAGAAATGTCAGATGGCTGCACTCCGCACAATTCCAGGTTTATTGAAAAATAATGTAAAAACACGTGTATACAGACATATATAGGCAAACAAAAAGGGGTAAGGAGGTGCATGGAAAGGTCAGTGCGTTCCTTGCCGATTTAGCACTTACTCATGATCATGAGTCATATAAAGGGGCCCTTCTACCGCTGACCACCAATATAAGGTGCATTCTTCCCACAGGCCACCAGTGAAAAGGGGCCCTTTTACCATTGACTACCAAAGCAAAGGGGTCCTTCACCCACTGACCACCAATGTAAGGGACATTCTTCCCACTTGCAAACACTGTAAGGAGGGCATTTTGCCAATGACCACCAATGTACAGAGGCCTTTCTTCCACTGACTACTCATGTTCTTTTCACAGGCCACCAGTGCAAAGGGGTCCTTGTACCAGGGTCCTTGTACCACTGACAACCAATGCAAAGGAGCCCTAATCTAACTATCAATGTAAGGGGCATTCTTTCCACTTGCCACCAGTGTAAAGGAGCCCCTTTACATGAATATAGGTACATCTACAGAAGGTTGTCAGAGATTGTGGACATTCATCAGGATAGGATGGAGACCAAAGATATGCTGCTGGAGACACTGTTTGAGACACAAAATTTTAGTCTCATGTGACCATAACACCTTATTTCCATGTGGCATCAGAATCTTCAAGGTGCTTTAAGGTGGTCAGATGAGACTAAAATTAAATTATTTGGCCTCAACACCAAATGATATGTCGGGCGGAAATCCAACACACCTCACCGTCCAAATAATACCATTCCTACAGTAAAGCATGGAGGAGATAATATACTGTTATGGGGGTGTTTCTCTGCAGCAGGAACTGGAACACTTGTCAGGATAGAAGAAAAATGGATGGGGCAAAAGACCATCAAATTCTTGAGGAAAATCTGCTGCCCTCTGTCAGAAAGTTGTCAATGGGAAGTAAGTTTACCTTCCAACATGACAACGACCCAAAGCACACAGAAAAAATGACCACACAGTGGTCGAAGGAGAAAAAGGTGAATGTCCTTGCATGGCCTAGTCAGAGCCCACACTTAAACCCCATTGAACATCTGTGGAATGATTTGAAGACTGCAGTCCGCAAACGGTCACCACCATCATTTTCTTGAATTTGAGCAGTTCTGCAAAGAAGAGTGGGCAAATATTGCAAAGTCTAGATGTGCAAAGTTAGTAGAGACATATCCCAACAGACTAAAGGCTGTAATTAAAGCAAAAGGTGGTTCAACAAAATAATGTAATAAGGGGGTGATCCTTTTTCCAACTCAGTTATTCTGTTTTTTATTTATTTATGTATTTATTTTTTTGACTTGTTGGTGTTAAATCTTTCACTTGGATATAAGTTGCACTATTAAATACAGCTGGATAAAAGAAAAACTGTGTCTTCATTTCAGACTGCAAAGCAACAAAATGTGATTATTTTAAAAGGGGGTGATTCTTTTCTGTACCCACTGTATTTGCTCTTTTTTACAATAATGTTTTTAAGTGACATATATAAAAAGTTTTTAACAACAACTTTTCATTAAAAAAAATAATTTTTTTGCTTTCAAAAAGTGCACTTAAAAAAAAAAAAAAAAGGAAAACCGTAAAAATCTCTTCCCTTCCATTTATAAAAGAATTTGGTGGTTTATCTGACGTTCCTCCAGGATTTCAGGAGTCATTTTCTATCCTAAAAATGGCAACTTTAATTATCGCTTATAAAGCTCAACATCCAACACAGAAAAACGACTTGATTTGTCAAATGATTCTGTTTTACCTTGATTACCTGTGCTGTGTTCGCAACACCGTATAGATCATCTATCGAAGATGTAATTTGTGTGCCAGTGTTCGTGAAGTGATTGGGTGCAGCCTTGGCAAGAGATAGCTATATCTATATATGTCACCTATTTTTTTTTTTTTTGGAGTTTCAAAAGGAAACTTTCTGATTGTTGATTCGCATAATATAACGTTGATTTGAGCAAACACAGAGAATACAGCACAAAATGACATAAACTGTATGTTTCAAGACCGGCTTGATAGTTAACTGTTTAAAAGCAAGAAAAAAACATTTTCTAGATATATGAGAATAGAGACACCTTCTGGGATGTAGGCAACAAACAAAAAAACCAAAACCTCTAGCACTGTAAGCCATATCAGTATTCACACCCATTGTATCCTTATTGGCAATTATAAAGGTAATGGCTCTTCAATCAAAGAAGGTCAGAGAAAAATCCATTCTATGTTATTATCAGACCTAAAGTGATGTCCCATTACAAATGCCATGCAAATCCATGATATTTTTGTAAAATACGTAAAGTGCTAATAAAAGACTGGGGTGAGGCTGTGTTGTCATGCGATTTGAAGTACTGCAATCTGATTACAGCAGCAGAATGATGACCACATGCATCAGTGATCTCATTCTCACCTTTAACCCCTATGCGGCCTCTCGGCAGGTGGGCCTTGGCGACCAAGCGGCCACATAGTTACGTTCATTAGTGTAAATACAGCTGTGCCGAGAGGGTGCATCCCAGCGTGGTCCCGGCACAGTTATCGGCAGCTAACGGAAAGCTCCCGGTAGCTTTCCGATCTTATGACCGCCGTGACAGTCAATGACGGCGATCACATGATCATAAACGCCACCCACCTCCCAGCATCCTAAATCCCTTATAGGGTCAGGAGGCGTCGACTCCAAGGGGGTTAAAGTGTAATGTGTAAATGTGTAGCAAAAACTCTTTTTTTTTAAAGTGTATAAAGTGTGGAAGGGTTAGAATCACTGTCAGGTTTTTGCCACTGTTTGTGTCCCTGCTAGGTAGATTTATCCACTCTATATGTTCTGGTGACTATGGGTACTGAGCAGTAGGTGACAATGCAAAATTTTACCAGAACCAGAAGTGAGTTCAAATCTTCCTACGGGGACACCTATCTGGTGATGACTGCTTAAAGCAGAGTTCCAGCTGGATCCATGTTTATTAAAAGTCAGTAGCTACAAAAAGTGTGCACTCACCTGTCTCATGGTCCAGTGAAGTACCCGCCCAAAGCCTCCGTTCTCTCCCCCGCCTGTCCTCGGCGCCGGCATCACTACTGTGGGCACCCGGCTGTGACAGCTTGTGGCTTCACAACCGGCTGCGTGTCGTGAATGGCCGGGCAATCTTCTGGGACGTGTCCCAGAAGATTGCAGGGAGGGAGGAGTCGCCTAGGCAGTCTGGGCGTAAGTGGGAGCTGGGTACCTGCCAAAACTAGGTACCCAATCCCCCCCCCCAAAAAAAGAAATTGCATGCCAAATGTGGTATGTCAGCGGTTCAGGATACCTTAAAGCGGAAGTTCCACTTTTGGGTGGAACTCTGCTTTAAGGACCCTTTCACACTGATCCCCCGCGGCATACAGGACTGTTGGTGCGCTTTCAGAAAACACACCAACAACACCCTATCTAATAAAAGTCTATAGCAAAGCGTAGATAACCCACATGAAAACTGTGAGAACACTGCACTGCACCCGAGGTGCAGGGAAACCGCTGTGTATCAGTGTGAATGATGC
Source organism: Lithobates septentrionalis (assembly GCA_037952835.1). NCBI lineage: Eukaryota > Metazoa > Chordata > Amphibia > Anura > Ranidae > Lithobates > Lithobates septentrionalis. The sequence continues at coordinate 882,699 of JBBDGP010000083.1, read as the reverse complement.
CTGTGGGCAGGGCTGAAGGTGCCCTAGTGTAGACACTGAATCACAGGCAGAAGCCACGGTCATATGAAATCAATAGTAAGGCAGGTCTCCAGGCTTTAGAAGGAAGCAGCAACTTTTACAGTTAAGTCCTTCTAATCTGTGGCTGAACTTCTATACACTGTTGACACTAATGCCCTGTACACACGGACGGACTTTTCGACCGGACTGGTCCAACGGAACAAATCCGTCGGACAATCCAACTGTGTGTGGGCTTCATCGGACTTGCAGCGGACTTTTTCGGTCGAAAATCAGACGGACTTTAGATTTGCAACATGTTTCAAATCTTTCCGACGGACTTGAGTCCGGTCGAAAAATCCGCTCGTCTGTATGCTAGTCCGACGGACTAAAACCAACGCTAGGGCAGCTATTGACTACTGGCTATGAACTTCCTTATTTTAGTCCGGTGTACGTCATCACGTACGAATCCGTCGGACTTTGGTGTGATCGTGTGTAGGCAAGTCCGTTCGTTAGAAAGTCAGTCGAAAGTCCGTTGTAACTCTGTCGAAAAGACCGTCGGACCTTTGATGCTGAAAAGTCCGCCCGTGTGTACAGGGCATAAGCATTCCGGACAAACTTTTGTAAGAGAACACCACTCTACGGGTGTGCAGCATTTCTGAGACTGCACCTCAGAGCATGTACCAGTCTCCAACAACTCAGCAGTCTAGTCACCTCACCCCCAGTGACAATGCCCTGAATGTTGCAGCTGGACACAGGAAACACCCTTCTCCATCACTTGCTAGTTCCCCTTCCTGGGCCCCTCTACAGCTCTCTCTCTCTCTCTTCTGTGACTCCAGGCTGGGTCCCTAGGTACTCTGTGTCATGGGTCAGTCCCCATATGTGGGGAACTGGCCTCTAGCGAAGGAGCCAAGCACACCACAACTTCTCTTGCAGAGTAGCTGTCACCTTTGCCATCCAGTGCTGGGACAAGGTCATCCAGCGCCCAGGGCAAAGATGCCAAACTGCACCCCCCTCCCCTGTTCATTATGTGCCTGCTTAGGGGATCCTACACCCAGGAGTCAAACTTGTAAAATCACTGCCTCTGTCACTACTCCTGTCAGCCTTGCAACAGAAGAAAGGTGCCCCCAGTAAACCATTGCGCCCAGGGCAGCCACTCCTTCCACCCACCCCTTGTCCCGGCCCTGTCAACCACTTCCTGGCAAAGTCCATAAAAGCAATCTTTTCAAGGCAAAAGTCCATAACAGGCAGTAAATCCACAAGAGGTAGCAATAGTCCTTTAAAGTCCATGATTTGGCAGTAATCCATACAGGCAAAAAAGTCCATAATTGGCAGCTATAAGTCCATAAGGGTCTCCAGGCTCCAGACCCCACTGAGAACTCTAAGAGGGTGTTCCACTCTGACAGAGTAGGAGCTAAATTTTGGCAGTCTTTCCCAAACAGCTTTCTCAGGCCATTTAGTAAACCCTATGTACATGGTATGACCTGCAGTAAGTGGTGACCTTGAAGGAAAGAGTGAGAAAACTGTTAATCCTTCCTTCTCAGACACCACAAGCTCCGCAGGTCAGCCTAAGGACATAGTACAACATTAGGACATTGTAACAATTTGCAGTTGGCTGGTCCAATTAACTGAATGGCAAAAACACTGCAAGATAAAAACCAATTAACTCTTTAGAACCTCTTGGAAGCACCTACTTACAGGCCTAATAGGGGAATTTCTCTTACTTTGTGCAGATTTCCTATTACTTCCCTTTAAGGACAATCTTCTCAACAAGACGCAGAGAGAGGAAGCAACACACTTGCAGGGTTTATCATTCTTTGTCCTATCCAAAATAAAGAAGAAAAAAAATGCCTCCACCCGTCAGTCCAATTGTAGACGACATACCCCATCTAACACCTACCACTGGTTGTATATAGTAATGGATGAATCTCAATCAGTTGTTTACCAGAATATCTATGAGTATGCCATAGGACATTTCTAATGTATTTATTCTCGTGACTTACTTGACCACTGTGTTGCTAGCCCACATTGGGGTCAACTTACTAAAGGCAAAAATAGGCTGTTCGTTATGCAAAGGAAGTTGCAGTTTGCGTGGGAATTTTTCCCAGAGCTTAGTGAATGTGGCGGAAATTTCACTTTGCAAAGAATACCCAATTATGTGCAAAGAAAATAAACGAACAGCATTTTTTGCGAATGATCATATGATGGAAGTCAGCAGAGCTTCACCCAGGGGCGGACTGACCATTGAGCCACTCGGGCACTGCCCGCGGGCCCTGGGCCACTAGGGGGCCCCATCAGGGTTGTCAGCCTCAGAAAAACCAGGGACAGTATGTAAAAATCTGTGTTTTTTTTTACATCTGTCTCTGAAATGTCCCTTACCGACATCCTTTTGGTCTAAAAATCCCGAGATTATAGCTGCCCCACCGCTCCAGTATCTTCTCAGCCAATAGAAACATGTCTGTGTATACTGTGTGTACATGTATGTGTATACTGTGTGATTGTATACTGTGTGTGTGTGTATACTGTGTGGCCCCATAATCTCTGATTGCCTGGGGGCCCCATAATCTCCTATTTCCCGGGGGCCCCATGAGTTGTCGGTCAGCCCCTGGCTTCACCTCATTCTTCCCTTACAAAGTTAACCTTCCATTTGCCTTTAGTAAATCAACCCCATTGCATGTGTTCTGTCACATTACTGGCATTCAAATTTCTTTTGCAAAAATACAGACTATATTTTAAAAAAATCCCTCAACATTTGGATGTTTGGATTCAAGACGTATATATAAAACAGAACTATGACAGCCATAGAAAACATCCTGGGGATCAGTAAAACTGAGTTGCAACAAAGGAAAAAACAACCCAGAGATGTATTATATTTTTTTTTAAATGGTAATGATACTCAGGAAACAAAATAATATCCAGCTAGGGTTTATGTCTACTTTAAATGTATTTTTTAAGCTATCTCAGCTTCTAGGTAATTTCGGTAATTGGAGGTTGGTAAAATTTGCTATAAAAATGTCAGTTGACAAAATGGATGCGAGACACGGTGGCTTATTCTTGGGCATGTTTGAGGTTAATTGGTTGCATTTAATTCTAATTGGTTGGTCTTTCTGCAGTCTCATGTTTCCTAATTAAGCGCAGGAAGAAAGTGTAATCAGGTGAGGGACATTGATCCGGACGGATCTGATCAATCATGGTGTAGTTAGCCGGAGCTGCTGTGTGGGCTGTTTGCTGGAGGCTTTAGCCCAGCTCTGCTAACACCGCGCATCCCCAGGGTACATGAGAATGAATTACTGTGTTTTACCTGTAATTACAGACCGGTTCAATTAGGTGGTGAACAATTACATGCATAGGTACTGATTCCACAGCACTGCTATTGAGCCGGATATGAGTATCAAAAAATCATTATAATAGTAATACTGTGACTTACTGAATGGAACTATTTTGTTTGTGAAGGTTAATAAAAAGGAAAAGCCTGAAATATTACCTTTCAGATAGAATCGTAATGTAGCACAGATAAAATAAAGTAAAATTCAAGCCAAAACTTTTTTCAGTCAGCTTTAGGCCTTGTTCACATAGGAGTACTTATCCACTTTCGTAGGGGAAAAAAATAGCAAAAAAAAGAAAAAAATAATATAGCATATACAATTGCAATACAAGTCATATTGTAAATGAATGTTATTGAAAATTACCTTTCCTTTTCAATCTGCAGCAGCTGTAATTTTCTATAAATGCAATGCAATATGGCTACCTGGAATTGTTCTGTGCACAGAATTCTGTACACAGAATGTGTACTGACCACACCCCAGAAACATCATTTCCTGCTTGTCTGATTGGCTCGCCAATTTTCCCAGAAGTCTGCCTAAGATACAAGTCAGATTTCAGGCATCCCCTGCAACAAAAATGTCATTTTTGGTGAGATATTTCCAATAGGAACACATCTAAAGGGGATGCAGGCCCAGCAGATTTCCTCATTAGTGCCCTGCAGCTGCACAGCTGACAGATAATTATGAAACCACTCCCATTAGACCCACTGAGCACAGAGGCATAGACAAACACACAGGGATTTCTTCTGAATAACAAAAGGCAAGAATCTGCAACAAAGTTTGTTATAATCCTTGCAATGTACATAGATCACCCAGGGGGATGTTTTTTTCTAAACAAAAGTGGAGTTACGCTTTAAAGTGTTACTAAACCCAGGACTCTGCATTCACTATATCTGCACACAGTACACAGATCATGGAAATGCAATTATTTTAGTAAATATAAACTGTTAAATACCTTTTCTCAACAGCAGTATATAGCAGTCTTGTGACTTCTATCGGTGTCTAGTTAAAGCTTGTAGGAGGAGTTTTCATTCTCCTCTGACTGTCCTATGAGGCTGCAGGACTCCTGAGCCTCAGTCTGGACAGTGCTGATTGGCCCTGTGCTGATCACATGCAACCTCCGAAGAGAAAAAACTCTCCAGCAATACACACCAAACTGAGCATGTGCAGAGTGCCCCCAAGGCTCTGTACTATCAGGAGATGGGTTGGGGACAGTGGAAGAAGGAGGGGATCAGAGAAGACAGGATCAAGCAGCCTTTTTACGCAATGCGCAGGATTAACCCCTTAGGTTCCACAGTGAGTATAATAAGCATGCTTTACTGCATATACAGACTGATTTTACTGTTGTGGGTTTAGTAACACTTTAAGCTGACTCGATTAGACATCCATGCAAGTGCGGGTCCCTGAACATCCTGGGTCCCTGTGCAGCCCTGCATCTCAGTTGACTTGAATGGGACTACCTGCATGGGGATGCATGGAACACCTGTGCATGCAATGTGGGCAAGCAAGGCCCTTGCACGGGCGTATGCCTAAGTTTGCCCAATGCCCATATAAATGGGACACTTGACAGCAGAAGAATCTTCCTAACAGGGATACAGACATCAATAAAAACTCAACAGAGGTACTAACTCTCTGCAGCCATCTCATCGATGGGGACACAGGCAGCAGTAACAGGTGACCCCCTGATGACATCAGATATGGGCTGATGAAATGACGCTGGGTGGTGTTTGAAATATGTCATTTCCGTGCAGCTGAAACGCAGGTGGAAACCGGCGATTCCTTTATATTACATGCTGCTCAGGGGCGGCCTGTCCATAAAGGGCACACAGGCGCTGCCTCTCCTATCCTTGCCGCCGCTACCTGCTATCCATGCGACCGGCCCCTTTCAGGACATTGCGCTCAGAGCCCACCCAGGTGTGTTAGAGTAGCGAATTAATATTCACAATTCTCACACTGAATCGCCTCTCCGCCAATCAGGAAGCACGGGTCTGAGACATGTTTCCCGATTGGCTGAAAGGAGAAGCATTCCAATTGGCCTAGGAGGAGGAGACGCACGGCGGAAGTCGCCGTGATACCGAGGAGAGCAGGGGAAGACGCCGCAAGTCAGGAAGCGCTGCCCACCATAGAGGGGAATGAGAAGCTGCAGTGATGCCGAGCAGGGGAAGGGGAAGCCATTGCCCTCAGGAAGGGATGCCCGCCATAGATGGGGTAAGTGCTGGGCTCCTAACTGACCGACCAGACCGGGGGGGTCCGATAGATCCCCCCAAAAAATTTACCAGCAGCCGCCACTGATGCTGCTCTCTGTCTTCTTTGATGTAAGTGCAATACAAACTTTTTTTCAATGAAATTTTTTTAAATACTACACCATGAGAGTGTTCTCTCCCTCTCTATATGGTAACACTGGAGCTCTGAATACGGTATCTTTATCTACATTGATTGGATTTCAGCATTGTTTGGATTCCATTTCCATGACCTCATGTGCGATATCTTGGAGCCTTTTCATATGTGCATTTGACTCCCTGTAATGGAGGTCAACTAAGTCTGGAGAGTGCATAGTGTGTCTGCATGCTGTTGGAGAGGAACCTTTCCTATACACACTGAGGACATCACTCATGTACTGAATTTATTAATGGACTTCACAATTTTAAGTAAGAATATGTACATGCATTTGTTAATTCACTATGGTGATGTGTAATTTATGATATACGAGCACGTTTTTTTCTGGGTTTTTTTTTTTCACATTTTAGCAGTAGCACATTGACAGAGGTTCTAACCACTTTGATAAAAAAATAATATAAAAATAATAATTGGCTGGAGTTTTATACAATTTACAAATGCATCCATAGATCCAAGCTGCGCTCATCAAACTCTGCCTTCAGCACTGGGGATTTTCATTTCCACAAATTTTTTCAAAATCCTGTGATTTTGGTGAAATGCATTGGAGGCAACATAGGATGTGAAAATAGGGTGCTTTAGGGTGTTTTTTTATGGGCACAATAGATTTAAATAATTCTGGACTGTTACAGAAGCTTCATTAAAGTATCTTGGATCTCTTCTTGCGCCACAAAATGGCCATTCATTAGCTTCATTTTTTATGTTATTATTACTTTCATGAAAAGAATAAAACAGAAAGTGAGAAAAAGGTAAAATAAAAAATGTAAGATAAAGTACACAAATAATGCTTGAAAGAAAATAAAGAAGAAAAAACACAAATACAGTGGGGACAGAAAGTATTCAGACCCCCTTACATTTCACTCTTTGTTATATTGCAGCCATTTGTTAAAATCATTTAAGTTAATTTTTTTCCTCATTAATGTACACACAGCACCCCATATTGACAGAAAAACACAGAATTGTTGACATTTTTGCAGATTTATTAAAAAATGAAATATCACATAGTCCTAAGTATTCAGACCCTTTGCTGTGACACTCATATATTTAACTCAGGTGCTGTCCATTTCTTCTGATCATCCTTGAGATGGTTCTACACCTTCATTTGAGTCCAGCTGTGTTTGATTATACTGATTGGACTTGATTAGGAAAGCCACACACCTGTCTATATAAGACCTTACAACTCACAGTGCATGTCAGAGCAAATGAGAATCATGAGGTCAAAGGAACTGCCTGAAGAGCTCAGAGACAGAATTGTGGCAAGGCACAGATCTGACCAAGGTTACAAAAAAAATTCTGCTGCACTTAAGCACAGTGGCCTCCATAATCCTTAAATGAAAGACGTTTGGGACGACCAGAACCCTTCCTAGAGCTGGCCGTCTGGCCAAACTGAGCTATCGGGGGAGAAGAGCCTTGGTGAGAGAGGTAAAGAAGAACTGAAAGATCACTGTGGCTGAGCTACAGTCCCAACAGTAAAGCATGGTGGTGGCAGCATCATGCTGTGGGGGTGTTTTTCAGCTGCAGGGACAGGACGACTGGCTGCAATCAAGGGAAAGATGAATGCGGCCAAGTACAGCGATATCCTGGACGAAAACCTTCTCCAGAGTGCTCAGGACCTCAGACTGGGCCGAAGGTTTACCTTCCAACAAGACAATGACCCTAAGCACACAGCTAAAATAACGAAGAAGTGGCTTCACAACAACTCCGTGACTGTTCTTGAATGGCCCAGCCAGAGCCCTGACTTAAACCCAATTGAGCATCTCTGGAGAGACCTAAAAATGGCCGTCCACCAACGTTTACCATCCAACCTGACAGAACTGGAGAGGATCTGCAAGGAGGAATGGCAGAGGATCCCCAAATCCAGGTGTGAAAAACTTGTTGCATGTTTCCCAAAAAGACTCATGGCTGTATTAGATCAAAAGGGTGCTTCTACTAAATACTGAGAAAAGGGTCTGAATACTTAGGACCATGTGATATTTCAGGGTTTTTTTGTTAATAAATCTGCAAAAATGTCAACAATTCTGTGTTTTTCTGTCAATATGGGGTGCTGTGTGTACATTAATGAGGAAAAAAATTAACTTAAATAATATTAGCAAATGGCTGCAATATAACAAAGAGTAAAAAATTTAAGGGGGTCTGAATACTTGCCATCCCCACTGTATATAGAACACTAAATGAAATAAATGAAATAAATAAACTACCCTTTAGATTAAACACCCTAAACACAATTTAGAAAAGAAATTTGCCTAAACAACTTAATGAGCGAAGTTGAGAGGATCTGCTTTGGTGGAACTGAAAAAATCTGTTAATTTCTCAGTCTTAATCGAATCAACCTTCTAATCCCTAGTATTACAGAATCTAATATGTGCCAAGAAATCATTCCTTACACCACTGCACAGCCACTGGTCTAACTGGGGACTGGGGACAGATCAGATCCATGGATTGATGTTGTGAACACCAAATTCTGACATTACTAAACCATGCATCATTTTTCCAGTCGGCAGTTGCCCAGTTTTAGTAGAACTCTGCATGCTTTATGTATCGAGTAATTGATTTTTCTTTAAAAGATTCAGATCAAAGCAAATTGAAATAACTTGCTCTCCAGCACAGTTCCTGAATGACATTAAATGATAGATTTTATTTGTTGCCTCGATTTGCTTAAATTATGCAGGTGCATAATATTTTTTATAGTTATATATATGTATATTACTGTATGTAGCCAGGTGCTTTTCTAAATAGAGAGTACGTTAGAACTCAGTGCTATAGTGGCACTCTATGCCCTCACTGAACTGACATGCTGGATCTAGCAGCACTGTCTGCCTCCCACCAGCAGGGGGAGCAGACAATCCAAAGGAGCTCCATAAATTTGTAAGCTGGCCGCATTGGACTGTGAGTTGAAGTCCTGCATGAGAGCCATGCTGTGGAATCCTATGAACCACAGTACTCACAGGGAGACAGTGTGAGGGAAGAGGAATGGCTGTATTCCCTGGGATGCAGACTGGAGAGTTTCCTCTTTTGCCACACAGAGACCTGCCTTTCTGGGTGTGCGCCCACCTGACACAAGCCCATGACCTGATCCAGAGATTGGGGTTTGTGTTCTGGGAATCAGAGTGAGAGAGTGGATAGGAGCATGAAGAGGCTGAGGACTGAGCTATTGGCGGTACACAGATCTTTACTGCAGAGAGACCAGAGCATTGTATACCTGTAGGCTGAGGACCGGAGCCATTGGAGGCAGATCCAGAGAACAGTGGGACCATTGCTGCCATACTGCTGTGACTGACGAGAGGGCACTGCTGCCATAGACCATTTTTCTGCTAGTAGGGACTGAGCGAATAGAGACTAGACACTAGACTTTTGACTAGCAGTCTTTACCACTGCATGTAGACTGTATTTATGTGGACCACCATAAAGACTGGGCCCCAACGTTAGCCGGCTGAAGAACTAGGGCAAAGGACTTTCTCGTTAGCTGCTCTATTAGGACTTAATTTGCTGCCACAAGTAATACGAGACTTCTGAACTAAAACCTGGGTTTCAGCATTGTTCGCCATCATAGTTATTGTAATTCATGCCATTGCATTGTGCGGATTTGTAGGTTATTAGATATAGATTATTCCTGCTACCTAGAAATCCACGCCAACCTGCTACAAATTAGTGGCTTTCATTCTTTCATATATGTACATGTTGCCACCTAGTTTAATTTGTTACAATATAACACTATTCCTAACCACTGTGATGTTTTCTTCCTGATACTTATAGTTATGTGCAGAGTATTAATTTTTGTGCTCTCAATAGTATTGTGGTTTCTGCTTGTCTAGCCTGGTGTGCCAGAGGGGCTGAGGTTGCTAACTGAGTCAAGGCAAAGAACAGTAAACCTAGTCTTCCAAGTGGCTCCTTCAGGGGTAGTGCTACATATAAATTATATATATATATATATATATATATATATATATAAAATCCTTTTTTATGCACACTGAAATCAAATTCAGATGGTAAAGATGATTAAATTAAGGGTTATTATCTGTAACAGCACCCCAGTATTTTGTTTTCCCACGTTGAAGCTCACAGCATAGATTTCCGCTATAGGATATGGATCTGTTGAAGTGAAGTTGGTGAGCAAGTGATGTTTGGAAATGAGTGGATAATTAAAAATCCACTTTGCTAGTGACTTGTTAAATCATCACTAGGGCTGTTTTTACCTTAATTAAGACTGCAGAGTAAGGGGCGTGCATCAAGTTTCAGGATGTACAAACTGTCACAATATTTTATTTTGCTTCCGTCCCTCTTACCAGATATGTTTTTCTAGATTTACAATGAATTCATTGTGTCAAGGGATGCAGGCAGGGAAAGCAGGGGCCATTTGTTCACCAGTTTGGTAATAATATGATATGTTGGTCTGGTGGCCCTGAGTGGAGTGGGGCCTGCAGTCAGTCCTTCCAAATCATTTTTGTTTTATATGCTTAGCATTTAAAATGATTAAAACACCTGTAAATGTTTCTCTTTTTTTTTTGGAGGTGAGAGAAAAGCTCGAAAGTGAACAAAATGAAGGGAAATCCCATCTGTAAATCAAAAATTAACACCCGCTCAAAACAAAGCGAACCAAATACTATAGTGTGAAAAATACAAAAAAAGAGAGCTGCACATCCTTCAGACAAACAAGCTGCAAGATGGAAAAAACATTATAAATGGACCGCACTCCAAACAGTAACAATTGAGCAAACAACTAACATCAACAATGGTCCATTACCATGGTGTGGAGCTGTCAGATAAGATCAGCCCAGACACCAGGGAGCTTTATACAGAGTCTCCTAAAGGTGCAGGAGCACCAGTATGTATGGTGAGATTGTATCAACCAATACTTCATTGAGGGATAAGAAATCCAAAAAATGCATTTGAAAATATCTACCATAAGCATTATTTGACCTTCTTTGAAAAAAGAGTTCATATCTTTCTGGTGAGTGCGGTGTGTGTCTGTTGGGAAGAGGATAAACACTTTTTCTTTGGTGGTACTTTTTTCTTCACAAATGGATGGATTTATTGGCACCGAGCACTTTAATTATTATTATGGACTTTAATATAACTGTATTTGGGTTATGTGAGATATATTTTTTATAAATCCCATCTTTGACAGCTATCGCTAAAATAAATCACACCGGAAAACTTCCTCTCAGCTCCTGTCACGTACCTTGCGGCAGAGCCTGACAAGTAGAGGAAGGCCTCTCCTCCAGTCCCGGCTCTGAGACCACCACTGATAGCTCAGCTCTTGGTCTTCAGGCTGTGAATCACTGGTTCTCTGCTCTGCCCCTCCAGCGCTCACTGGAAAGCTGGTCTGTGGAGGGGATGGGAACAGCTGGCCCAGGTTCTCAGTGGTTCGCTGGGAGGCTGAGCCAGCTGCCGGTCCTGACCATATGGTCAGGATCTTTTCAGAGCCTGGACCAGCTCTATGACATCAGCCAACAGCAGCTTTAGCCCACTGTCGGCTAAAAACAGGTCACAGCAGTGCAGAACAAACTGCACTCCTGTAATCCATAGGAGAAGTACTGCCAAAAAAAGATTTTTTTTATTCAAAGCTAGAAATATGTTTTGGTTGATGGTCACCAACTATTTACAAGTCAACACTAAAGTAGCAGTATGACAATTTTATGAAGCACAGCTGTGCTTTCCTGCTTTGCTTACGTGGAGAATACAAAGCAAGTGAACTATTCAAATGAATGACTTTTAATTGAAATTAAATTTTAATCCAGGAAGACCCAAACATGCATAAAGTCATTGGACCAGTGCTGGATTTAGACCTTGGTTGCCCGGTGCACTTCAAATTCGGGGGCCCCTCAACATAAACATAAATTCAATTATATGACAAATAAGTTAACTGAAATAAATGATAAACCACATTTGTTAAAAAAAAAAAATATGTTCCAAAGAAGACACTTGCATGATTTAGAAGTTGAATAATAAAAATAGAAGTTGAAATGTAAAACATCCGCCAGAAGCGCTCATCCCTTTCTTTGTCTCTGAAGTCAGGCTTAGCTATTTCATATCCTAATACCCACACGCATTTTGTTATTTTTTCTAAATAATAAAACAATATTTTATAATTATTATATTTTTAAAAAAAGGAAGTCTGGGGCCATCTCTTGCAGGGGGGATAAGGGCAATTTCACCTTTTGACCCCTTATAAATCCAGCACTGCATGGGACCGGCCTATGCTCCATTAATGAAGTTCTCTCTGCAGCGTTAAGCAGAAAGAATGCCATAGGAGAACACGGGCTGCACATGCTTCCTGCATTTTATGAATGGGACATGAAATGCAGGTCATGATATACTATCCATTAGATATCCAATGTAAAGTGGCATTCAACCTCTTCTAGGAATGGGCTGCTTCATTTTGGTATCCAAACTCTGGTTTACAAGTTGTTAGGGAGCTCTACAAAGCTGTTTTCAAGCCACATTCCCACAAATTTCCCATCTACAACTCCTACAGAGTAACTGCATGCAAAAGACTTGAGTATTGTCTGCGTGCAATTTGCAAATGATAGAAACAATCATCTGCTTCATCAAAGGCACTTATAGAAAATGGAAAAAATAGTCATAAAGACGCTTGGGAATCACCTTACTGTCTACATATCAAACTTCAAACACAGGTAATCATTTCTATTACAAGAAGGGAAAAAGTAGATTTTTTTTAAGGAAAGCTTCAAGCAAAACACAAAATTTAGCAGTCAATAATTTCGAACATTTGACGTGTGTAGGCGGAATGTTTTTGTACATGCTTGTTGGTGGAAAATCTTACGATCCACATTGAAATTTGGCTTCTTACTCAAATGTTTATTTTCCACTGCAGGCTTGAATTGGGTTGGCCATTACAGATGAAGCAGATGGTTCCTGCTGCACACAGTTCAGTAAATGAACCTGTTCTCCCATTTAGCATTTTAAAAGTAAGTCCTGCTTGAGAGCAAGCACAAACAGTACATGTTGCCTGTCATAACTAGAAACATGCTTCTGTGCCCCTTTCTGATTTAGTTTTACTGTGTTACTTATGAACTAACTTCATGGTTAAGACCTGCCAATTGCCAGTAACTAGAAAGAGGATTTTAAAGGGCATTAACACTCTAAATGTACCCAGGCGCAAAAAAAGGTTGCAGTGATTCAACTAAGAAAAAAAAAGGGCAAAGAATGAAAAAACGAATTGAGGAAGTCTTTTTAGTCCTTAAGAAAAGTTCATAAAAGCCACTGTGGCATGAAGTTCATTATGGCAGCATCAGCATTCTCTCTTCCAAGCAGGATCTGGGGAGGCTCCCACCAGCAAACCATGTATAAACAGAAGAGAGAAAAGTGCCACTACTTAAAGTCTTTGTTAAGGTACATTTTTTTCTTCTATAGTTCCCTCTGATATATCACATTAAGCTCCCCAGTGGATGTCATTTATAAAAACATGCGGTATAATAGCTTACTTCAGAGTGGCATTTGGGGCTCAACTGACTGTCCACTGGTATCCTTTCCTGATCTGATAGCTGCAGGGGGAGGTGCTGGGAAACCCCAGCTGATGTCAGCCGGGAAGAGGAGAGGAGAGGAGAGGAAGAGACCGGCGGGCAGTAACGTGAGCGTCGAACAGCACTCTGATGTAAGCTATCATACCGCATATTTTTATAAATGACATCCACTGGGGAGCTTAATGTTATATATCAGAGGGAACTATAGAAGAAAAACACTGTTTTTTTAGAGCAGGAAGGGAGGATAGGGGAGCTGACAGGCAGGGAGGAGAGGGGGGAGGAGGACAGAGGGAGACACAGACACAGGAGAGCATGGCTGCGGATGATGGAGGCCCAGATGCTGACCATGGTGTCAGGGCTCAGCAGCCCTGATATATCGTGGTTAGCGTACAGAGGGGAGGGTAGAAACTGGCAGGATCAGCCAGGTATTACAGGTGATACAGGGGGCCAAATGACACAGCACAAGCACTGTGCTGTATAACATGCTTTAAGGGAACAAGATTCAATGTATTTATTTTTTTAGGTTAACAAACGCTTTAAGTGTAGCATTTATTAAAACATATTGGTAAAATGAAAAACAATAAATATGCATTTAAAAGAAAAGCGTATCAATAGATCTCCAACAGGTGGCAACCTTCCAGGTGGTCAATAATGAGCAAGCCTCTCCACCTGGATGTGATATAAGGTGCTTGGAACCAGGAAGTTGATCAGGGGAACATCAGGAAGAGCCAGCAAAAGCAGCATATATCAGTATATAGCAAAAGCAGTATATATCACATGGACAAGAACCACTGTGGACAGCAGGGAAAGGTGGAAGGCTCACAAAATGCCTGTGATGATGTCATGTCTTATAATGATGGGCGTGGTTATGCATTTTGAAGCGTGACCCCCTTTGTCAAAGCTTAGAGCTTTGACAAAGGGGGCCACACCCCCTGGTGTGGTTATGCATTTCGGGGTGTGGCCCCTATTGTCATACCTCAGAGGTTTGACAAAGGGGGCCACCTTAGCCTTTAAATCCCCTACTGTAGCCAAAAATACAAAAAGGCATTAGCATTACCCTTAACACTATTTTTTTCCCAGAAAACCCAAATTTATAGGGTGCTGCAATTGTTAATGCCAAAGGCAAACTCTCCTGGTAAAATCCGACAGAAGGAACCACTAATGCACCCCAAGACCCAAGATGCAAATCCTTACTATTAATAATTTACAATTTGCAAAGTAATGTAGCTTATGCCCATATACTGTAATTAGTGAAGGTTTTGAGATAAATTATTATTTAAATATTTCAGCATAGTTACAATTAATGCTAACATAAATTATAAGCCTTATATTTGATATGCTCTATAGATTTCCCTTCCTTTTGGTTTTAATGTTTTGTTTATTTGTAATTCTAATAAAATGTTTTAATGAAAAACAAAGTTCCCTGGAAGAATCCTTAGTCCAATTCCTTTGTGGTCCATTTTTCAGAATATAAAGTAAATTTGACTCAACTAATGAATCATGACTATTCCTGGCATTTCGGAGGCTTCTCACTATAATGATCTTTATATGGCTCCAGTTCATTCATGCTTATCCAGCTTTCGCAAGTTGCTGAAGGCTGACTAGTAAGAAAGTCTGTTCGGCACTTTTATTTTACTGTTTAAATTTCAGAAGAGAAATTGCCATTAAATGTTTTCTGTTCACAAATTACAGTAAAAGTGTCATGAGCCTCGGATTTTGGCCTGCCCTGACCAAAAACTCTCAATGACCTTCTGCTCCACTCAGTACCCATAACAGATGCAGCCTTCCAAAGAATACATTGCATTGCAAATATTTTTACGTAAAATGCATGTCTGGTTATATTTCCACCTTTTTTTTTTTTTTTTGCTCTCTGGGCAGATTTCCCTTCACTTCCTGTCTTGGATTTGGGTACACAGCTAGAAATGAGAAGGAAGCTCCTCAAAGTGAGGGCAATTCCCTTCTTAGAATGTTGTCACCAGATAGAAAATTTTCCCTCTTCTCTTGCTTTCCTGACAGCTCTAGAATGTAGGATTTGCACTTACTTTCTCTCCGTGTGACAATGGTCACCGGGACACATAGAGGGGTGAATCTCACCAGCCTAGACCAAACCAATAAAAAAAAGGGGTTTAACCATTCTCTACTTTATCCAAAACCTGAACAAAAGTTTTGGGCCTTATATACAGTACATGTTATTGTGTTTCTAAATCCAAAACTTTTATTTTTTTTAATTTATAGTTTTGGATAGAGTAGGCAAAGTTTAGCAACCCTTTTTATTGCTGTATGTGTTTCCACTGGAAATATTCTTTCTTGCTGAGCCACCTGGAATGCTGGACAGTTCTCTCAATGATCCTACCTTGAACCTTGTTTGTCTGGAACCTTGAACTTTTTGCTCCTCCCATGAACTTCCTGATTTAAAGGAGTTGTGAAGTCTCAAGGTTTTTCACCTTAATGCATTTAATGCATTAAGGTGAAAAACCTTTTGTGGTGCAGCTGCCCCCCAGAGCCCCCCTTTTACTTACCCGAACCCAATCTTTCCAGCGACGAGCATGAGCCCAGCAGCTCCAGTCGCTGTCTCAGGTGCTCATTGGATAAACTGATAGCAGTAGGAGTCATTGGCTCCCGCTGCTGTCAATCAAATCCAGTGATACGGGAGCTGGGGGGGGGGCCGAGTCCTGCTGTCTGTGTCAATGGATGCAGCAGCAGGACTCGGGACCGTGCCCGCACAAATGCCCCCATAGAAAGCAGCTCTCCGTGGAGGCACTCGATGCGGAGGAGCTAGTAGCGCCGCCGGGGGACCCCAGAAAAGGAAGATCGGGGCAGCTCTGTGCAAAACCCTTGCACAGAGGAGGTAAGTATAACATGTTTGTTATTTAAAAAAAGAAAAAAAACAAACCTTTACAATCACTTTAAGCCACTGCACTTCCACCTTGCCAGATTATTGTGCTTTCTCCAGCCAATATCTCACTTTTGTCTCTCCTGCTGCCACCTGTATCTTTGCTACCATTCGTTACCGACCTTTGGCTTGTTCCTTGACTATACTTCTGCTTAATCCCAACCTGCAACCATTTATTACTGACCTTTGGCTTGTTTACTGACTATGCTTCTGCTTGATCCCTACCTACTATATCTGCTACTGGACCCTGGGTAGCTTACCTCCTGGTGGGGTGATCCTGAGGACTGCATCCTGGTCTTAACATGCAGCAAAACCCATCTCCACCATTAAGAGCTTTGGTGAATACCGGTTGGTACTTAGACCCTGTACCTCAGGTGAACCTTTGTCATCAGCCAGGGTGACCTGCTTGTATGCAAATGAGAAGAACTGGTCGCACACCGCAGTTGTACTCCAATAAAATGTCCTTTTTCTTCAAACATGGGACAATAGCACAGGATAGGTTACAGTTGACATGTTTCACACGTAAGCATGCCAAGTTATAATGATATGGTTATGACTTAGCTTTATTGGATTACAACTGGGGTGTGCGACCAGTTGTCTTCTCCTTTGCATGTCACTGTGGTAGCAAGCTGGGGCCAGCATCTGTGAGTAATCCATTACATACTACATCTGAGTGGTATCTTGTTCTCTAGTTTGACCTGCTTGTATACCTGTCCCACTTGTCACTGGGTGCTGCTCCACTGC
The DNA here is from genome assembly GCA_037952835.1 of Lithobates septentrionalis. Lineage (NCBI taxonomy): Eukaryota > Metazoa > Chordata > Amphibia > Anura > Ranidae > Lithobates > Lithobates septentrionalis. The sequence continues at coordinate 865,867 of JBBDGP010000083.1, read as the reverse complement.
TATAGCAACTGACCTCCAAGCTTGACTCCAGATCGTGACACATGGTCACATGAGGAGAGCCCTTAGCCCTGTGTAAGCTATAACTTATTCAGCAAGGGTGTTGTTTGGGTTCCTCTGGGGTGCCAAGAGCATGGGACGCAGTTTGCCCTGGATCAGCATCATGCATTGCCATGGTGCAGGCCAATCACCAGCACCATAACAACCAATAAAATTCTAGGTCCAAGATACATTATTTCCCACCAGGCATGCAGGGCCACCACCAGCATTGAGAGGAGGATAGAGTGCACCGCTGTGCAGAGCTGCTCCACCTTCCACCCTCTGTCATACTGCTGGCGTATAGTAGGGCTCTAATGGGAAGAGGGCACTCTATGATGGGGGGACTGTGATGTATAGGGTGAGCCTTTGATAGGAAGAGTTGGGTTTCTGATGTGATGAGAGGAATCAATGATGGGGAGATGCTAGTGATGTGATAGGCACAGTGTCCCACCCACACCTGATGACATGACATGACGCTGATCCAGGCCAAACAGCATGTAAGGCCACCACCAGCATTCACAAGAGGATGGAGTGCATCTCTATCCAGACCTGCTCTGCCTTTTACTCTCTGCCATGCTGCTGGAGTAAGGCAGGGTTCTAGTGGGAACAGGTGACTGATGGGGGGAACTCTGAAGTATAGGGGAGGGGAAGGGAATGGGTGGGGGAGATGCTGCTGATGTAATGGATGGGACTATGTTGTGATGGTAGGACCTCTGATGTGAAGGGGGGGCTTCTGACATGAAGTTGATTGCATCAAGGTAGTTGTGTGCATCAGTCCAGGATCAGGTTTCTCTTTGATGGTAAGAAAAATTTAGGTCAGAGGTGCCTCGAGATTTTGCGTTCTTTTAAAGGGTAAGATGACTTGAAGGTCTGACAATCTGCAAAAGTATTTTGAACTAGACAGATGTGGTAAACGGCCTTCATACATGTTGCAGATCGTTAATCATATAACCTGCTTTCCCAGGCATGTAACTCATGCAGAATACCATTACCATCGCAAATAATATTCTTGCATTGTTTTCTCTGGAACAGAAATCTGCTGTATCGGCATATTGAGAATAACTGTTATCTCAAAGCTGGAAGTACAAGAATATCATTCAGAGATGAATGTTGGATGGGGAGAACACATTAGAAGCCTTGAGGAAGAGAAAACTCAAGGTTTCATAAGTGGAACTGTTTATTAAGGCAATAATATTGCTACTTAGCTTCATTAACGGGCCAAATGCCTAAACTTTCCTTTTCACAGCTTTCTTGTTTCCTATTAGCATTAAAAATATTTGTGCAACACTGTTGGCCCCATTTCCATTTGCATCAATAGATTTCGAAGGCCATTACAATCTTGGCTTTTAATGGCATGATTGATGAGACGGTTTTAACCTTGGCTCCTACTTGCCAAAAATGTAGCATCATGTAGAATACTAAAGACTTTTAATGAAGTGGCTACTGCATACTAGTTGCATTTTTATTTTACTCAATATAACCAGTTGTTTGCTGTGTCAGTGTCCTAACATGCTCTATAGTAGGGATGAGCTTCGTGTTCGAGTCGAACCCATGTTCGACTCGAACATCGGCTGTTCGGTCGTTCACCGAATTGCGAACGATATGGGCCGTTCGCGCCAAATTCGTGTGGCGCGTCACGGCCCATAATTCACTGCGGCATCGCAGTGCATTGCTGGCTGATGATTGGCCAAGCATGCACTATGACCCGCATGCTTGGCCAATCACAGCGCCGTCAGTAGAGAGAGCTGTAATTGGCCAAAGCCAGGGTGGCTTTGGCCAATTATGGCTCAGGGGATTTAGTACACACCCCACACTATATAAGGCCGCCTGCACGGCGGCCCTGTGTAGTGTGTGTTCCGGTGTGCTGAGAGATAGAGAGAGAGAGAGACAGTGTCATTTGATTTGAGTTAGATAGATTAGGCAGAACAGTCAGTCAGTTAGCTGCACTTACAGTGTATTGTGTATATATATGCATCCCAGGTGTTGCATATATATATATACACTGTATTCAGTTTAGCTAGATCCGTTCCTGTTATCTTCTATCTAGACTATTTACATTTAGTGCAGTGTGTCCTGCTCACAGTGTTCAGCTAGATCCGTTCCTGCTATTTACATTCAGTGCAGTGCGTCCTGCTCACAGTGTTCAGCTAGATCCGTTCCTGGTATTTACATTTAGTGCAGTGCGTCCTGCTCACAGTGTTCAGCTAGATCCGTTCCTGCTATTTACATTCAGTGCAGTGCGTCCTGCTCACAGTGTTCAGCTAGATCCGTTCCTGCTATTTACATTCAGTGCAGTGCGTCCTGCTCACAGTGTTCAGCTAGATCCGTTCCTGCTATTTACATTCAGTGCAGTGCGTCCTGCTCACAGTGTTCAGCTAGATCCGTTCCTGCTATTTACATTCAGTGCAGTGCGTCCTGCTCACAGTGTTCAGCTAGATCCGTTCCTGCTATTTACATTCAGTGCAGTGCGTCCTGCTCACAGTGTTCAGCTAGATCCGTTCCTGCTATTTACATTCAGTGCAGTGCGTCCTGCTCACAGTGTTCAGCTAGATCCGTTCCTGGTATTTACATTTAGTGCAGTGCGTCCTGCTCACAGTGTTCAGCTACATCCGTTCCTGCTATTTACATTCAGTGCAGTGCGTCCTGCTCACAGTGTTCAGCTAGATCCGTTCCTGCTATTTACATTCAGTGCAGTGCGTCCTGCTCACAGTGTTCAGCTAGATCCGTTCCTGGTATTTACATTTAGTGCAGTGCGTCCTGCTCACAGTGTTCAGCTAGATCCGTTCCTGCTATTTACATTCAGTGCAGTGCGTCCTGCTCACAGTGTTCAGCTAGATCCGTTCCTGCTATTTACATTCAGTGCAGTGCGTCCTGCTCACAGTGTTCAGCTAGATCCGTTCCTGCTATTTACATTTAGTGCAGTGCGTCCTGCTCACAGTGTTCAGCTAGATCCGTTCCTGCTATTTACATTCAGTGCAGTGCGTCCTGCTCACAGTGTTCAGCTAGATCCGTTCCTGGTATTTACATTTAGTGCAGTGCGTCCTGCTCACAGTGTTCAGCTCGATCCGTTCCTGCTATTTACATTCAGTGCAGTGCGTCCTGCTCACAGTGTTCAGCTAGATCCGTTCCTGCTATTTACATTCAGTGCAGTGCGTCCTGCTCACAGTGTTCAGCTAGATCCGTTCCTGCTATTTACATTCAGTGCAGTGCGTCCTGCTCACAGTGTTCAGCTAGATCCGTTCCTGGTATTTACATTTAGTGCAGTGCGTCCTGCTCACAGTGTTCAGCTACATCCGTTCCTGCTATTTACATTCAGTGCAGTGCGTCCTGCTCACAGTGTTCAGCTAGATCCGTTCCTGCTATTTACATTCAGTGCAGTGCGTCCTGCTCACAGTGTTCAGCTAGATCCGTTCCTGCTATTTACATTCAGTGCAGTGCGTCCTGCTCACAGTGTTCAGCTAGATCCGTTCCTGGTATTTACATTTAGTGCAGTGCGTCCTGCTCACAGTGTTCAGCTAGATCCGTTCCTGCTATTTACATTCAGTGCAGTGCGTCCTGCTCACAGTGTTCAGCTAGATCCGTTCCTGCTATTTACATTCAGTGCAGTGCGTCCTGCTCACAGTGTTCAGCTAGATCCGTTCCTGCTATTTACATTCAGTGCAGTGCGTCCTGCTCACAGTGTTCAGCTAGATCCGTTCCTGGTATTTACATTTAGTGCAGTGCGTCCTGCTCACAGTGTTCAGCTACATCCGTTCCTGCTATTTACATTCAGTGCAGTGCGTCCTGCTCACAGTGTTCAGCTAGATCCGTTCCTGCTATTTACATTCAGTGCAGTGCGTCCTGCTCACAGTGTTCAGCTAGATCCGTTCCTGCTATTTACATTCAGTGCAGTGCGTCCTGCTCACAGTGTTCAGCTAGATCCGTTCCTGGTATTTACATTTAGTGCAGTGCGTCCTGCTCACAGTGTTCAGCTAGATCCGTTCCTGCTATTTACATTCAGTGCAGTGCGTCCTGCTCACAGTGTTCAGCTAGATCCGTTCCTGCTATATACATTTAGTGCAGTACGTCCTGCTCACAGTGTTCAGCTAGATCCGTTCCTGTTATCTTCCTACTGACAGGCAGGCTTGTCTGGTTACAGTATATAAAGCTACCTGAAGAAAATTACAGGTGTTCTATCCCAGCTTAGTGCAGCTACAGGCCATTAGTATGTCTGGAAGGCCAAGAAGGAGGGGCAGACAGTCACAAGCCAATAAGAGAGGGCAAGCAGGCTCTGTGTCTAGTGCTGGTCGTGGAGACGGTGCATCCTCATCAGCACGTGGCCATGGGACACGCTTGGCCTTTTTTTCGGCAGCTGGCCGTGTTGAGCCGCAACATGCGGAAGACTTGGTCGAGTGGATGACCAAGCCGTCCTCATCCTCCTCATCCTCTCTCACCCATGCCCAGGGTGCTTTGTCTGGCAAAGCAGCGGCCTCTTCCCTCAGCTCAATGTCATCAGTGACTCCTTCCCTAGCTCCACCATGTCCTCATGAGGATTCCCTCGAACTGTTTGACCACAGTGTTGGGTACATGCTCCAGGAGGATGCCCAGCGTTTGGAAGGCTCTGATGATGATACTGAGCTCAATGAAGGCAGTAACATGAGCACGGACAGAGGGGGTGCCCAAGAAGGACAGCAATCTGGCAGTCATGCTCCCCCTGCTGCAGCATACTGCCAGGTTTGCTCCAGTGATGAGGAGGGAGGGGATGATGAGGTCACTGACTCAACGTGGGTGCCTGATAGGAGAGAGGAGGAGGAGGAGGAGGAGGAGGAGGTGGCACATCACCAACTAGGCAGGATGCCCTCCAGGGGCCAGCCTAAGGGCAGCACATTGACTGCATCACACCCCAAAGCTCCACATGTGCAGGGCGCTGCAGTCTCTGCGCGTTATTCAAAAAGTTCTTTGGTGTGGGCCTTTTTTGAGACGAGTGCATCAGATCGCACCGCTGCTATTTGCAACATATGTCTCAAGCGTATCTCGCGTGGCCAAAACATCTCCCGCTTGGGTACCACATGCTTGACCAGACATATGTTGACCTGCCATGCAGTTCGTTGGCAAGCGTATCTGAAAGACCCACACCAAAGAACAAAGACGATCTCTCCTTGCTCCTCATCAGCTGAGATTTCCAACCCCACTAGACCTTCAGTCCTCTCTGAGACCTGCAGTGAGAGGAATGAAGGTGTAGAATTAGGTGTGTCACAGCCAAGTACTTGTGGGCAATCTGCTTTTGGTACACCGACGTCAGATTGTACCAGGCAAATTTCCCTGCCCCAGCTGCTGCACCGCCGAAAGAAGTTTGCTCCCAGCCATCCACATGCCCAGCGGTTGAATGCTAGCTTGGCAAAATTGCTAGCACTTCAACTGCTGCCTTTTCAGTTGGTAGACTCTGCCCCCTTCCGTGAGTTTGTGGAATGTGCGGTTCCTCAGTGGCAGGTACCCAAACGCCACTTTTTCTCACGGAAGGCGATTCCGGCTCTCTACCGGCATGTGGAAGGCAATGTCCATGCCTCGCTGGACAGGGCGGTCAGCGGTAAGGTGCATATTACCGCTGACTCATGGTCCAGCAGGCATGGACAGGGACGTTACTTAAGTTTCACGGCGCATTGGGTGACTCTGCTGGCAGCTGGGAAGGATGCAGGACAAGGTGCTGTAGTGTTGGAGGTTGTTCCGCCACCACGCCTCCAAAATGCTGATTGTGACACACCTCTCTCCTCCACCCCCTCCTCTTCTTCTTCCTCCATGGCCTCTTCCTCGGAACCAGCGGTGCTCCGTAGGCGTTCAAGGGGCTACGCAAGTACGCAGGCCAAAAGATGCCATGCGGTGCTTGAGCTGGTGTGCTTGGGGGACAGGAGCCACACTGGGGCAGAGGTTCTGTCAGCTCTGCAGGGGCAGGTTCAGAGGTGGTTGACGCCACGCCAACTTAAGGCAGGAATGGTGGTTTGCGACAATGGCACCAACCTCCTCTCTGCCCTCCGACAGGGACAACTGACCCATGTGCCCTGTTTGGCTCACGTCCTTAACTTGGTGGTGCAGCGGTTCTTGGGCAGGTACCCGGGCTTACAGGATGTCCTGAGGCAGGCCAGGAAAGTCTCTGTGCATTTCCGCCGGTCATATAATGCCAGTGCTCGGCTGACGGACCTCCAAAAGGAGTTTAACCTGCCCAAGAACCGCCTAATCTGTGACATGCCCACCAGGTGGAACTCGACGTTGGCCATGCTGCAGCGGCTGCACACGCAGCAGAGGGCCATCAATGAGTACCTGTGCGACTATGGCACCAGGACAGGGTCAGGGGACCTTGGTTTTTTTTCCCCACGCCAGTGGGCCATGATCAGGGATGCATGCACTGTCCTGTCACCATTCGAGGAGGCCACGAGGATGGTGAGCACTGACAGTGCATGCATCAGTGACACTGTCCCCCTTGTCCACCTGTTGGAGCACACGCTGCGTGGAATAATGGACAGGGCACTTGAGGCAGAACAGAGGCAGGAAGAGGAGGACTTCCTTAGCTCTCAAGGCCCCCTTTATCCAGACAGTGTTCCTGCGTGCCCGCCGATCACACAGGAAGAGGACGAGGAGGAGGAGGAGGAGGAGGAGGAAGATTGTGTCAGTATGGAGGTGGAGCCTGGCACTCAGCATCAGCAGTCTTTAAGGGATCAGTCCCAAGGAACACATGGACTTGTACGTGGCTGGGAGGAGGTGGCTGCGGACGTTGTTGTCCTTAGTGACCCAGAGGACTCCGGACCGAATGCCTCAGCAAACCTACGCTGCATGGCCTCCCTGATCCTGCAAAGCCTGCGTAAGGATCCTCGTATTCGTGGTATCAAGGAGAAGGACCAATACTGGCTGGCAACCCTCCTTGATCCACGTTACAAGGGTAAGGTTGCGGACCTTATCTTGCCATCGCAGAGGGAGCAGAGGATGAAACATCTTCGGGAGGCCTTGCAGAAAGGTCTGTGCAACGCGTTCCCAGAGACTGGGAGGTTACAAACTCCTGTTTCTGGACAACGTGTTGCTGAGGCTTCGGTCAGTCAAAGAAGGAGCGGTGGAGAAGGTGGCCGTCTGACCGATGCGTTCAGACAATTTTTTGGTCCGCAGCCCCAAGGTATGATCGGTTCCAGCAACCATCGCCAGCGTCTGTTTTACATGGTGCAGGAATACCTAGGGGCAAGATCAGACTTGGACACCTTTCCCACCGAAAATCCTCTGGGTTACTGGGTCTTGAGGATGGATCACTGGCCAGAGCTTGCACAGTATGCAATTGAGCTACTGGCCTGTCCTGCATCCAGCGTTCTTTCGGAACGCACATTCAGTGCTGCTGGAGGCGTGGTAACCGATCACAGGGTGCGTCTGTCCACCGACTCGGTCGATCGGCTGACCTTCATAAAAATGAATCAGTCTTGGATCACCACCAGCTACCAAGCACCTGATGCAGATGTAACCGAATAATTTTTTTTGAAATCTCAGATCCCTTCAAAGACTGCCTATGCTGATGCTGAGTGACTATCCCTGAGTAATTATCCTCTTCCTCCTCAATCATCACGCTGATAGCTTGTAAGAACATTTTTGGTTCTGGGCGCCACCACCAGTGCCTAAGGCACAATTTTTCAGCCCCTGTTTAACAGGGGCGTGTAATTACAATTTTTGATGCAATACTTTGCAGCAGGGCTTGTTCCTGCGTTTCAACTAGAGTGTCTGTGAGGGGTTGCAGTGTTGTGGCACCAGCACCAGTGCCTAAGGCCCAATTTTTCTGCCCCTGTCTAACAGGGGCGTGTAATTACAATTTTTGATGCAATACTTTGCAGCAGTGCTCGTTCCTGCGTTCCAACTAGAGTGTCTGTGAGGGGTTGCAGTGTTGTGGCACCAGCACCAGTGCCTAAGGCCCAATTTTTCTGCCCCTGTCTAACAGGGGCGTGTAATTACAATTTTTGATGCAATACTTTGCAGCAGGGCTCGTTCCTGCGTTCCAACTAGAGTGTCTGTGAGGGGTTGCAGTGTTGTGGCACCAGCACCAGTGCCTAAGGCCTAATTTTTCAGCTCCTGTTCAACAGGGGCATGTAATTACAATTCTTGATCTAATATTTCACAGCAGGGCCCTGTGAGGGCTTACAGTGTTTTGGCCACAGCAACACCTAAGGCCCAAATTTCTGCTGAGTATATAGGGCAGGACCCTACCTTCAAACATCTAACTTACAAACGACTCCTACTTGCAAACGGTAGGAGACAACAGGAAGTGAGATGAAATCTACCCCTAAGGAAGGGAAATTCTCTCCTGTAAGAGTTAATATGGGAAAACAATTTCTCCTTTCCACTGATGCTTTCCAATCCTTGTTCCACAAAAAAACCCAAATTTTCAAAAAACATTTTTCATTGGGACAAAAAAGTGAGGTGAAATCTTCTGAAGAGGAGGAAAGACGCAAAACAAATGTCACAGGGGTGATAACCCTTCCCTATGTTTTCCAAAAAGCTTAGAAAAGATTTTTTGGCTGGAGCTAAACACATTAAAAATGTTCAAAATTACAAACAGATTCTACTTAACAACAAACCTACAGTCCCTGTCTTGTTTGCACCGCCTGTATACTGCTGTTCAGAGTATATAGGGCCTGGTGGCCCCACACCTTTCCTTATTTTAATTTGGGTGTGGGGTTCCCCTTAATATCCATACAAGACCCAAAGGGCCTGGTAATGGACTGGGGGGTACCCATGCCGTTTGTCTCACTGATTTTCATCCATATTGCCATGACCCGACATGACATTAAACCCGCAAGCAGTTTTAAATGAGATTTTTTCCTTTAAAAATGACATTTGGTGCAGGGACTGTTCTAAACATGGGAAACACGCGTCACTTTACAGGCATACTATAGACACCCCCCAGGTACGATATTTAAAGGAATATTTCACTTTTTTTTTTTACTTTAAGCATCATTAAAATCACTGCTCCCGAAAAAACGGCCGTTTTTAAAAGTTTTTTTTGCATTGATACATGTCCCCTGGGGTAGGACCCGGGTCCCCAAACCCTTTTAAGACAATACCATGCAAATTAGCCTTTAAAATGAGCACTTTTGATTTCGAACGTTCGAGTCCCATAGACGTCAATGGGGTTCTAACGTTCGTGCGAACTTTCGGTCCGTTCGCGGGTTCTGGTGCGAACCGAACCGGGGGGTGTTCGGCTCATCCCTACTCTATAGCAGTTTTACCCTGAGCACTGTGACAGCGATCCCACAATACCTCTTCCTCTATCTCAACTCTAACCCCTGACAAATGGCTCGGCTGTCCAATTGTGTAAAATATGAAACTGTCAAAGACCGTTAGGAACTTTAGGTTTCTGTTCTAGTCACTTCGTAGATTGCTATTAACTGATTGTTGACTACTATCCTAATGTGTGAAAATTGCTCTCCATACAATGACAGCAAGGAATTAACAACGGAAGTATTTCGGAACCATATAAAAAATCTGTAACACTACAAAACTATGTAACAGAAATATGACCATATAAGTTGCAATCTGATTGTAAAGTTTACCAAACACTATGTAGCAAAAGGGCTTTCATGATACTCGCATTGGTGGCTAGTGAATACATGTCCCCCTTATGTTGGTTATCAGCAGGGGTGTTGCTAGGTCTGCAAAAGATCTGGGGCTAGAACCAATAGCAGCGGTCACCAACCTTTACGCCGGGGTGTGGGTTGTCACTTGCCAACTGATTGAATTGTCATTTGCCATGCCAGCCAGTGCCACCAAATGTGCATTGACGCTGCATTGGTGGCAGGCTGGCAGCACTGGTCCATTTAGTGAGGGCAGGAGAGTGGTGATGTGGGGCAGGCAGTGAGAGATGATGTCATCTCGCTGCTCCCCGCCGCACCTCCGACATTGAAGCAAGGGGGTCTGGCTGCAAAGTGGAGCTCCACCGATGACAGCAAGCAAGTGACCTCCACTCCACCGCGCTGTGAGGGAGGAAGAGCGCTGATGTGTGGCGGGCAGTGAGAGATGATATCATCTCTCTGCTCCCCGCCTCACCTTGCTCCCAGATTGAAAGGGGCCCAGCTGTGAAGAGCGCTGATGTGGAGCGGGCAGAGAGAGGTGTCATTCCTGCTTGCCCACCCGCTCACTTCTCTCCTCTCCTCCGCCTGTCTCATGCAGCCAGCCCGCCCGCCACAGCAGCCACAACCGTGACCCGCTGGTTAGGCAGGGACCCTGCGGCAAGAGACTCTGGGCTATGGGCCCCAGATTCGGGGCTATAGCCCCAATAGCCACCCCCTAGCGACGCCCCTGGTTGTCAGTGAAGAAATGGCCCTTTACATTGGTGGTCAGTTGAAGTAGGACTCTATATATTGGTTTTCAGTGGAGAACTGGCTCTTTACACTCGCTGTCAGTGAAGACTGTCCCCCTTATGCTGGTGGTCAGTTAGAGAACTACCCTGAATATTAGTAATCGGTGGAGAAGTGCCCTCCTACTTTGGTTGTAAATATGGAAGTGCCATCTTACATTCATGGTTGATGGAAAATTGCCCACTCAAATTGGTAGTTAGTGTAGAAATCCCATTTTAAAATGTTCCTTACATGAATGGTCCATGAGACGAATTCCTCTTACATACAGCTCTTCTGAGTAACATTGATGCTTGAACTATGTAGGCAGTGACAAGCAGTTGATCTATCCACCTGAAGGACTTAAGCTGGCCATGCCCTGTTACTTTTTTTCATTCAGTTCACTGGCTGAACGAATAAAGCTAAGGCAAGCCATAGAATAATCGATTTTCTTTCCTTCCAGAAAGAAAATCTCTCAATTCCTCCATCAACACAATCGGTGTTGATGGGGTGGTGCCTGCCGCTGCACTATTGTGTTATTGGGGAGCTATCCCAACCAGCAGAATACAATGAATACTGCTAGCAGCTATAGCCATGGGAACTAATCGCATGCTTAAAATCCAACAGGCTGGTTGCACCCAAATCAAGGTAATGCAGGCTATGCCTGTGTGATATTGTGTGGTACTGAAGAGTTACTGTCTACCAGCATTACTGTGACTTCTACTACCAGTATTACTGCACCTTTAATGTCAGTGTTACTGGGGTTGCATATACAACAGTGTCTGCAACTGTTACCACAGGTGTTGTTCTATGGCAGTTGCTTCAGCCTTAGTACTAGTGCTAGTGCTAGTGATAGATTTCCCTTCACTTCCTGTCCCCTAGCCAAAACAGAAAGTGAGAGAAAATCCCTCCAAAGAATGGGAATCACGGGGTGTCAACATGGTCTCCAGACTTAGTGTCCCCATTGGAAGATTTCCCCAACCCAAAATGTGGGATTTTCTTTTACTTTCACTTTCAATTAAAATGGAACACAGGACAGATAGAGAGGAGGAATCTTCCTAATGGGGACACAAACAACAATAAAAATTGACAGATGATCTAATCCCTCTCCAATCTATCCAAAACTGATGTAGCACCCTCCTAGACAAGGATGCTAAGAAAATGTATTGTTTGGCCTACGCTGTAGCCAGAAGAGCTGAATTTCATTGTCTAGGAAAGTAAAATGCAAATCTCTCACCCAGCGGTGGCCTGTCTATAAGGGGTGCAAGGGCGCCACCCCCCCCCCCTAATCTCTATGCGTTGCCCCCTAATATCTATGCGGAGCACCAGACGCATAGCTTTCTACGAGTTTTATTTTTTTATTTTTAAGCACATGATTAGAGCCTGAGGCTCTAATTAACTTCAAAAAGGTTGGGCTTGAGGCGCAGTGCTCTGCGCCTTGAGCACACCCACTTGTGACATTAGTGAATCAATATTCCCTATTGTCTTCCGGCTTCTCCTCCCAGCCAATTAGGACAGGAAGTGGGTCTTAAGACCAGATTGGCTGGGAGGAGAAGCTGGGAAAGCCGCGACCTGGATGGGGTAAATCCCATCGGACTTGGCGGGGGGGTTTGTTTGCCGCCCCCCCAAATGGAACACCAGCTGCCACTGCTCCTACCCTCTTACCTGAATATTTACTACCCTGTGGCCAATCCCTGATAAGGTGTGCCCAATTGGTGGTCAGAGAGGGAGTAAATAGACTGGAACCTGTGCAGACTGTGTCTTCCCCTGGAGGAAGGCTGTGTGCTTCAACTGTCTGCTAAGCCCTGAAGCATTCCTAACTGGCTGCTGGACTAATCCCACTCCTGCATAGAGCCAATGGTCTTGCTTCTACTGGGGTTTGTGAGTACAGCACAATCTCCTAGGCTGCAGTTTTTCTGTGCCTAGTGTGCTTCTCTATCTTGTGGTCTTCAGCTTCAAGAACCCAGACTGCTCCAGTCTGCTCCTAATAACTGGCCAAATTTATTTTGTGGTGATCAGCTGCAGGAAGACTGGGATGCCATAATGCCGCGTACACACGGTCGTACTTTTCGTCTACAAAAGTCCAACGGACGCTGACGGACTAAAGCTGGCTGGTAATCCGATCGTGTGTGGGCTTCTCCGGACTTTCAACGTACTTTTTTAGCCTCAAATCCGACGTACTTTAGATTTGAAACATGCTTCAAATCTTTACTTCGTAACTACGACGGACCCCGAAATCCGCTCGTCTGTGTGCTAGTCCGACGGACAAAAAGCCACGCTAGGGCACCTATTGGCTACTGGCTAGGAACTTCCTTATTTTAGTCCGGTGTACGTCATCACGTAAGAATTCGACGGACTTTTGTGTGATCGTGTGTAGGCAAGTCCGTTCGTTAGAAAGTATGCCGCAAGTCCGCCGCAAGTCCGCCGAAAGTCTGCCGGAAGTCTGTCGGACAGGCTGTCTGACTTTTGTAGACGAAAAGTACGACCGTGTGTACGCGGCATTATAGTGTATATCCTGTTAACATCATTGCAAGGAAGTTGAACATAACTGATGGTCATAATATTTTTCATCTTCCAGTTTAGGCTTCCAGCACTTACCTACTGTTGTCTGCCACTCAATCAGTATACTGAATGACAGAAAGGCCAACTGGTGGTCAGTTGGTTGGAATGAACATGATTAAGTTTAGGTTTGTCCTTCACATTCATATGTATTTTTGGCTGAAACATTTCATTATTTTTGCGAGACTGATGTTCTTGGCTTGCAAAATGCCCACATAGTACAAGTTAAGCATTTTAATGCTTCCTGCAGGCTTCTGAATTTCTTACGTTTGATTTAATCTTTCCTATGCTAATAGCCAGTGTTGCTGGCTCTTCCCATTCAGCTTTTGATCATCAATGTAAAGGAGGTGGGAGGGAAAGCTTTTTTGATGTTTTGGAAGCCTGATACTCTCGGTCTACTTTCTTCAGAATTACTGACAATGGAAACATGGTTATTAAAAGAATAGTGGTGAAAGCATTTCTCTGCTTACAAAAATTATGTGAGGTTGGCCCGGATCAACCACCATATATATATTGTTTTATTTATTTAGAACAGGCTTGTATCAGGCAATCAACCGCATAAAGGATGCGGGATACCAGTTTGGGATGTCCTGAGGCATACAAAAGAAAACAGAGAGAAGTAATCTCTCAAGAGGACAAAAAACCCCACAGGCCCTGTCTGGAAAAGGCAAGCCAAAATGTATTAAACAGTTGAATAGAACACCACACAAAATATAAACAACAATCCCTGCTTACAGTTGTGCTCATAAGTTTATATACCCTGGCAGAATTTATGATTTCTTGGCCATTTTTCAGAGAATATGAATGATAACACAAAAACTTTTCTTTCACTCATGGTTAGTGTGTGGCTGAAGCCATTTATTATCAGTCAGCTGTGTTTACTCTTTTTAAATCATAATGGCAACAGAAACTACCCAAATGACCCTGATCAAAAGTTTACATACCCCAGTTCTTAATACCGTGTATTGCCCTCTTTAACATCAATGACAGCTTGAAGTCTTTTGTGGTATTTGTGGACGAGGCTCTTTATCTTCTCAGATGGTAAAGCTGCCCATTCTTCTTGGCAAAAAGCCTCCAGTTCCTGTAAATTCTTGGGCTGTCTTGCATGAACTGCACGTTTGAGATCTCCCCAGAGTGGCTCAATGATATTGAGGTCAGGAGACTGAGATGGCCACACCAGAACCTTCATTTTATTCTGCTATCCTATCCAAATGTAGCGTTTATGGTTGTGGCCGAAAATCTAAATTTTGGTCTCATCACTCCAAATGACTTTGTGCCCCGAGGTTTGAGGCTTGTCTCGGTGCTGTTTGGCGTATTGTAAGTGGGATACTTCGTGGCATTTGCGTAGTAATGGCTTTCTTCTGGCGACTCGACCATGCAGCCCATCTTTCTTCAAGTGCCTCCTTATTGTGCATCTTGAAACAGCCACACCACATGTTTTCAGAGAGTCCTGTATTTCATCTAAAGTTATATGTGGGTTTTTCTTTGCATCCTGAACAATTTTTCTGGCAGTTGTGGCTGAAATTTTAGTTGGTCTACCTGACCGTGGTATGGTTTCAACAGAAGCTCTCATTTTACACTTCTTGATGAGAATTTGAACACTGCTGATTGGCATTCTCAATTCCTTGGATATGTTTCTATATCCCTTTCCTGTTTTATACAGTTCAACTACCTTTACTGCAGATCCTTTGACAATTCTTTTGCTTATCCCATGACCCAGAATCCAGAAACATCAGTGCAGCACTGGATGAAAGATGCAAGGGTCTGTCAGGAGTCCAGAAACTCATTGACCTTTTATACACACACACACTAATTACAGGCAAACAGATCACAGGTGAGGGTGGTTACCTTTACCTTTTACCATTCAAACCCCTTTGTGTCAACTTGTGTGCATGTTATCAGGCCAAAATCACCAGGGTATGTAAACTTTTGATCAGGGTCATTTGGGTAGTTTCTGTTGTCATTATGATTTAAAAAGAGTAAAACACAGTTGATTGATAATAAATTGCTTCAGCCAAACACTAACCATGAGTGAAAGAAATGTTTTTGTGTAATCATTCATATTTTCATAAAAATGGCCAAGAAATCATAAATATTGCCAGGGTATGTAAACTTATGAGCACAACTGTATGCCTATCATTTGTGTAGTTTAAACTTGTTCAGGTGTGGCATAAAGTTTAATCTTCTTATAGTTTTCTTTTCCTTGCGCCTCATTCCGTACCTTACTTCAGACCCAGTAAAGTCCTCTGTGAATCTATGTTCTTCTTTATGCAATGTAGGCAGATTATGGCTGGTAGGAGGGGCTGACAGGGTGCTGTACATTGTTTGTACTGAAGACTGCGCTGGACTGACTGAAATCGCTAGTCATAGATAGGTGGCAGTGGGGACGAGTAGGAGGAGTTCCTCCTCATTGGTTTTGCCCAATGTTGGATAATGGCTGTGAACCCTCTTGGGATTTGGGCTGCTGCCTTTTTGGTAGGGCCTTATGGTAGTTTCCGAATGTAGACTTGGAAAAAGTAGGAAAGGAAGGAGCGCCCAGTGTCCAAAAGAATATATGTTTATTAGTAGATTAAAAGATGTTTATTGGAAGTGGCAAACAAGCACATCAAGCCAACGCGTTTCAGGAGAAAGGTATCCACCTCCTTTGGGGCTATCTAACAAGCACACGAAATATGCAGGGTGCTGTACATAGCTTTCTGAAAACATAAAGGCACCCTGCCTTAGTACTCCTCCCAAACCCTATTAGTCCTGATGTAAGCAGTGGGCTGGTTCTTGGGAGAAGTTATGCAAACATCAAAGTTCCTTGATGGGTGGGTGTCAGTCTAGAGGAGAGGGCATTCCTAGGTAGGCTGCATTTGCATGCGTATTGTCCTAGTTAATGCTCAAATATAAAGCTGAGTCTCCTTTTTAAAAAATAAAATGAAATCCTATGAATGAAAGTGGTGGGTCACAGACAGTAAGACTGGGGGAAAAAGGAAATGATGCTGTCCTTCAGCAAACATAGGAGGTAAGCTTAATCTGACATGCTGCAGCCTCTAATGCACATTGTGAGAAGCTCAAGGAGACTAAGTGGCATCACAGCAGAGTCTCTATAAGGCTCTGTAGCCACAGATACTAGAAAATGGCCAGTATTTGAGTAATCAGTACAGTACATAAATAGCTACTTGCGCTTAGCTTTTGCAACAGCATATTTTATAATAAAGTACAAGCTAGGTCTGGGTACACAGGTGAAGGGCTGGAGGGATCTCTGGCACTGCAGGCAAGCTGTTGGAGAAGTCATAGGGCTGGTACAACAGGAAGACAGTCGAAGACGCTGAGGCACCCAACTATTGGAGCAGTGTTTCCCACAGTGACTGCATAGCACACAGGTATTAACGATAGAGGACCATACATCTGGCTGTAGGCCATAAGTTTGTAGAGCTCCATAGTCCCCGATACTAAAGAAAGACCACTTTTTAAGTAATCAGTACAGTACATTTAAGGCTACTTGCTCTTAGCCTCTGCAACAGTATATTTGACAGTGAAGTCTAAACTAGGTCTGAGTACACTGATAAAACAACTGGAGGGATCTCTGACCTGGCCAGGTGAGCTTGGTGGAGGAGTCTTAGAGCTGGTACTACAGAAAGGCAAGTGAAGACGCCGTGGCACCCAATTTGAAGTACTCTGGTAGCGATTGGAGCAGTGCTCCCCACAGTGGCTGGGTCGTCTATATAAGCTATGTGCTACTGAGATCCTGTCTCGTATACAGTATTAACATTGGTGGTGTAGAAAAAATTATCCGCACTCCGGTTGTTGCTCTTAAAATTCCTTCATTTTATTGAATAGCCACAGTGAACAAATGCAGATTAAGTCAGTTGACGCGCTTCAGCCTATAAGGTCTTAGTCATAACCACATTACAGACATAAAATTTTGAAATTAATAGTAGCTCTAAAGATCACAGGCTCCACCGATTGGTTGTCTTACTTGACCACAGGCAATTATCCAAAAAAGAGAATCAGCTGCAATACATATAGGGTGATCCATGTGTATGCCACTAATTTGCACACACCTTGGTGGCCCATACACTTGGCTGTAGATTACATGCACAGCCACCTCTGCCCCATTAGTTGCGGCCTCTCGGAGCTGCAGAGGGCAGGAAACAGGGAAATGAAAATCCCCTGAGCATGTCCAGGAGCCATGGGGATTGTGGTAAAAGAAGATAAAAGGATCATCTGAGCATTGTAAATAAAGGAGTAAAGTCTGTGAATGGCTGAAAGTGCGGTGGAAGGGTTGATATTTGCACAGAACTGGGCTTTAAAGAAAGACTCTAATTTTCCATTGTGAGACTTGTACTGGTGAGGAAGAACAGTGAATCATAACCACTGTGTGGCTTTATGCAGAGGGGACACAGCCATGGTGGTAAAATAAGATCCTTCCCAAAACACAAGGTTGTCTAAAATGTCATTGTATGTGGTAGCATAACAGTACCCTTCAGTGGAAACACCTAAGTTGTGTCAGTTGGTAGCATGTCCTCTTACTTTTGGCCATGTAGTGAAGATGTATTGGATAGATGTCCACACAATTTTGGGTATATAGTATACTGTATAGTCACTGGTGTTTTTTTTCTTTTTTTGCCTTGAGTTTGAATATATACAGGTAAAATTGAATATCATCAAAAAAGTTAATTTATTTCAGTATTTCAATCAAAAAGTGAAACTCATATATTATATAGATTCATTGCACACAGAGTGATATATATTAAGCATTTCTTTCTTTTAATTTTGATGATTATGGCTTACATCTAGAGAAAACCCCAAATCTCAGAAAATTTGAATATTGTGAAAAAGTTCAATATTGTAGATTCATGGTGTTACACTCTAATCAGCTAATTAATTCAAAACACCTGTAAAGGTTTCCTGAGCCTTTAAATAGTCTCTCAGTCTGGTTCAGTAGGTTACACAATCAAGGGGAAAACTGCTGACATGACAGTTGTCCAGAAGATAGTCATTGATAGTCTACAAAGAGGGTAAGTCACAAAAGGTCATTGCTAAAGAAGCTGGCTGTTTACAGAGTGCTGTACCCAAGCATATTAATGGAAAGTTGAGTGGAAGGGAAAAGTGTGGTAGAAAAAGGTGCACATGCAACAGGGATAACCGCAGCCTTGAGAAGATTGTGAAGCAAAGGCCATTCAAGAATTTGGGGGTGATTCACAAGGAGTGGACTACGGCTGGTGTCAGTGCTTCAAGAGCCACAACACACAGACATATCCAGGACATGGGCTACAACTGTCACATTCCTTGTGTCAAGCCACTCCTGAACCAGAGACAACGTCAGAAGTGTCTTACCTGGGCTAAGGAGAAAAAGGACTGGACTGTTGCTCAGTGGCCCAAAGTCCATTTTTCGGATAAAAGTACATTTTGCATTTCATTTGGAAATCAGGTCCCAGAGTCTGGAGGAAGAGTGGAGAGGCACAGAATCCAAATTGCATGAGGTCCAGTGTGAAGTTTCCACAGTCAGGGATGATTTGGGGAGCCATGTCATCTGCTGGTGTTGGTCCACTGTTTTTTATCAAGTCCAAAGTTAGCGCAGCCTTCTACCAGGAAATTCTAGAGCACTTCATGCTTCCCTCTGCTGACTGGCTTTATAGAGATGCTGATTTCATTTTCCAACAGGACTTGGCACCTGTCTACACTGCCGAATAGTACCAATACCAGGTTTAATGATTATGGTATCACTGGGCTTGATTGGACAGCAAACTTGCCTGACCTAAACCCCATAGAGAATCTGTGGGGTATTGTCAAGAGGAAGATAAGAGACACCAGACCCAACAATGCAGATGAGCTGAAAGCTGCTATCAATGCAACCTGGGCTTTCATAACACCTCAGCAGTGCCACAATCTGATCACCTCCATGCCACGCCACATTGATGCAGTAATTCATGCAAAATGAGCCCCAACCAAGTATTGAGTGCATACTATACTATACATGGACATACTTTTCAGTAAGCCAACATTTCTGTATTAAAAATCCTGTTTTTTATTGGTCTTATGTAATATTCTAATTTTCTGAGATACTGAATTTTGGGTTTTTACTAGCTGTAAGCCATAATCATCAAAATTTAAAGAAATAGATGCTTGAAATATATAACTCTGTGTGTAATGATATCTATAAATTTCACTTTTTGAATTGAATTACTGAAATAAATAAACTTTTTGATGAAATTCTAATTTTTGAGATGCACCTGTATATATACATGGTATACTACAGTATCTCACAAAAGTGAGTACACCCCTCACATTTTTGTAAATATTTTATTCTATCTTTTCATGTGACAACAATGAAGAAATGACACTTTGCTACAATATAAAGTAGTGAGTGTACAGCTTGTATAATAATGTAAATTTGCTGTCCCCTCAAAATAACTCAACACACAGCCATTAATGTCTAAACCGCTGGCAACAAAAGTGAGTACACCCCTAAGTGAAAATATCCAAATTGGGCCCAATTAGCCATTTTCCCTCCCCGGTGTCATGTGACTTGTTAGTGTTACAAGGTCTCAGGTGGGAATGGGGAGCAGGTGTGTTAAATTTGGTGTTATCGCTCTCACTCTCTCATACTAGTCACTGGAAGTTCAACATGGCACCTCATGGCAAAGAACTCTCTGAGGATCTGACAAAAATAATTGTTGCTCTACATAAAGTTGGCCTAGGCTATAAGAAGATTGCCAAGACCCTGAAACTGAGCTGCAGCACGGTGGCCAAGACCATACAGTGGTCTAACAGGACAAATTCCACTCAGAACAGGCCTCCCCATGGTCGACCAAAGAGGTTGAGTGCACATGCTCAGCGTCATATCCAGAGGTTGTCTTTGGGAAATAGAGGTATGAGTGCTGGCAGCATTGCTGTAGAGGTTGAAGGGGTGGGGGGGTCAGCCTGTCAGTGTTGAGACCATACGCCGCACACTGCATCAAATTGGTCTGCATGGCTGTTGTCCCAGAAAGAAGCCTCTTCTATAGATGATGCACAAGAAAGCCTGCAAACAGCTTGCTGAAGACAAGCTGACTAAGGACATGAATTACTGGAACCATGTCCTGTGGTCTGATGAGACCAAGATAAACTTATTTGGTTTGGATGGTGTCAAGTGTGTGTGGCGGCAACCAGGTGAGGAGTACAAAGACAAGTGTGTCTTGCCTACAGTCAAGCATGGTGGTGGGAGTGTCATGGTCTGGGGCTGCATGAGTGCTTCCGGCACTGGGAAGCTACAGTTCATTGAAGGAACCATGAATGCCAACATGTACTGTGACATACTGAAGCAGAGCATGATCTCCTCCAGTGGTAGTGCGTCCATTAAGGGCGCACGGGCGCCGCCACCTCTCTCCAGCCACCCCCTCTATGTAAAATGGATAGATTCATGCATTGCATGAATCTATCCATGGCCGCTGTAGCCACCCCCTATTCGTTCGGCCCCTTTTCAGACGCTGGGCGCCTGAATTACAGCGGCGGGGGTGTATTTCTGAAGCACTTGATTAGAGCCATAGGCTCTAATTGGCTTCAAAAAAGGTGGTCTACGAGCGCAGAGCATTGCACTCGCAGTCCACCCAGATGTGTTAGAAAAGCAAATTAATAATTGCTTTTCTAACACTGAACCGCCTGTCCGCCAATCAGGAGGCACAGTTCTAATACCGGTCACCTGATTGGCTGAAGGCAGAGGCGATCCCATTGGCCGCTTAGCAGAACAGGAAGAAGAGATGCAGGGAGGACACAGGAGCCATCGCCTGACCCGCGCTACCGGTCCAACAGCTCGCCGCGTCACCCGCTGCCTGACCCGCCCGCTGTCTGCCCGGCACTTACCACATGATGTGGTAAGTGCCAGGCAGACAGCGGGCGGGTGAGCAGGCAGGGGGCAACAGTGGCTGCATATTATGGGCACAGAGGCTGCATATGATGGCCACAGTTAGCTGCATTTGCTGGGCACAGTTGGTTGCATTTGCTGGGCACAGAGGCTGCATATGATGGGTACAGTTGGCTGCATTTGCTGGGCACAGTTGGCTGCATATGATGGGCACAGTTGGCTGCATATGATGGCCAGAGTGGCTGTATATGATGGGCACAGTTGGCTGCATATAATGGGCAGAGTGGCTGCATAAGATGGGCACAGTTGGCCGCATTTGCTGGGTACAGTGGCTGCATTTACTGGGCACAGTTGGCTGCATTTGCTGGGCACAGTGGCTGCATATGATGGGCACAGTGGCTACATTTGATCGCACGGTGGCTGCAATTGATGTTTTTGTTTCAGTATTTTTCTGAATTTTTCAGTTCGTTTGCGCCCCCCCCCCCCAAAAAAAAAAATATTTTAAGCACCAGCCACCACTGATCCCCTCCCTTCAGAGACTGGGCCGCAGGGCAGTATTCCAACATGATAACAACCCCAAACACACCTCCAAGACAACCACTGCCTTGCTAAAGAAGCTGAGGGTAAAGGTGTTGGACTAGCCAAGCATCTCTCCAGACCTAAACCCTATTGAGCATCTGTGGGGCATCCTCAAACGGAAGGTGGAGGAGCACAAGGTCTCTAACATCCACCAGATCCGTGATGTCATCATGGAGGAGTGGAGGAGGACTCCAGTGGCAACCTGTGAAGCTCTGGTGAACTCCATGCCCAAGAGGGTTAAGGCAGTGCTGGAAAATAATGGTGGCCATACAAGATATTAACACTTTGGGCCCAATTTGGACATTTTCACTTAGGGGTGAACTCACTTTTGTTGCCAGCGGTTTAGACATTAATGGCTGTGTGTTGAGTTATTTTGAGGGGACAACAAATTTACACTGTTATACAAGCTGTACACTCACTACTTTACATTGTAGCAAAGTGTCATTTCTTCAGTGTTGTCACATAAAAAGATATAATAAAATAGTTACAAAAATGTGAGGGGTGTACTCACTTTTGTGAGATACTGTATATTTTATCAAAACTCACAAATACTGCAGTGATGTCAGTGTGTAATTTTCAACATCACATTTGTTGATTTCTCTATGGTGATGTTGCCCCTTCCTACCAGACACAGCTGTACTGTGCATGGAGAGAAAACATGCACCGTCTGTGAAGCTGAGAATCGGAAGCGTGTTGCTTGGTCTAATCCAGTTTAATAAAATATGATTGAAGCACACAGTGGAAATTACGTATTTGTTTTGTTTACACACCAGTAACTTGTGCAGGGGTCTAACAGGCAGTGTGTGACCGAATTATGCTGTGCAGGAACTGGCACTGTTTCATTTCATTATAAATGAATCATGTAGTTTAACTGAATTAGCATAGATTGAGGAAGATCTAATAGATCTGGCAGTCCTTGACTTTACTCAGATTCTGCCAAAAACAACTTAGAAAGAGAAATACATCATAACAAAGAAATATTTTCATAAACGGGAGGGCGAGTATATAACAATAATAATACCATCTACCCAATGGTCTGCTACCTTGTTGGGGTGGCACTCTTGCATAGCTTGATAACCTTGAAGGAAATTCCATTAGGAACTTTGACTCCCAGTAGAGACACACAAGATGGTGAATTTAAAGTAGAAAGACAGACCACTCCTATAACAATGGAGCAAGCTAAAAAAAATAATAATTCAATGCCAAAATAATGTTGGCATTGCCTGGCTCAATAAATGCAGTTATGGTTTGGCTGAACTTTTTAAAACCCTACTACCCTCCCAAATTCCAAATTAGTCTTATTGAAGCCACAGAGAAATCAAAAGAGGGTCGAAAAAGAGTTTAATACTGAGCAACAAATGATGCTAAATAATGCAGAATGGTTTGAGAATTTGCTTTCAGCCTTGCCTGAAGAGATGGTAGGGCCAAAGTTGGAAAAATTGGTATGCAGTTTGGGCAGATAAAAAAAAAAGAAGCATAAAAGGGGCAGGAGCTTTGGAATAACAAGGTAGAGTAGAGCACTAGGCACAAATGCACAAACACCAATATACTGGGTTGCGCTAAAACATGTGCAATAGATATGACATATTACAGTATAAACAACACATAAATTCATCATAAATAAATAGGTAAACACATGCATAAATACATGACACAATATATAACTACAGATTAAAAAATATCGAAAAAAGTCCAGCTGTCAGAATAACTCAAAATAGTCTTGAATTCCAAGAAGCCAAAGAGTCCCTTTAAATGTGCAGAATAAATGGAAGACTTTCTTCGTCAGAAAAGTGCCAATATTTCCCACCGTCACCGAGAGTAGCGATAGGATGTAAGCTTACCAAATAACAATAACCCACTTATTACTGAGTGGTCATAAAAGCATAGTTGATCTATGCAGACATCAGTGGCATCTCTCCATATATATCACAGGCCCATCACCAAATACCATACTTGAAATGGTCGGTCCCCAGCAGTATAAACTCATGTAACAGTAAGCATACAGACGCTCCACATAGTGTAAAATATCATCCAATACCTTTATTTAACATTAAAAAGCACTCACATATGTGTGACATATTTGCCCCGAAAGACAACTTTTTGATGACAAAACGCGTAGGCCAGGGCTTCCTGCTGATGTAATTGTGTACCGGAATTGACATCTGTTTTGCCGGGTTTGGTGACTTTTAAATGCACATTATCTTTTATATATATATATATATATATATATATATATATATATATATATATATATATATATATATATAAAATATATGTGTGTGCTTTTCAATATTAGATAAAGATATTGGAAAGGTATTAGCTCCCTGAAAGTGTAGGCAGAGATGCTGAAACTTCAGAGAAAAATGAAAGATAACTTGTAATGAAAAAAAATGAACCTTTAAAAATAACACTGAAATTTAGAATCGGCTTGGGACACCAGACACTGTCCGAATTTCAAGATTAACTCTTGGCAACAAATGGCTTATGGGGCTCAGTGTGTTCAGCTAAGCAACCATATCTAAGGCTACAGGGTTATCGGAAGACCAACCATGCTGAAAGAAGTATTAAAGAAGATAAGAATCAACATAGGGAATGTGAAGTATTCTTTTGCAAGAGTTTAGTTCTACTTTTAAAGGGCTAGAGTTCCCCTTTAAAGAGTATGTAAAGTCATACAGTATAGTAAAACCATCCCATTAGCTCCTTTTTACATTCGCAATAACTGATCCTGGTTTCTACTCAAATGTCTAGTTGCCTTAACCCATGCTCGAGTATGATTTTCCCCACTTCTGGTCTGGGCTCACATTGTGCCCGGCCAGAGCACACTTATGTCATTACCTCTGCCAGACAGACCACACTGATTCCTGCTTCTGTGTTCTGTGAGTGCTCAGTAATCCATGTGTAGCACCCTCTACCATTAGGTAGGTGCTAGTAATAGGATTTTTACTAGGAGACTGTCAGCACAGGCAAATTTAGGCAGGCCTATGCTGTAAGCTAGGCCTGTCTGTTTTGATCTGGGGGCTGGGAGTGGTTAGTGTAGTAGTGGGTGTGACCACCTGTGCTCTAGTTCTGAGGCGCCTCCCCTGCTTCCAGGGAGAATGTTCTGGAAGAGGGGCAGGGCCTGGGACTGGAGTGGCAGGCAGCTCATGTGGGAGCCCCAACCAATCCCCAACTGGCATTGGCAGGGGGCGGGCCTCCTATATAAGCTGAGGTAACATGCCACTGGGGAGGAGTTGTCGGATGAGTGAAGTGGAGGATGACATACTAGACGGCAGCAGGAGGGCGCCCCCATCTGGGGGGTGCACCAATTGCAGGAGGAGGCCCAGGGAGAGCTGTGAAGGAACGTCGCCATTACATGATCATTGGCAATGTCTTTACCGATACACGGTCATTGGTAAAGAACTCCTGGAGCAGAGGGGCAGGTGAAGCTGTCGGAATGTATGGTCCTGTCAAGTTCTCCATCAAGGACTCAGGGCTGAGAAAGGTCGGCGAGTGTACCACAGTGGAGGGCTGGAGGTGCCAGAAAGTCTGTGTCAGGGATCCACCAGCACCAGATCAAGGCGCTTGCATGCGTCTAGGAGCCGGCGCGTCCCTGTTCTGACACAGCGCCGAGCTTCCACTGTTGCCGTGCATCAGCGCGGCGCTCGGGCACGCGCGGGTGCACGGCGCGGGCGCGTGCACGAGCACGGGCACGCGCGCGTCCGCGGTAGCGCCGGTTTGGCGCCAACCAGCACTTAAAAGTTCCCCTGTTTCATGGGAACATTGCTGCTTCGTCTCAGCTCTGTGACTCTGCTTGTAACCTGTATCCTGATCGCTTGCTACCTGATTGACCCGGCTTGTTTGACCATCCGACCTGCTCCAACCCCGATCCGGCCTGTCTGACTACTCTTCTGTCTGTACCTACCACCGTTGCCGACCTTGCCTGTTCACCGACTCTGCCTTGCCTGCTGTTATTACCTGTGCCAGCTACCTGCCGACCCGGACTGTCTGACTCTGCTTGTGCATGCCATTCACTTGCTGTTGCACCTTCAACTTCAGCTTCAGTGATCTCTCCCTCCAGTGAGTCAAGTCTGCTGCCGTTCCAGCCTCCTCTCACCTGCAATCCAGAGTGTCAAGTCTGCTGCTGTTCCAGTCTCCACTCACCTGCAGCCCGGCCATCCCAGGAGGGATCTCTGCCTCCACATCAGAGACTATACAGGCACTCCTACCCCACTGCGCTCAGGAGACCACTGTCCCCACTCCAGTGGCTCCTGAACCAGCTTTGTATGAGAGGTCTTCTCCTACAGTCAGGCTCTCCTACCAGGTACCTAACAGTACGAAGCAGCCATGACTGAGCCTGCAGGAGATACCTCTCCTTTGAAAGAAATATGCACCCACCTTGCGGCCCTCACTCAAGCCGTACAAGCTCTCCAGGATAACTACAACAGGTTGGAGGGACAAGTCCAGAACCTAGCAAGGCCTAACCCCCTGGCCTCCTCCTCAGCCGCAACCCCGGCACAGACGGCTCCAGGTCCTTCGGTTGTAATGCTTCCACCTGAACCCAAGGTTCCCACTCCTGATAGATTCTCTGGAGACCGGTCCAAGTTCCGGGCCTTTCGCAACGCCTGCAAGCTCTTTTTCGCATTACAGCCCCGAACTTTTTCACTAGAGGCCACCAAGGTGGGGTTCGTGATCTCTCTCTTGCAAGGGGAACCTCAGACCTGGGCTCATCGTCTACTTGAGGGGGACTCAGCACTAACCCAGTCGTTATCATCCTTTTTTGAAGCCATGGCGCAAATTTATGAGGACCCTCAACAGACTGCAACAGCTGAATCAGCACTGTTCACGCTCCAACAAGGTCGCAGACCTGCGGAGGACTATATTATGGACTTTAGACATTGGAGTGCAGATACTCAGTGGAATGATGCGGCCCTGCGTCATCAGTTTCGCTTGGGCCTATCTGAAGGTTTAAAGGACGAACTTGCCCGTGTGGGTGTACCAAACACTCTTGAAGCATTAATCAATCTGACTATTCAAATCGACCGGCGAATCCGGGAACGTCGTTCTGAACGATCCGCTCTACAATCCCGTCCGATGTGGGTGACAGCCAGAGCACCACTCCCGGCAGCACGCTACTTACCTCCACCCAGTTCAAATCCAGCTAATGCCATGCCTGACGCTGCAGAGTCTATGCAATTAGGACTGATGCGACCTGCCTTATCACCGGAAGAACGGGCCCGACGCCGGCAACTCAATCTGTGCCTCTACTGCGGTGGGACTGGGCACTATGTCCTGAACTGTCCAGTCAAGTTAAGTAAGTGCCCATCTTCTGTGTATACCAGTCTCTCCGCTCTGTCTGCGAACTCTACCCACATTGCCATTCCTCTGTCGTTACAGCTGCAAGAAGGGACTACAACAATCAACGCCATCATTGATTCTGGAGCATGCAGTTGCTTTATTGACTTAAACTTTGCCAGCCAGCATAACATCCCGTTACGAACCAAGACCCATGGACTCACTGTATTTCTAGCGGATGGTTCCCGCATCAGATCGGGACAAGTAACCCAGGAAACTTTGCCTCTGCCTGCTTCTACTTCCTCCCAACACAAGGAACTGCTGGTTCTTGATGCTATCTCCTCCCCTATGTTTCCCATCATCCTGGGCATTCCTTGGCTGCAGGCCCACAACCCATACATTCATTGGACATCTGGAGAAGTGAAATTCTCATTCTCTTACTGTCTTGAACATTGTTTTAAGAAGGAGTCGGATTCCTCTGCCACCCTACTTTGTTTAGACACCGACCAGAAACTTTGCCAAGTCATACCCAAACAATATCATGAATTCATTGATGTTTTTAGTAAAAAAGGGGCAGACTCTCTTCCACCTCATCGCCCATATGATTGCCCCATCGAATTGCTGCCAGGATCCGAAATACCATTCGGACGCATTTTCCCATTATCTGAGAAAGAACAGGAAGTACTAAAAACATATATAGATGAGAACCTGGCCAAAGGTTTTATACGCCATTCTACCTCTCCAGCTGGCGCCGGAATATTCTTCGTCACCAAAAAGGACAAATCTCTCCGGCCGTGCATCGACTATCGTGAACTAAACAAGATCACGGTCAAAAACCGGTATCCTTTACCTTTGATACCTGAACTCTTTCAAAAATTAAGGACTGCCGTCATCTTCACCAAACTTGACCTGAGAGGGGCTTATAATTTAATCTGTATCCGGGCTGGACATGAGTGGAAGACAGCATTCCGAACCCGATTCGGGCATTATGAATACCTGGTCATGCCCTTTGGACTCTGCAACGCCCCTGCAACCTTCCAACACCTGATTAACGACGTCCTCAGGGACTTTTTAGATGTATTTGTAATTGCATACTTGGACGATATATTGATTTTCTCAGAATCCCGTGAATTGCATCAGGAACATGTCCGCAGGGTGTTGGGTCGTCTCCGCTTACACAGTCTGTACGCGAAAGCGGAAAAATGTGAGTTCGAACAACAGAGTATCCAATTCTTGGGGTTAATCATCTCTGCAACAGGCATCAAGATGGACCCACAAAAAGTTTCCGCTGTTCTGGACTGGCCGGTACCCTTGGACAAGAAGGGTGTTCAGCGGTTTGTGGGGTTTGCAAACTTCTACAGAAAATTCATCAGGGGGTTCTCAGCCATAATTGCACCCATCACACAGTTAACCAAACAAAATATCCGTTTCTCTTGGAACCAACTTGCTCAAGACGCTTTTGAAAATCTCAAGAGACTGTTTACTTCAGCACCCATCCTCAGTCACCCTGAACCGTCCTTACCGTTTATTTTAGAGGTTGATGCCTCCGAGATTGCGGTAGGTGCAATTCTTTCACAGCGCAAAGGTAGCAAGGAGATTATGCATCCTGTAGGGTTCTTCTCCCGTAAACTCTCCCCTGCGGAGAAGAATTATGACGTTGGTGACCGAGAGCTTCTCGCTATTAAAGCTGCTCTAGAAGAATGGAGGTACCTGTTGGAAGGGGCTATGCATCCAGTACTAATCTATACTGACCATAAAAACCTAGAGTACTTGCGATCTGCCAAACGACTGAAGCCTCGACAAGCCCGCTGGGCTCTGTTTTTCTCACGTTTTTCCTTCCATATCACATACCGCCCAGGCTCTAAAAATGTTAAACCGGATGCATTATCACGTATGCATGACAATCCTAAGGACTTATCTACTCCTGACACCATCTTACCCGCAAACAGTTTTCTACTGCTGCAAACAGATTTACTTTCCCTGATTAAGGAAGCATCCTCTGAATCAGCCAGACCTACTGGAATTTCTCTAGTATGTAGAGATGGCCTGTTCTGGAAGGGAAGCCAAATTTTTGTTCCTGAAGACATTCGGGTCAAGGTTTTAACACTTCTCCACGACCATCCTCTGGCAGGCCACTTTGGAGTCCGCAAGACTCTGGAACTAGTGCAGCGTACATTCTGGTGGCCCAATCTGAAGGACTTCTGTGAAAAGTATGTTAGTTCCTGTCCCATCTGCATCCAGAATAAGTCATCCAGGAATCGAGCTTGGGGCCTATTGAAACCATTGCCTGTACCCGACAGACCATGGAAAATGATTTCTATGGACTTTATTGTGGAACTTCCATGCTCTGAAGGATGCTCAGCTATCTTTGTAGTTGTGGACCGTCTAACCAAAATGGCTCAATTTTTACCTTTAAGGGGAACCCCGTCTGCCACTGAAACTGCTCGCGTATTTGTCAAGGAGATCATCAGACTTCATGGAGTGCCTGTCAACATAGTTTCGGATAGAGGGGTTCAATTAACCTCACGTTTCTGGAGATCCCTGTGTGAAACCCTAAAGATTGAATTAGCCTTGTCCTCGGCCTATCACCCCCAAACAAACGGTCAGACAGAGAGGACTAATCAGACTTTGGAACAATACATCAGATGTTTCACATCATTCACACAAGATGATTGGGTATCCCTACTACCCTTAGCGGAATTTGCTTACAATAATGCCAAACATTCTGCCACCGGTCAATCTCCTTTTTTCGCCAATTACGGCTTTCACCTAACCTTTTTACCTGATTTCCTTTCAGAGTCTTCGGTTCCAGCAGTACAGAATACTGTGGAGTTCCTCAGTCACAACAGTCGGTTGTTGCAGGAAACAGTGTCCAAGGCCCAGGCAGATGGTAAGAAAATCTTCGATCGGAAAAGAAGGGGGGAGCTGAACTTACAAATTGGCGATCAGGTATGGCTTTCTACCATCAATATAAAGTTAGCATGTCCTTCTAAGAAGTTGGCACCCAGATTCATGGGACCCTTTCCAGTTAGAAGGAAGATTAATGAAGTGTCTTATGAACTGACTTTGCCTGATTCATTGAAAATTCATCCAGTTTTCCATGTATCTCTGCTCAAACCTGCTGTCCCTGATCCCTTTCCTGCTAGAGGGACAAGACCTCCTGAACCTGTGGTAGTTGATGGCAGCGAGGAATTTGAGGTTGAGGCTATCCTTGATTGTAGAAGAAGGCAAGGGCAAAATCAATTCCTAATCAAATGAAAAGGCTACGGCCCAGAAAGTAACTCATGGGAACCGGACAGTAATGTGCATGCCAGGCGTTTAGTACGCGCCTATTTCTCTACTCATCCTGAGAAGAAGAGGTTGTTGGGCATCCGGAGGCTGCCCCTTGGGGGGGGGCAATGTCAGGGATCCACCAGCACCAGATCAAGGCGCTTGCATGCATCTAGGAGCCGGCGCATCCCTGTTCTGACACAGCGCCGACCTTCCACTGTTGCCGTGCGTCAGCGCGGCGCTCGGGCACGCGCGGGTGCACGGCGCGGGCGCGTGCACGAGCACGGGCACGCGCGCGTCCGCGGTAGCGCCGGTTTGGCGCCAACCAGCACTTAAAAGTTCCCCTGTTTCATGGGAACATTGCTGCTTCGTCTCAGCTCTGTGACTCTGCTTGTAACCTGTATCCTGATCGCTTGCTACCTGATTGACCCGGCTTGTTTGACCATCCGGCCTGCTCCAACCCCGATCCGGCCTGTCTGACTACTCTTCTGTCTGTACCTACCACCGTTGCCGACCTTGCCTGTTCACCGACTCTGCCTTGCCTGCTGTTATTACCTGTGCCAGCTACCTGCCGACCCGGACTGTCTGACTCTGCTTGTGCCTGCCATTCACTTGCTGTTGCACCTTCAACTTCAGCTTCAGTGATCTCTCCCTCCAGTGAGTCAAGTCTGCTGCCGTTCCAGTCTCCTCTCACCTGCAATCCAGAGTGTCAAGTCTGCTGCTGTTCCAGTCTCCACTCACCTGCAGCCCGGCCATCCCAGGAGGGATCTCTGCCTCCACATCAGAGACTATACAGGCACTCCTACCCCACTGCGCTCAGGAGACCACTGTCCCCACTCCAGTGGCTCCTGAACCAGCGTTGTATGAGAGGTCTTCTCCTACAGTCAGGCTCTCCTACCAGGTACCTAACAGTCTGTGAGGGAACATCAGCAAAGTCTTCATCATTACACGGTCAATGATGGGGAGTCCTGGATCAGAGGGGATATGTGTCAAAACGATGTGGCCTGAGGGCACAGGATTTGCAAGCTGGGCTGGCTGGGAACAGTAGTCCACTATAGAACATGTATCAAAAAATATGTAGGGGGGAATAGGGGGGGGGGAGGAGTGGCACGATTGACCACCTGTACTTGGTCAAAGATATGCTATGACCGTACTATATCTTTAACCCGTTAGGGAACTGTTGCTGTAACCATAGATACTGGTACAAGGGGAAGGGAGTAAGCTCTATAGCGATGACCTCAAGAAAAGGGGTTACCTTATGCAACAGAATAGTCATATGATTAGAAACAAGTAAAATCAACTTTATTTTGGATAATACCAAGCAGTAAAAATCCCATTCTTGGGAAATGCAGTTCCATCACAAAAAACACATGTAACAAAAAGGACCGCGGACAAAAAACTAGACAGACAAAACAAACAAGTTCAAAGAAGTGGAGCTAGCCCATTCCGGGTGTATTGCTTTGTACCTCAGGGACCCTGAATGGGCTACCAATTAGCCAAATGGTGTTGGTCAATAAGTATGTAAGACCATGGTTTGGAAATTTGGATTAACTGGTCAGCTGTGGTCCAAAGCAATGAAAGGGTGGAGAGAGAGAAGGAGAGCAGAGGTGCATGTACTAGGGCAATGGTCTAATCTATGGTTGGGTATGCTATTAGGTTAATTATATCATATATACATAACAGCTATTGCCTCTGATACTGTATCTAGGATTGGTACTATTTAGCAGAATACCACAATAGGCAGTCCATTGGATTGAGTCATGTTTATGCTGTGGGGGTACCCGGTCCAAACAACAGAAAGTGTATTACAACATCATTATTCACTTCATGCTGGTCTTCAGCTTCCCTGAAATTGCCTGGCTAGTATATTAAGCCTTATATTTAGTAGCGTTGGCACCACAGTTTAAGTACACTGTTTAGGATTACTGGCAGGCTGAAAACATGTGCGCTGACACATATGTCCATGTGTCAGTACATATGGGCCGGTACACGTTCCATGCATCAATACATTACCGCCTCCACCCAGAGCCGCATCAGGTAGATTGCTGTGTTCCGCTGTGCTAAGACGAGCAGGGTCCCCAGTCCTTGCCATGGTATACTGTGGGAAAACACACGGGTGTGTGGCCAGTACAAGGTACAGATAGCTTCACTGCGGCAATCATTAGGGGCAAAAGTCCTGGTGCTGATGGCGGTGTTAGGGATCCTAGCCACTCACGCTCTCCTTTGGCTCCCGGCGTGTAGTTCAAAGGCCGGCTCCCTCCACCATGCATGTGACGTCCGCGGACTGAGCTGCGTTGTGACGTCAACTCGTTTCGCTGTGGCTAGTGGCGTAGCTTCATCTTGGACATTCATTGGACAGGCTTCCACACACCCTTCTTGTAGTGTGTTTGCTGGTGTTAGCCGCCAATGAGATGTTTTCATTAAAAAGGTAGAAGGGACATTGTCCTATCAGTTATGCCCGGTTTGTCCGTTCGGCCATTCGTAGGATGTAACCGTTTGTTGTCACATCGATTCAGAAAGGCATTATTAGATGAATTGTTCAAAGGCTTGTCAAATAAGGTATTATACTTATATTGGGGATAAATACTCGAAAATCAGGCGGTGACTAAAAGTGAGTGTAATAGAATAGAGTAAAGGGAAAAGGAAAAAAGGGGGTTAATCCAAATTTCCAAACCATGGTCTTACATACTTATTGACCAACACCATTTGGCTAATTGGTAGCCCTTTCAGGGTCCCTGAGGTACAAAGCAATACGCCCGGACTGGACTAGCTCCACTTCTTTGTATTTGTTTGTCTTCTTCTGTCTAGTTTTTTGTCCGCGGTCCTTTTTGTTACATGTGTTTTTTGTGATGGAACTGCATTTCCCAAGAATAGGATTTTTACTGCTTGGTATTATCCAAAATAAAGTTGATTTTACTTGTTTCTAATCATATGACTCTTCTGTTGCATAAGATAACCCCTTTTCTTGAGCTCATCGCTATAGAGCTTACTCCCTTCCCCTTTCCCCCATTTTTGTACCACTATAGAACATGTGCTTTTAAAATACTAGGCCTCCGGGGAGAGGTGCTGCAGGCCTCTGGCCTAGTAGCAGTTAGCAATCAGAGCCAGCTTAAGGATTTTTTTCAGAGTGGGTCCTTCTTGTTTACAGAAGAAGATGTGACATTACTTTACTTCAGAATAAGCTTTGTGCAGGAGAGGAGTTCTGGGAACATCACCCTTACACGGTCAAGAGTGATGTCCTCATTCCTTACACGTAATGGATGAGGAATGCCTGGAAGCAATAGTCTGCGGGAGTTAAGCACAGGAGGAGCAACAGTCTGCATGGTGATGCAGGAGGAAGATCATAGCAATTAATAAATGCACATCATCTCTTCTGGCTCTAATGTGCTAGCGTGTGAAATCTTTAAAATATGATGGCAAATGAACTATCCTATGGGCATCCCATATATCCTTTTCCCCAACCAAGTCGTCACCCCTAATAAACGAAAACAAAACCAGCAAAAGACTGTTCATTGTCTCTGCAAGTGATGTATGGGAGTCTGACAGCGGGGTGATTTGGTGGATGTTTGCTACTAGTGGCAACTACACCGCTACTCATGGAAGTTCCGTGCTCGATCCCCCATAAGTGCCGGTTCACACAGGGGCGACTTGTCAGGCGACCTAGCTGCCTGACAAGTCGCGTCCCGTTCTGTACTACGGAACCGTTCTAATAGGAAGGACGCAAGTCGCTCCGACTTAGAAAAAGGTTCTTGTAGTATTTTTGGGGCGACTTCAGGCGACTTGCATTGACTTCTATACAGAAGTCGTTTTGCAAGTCGCCGCTGAAGTCGTGTGCAGGTTGCCTCGGCGAGGCGACCTGCAAGTCGTGCCACCCCTGTGTGAACCGGCACTTAGTGTACCATGCCGACACACAATTGAACCATTCCACAGACCACCTCTTTCAAGTGGTCCAGCGCACAGTATACTGAAACTTGAACAAGCACAGCATGGAGTGATCACACTACTCAAACAAACTGGACTTTAGAGGTCAATCATGCTTGAGCACAGTACATACACCCTAGCTTGAGTACCTCCTTAAACTGGCTATTGATCCTGCCAAATTTAGCCTAGTCTTTGCACTAGGTTTAATTGAGTAACAGAGATAACTACTGGCTCCTAATGCTGTGGCAATGTAGTCTCCCCACTATGTGCTAGGACTATAGAATGCCATGCCAACGCACTGCGTACAAGGTCCTATAGTCAGAATTGTGTCAAAGCCACACCTGCTGGTCTGTCTTGATCTTCTTGATTGTCAAATCGACAAAAAGAGTGCCAGATGGTCGTCTTAAAATGTCTATAATAATTTGTTCCTGATAACAACATGACAACATGTAAGTTGTGGTTCCTGTATGGATGCTGACAGTTTGCCGTTCTCTGTGCAGTCCTGTGGCCTGGCAATATGTCAGCAGAAGATGCAGAGCACAAAGGAAAAGCAAATCAGTAAAAATAAGACATTTTGAAGATTGTATTCATACTTTCTTCACAAAGGTCACTTAGACATCAGTGAACATGGCACAAGAGGGCACTTCTAAGTGCAGCAACAAAGATAAATTTATTAAAAAATAAAAGATCAAGAGCCACTCACATTTAGAATGATAAAAGCATATCATATATAACAGGGCTGTCATCTGTGGACCCAAGAGATGCGGGAGTGTACCCAAGGATAGAGCTCAAAGCTTGCTGGCATAAGCCCACCAACAAAAGGCACAGAATCCTTTTATACCGTTCGGCGGGTCCGTCCTCTTAAAGTGCCATTGAACTCACATCATTAAAAACTACCAATAAATGGTGTATTACATGCTGTTCATACTCACTCAGTCACTATGAGATTCGTCTTCTGTATTCTGCAAAAATAATGGGTTGATCCTGCTGTTTTCTGTCACCCCCTCTTGTCCATATCACCACTGCACTTGGGGATTTTGCAGAGCAGTGTTGGCATTTAGTGTCCAGCTAATGCTCAGTTTTCATTTTACTTTTACCCTGAGCATTTTCCTTCCCAATAACATCTGAGCAGCCCCTATGACTATAGAGTCACACATGTGGGCATATATACTCCCTCCCTCCTCCTCCATGTGCAGTAACCAGCTAAACACAATGTATGTATGAAGATTTAATAAAGTTTATTGATAATAATTATTTATTTTCACTCTGTATCCCAAAGGCTGTTTTTTTTTTATCTTGAACATATGGCCAGAAGCAGAGGACTAAAAGTTCCTCCTGCTTATGTTTCCCTGCAGACAGGCTGGGAAAGAGTTAGGTCATGTGACAGCTGTATATCGATTAGGAAAAAGGTACTTCTTTTTTAATAAAATAATTACGGTGCCATCATCTATAAACAGAAAGAAAAGAGATATGGGGGGTCATTTACTAAGATGAATGCACTGTGCTGGTTCAGACCTTAATTAGTGCGGTCTGTTATGGATTCTAAGGGGAACCCCCTACACAGAAAAAACGGCGTGGGGGGTCCCCCAAAATCCATACCAGACCCTTATCCGAGCACGCAGCCCGGCTGGTTAGGAAAGGAGGTGGGGACTAGCAAGCACCCCCCTCCTGAACCGTACCAGGCCGCATGCCCTCAACATGGGGGATGGGTACTTTGGGAAAGGGGGAGCGCTGTGGCCCCCCCCACCCCAAAGCACCTTGTCCCCATGTTGATGAGGACAAGGGCCTCATCCCCACAACCCTTGCCCGGTGGTTGTGGGGGTCTGTGGGCGGGGGGGCTTATAGGAATCTGGAAGCCCCCTTTAACAAGGGGACCCCCAGATCCCGCCCCCCCTGTGTGAAATGGTAAGGGGGTACAAATGTACCCCTACCATTTCACAAAAAAACTGTTAATGTTAAAAATGACAAGAGACAGTTTTTGACAATTCCTTTATTTAAATGCTTCTTCTTTCTTCTATCCTCTTTCTTCTATCTTCTATCTTCTATCTTCCTTCGGTTTCTTCATACATCTTCTTCTTCCTCCAATCCTCTGCTTCTTGCTACGGTGTTCTCGTCTGGCAACTTCCTCCGCAGCGTCTTCTTCCCTTGTTCATTCTTGGGCCGCTCTGCATCCATGGGAGGCTCCCGCTGTGTGACGCTTCTCGTCTTCTGCCGGTTCTTAAATAACGGAGGGCGGGGCCACCCGGTGACCCCGCCCCCTCTGACGCACGGGCACTTACCTGAGGCTTATCCCGTGACATCAGAGGGGGCGGACAGGGAAGTCCCCGTGCATCAGAGGGGGGGGCGGGGTAACTGGGTGGCCCCGCCCTCCGTTATTTAAGAACCGGCAGAAGACGAGAAGCGTCACACAGCGGGAGCCTCCCATCATGGATGCGGAGCGGCCCAAGAACAAACAAGGGCAGAAGACACGGGGGAAGATGCGGGACGAGAACACCGGAGCAAGAAGCAGAGGATTGGAGAAAGAAGAAGATGGATGAAGAAACCGAAGGAAGATAAAAGATAGAAGAAAGAAGATAGAAGATGGAAAGAAGAAGCATTTAAATAAAGGAATTGTCAAAAACAGTCTCTTGTCATTTTTAACATTTTTGACACTTTTTTTGTGAAATGGTAGGGGTCCTTACCATTTCACACAGGGGGGGGATCTGGGGGTCCCCTTGTTAAAGGTGGCTTCCAGATTCCGATAAGCCCCCCGCCCGCAGATCCCCACAACCACCGGGCAAGGGTTGTGGGGATGAGGCCCTGGTCCTCATCAACATGGGGACAAGGTGCTTTGGGGGGGTCCCCAAAGCACCCTCCCAATGTTGAGGGCATGTGGCCTGGTTCGGTTCAGGAGGGGGGGCGCTCTCTCGTCCCCCCCTCTTTTCCTGTGGCCTGCCAGGTTGCGTGCTCAGATAAGGGTCTGGTATGGATTTTTAGGGGGACCCCACACCATTTTTTTTTTATTTTGGCGCGGGGTTCCCCTTAAAATCCATACCAGACCTGAAGGGCCTAGTATGAATTTTGAGGGGCACCCCCACGCCATTTTTTCTTTTTTTTTGGCGTGGGGTTCCCCTTAATATCTATACCAGACCTGAATGCGCATTTTTTTTTCTGAATTTTGTTTTTTTTCTTAATGCTGTTTTTATCAATGAACTTTTATGTGTATTGCCGGACCGACATTTCATTATAGCCGCGAAGTGAACCAGCGTAAAAAAAAAAAAGTCTAGACGTGTGCCCGTTCAACATATGCAACTGCATTTACGTTGCTTGACATTTACTAAGATTTTGCCGGCGCACTGAACCAAAGCATTTGAACAAGCGCAAATGTTGTTTGAGCATGCGCAGTGTATAAATTCACCTCCCGCAGCTCTAAATGTATTTTCCGGCGCTGCCGGCTTGTTCAGAGAAAGTCACTTTCTCATTCTATTTTGCCCATTTTTGTTGCTTGGACAGTTAGTACTACACTTCCCCACATCACCCGCATAATATTGGCACTTCCAGCTTGTTTAACTTTTTAAGTTAAAGATGCTGTGCGCCATGTCTATAGTGGCGTACTGATCGCCTCTTCCCGTGCACCAGGAAGAGAATAGTAAATGGGGGATCGCGCTGTGTTACTTTGCTTTGTAAATATGAAAATGTCATTTGCACATCGGCGTGCACCGCAAGTCATGGTGCAAATGCTTCGTAAATCAGCCCTATGGTAAATTAAACAGTGTATGTTTAATATCACTTTAGGCACTCTCGCCAGTGTAATGAAGGCTGATCCTGTTCTCAGTGTTGGCTGGCATAAAAATGAGCAGTAAGCATTAGTGGGCAGGTCTGAGGAAGAGTCGTTGCCATCTCAAAACGTGTTACCACACCCCCTACACACGCCTGGTGTCTGACGTCATCCAAGAGGTTACCATGCTGTCAGTCCTCTGACGTGCCTTCTGTGAGCGGACTCATGCCAGCAAGCTTTGAGCTCTATCCATGGGTACACTCCTGAATTTCTTGGGTCCACAGATCATAGCCTTGTTATGCTTTTATCATTTACTAAATGTAAGTGAATCTTATTCTTTTTTTTTTTAATAAAAATATGTGTCACGTATCTTGGCTGGAGGCCAAATTGCCGAGAGGGCTTCCCTTGCCATTCTGGTCCAAGCACCCCTGCATGTGACAAAGGTACAAGGCTCAAAGAAACACAGGTGCCAGTAGCTTGGTAGCAGGTGATTGCCACAGACAAAGACATAGTCAAGGTGAGCCAGGGTCAAACAGTGAGGCAGCAGCATGGACAGGAAGCAGGTAGAGCAAAGACCTGTAGCAGACCAAGGTCAGTACCAGGGAAACAGGCAGAGCAAAACCCAGGAGCAGACCATGGTCAGTACCAGGGAAGCAGGCAGAGCAAAACCCAGGAGCAGACCAAAGTCAGTACCAGGGAAGCAGGCAGAGCAAAACCCAGGAGCAGACCAAGGTCAGTACCAGGGAGGCAAGCAGAGCAAAACCCAGGAGCAGACCAAGGTCGGTACAGGGAAGAAGGCAGAGCAAAACCCAGTAACAGACAGACGTCAGTACCACAGAAGCAGGCAGAGAATAGTCAGAGACAAGCCAGGGTCAGTATCCAGAATCCACAGAGCAAAGTCAGGGACAAGCCGGGTCAGCAATGGAAGACCAGCAGGAACACGGTAGGAAGACCACATTTCCAAACTGTCATTCAGATACAATGCCCCCCCCCCCCCCGCGCCAGCCCCAAAAAAGATGATTTTTGATACTTTTTTTGGAAAGACAGGTGATATACATTTTCTACATATATTTTTTATTGCCCCCACTTGTCAGCCTCATTTTTTTATTGCCCCCACTTGTCAGCCTCATTTTCTTATTTCCCCCCACTTGTCAGCCTCATTTTTTTATTGCCGCCCCTCTTGTCAGCCTCATTTTTTTTGCCCCCCAGGGCAGGGCCCCACTTTGTCAGCCTCATTTATTACTGTCCTGTCCCCAGCCCCAGTGCTCCAACTTGTCACTTGACCTGCTCCAATCAGGTTCCATTTGCTCACCTTCTAATCTGGACTGGTCTGGTGTGGTGAGCAGTTGAGCAACGGTCTTTGTTCCCTGGTTCAGGCTGGGGCGCCCCCTCAGGCAGTCGGCGGCTTGGGCGGGAGGAGGAGAAGTTGGGGGAGTCAGGACGGGCAGTGGATCTAAGCCAGCCAGCACTGCAGAATGCCGCCACAGGGCAGTCACTGAAGATTGGAGGAGACAGGAGAAGACACAGTGAAGACGCTCTGACTGCTCTCTCTGGGTGCTGCTGCTGCGGCCAGAGAAGAAGAGGAGGAGGGTGGACTCGGAGCGCAGGGCAGCACTGGGTAAAGGCCTTGCTCCTCTCGGCCTCGCTCTGAGACTCTGCGAATGTGACGTCAATGGTTGCTAGACGCCAGGCGGGGCGGCCCTAACAACCAGTTTGGCAATCGTCTATTAGGGTAGCTATGTGTCCTCATTTCATTTCTGGACACTGTATTGTCCCGGGATGAAGGTGCCCGGGACACCAGACACAAATGCGAATTGCGGGACAATTCGGGACACGTGGGCACCCTAGAACACGGGTCACAGAAAAGTTGAAGTACATCCAGCAATCAGGATCTCCTTTAAAAAGGGAACTTGGCCCCAATGCGTGCTGGCGCACAGAAATGCGCCTATGTGTGAATGCATGCTGTATATTAACCTGAGCTTGTGTGTGTGCTGGTACAAGTGCACAGGATGGAGCAGTAGCTGCATGAGAATGAGCATTAGCTGTATTAGCTTCCTGACAGTATCTTTATTGCTGCACTTAGAAGTGCCCTCTTGTGCTCTTTCATTATACTGTAGATATTCCTTCAATCTGATGAGGAGCTACTCTAAGGTTTTTTTGGTAAGCTACTGACTGCATGGATTACCGTATGATCTGGGTACCACTATCTTTGGGACTGTTAGTGGCTTTGTGCAATAATGTGCAATAATGGACTATACACAATAGTAAACAAGGCTTTTTTTTTTTTTTGTGCAAAGGGTTTAACAATGCCTTAATAATATACTGTACATTGATTTGCCTCTTTACCATTCCCATCTCACCTAAATCCACATCACCTGAATTAAACGATCGGCGTTCCCTTTCAACTCACCCTGCGCTTCTTCCATTTGGGATGTAATGCGCTTTGTGTCTCTCTGCGTAATTACTAACAAGATACTGCAGTGCCGTTAGCGAACTGAAAATATTGCACTTCAAATGCCATCTCTTGCTTTTCTGCCAGGCATGAACCAAGGAAGGGGAGAAATTACCTTTCCATTTTCAAGTACAGAAAACACTTCCGACCCCGGCTCACCTCATTTAGACAATTGTGCCGTCCTTTCATGTTTTAAGACACTTATCTCCTGTTGCTTTGAAAAACTTGCAAGCTGTAGTGCTCTCTGATGGGGGGAAAAAAAAGAGACCAGTTTGGTGTTTTCTGCTTTCAGCACATTTTCCAAATATTGCTGAACCCAGCACACCGCCCTGCCAGCTAAAGAATACAGAATACGCTTCGCAGTTGTGCATCTGAAAAGGATATTTCGCCACACATACAAATTATTGTAGCAATTAGGCAAGCTTCAGCAGGCAGGCACACCTATCCGCTGCCAGTCATCTTTATTGCTTGACCCCTCGGTGCAACGATGCCCATTGCCCAAATCCCCACATATTTATTTTATCTGGCTGGCCTCCATGCAAATACGCTATTGCAACTTTGCCATCTAGTGTCTGAATGTGTGAACTACATGGCAAAATCTGCAAGCACGCTTACTTCCTTTGGTGCAAGGCTTGTCACCTGCATTAATTGGTTGTCAACCTGTTCATGAAAATGTGCTTCTGAGCCCTTAACAGAGCCATCAGTGTCAGCTCAGGCTCTGTTCCTGATGAGTCACTGATAATCAACCAGCTAATTCTCTGACACCTTTTAAAACTAATGAACATCTTTAGAGCAAGGGAGATGGGATTGCATGCGATTGTTCAGGAGTGTTTTACTTAAAGCGTATTTCCACTTTTGCAGCAAAATTGGGATAACACCTACTTTTAATTTGCTACATGTTTTCTTTCACATACTATAACTTAAAAAATTGCAGCTTACCTTTCTTAGATATTCTGTGCGAGAAATTCCAGCACTATAAAACCCTACTAGTTTGCTTTGTTTATGAGGGGCTGGGCAGCAGGGTCTTCCATCGTTAACCCTGTCTGTACTATGCAGGCAGATCTTCTTTATGTGCTGCTTTATAAGCTAGATCATAGGCGTGCGCACAGGGTGTGCCAGGTGTGCCTAGGCACACTAAAATCACCCCTTTCAGTGCACATTACCCCTGCTGCCGGTGCCCCCCCCCCCCCCCCCAGTGCTCCCCCTGTAGTTCTGCTGGCTTCTGCTGCGGGCACCAAGGGGGATGTTTGAGGATGGAGAGCGTGGGAATGCCCCTTCTTTTTCTGAATGAATCTGTACTGATCACTGTGTTCATTCATAACTGAAGCATAGTAAACTGTGTTTACTATGCTTCTGTTTGTGAATGAACAGGAAGTCGCTCAGCACAGAGCATTTCCCATTCATTCATTGTCCAGGGCAGCTGAGGCTGCAGAGAAAGGGACTGGAGAATTTCTGTCCTCAGTCTCTTTCTCTGTCTCAAAAGTCTCAAAAGGGAGACATCAGGGGGCTGTTTAGACCCCTGATATTTCACCAAAGCCCCCCCTCCCCTCAATGGGGCTTCTAAAAAATTGTGAAAACAATAATATTTTAACAAATAATTTAAAAAAAATGTAAAAATACTACAAAAAAAATTCATAAAAATAAAAAACTACTGACACCATCCACTCCCCAATGACACTGTCCACTGCTCTATTGACTGACACCATCCACTATCCTACTGACACCAACCACTGCTCTACTGAAACGTCAGTTTCCCTACCATCCATGTTTTAATATATTTTAAAATGTTTGTTTACATCTATTTATAAGAGTGTGTGTATCTATCTATCTATCTATCTATCTATCTATCTATCTATCTATCTATCTATCTATCTATCTATCTATCTATCTATCTATCTATCTATCTATCTATCTATCTATCTATCTATCTATCTATCTATCTATATCTATATAGATATAGATAGATATCTATCTATATATATAGATATATATATATATATATATATATATATATATATATATATATATAATATATATATATATATATACATAAATATAGTCAATGAGTTTGTTAGCTCTCACATGGATGCACTAAGCAGGCTAGACACTGAGCCATGAGGAGGTAGAAAAGAACAGTCAAAAGACCTGCGTAACAAGGTAATTAAACTTTCCAAAGATGGAAAAGGATATAAAAAGATATCCAAAGCCTTGAATATGCCAGTCAGTAATGTTCAATCACCTAATAAGAAGTTGAAAAGAAAGATTTCAGCCACAACTGCCACAGGAACTGTTTGGGATGCAAAGAAAGATGATACTTGAACAAAAACGAGCTGCATGGTCAAGTTGCCAGAAAGAAGCCTTTACCTCACAAGTTCCACAAAAAAGCCTGGTTACAATATGCCCAACAACACCTTGACATACCCCATTGGGCTTTTTTGTGGCATTGGCACAGTAAAGACTTCCTTCTGGTAGCTCAACCATGCAGCTTTTTTTTGTTCAAGTATCGTTGAATTTTGCTCCTTAAAAACAATAGTTTGGAATGTTAGCCAAATTGGACGTACACTGCATAGACATCAACAGCTACTGTACTCTATCAGCTCTGTGATGCTGCTGTCAGGAGTCCTCAGTGGGAATCAGCATGGAAGTCGTCAGCTTGACCCCATCCAGTTCAGGGTTGAAGAGGCTCATTAAGTAAAGAAACTCAGCTGAGAACGTCTCCACATGTGTTTGGCTTCAGTTGCACATCGTGGCTTATGCTACTTTGAAATCGCACTATTTCACTTGAAGTAGCGCGATTTCAAAGTAGCAAGGTCAGCACGATTTCAGGTGCTACTTGATAGACATCTGTGTGGCTTCATGCACAGATGTCTTTTGATGTCGCACCTGAAATCGTCAAAAGTAGTGCAGGAACTACTTTTCCTAATCGGCGCGGCACCGCAAAATCGGCGTTGCACCGATTGGAACAGTGCCATTGCCTCCAATAGGCTGCGACTTGTCATGCGATTTGATCTCTCAAATCGCATGACAAATCACTCCAATGTGAACCTAGGCTTAGA
The DNA here is from genome assembly GCA_037952835.1 of Lithobates septentrionalis. Classification (NCBI taxonomy): domain Eukaryota; kingdom Metazoa; phylum Chordata; class Amphibia; order Anura; family Ranidae; genus Lithobates; species Lithobates septentrionalis. The sequence goes on along the minus strand of JBBDGP010000083.1, from coordinate 822,801 downwards.
GATGTTTTTATTTCCTACGGATAAATGTCATATACAAATACAATTATTCCCCTTTAAGACTGATTATTGTCAGTTGTAAATAAATGATGGAATTACCAACATTTTGTATTATTATCGGATTCAAATTTATTGCAGGTTGGAAATTGTATTGAGTGAGCCACAAAAAAAAGAGACATTAGGAACCCATTGTTCTCTCAAATTTCAATATGGCAATGAAAAAAAATGCACATGGCATTAGATGTACAGTATATAAACCTACAGCGCTATCCTGTAAATCCAATCTCTAAATGCTATCTATAAATAAGTGAATATATTACATAATCATCATCATAATATGCAATAAAGTGATCATAATCCAAAAAAGTGCTAAGTGTCCATATTACATAGGGGTTGATTTACTAAAACTTGAGAGTGCAAAATCTGGTGCAGCTCTGCATGGTAACCAACCAGCTTCTAACTTCAGTTTGTTCAGTTAAGCTTTGAAACCTGGAAGCTGATTGGTTTCTATGCAGAGCTGCACCAAATTTTGCACTCTCCAGTTTTAGTAAATGAAACCCAGTGTCTCTTCATAAAGTGCTTGTGCTCAAACTAAAATCTTGTGCAATCTTCCAAATAAGGTGTGCTGCTGTGCAAACCACTTCACTCCTTCACATACACCAAACTCTGTGCTGCCCCCCCCCAAGTGGTCCCTCACGCACCAAAGCTTGTGGACTCTAGGCTTTGCAGAAATACTCAGATATACATTCACACTAAACTAGTTTCTATTAAGGCTGCTTCTCTCCTATCGAACTGTATTTGTGATATAAAAACTTGGATGGCCCATCATTTCCTTCAATTAAACTCTGACAAGACTGAAGTCATGAAGGCCTCTTGAGCCCCCTCCCTAGGCAAAGAGAGCCTTGACTGATGGGGGCATGGTTAGGTGCACGACAAGGGAAACAATTGGTTTAAACATGTGGGATGGGATGGGCCTGAGCTCAGGGAACGTGTGCCCCAGGGAATTCTGGGTGTTTTGGAAAGCGTCTGTTGGAAAAGCTGCCCACCCTCCCGCCCCTTTTTTCTATGTTATGGTATGTCACAGCTTGCTGCGGTTTTCTTGACCTTGCCAGTAGTTAAAGTTGCTGTAATGGGCTATGCCCTTGATGGAAAATTGGAAGTAGGCTGTCTGTCCAGTACTTATGGTAAGGACAGGCCCTTCTTCCCTCTTTTGGTTGAGTGCTCACAGTACGACTGTGACTGGCACTGTTTAAATATGTTCACATGTTGTGTGTTGGAATTTAATAACGCTGTGGCCTTGCCCTTTCCAACCTAATAGTTGTAAGTGTCTTATTTAATGGGATAAAGGGCAAGGGTGGCGGGGGATTTGATCCCATTGTGTTACCTCAATTGGGACCTAGGCTCATTGCGCCTCAATAGTCATGCTTATTGGCACCCCCCATCAATTATGTAAGGCCAGGCCTGATAGCTTATCTATAGATGGCACTGTACTTGAGGTTCAGTCTAAATTGAATAATCTAGGGGTGATATTTAATGCTAATTTAACCTTTGAGCCACATGTACAAAATGTTGTCAGAACATCTTTTTTCCACTTGAGAAACATTACTTGGTTGTGTCCTATGCTATCATACACTGTAGATGAAAAGCTGATTCATATATTTGTGTTCTCCCGACTCGACTACAGCAATGCTCTACTTGCTGGTGTACCTAAATCCACTATTAATCGACTTCAATAGGTTCAAAATTCTGCAGTCAGAATCCTGACTAGGTCTGGTACAAGTGATCATATTACCCCTATCATGGAGTCCTTGCACTGGCTTCCCATCAGGTTTCGCATAGACTTTAAGAGCCCATTCACACCTGAGAGTTTTGTAGCTTGAAGCATGAAGCTACAAAACGCTTGAGGGGAAAAAATCCATTATTCTTTATGGAGATGGTTCACATCTCCACTCCAAATTGCCTGAAGCCCTACGCCTGAAGCTCAAACAAGTTCTTTACCCTTTTTTGTCGCGTGAATCGGGCAGATTTGGGCGTTTTTGGAGCAGAAAGCAGATGACAAAATCTAAAAACATAGCAACAAATGATGAAACAGATGATCATTTTTCCTATTGGCTAATAAAAAAAACACCAAAGCTCAAAAACGCCGGACAACGCTGCATGGAAACGCGCAAAATATGCCCGAAAAAACGCGCGACAAAACGCTGGAAGAAACGTTCAAAAATGCTACGCTCAGGTGTGAATGCAGCCTAATGCCCCGTACACGCGGTCAGATTTTCCGATGGAAAATGTCCGATCGGAGCGTGTTGTCGGAAATTCCGACCGTGTGTGGGCTCCATCGGACATTTTCCATCGGATTTTCCGACACACAAAGTTGGAGAGCAGGAGATAAAATTTTCCGACAACAAAATCCGTTGTTGGAAATTCCGATCGTGTGTACACAAATCCGACGGACAAAGTGCCACGCATGCTCAAAATAAATAAAGAGATGAAAGCTATTGGCCACTGCCCTGTTTATAGTCCTGACGTACGTGTTTTACGTCACCGCGTTTAGAACGATCGGATTTTCCGACAACTTTGTGCGACCGTGTGTAGACAAAACAAGTTTGAGCCAACATCCGTCGGAAAAAATCCTAGGATTTTGTTGTCGGAATGTCCGAACAAAGTCCGACCGTGTGTACGTCCTATAAGATTCTCTTGTTCATCTACAAGGCTCTTCATGGCTTGTCACCCCATTATCTCTCTGAACTTTTATCAACTTACCCCCCTCTCGTTAACTGCCACTCCTCAAATTCTGGTCTCCTGTGTCCTCTCTACTCACCTACACTTGATGGGAGACAGAGCCTTCTCCTGCTATGCTCCAAAACTCTGGAATTCACATCCAAAGAACATCAGGGAGTCGTCTTCTCTAAACTTATTCAAATCTAATCTAAAAACGTTTTTTTTTAGACAAGCTTTCACTTAATTGTTCCCTTTTTTTTCTTCATGTTATCCTGTTTATTTCTTGTGTTTTCCTTGTAAAGCGCTTTGAGAAGCCACCTTTAAAGGCGCGATATAAAACAACAGTAAATGTGTAGCGCTATGTTCTTGAATATAGAATATACAACAAAGAAGGATAAATATAAATAGCCAATATTAATAAATTGCCTTGGTGAAGTGAAATATATAATGAAAATAATAATCACATATACCATACCAGTGAGTATATCAATGAACCCCACAAATGGATATAAACTACCATGCTGTAAAAATATACTCCATAAACAAATGTGAAAGTACCCGTGCTGTGAAAATCGCTCAAGAGTATACCCAGATTAGTATGCACATATGAGCGCCGGTTTATACCAAATATATCAAAAATAAATTTGGTATTCACAAGTGCAATATCGAGGTCATTTGGTGAGAAAAATTATAAATGTTCAAAAATAAGTCCCAAAAAAGAAGAATCCATCAGTGGAAATGTGTTTCCATGATGAGAGAAGAAGATCCCTTATCCAGTGAGAAACGGAACACCAAAGGTGAATAAATTGGCTCCTTACCGAATAGATAGACCAATACGTTGGTCTCACCAGGCCCAGGGAATTAAGGTCTCCCAAAAGACCGTGTGGACAGATGGAAGATGGGGCTTCAGTATCGCCGGGAGGAATCAAAAAGACCAGAGCTCATCCTTCTCAAGTAGGTGGTGTCACTGTCCTCTTCCCATGGCGTCCCTCTGACCGATATTCCCCTATGGGTATCAGACCTGATGCAGGCCCTGGACCCCTGGGACCCCTCAGTTCTCTAGTTGGGACTTTCTGTAGCCTCTCCACTGGGCCTCTCTGTATATATCACATACCTCCCAACATTTTTAGATGGGAATGAGGGACACCTACTTGCAAACGTATGTAGACAGAGGACACGCCCCCTGACACACCCACTTAAAAGAGAATTAACCCAAAAAAAGGTTAATTAAATCCACAATGACTTTTTTTGCCACTCCTATGTGTTGGCTTTTAACATTTACAAATGCAGCAATTTAGAATTTAGATGAAAGGTTTAGCACTGGGAAACACTTTTTGAAAGATAAAAAGTGCATTTTATATACAACTATATAGATCAGACCAAAATGAGGGACAAATGAGGGTGAAAGAGGGACATTGCTGCAAATCAGGGACAGCCCCTCTAAATCAGGGACAGTTGGGAGCTATGTATATCATCTTCTTGACTCTGGTGAGGGGCAGAGCAGTGTAAATCTCACAAATGGATGGGCAGGCATATAAATCGTTTAATAGGTAAAACAGCTCCCTTTGATGTACGTTTAATTTTGTGTATTTTGCATTTTGCTATGAAAAGCATTGCTATTTGATGCCCTGACCACAGAGCCGATCCTGCTTGTCGCAGGTGAAAGCTAATGCAATGTTAATGCCTCAATATGACTTTTTTACTCAGTGGGAAAGCTTTGTGAACAAAGTGCTGTATTGCGTGGGAAACATTTAAAACGTTTATAACGCCCTCACATGTCATAACGCTTGACGTGACACTTTTCACTTGCGGCATGCATTATCGCAGCTTGATGAGTCAGGTCATATGTGTATGATTTTACAAATCTTCTGCCAAACCAGGAGGTTTCTGAGTAAGTGTCGTATCTGTGTGTTAAAGTAGATCAAAACCCAATCACTATAATCTCATCTAAATGTTAACATGTTAAAGATAAAACTTTTTTTTTTTTTTTAGTTAAGCAGGCCATATATGGTCGAATTTCGAACAAATTTTCTTTTCAAAATCAGAAAGTTTTTTTTTTTTTTTCTGTGATCCGATGATGCCACCATTGATTTTTGAAAAATTCGGCCGACCAAGCCTTCAATTTCACCTCATGTTGCTACAGAAAAGAATTTTCGTGGCCGGGGATCTTCTTTTCTCTCCGTAAATTTTCTTTTCTTATTACATTTCTCGCACGATTATCCCATCATTGATTAGAAAATCGTTTGTTTTTCTAAAAATTTCTCTGATTCCTCAAATTTGATTGCGGCACGAAAATCGGCCATTGCTGCAGCCCACTAATGATGCGAAATTCGCAAGAAAATTCTTAGATACGATTTTCGAAAAAGAAAATTCTTTCGAAATTCGAACCGTGTATGGCCGGCATTAGAGTGTGCAATGGTTAGGCCCTCTGTCAGGGTTTTATCATAGCTTCCAACTGTTTCTGATTTCGAGGGACTGTCCCTGATTTAGAGCAATGTCCCTCTATCCCTCATTCCTCCTCATTTGTCTCTCCTTTTGGTCTGATCTATATAGTTGTATATAAAATGCACTTTTTATCTTTCAAAAAGTGTTTCCCAGTACTAAAAATTTCATCCAAATTCTAAATTGCTGCATTTGTACTTTTTAAAAGCCAATATAAAGGAATAGTAGTGGTTAAAAAAAAAAAAAAGCGCTTGTGGATTTAAATTAGCCTTTTATTTTGGTTAATTTTCCTTTAAGGGGGTGTGGCAGGGGGCGTGTCCTAGACATGTGCACTGACAAAAAATTTGTTCATTTTCGTTTAATTCGTTTTTTTGCTTTTTTCAGGAATTCAAAAATTCGAAAATTCAAAAATTCGGAAATTCGGAAATTTTTGAATTTCCGAATTTTTACATTTCCGAATTTCGAAAGTCCGAATTTTCAAATGTGCAAAATTCTGAATTTCCAAATTTTCGAATTTCCGAAATTTCAAATTTTCAAACTTTCGAATTTCCGAAATTTCAAATTTTCCAATTTCCGAAATTGGAAACTTGCACGCCCCCCTATACCGCCGGGAAGCCAAGGACGTCATATGACGCCCGCCCAGAGGGACAGAGTGTTCCTGCAGACGTCATATGACAATGGGCAGTAGGGAAGTGGTTAAATGTTTGACAGAATAATTTGGTTGGTTGCAAGCTGGTCGGTAAGTTGAGCTTGGAATTTTTTTGGTCCTCAACAATGGTTTGCACCTGGGGCTGCCGTGAGTATGTCAAGAAATCATGGCCACGGTGATTTGCTAACCGAGTCGAGAACCTCTTTTGCTGGAGGAAGGAGTGAGGAAGAATCTTGCTGCCACTAGAGGAAGGCTCATCCAAATGTCAAGTCATGCATACAATCTGGCAGTTATAAGGCAGTGATTCCCACACACTTCTGAGATTCCTTAATTTATGCAGCAAGATAGAATCCTTGTGTGATCACCTTTCCCAATGCCCCCACACACATCAGACACATGACTTGGGGTACTGGTCTGCTGGGAAACCATATAAACACACACACAAATGCAGTAGCTTCCACACATAGACAGTAATCAGCATACAATCAGCAGAAAAGGCCTGTAGTAATTCCCTGAGGTGGTAAGTGGTCAGTGCACCGGCGTGTCCTCCTAGCACTCGAGCCAACGTGGATAAAGGAAAGCTGGCAGCTTGATCTTCCCGCAATGACTAAATATATTAATCCAAGTGTGGTACAAAATAATACAGGGCTTACGCGTTTCGGCATGAAACCTTAGTCATAGCCATGGCTATGACTAAGGCTACACGCTGAAGCGTGTAAGCCCTGTATTATTTTGTACCACACTCGGATTAATAAATGTATTCCTTGGGGAAGATTGAGCTGCCAGCTTTCCTTTATCTACTTATTAAATTTGTATATTGATTATCAAAGGGAGCAGTGCACATAAATATGTACAAAAGTAGAAAAATACAAAAGACAAAACAGAAAAATGACATACCTTACACAAATTTGGCTATTTATTAAAATAAAATGGGGGGAAAAGTTGAGATAAACTTTTTACCGTTCGGGTAGTGTGGTTGATCCTGTTGGTATGGAGTACAGAGTGAGCAATCCATAATCGGGTTTCAAACACACTCCCGGATTAAATAAAATGTTCATTTTTCACTGGGAAGCCACTTCAGAAGACTAGAAGTGTCGCTCCAGGCTCCTTCATGACAACCTGGTGGCTCGCACTGTAGCTACTGGTTGGGGATCGCTGTACAAATCCAGAAAAGGAGGAGGCAAAGTGCTTCATCCAGAAAGGTGGGGGGGTGAGCCTAGTGCTGCGTCATTGGTAGGCATGCCAGCTGAGCCATGGAAAGCCAGGCCTCTCAATGATGAACATGGCGGTGCGGGATCAAGAGGTGGCAGAGTAAGTGGGGGAAAAAAGGGGGGGGCGGGCAAAGATCTGGTTTTCTTCTGATTATATTTAAGCTTCGGGCTGGGTTCACACATATGCAGCTGCTGTTTGCACTCTGGAGTCCGGTGTGTTTCTGTTGACCGGTTCAGGTGCGATTCAGGTGCAGATTTTTTAATGAATTCGCGCCTGAACCGGACCCAAAAACTCATAGGACCCTTTTGCAAACCACACCATGGCCGCCCCGCACATGTTCGAACTGGCTCCATTAAAAGCTGGTCACATGCACGTGTTATGTGAATTGGATGTGGTTACAAATGCATATGCACTATATTACCAAAAGTATTGGGACGTCTGCCTTTACATGCACATGAACGTTAATGGCATCCCAGTCTTAGTCTGTAGGGTTCAATATTGAGTTGGCCCACCCTTTGAAGCTATAGCAGCTTCAACTCTTCTGGGAAGGCTGTCCACAAGGTTTAGGAGTGTGTCTATGGGAATGTTTGACCATTCTTCCAGAAGCACATTTGTGAGGTCAGGCACTGATGTTGGACAAGAAGGCCTGACTCACAGTCTCCGCTCTAATTCATCCCAATGGTGTTCTATCGCGTTGAGGTCAGAACTCTGTGCAGGCCAGTCAAGTTCCTCCACCCCAAACTCGCTCATCCGTGTCTTTTTGTGGACCTTGCTTTGTGCATTGGTATGCAGTCATGTTGGAACAGGAAGGGGCCATCCCCAAACTGTTCCCACAAAGTTGGAAGCATGAAATTGTCCAAAATGTCTTGGTATGCTGATGCCTTAGAACTAAGGGGCCAACTCCAATCCCTGAAAACCATAATCCCCCCTCCACCAAATAATTTGGATTAGTGCGCAAAGCAAGGTCCATAAAGACATGCATGTTTGAACTTGACTGGCCTGCACCTCAACTTGCATCCTTTGGGATGCATTAGAGCGGAGACTGCAAGCCAGGCCTTCTCGTCCAACATCAGTGCCTGACCTCACAAATGAAATTCTGGAAGAATGGTCAAACATTCCCGTAGACACACTCCTACACCTTATGGACAGCCTTCCTAGAAGAGTTAAAGCTGTTATAGCTGCAAAGGGTGGCCCAACTGAATACTGAACCCTACGGACTAAGACTGGGAAGCCATTGAGTTTATGTGCGTGTAAAGGCAGGTGTCCCAATACTTTTGATAATATAGTGTATTTGAACCCAGCCTCAAAGGCAGTGGACAAGGGTGTACACATGCCACGGCCAAGATGCTTTCCACTGCTGTGCAGCAAAAATGATCCCCACTCGGCGGGCAGTACTCAACCGCGACTCATTCATCTCAATGGGGGCCACAAATGTGAGTTTTTAGAAGGTAAGACAGGCATGAATGAGGCGATATAAGTCCAACGTCAAACGCCCTCCAAATAGCATCCACTGTGGATCGCTCCTTAGAGGCCACCACTAGTGTAAACGAGCCCTAAAAAAAAGTTGAATCACGATGGGATTTGATCTCTAGTGGCAAAACAATAGATAGGTAGATGAGGGAATGTCACTAAACAAAAAGTGAAGTCAAGTGGGTTCAACCTAGGGAAGAGATTCACTGTCTTGTTTGTCAGCTTGATGACATTATATTATAAAGTCATCAGAAAAAAATGACCTTGTTTTGTCCAATGAAGGAATACATCACGTCGTAGGACACTGGTAAAGCTGTTGATCTGTTGATGTATTAATGTATCATCTGCGGGTCATCCAAAAGCGATAAATCATATTAAGCATACACTGGCGGAGTAATGTATTGCTTCTCAACTCAGGTTTGGCTGGCAGGAGCGACAATTTGGCACGAACGCTAAGAGACCTTTTCCTGACAATACACAAGGGTTTTGTAATGCCTGCCTTGGAGAGTGATGAAAAATGGATCAGATCTTCTCCCCTAAGCATTTTAATATGTTATTACCAGTGCGCTGTGTTTAATAAATTACAATGTAAACCCAATTCAACTTTTTTGCTGATCCGTTTTTTCGCACAAAGTCAGCAAAAAGTTATTAAATCCAAAAGAAGCCTATGCTAATTAAAGAGGATTCTAGCCAAAACACGAATTCAAGCAGTATATGTGTTTTTGGAATTTTTAGCTTCTTGTGACCACTGTTCGTGGGCAAAGTATCGTTCCCCTAGTTTACAACTTTTAACAATTCCAGACTCTGTAACCTGACAACACCTTGTAAAACCTAAAGCTGAACTCCAGCCTTACCATCAGCTTTCCCAGTTGTAGAGGCTCCCCTCCCATTTTGAGCTTGCTTATTCTGATTTGATCGGAAGCTTCTACATTAGAAGCTCCAGTAAGTAAGATTGAACACATTTTATTTCTTGGCTAGAGGGCATCCAGCATCATCTAGTCCAGGGGTTTCAAACACAATTTCATCGTGGGCCGCATTAGCAGGATGGTTGCCCTTAAAGGGCTGGTTGTATCTGGGGTGCGCTACGTACAGGGTGCAGAGTTCATGGGTGCGCTATGTACAGAGTGCAGAGTTTAGGGGTGCGCTATGTACAGAGTGCATAGTTTAGGGGTGCGCTATGTATAGAGTGCATAGTTTAGGGGTGCGCTATGTATAGAATGCAGAGTTCAGGGGTGCACTATGTATAGAGTGCAGAGTTCAGGGGTGCACTATGTATAGAGTGCAGAGTTCAGGGTGCACTATGTATAGAGTGCAGAGTTCAGGGGTGCGCTATGTATAGAGCGCAGAGTTCAGGGGTGCACTATGTATAGAGTGCAGAGTTCAGGGGTGCACTATGTATAGAGTGCAGAGTTCAGGGGTGCGCTATGTATAGAGTGCAGAGTTCAGGGGTGCGCTATGTATAGAGTGCAGAGTTCAGGGGTGCGCTATGTATAGAGTGAAGAGTTCAGGGGTGCGCTATGTATAGAGTGCAGAGTTCAGAGGTGCGCTATGTGCAGAGTGCAGAGTTCAGGGGTGGGCTTTGTACAGAGTGCACTGTTTAGGGGTGCACTACGTACAGAGTGCAGGGTTCAGAGGTGCGCTTTGTACAGAGTTCAGGAGTGCGCTCTTTACAGAGTACATGGTTCAAGAGCGCTTTATGTACAGAGTGCAGGCTTTAAAGTGGTTGTAAACCCACATAGAAAAAAAAAAAGACCTGAAAGACAAAGCCATTATAAACTAGTATGCATAGCATGCTAGCTCATTATGTAATACTCACCTGAGATTGAAGCCTCTGCTGCGGTGCCCGTACACAGCAGCGGCCTGCGATATCGCTCTCAGAGTTACTTCTGTGTATCGTGGGCTCCGGCGATGTGATTGGCCGGAGCCGAAATGACATCACGGGAGCTGCCGGTAACAGCACATTCGTGCCGTTGCTTCAGTGCACATGCAGATACAGGGGATATCTCCTAAACCGTGCAGGTTTAGGAGATATCCGGGTAGCTACAGGTAAGACTTATTGTAGGCTTACCTGTAGCAAAGAGTGGATTGTAAGGGTTTACAACTACTTTAAGAGTGCTTTACATACAGAGTGCAGGGTTCAGGGGTGGGCTTTGTACAGAGTGCAGGGTTTAGGGGTGCACTACGTACAGAATAGATAGGGAGTATTCACTGCACTTGGGTTCAAAAAGCAGCTGGCATAAATTGCTGGTAACAACATGAACACAGAGGAATAGGTACTGTATATGCTGCGCTGGAAACTAATAAATATAAAAGTTCAAAAGTGCCCACAGACACTAGTAAAAAAGTCCGGTGAGAAGTAATATCCTCCACCGAGCATCAACACACTGGACTTCTTACCCCAAAGTATGGACCACTAGATTCCAGACTCTGGTAGGTTACAGTCTCGTGGAAAACGTTGTTTTGAGGCTTCTGTTGGTTCAGAGAGGAGAAGTGGGGAAGGAGACCACCTCAGTGATGCATATCAAAATTTTTCTAGTCCTCGGCGCCCAGGGCTGTCAGCTTCCACATCCCATCGGCAGCGTCTGCATCGTATGGTGGGAGATTATCTCTTTGGTCTGTGTATCAGCTGTAAGCTGAAAAAGAAAATGAGTGCATACTCACAAAAGCCCAAGGCTAATAAGCACTAAAGACCAGAACCAATTTGCAAGGAAACCCTCATAGCGCAAGCAAAGTGTCAATACTCCTGGTGCCACCAAGACTTGACAGCTAATGCGTTTCCAGGCATGAACTTCATCAGAGAGGCTTCCCTGCCACATGGGTTTGGTCTTTAGCGCTTATTAGCCTTGGGCTTTTGCGAGCTTGCATTTTCTTTTTCTGTAATAAAGGTATACAGTGCATCCGGAAAGCATTCACAGCGCTTCACTTTTTCCACATTTTGTTATGTTGCAGCCTTATTCCAAAATTGATTAAATTCATTATTTTCCTCAAAATTCTACAAACAATTCCCCATAATGACAATGTGAAAGGATTTTGTTTGAAATCTTTGCAAATTTTATTAAAAATAAAAAAAACAAAAAAATCTCATGTACATAAGTATTTACAGCAGGGATCCTCAAACTACGGCCCTCCAGCTGTTGCAGAACTACACATCCCATGAGGCATTGTAAAACTCTGACATTCACAGACATGACTAGGCATGATGGGAATTGTAGTTCCTGAACACCTGGAGGGCCGCAGTTTGAAGACCCCTGATTTAGAGCCTATGCTCAATACTTTGTTTATAAGTACTTTTGGCACTGATTAAAGCCTCAAGTTTTTTTGAGTATGATGCTACAAGCTTGACACACCTATTTTTGGACAGTTTTTCCCATTCTTCTTTGCAGGACCTCTCAAGCTCCATCGGGTTGAATTGGGAGGGGTACACAGCCATTTTCAGCTTTCTCCAGAGATGTTCAATCGGGTTCAAGTCTGGGCTCTGGCTGGGCCAATCAAGGACATTCACAGAATTGTCCCGTAGCCATTCTTTTGTTATCTTGGCTGTGTACTTAGGGTAGTTGTCTTGTTGAAAGATAAACCTTTGCCCCAGTCTTAGGTCCAGATTGCTCTGGAGAAGGTTTTCATCAAGGATGTCTCTGTACATTGCTGTATTCATCTTTCCTTTGATCCTGACTAGTCTCCTAGTTCTTGCCGCTCAAAAACATCCCCACAGCATGATGTTGCCACCACCATGCTTCACTGTAGGGATGGTATTGGCCAGGTGATGAGCGGTACCTGGTTTCCTACAGACATGACACTTCCCATTCAGGCCAAAGAGTTCAATCTTTGTTTCATCAAACAAGAGAATTTTGTTTCCCATGGTTTGAGAGTCATTCGGGTGCCTTTTGGCAAACTCCAGGCTGTAATGTGCCTTTTATATTGAGGGGTTGCTTCCGTCTCACCACTCTAACATACAGGTCTGGTGGAGTGCTGCAGAGATGGTTGTTCTTCTGGAAGGTTCTCTTCTCTCCACAGAGAAAAGCTGGAGCTCTGTCAGAGTGACCATTGTGTTCTTGGTCACCTCCCTGACTAAAGCCCTTCTCCTCTGATTGCTCAGTTTGGCCAGGCAGCCCGCTCTAGGAAGAGTCCTGGTGGTTCCGAACTTCTTCCATTTATGGATGGTGGAGGCCACTGTGCTCATTGAGACCTTCTATGCTGCAGAAATGTTTCTGTACCCTTCTTCAGATCTTTGCCTCGATACAATCCTGTCTCAGAGGTCTACAGACAATTCCTTGGACTTCATGGCTTGGTTTGTGCTCTGACATGCACTGTTAACTGTGGGACCTTATATAGATAGGTGTGTGCCTTTACAAATCATGTCAGATCTACTGTATTTACCACAAGTGGACTCCAATCAAGTTGTAGAAACATCTCAAGGATGATCAGTGGAAACAGGATGCACTTGAGCTCCATTTTGAGTGTCATGGCAAAGGCTGTGAATACTTATGTACATGGGACTTTTTTGTTTTTTATTTTTAATAAATTTGCAAAGATTTCAAACAAACTTCTTTCACGTGGTCATTATGGGGTATTGTTTGTAGATTTTTGAAGAAGATAATGAATTTAATCCATTTAGGAATAAGGCTTTAACATAACAAAATGTGGAAAAAGTGAAGCGCTGTAAATACTTTCCGGATGCACTGTATCTGGTAATGCACTAGGCCTTTGCATCCTTTTTTCTTTTTGTTTGTTTGAGATAACTTTGGCCAGGTTCTCCTCCATTCACATCCAAGAATCCACCCATCAAGGCATTCTGTTCTTAAGAACCAACCTACAGCGTGCATCAGGGCTGAGGGCTCTAATGCCGCGTACACACGAGCGGACTTTACGGCAGACTTGGCCAGGAGGACCGGAGTCCGTCGGATAATTCGATCGTGTGTGGGCTCCAGCGGACTTATTTTTCCCAAAAGTTCGACGGACCTAGAAATGAAACCTGTTTCAAATCTTTCCGACGGACTCGAGTCCGGTTGAAAAGTCCGCTCGTCTGTATGATAGTCCGACGGACAAAAACTGACGCTAGGGCAGCTATTGGCTACTGGCTGTCAACTTCCTTGTTTTAGTCCGGTCGCACGTTATCACGTACTAATCCGTCGGACTTTGGTTGATCGTGTGTAGGCAAGTCCGTTCATTCGGAAAGTCCGTCGAAAAGTGTGTACGCGGCATTAAAGTGGTTGCAAAGGCTGAAGGTTTTTTACCTTCATGCATTCTATGTATGAAAATAAAAAACCTGTGTGCTGATCCCCCACATAGCCCCCCGTAACACTCACCTGAGCCCCCTCTCGATCCAGCGATGTGCATAGGGGCCCTCGGCTGTCCTGGGTCTCTCTCTCCTTATTGGCTGACACAGCAGTGGGTGCCATTGGCTCCCACTGCTGTCATTCACAGCCAGTGAGCCAATGAGGAGAGAGTTTGGGCAGGGCCGAGCCACAGCTCTATGCATACCTCCCAACATTTTGAGATGTTGAGATGGGAGTGAGAGACACCTACTAACAAACGTATGTAGGCATAAGACACGCCCCCTGCCACACCCTCTAAAAGGAGAATTAACCAAAAAAAGGTTAATTAAATACACAAGGGCTTTTTTTTACCATTACTATTCCTTTATATTGGCTTTTAAAATTTACAAATGGAGCAATTTAGAAATCAGATGAAAGGTTTAGCACCGGGAAACACTTTTTGAAAGATAAAAAGTGCATTTTATATACTATATGGATCAGACCAAAATGAGGGGGACAGAGGGACAATGCTCCAAATCAGGGACAGTCCCTTGAAATCAGGGACAATTGGGAGCCATGGCTCTATGTGTCTATGGGGCACAGCTCAGTAGCGAGCACACACCACTATTGGGGGACCCGAGAAGAAGAGAATCGGAGCTGCTCTGTGCAAAACAATTACACAGAGCAGGTAAGTATGACATGTTTGTTATTAAAAAAAAAATACACAACCTTTAATATCACTTCAAGAGAAGTACACAGGCAAGGTGCTTTAATGCATTTAGGAAGCTATATACAGTACAGAAACCTACCAGACCTTCCCGCCAGCCATGGTTTCTTTGCAATGCATAGGAAAGCATAGAGACCCAATGAAGACATCACTGGGTCTAAAATAAGCAATGTAGTAGAAACAAAAAGGTTTTATCAAAAATGTCATTATCATATTGATTGGGGGTTGAGGACGGAGGCAAAACACAGGCAGATTCCAACTTCACTTTGTTCACACGTGGGGATGGTAAAACCCTGCAGATGAGCTGCACATTTACCATCCCCTTAGCTGCTACCCCCTTAAGTTGCTGAGGCAGCAGTCGGGGGTAGAAAACATGCAGCAACCGTGGCAAGAAATATACCCCATCGCTTTGCTCTTCAGAGAGTACCACTAGTGTGAACGAGCCCTTTAAATCTGAACTCCAGGCAAACTGCTACATACACAGGTGAAATCGATAAGCGTAATATACTGTGCAGTATACTTAGTGGGTCCATCCAGGATATACATATGTACTGTATATAATGTTATGCTGGCATGTACAGGTTAAAATGCAGCCATGGAAACATCTTCTGTTAAATATATTTATCGTTTTGATGCAGCAAGCGTGTCTCCTGTGTGCTGCCCCCAGATGTCAAACACAAAAAAAATGATAGTGTACAACATTACATGGTATCAGAAGCTGAAGATCCTTGCAGCATCAAGAAAGACCCATAAATACAAGCTAAATCACTTTTGCCACAAGAAAAAAAAGGAGTTTTTTTGGTGTCCAGTCGCTCATCAAGAAGTGAGATGTTGTAAGCCTTTCAGAAAAATGGGAAATGTCTTCACAATATGCTGATGTTATCTTCAAATGTCCCCATAAAGCATACAAAGAAGAGGGAGAAAATGCTGTCATTTACTCATGTGCTGTAAACAAAGCTAGGGACATTTGCAGAATGGCGGAGGAGAAAACGTAGTTGAATATCTAGTACAACAGATACACAGGCCACATGAACCCAAAATCTCTTTTTTCCAAGACACGTGGGGATGTATTTATTATAAAAAAAAAAAAAACATTTGCATAGCTGTTTGTTGAAACTGCATGTAAATTCTTTCTGTGCAAATGGGGCAATATTAGGGAAATACCACACTATGATCACTAGATGGCGCTGGGTAGCATAGCAAGTAAGTAGGTTCCTCAGCTCCGTCTAGTGGACATAAGGTGGTATTTTCCCCATTCACGCATTCGATCTGCAAAGATAACAGCCTGAGAACATTCAAATTTTCTCCATTTGCGCAGAACAAATTTACAAAAAAAAATTTAGTAAATTGTTTGTAAAGCTATGCAAATATTTTATATGTACACAACAAATTCTGTAACAGAGTGAGAAGTGTAAGTGAACTAAATGAACAGTTTGTGAGTGTGTTTTGTGTGTGTGGATAGTTGATTTAATTTAATGTGTTATCTCCGGTTACTCTTGCATACTGTTGTTGTAAAAAAATTATTTCACTTTTTACGCTGTTTGAGTTAAAGATCCAAGATGGTTGAAAGAAGCTTCCCAAACTCTCAGGAGTCTTTTTCAGCATATTGTATCCTCTAAAAGAAAAAAAAAAATAACCTTAATTATCTCGTCCCAGTCCTCTAACTAAAAATTTGGGAAAATGAAAACTCTCAATTTTGCTCGTTCCTGGTGGTGTGGGAGATCAAATATAGATGTTATGAAAGCGCTCCCACTCCTTCTTGGCAGCCCGCCACCCAGCTGCTCTGAATCCTTTCTGCATGTTTATTGCCTTGCAAAGAAGTCTACGCTCCTATTGGGACTGGTGGTGGCATGGCCCTCTGAAGGAGTTCTCAGTGCTTGGCGGCAGGTCGGTTCCGTTTGCCTAGCCTTCTGTGCATTGATTGGCGTATGGCCACATACCTCCTTGCTTTTGAGGACCTCCCTTGCTTAGCTGCAGCACTGGGGTGCCTGAGCTCGTGATAGTGCCCTGTTACCCTGCCTTGCTTTGGTGTTCCTGCCCACTTTGCCTAGTCATCAGATTCTTTTGTTACTGACCTATTGCCTGGTGGAATATGGGTTACTCTTTTTGATTTCTGCCTACCTTTTGACCTTGGGCTGTTTCTGGATTACACTGACCTCAGAGTATTTCTGGATAGAGCTGTGCGTTGCTTCCTGCCTTGACCTTGAGTTGTTTCTGGATACCAATGTCTACCGCTTGCCCTGACCTCCAGCAGCTTCTGGACTTTTAAAGGAATACTCTCCTGCTGTACTATGCCTCTTCCCAGATTCTCTGGAACATCTCAAAGGTCAAGGTGGATAACGGGTGGATATCTCCCTGCAGTTTAACCACCATAAGTTCACCTGCCGGCAGGCTAATGCACAGGCGCTTTTGATCTCTATCCTCTGAGCTCCAACTTATCTGGTGTACGAGCAGTTGTACGATACTCTGGATATCACAGGTAATGCAGAAATACGGGCACATGCCACTGCCAAGACGGATTTTCCATGAGGGTCTAGGACACTCCAAGTTCCAATCACGGAGGATCCCCAAGGTTTCATTCCCATTGTCGGCTAACAACACAAGCCCGTTTGACTCATAGAACGTATGTTCTTTTGAGTTCAAACTATCCGGTAAGCCTGCATCTACCTCGGTGGTGGCTTTATCACATTGGTGTCCTTAGTTTCCATCCACTGCATTGGCTACTCATGTGGGGATCGAGACCATTCAATCTTTAATATGGACTGCAATCACTCACTGCACATTGTGGATTTCTGAGATTTTTAAGGACTTTAACAATTCACTTTACACCAATTTCTAATTTTTATTTTAGTCACATATATGTCTTATATCACACGTGGTATTTTTATAACTCATATATAGGTTTATTGTGGTTCATTTGGACTTAATTTTGATTTATTTGATTTATTTGTCCATGCTTTTGGCAGGGCTGTGTCAATTAAGCCTAGCACTTTAGCGCTACACCTATGCACTTTTATGATTTCAACAAAAATTTCTGTTTGTTGCGTTAGCTGCTATTATTAATTCAGGCAGCGCGGAGTACTTTACTACACTATCTATCAGTGCTAGCTGGTCCTGGAAGAGCAAGCAAGTGATGAGCAGGAGGTGTTAAGGAGAGATAGGCTGCAAGCAAGTGTTGTGCTGGAGAGAAGAGAGGAGGTGTGTAGGGTCGCCACCTCATCCCTTTAAACCCGAACACATATGAATTGCACAGGCTCTGAGGCTAATTTAATGCAGATAAGGCACCAAGTGAGTTTAATTGCCACCTTAATTAGTCACAGAACCTCTGTAATTCATATGTGTTTGGTTTTAAAGGGATGAGGTGGTAACTCTAGAGGTGCATATACTGAAGTTGTGTAGAGTCTCAAGCTCCTATGTTATTTTGCAATCACCTGAGCATCTCATAATTTCCCTATCCCCATCCAAGTTGAATCCCCTCAATAAAAATACAAAAACAAATGCAAGGACTGTTTCATGGCTCTGGTTGCTTGAAAAGTGTGTGCCTGGCTGGGCAGGGTGACAGACGGACTACAACTACCAGCAGCCCCTACGGGGGAACCACTACGGTAATTTACTGCCTCCTTCCTTTTCTGAATGCACAAGGTCAGTGATCACCGACTGTCCATTTATAACTGATCATCGTAAACTGTGTTTATGATGCTTCAGTTTATGAATGGGGAGGAGCCTCTGTCTCCTGTCCATTCGTCTTCAGTGCAGCTGAGGCTGCAGAGAAAGGGAGTGAGGAATCTGTGTCCTCAGTCCCTTTCCCTGCCTTAAAGGGGAGATGTCAGGGGTCTAATATCTCATCAAAGCCCCCCCCCCCCCCCCAACAGGGGTGTTAAAAAAAAAAGAAAAAAATGTAATAAAGAATTATTTAAAGGTTAAAAGGTTGTCTTGTAAATTGGAGACATCCTGTAAGGACGTTATTCCACTGCATACCTTAATGTCATCTGCAAAGACTGAAATGGTCCTTTTAATTCCAGACCCTATATAGTTTATAGAAAAGGGGGCTGCTAAAGATAAAAGCAACACTAACCAGCTATAGCTTCTGACCTTGGTATCAGCGTGAACGTCACAATATCATTGTCCTATGAAAAGTTATGGGGCGTACACACGGTCGGACTTTTCACCTGCAAAAGTCCGACGGACGCTGCCGGACCAAGTCCGGCGGACAATCCGACCGTGTGTAGTCTCCATCGGACTTCCGACGGACCGTTTCGGTCGGAAATCCGACGTACTTTAGATTTGAAGCCTACTTCAAATCTTTACGTCGTAACTCCGCCGGACTCAGTTCCTGACGGAAAGCCCGTTCGTCTGTATGCTGGTCCGACGGACCAGATACGACGGAGGAGCAGGTTACTGCATCTCGCGCTCGCTGCAATAGGAAAAACAAATTTTCCCATTGCGGCGAGCGCGGGGAGCATCCCAGGCCCTTAGGTCTGGTATGGAACTTTAAGGGGAACCCCCTACGCCGAAAAACCGTGACATCATATGGGGGCGGGGTCTCCGCCTATATAAGTCACAACGCAGCCCTCAGAGACCAGTCCAGCCGGAGAGAGCGTCGTGTCAACATCTGGGGGAAGAGAAGAGAAGACAAGAAGCCAAGAAGCCCAGAAGTCCGGACCTCCGCTGGCAATAGAGCTACATGAAGACAGCGGAGGGGCCGGCCGAAGACCTGGGACACCGGGAGAAGAGGCCGGAGAGCGGAGAAGAACCAACCGGACGCCGGGAGAAGATGAACCGGAGGGACCCCCGAAGACGGAAGAAGACCCCCCCCCCGGAGCTCTTTAATAAATTATTTTAAAAACCTGTGTTGTGTTTTACTATTGACACTTTTTACCTAGGTGAATGGGTAGGGGTACCATGTACCCCATACTCATTCACATAGGGTGGGGGGGCCGGGATCTGGGGGCCCTCTTATTATAGGGGGCTCCCGGATTCCGATAAGCCCCCCGCCCGCAGACCCCGACAACCAACGGCCAGGGTGTTCGGGAAGAGGCCCTTGTCCTCATCAACATGGGGACAAGGTGCTTTGTGGTGGGGGGGCACCGTAAGGCGCCCCCTCCCCCAAAGCACCCCCCCATGTTGAGGGCATGCGGCCTGGTACGGTTCAGGAGGGGGGGCGCTCGCTCGTCCCCACCCACTTTCCTGACCGGCCGGGCTGCGTGCTCGGATCGGGGTCTGGTATGGATTTTGGGGGGACCCCCACGCCGGTTTTTCGGCATAGGGGGTTCCCCTTAAAGTTCCATACCAGACCTAAGGGCCTGCGACGGGGCTCGCAAGGTTTCAATCTCGCCAAAAAAAGCGGCGAGATTGAATTCCTTTTCTAGTCCCGTCGTACCCGAGTCACGTTCAAAATGAACGGACTTGTCCGTGTGTGGGAAAGTCCGTTCATTCTGAAAGTCCGTCGGGAAGACCGGATTCCGGAAAGTCCGGCCGTGTGTAGGCAAGTCCGGCCGTTCAGAAAGTCCGGCGGTAGTCCGCCGGAAGTCTGGCGGCAAGTACGTCGGACCTAGCTTTCTAGAAAGTCCGACCGTGTGTACGCCCCATTAAAGGTGTCCCAAATGCAAAAAAGGCAATTACCCCAATTGGGTACTCAAGAGGTTTCAACATAAAATGTGGATTCAGACAACCTATTCACATATTATTCATATTTTATAACCTCTGAACCTTAAAAATAAATATTTGACTTTCGTTTCAAATCTCAACAATATAAGGCATTTGCACAATGAAAACCACGATTGCAATGCTGGAAGATTATCATTCTATCATATGTGAAAAGATGAGAATTTTCAGGCTGCTGCATTGATGAAAAAAGGAAGCCAGTCATGTATGCTTCGAAATCAATGACAGATTCAGAGTTCATTTATGCTTAAACAAAAAAGGAGAGGTATGCAGTTGCCTTTAAAAGAGATATTTCTATCAATGTATACATTGGCAACAACCAACTGTGGAATCACATCACAAAGCCTTAGCAATTATTATAAATCCACGTGATGCAGCCTTGTGCAAGCTGATGCTCAAGGACAAGGGCGCTATTAAAAAAATATTTTAGACCCGAGTGCATTTAATTATGTCGATCTTTTCACTTTTAGATAATAAAATGAGACAACTGAAAGGTCAGACTGCTAATGATCCTCAATTGCTACCGAATAAACATAAATACATGGCCAAAGACAAAGCGATCATGTTCTTCCAACGATAGCAGTGTCCTTTTAATGATGAAATACGTAGGATGGAGCCTCCTGCTGACATCATTGTGTACCAGAAGTGATCACGGTTCTGCTTTGGTGATTTTTTTTTTTAAATGTGCATTGTTTTTATATACATGTGAGGGCAGTTTTATGATAAATAAAGGTACCAGATGATATTTTACATTTTGAGGAGCATTTGTATGTTTCCCATTACATAGGATTGTGCTGCTGGAGATCGAACGTACTATTTGAGGAACAATGCTTGCTGATGGCCCTTGGATGTATGTGGAGAGACGCCACTGATACCTGAATATACTGATGTAGAGCTGGTAGATTTGCGATCTACCATATGTTAGGTAAATTTAGTAACTTGTTCGTTAGGAAGGTTGGGTTTGCCTCTGTTCCAGCTTGGCTGACGTTGTGTGTGTTTCCATACTGACCGGTGGGTGTCGCTGTTATCACTGGTCAGTGTTGGAAAGGCAACGTGTCGAAGCGTATGGATGCTCTTCTGTCCCAGAGACAACTCGGTGGAGGTGGTCCTCCGAGTTGCATTCTGGGCGAGGGTATTTATGGGACAGACGCCATATTGTGGGGTTCGTTTTTCGGCCACCGGCTGGCCCTCCTGGCCGACAGGTATGCGTTAGAGAGCAATCTCGTGGTCCTCCGTTCCGGAGGCCCACACTGCTGCGGTGCAGGGGTGGGCCCAGAAGCTTGTCTGGGGCCTACCACAGCATACGAGGAATGGTCCTGAGCTGTCTATGAAGAAGGGAAGAAGCTGGACAACCGAGGTGATCCCAGGGGAGGACCCGTCATGGAAGGATCACGCAGCGTGCTGGTCTGGGGAGGGGTCTGGTGACTCGGTTGGAGGACGTATCCTAAAAGTAACTATACAGTATAGTGTTGCCGGGTTGGCTTAAAGGTTCAAGCACTGTGACTGACATTCACCGTAAAACCCATACATCCTGTGGCAGAGGATCGTACAGGTTTATCCCAAACAAGTCTGTGGCAGAGACTTTTGTTCGTGCTGCGTACTGGCTGCTAGGCAAGTGAGAGAGGCCTATCCAGGCGAGCAAAGATTGTGTCCCACGAGGGGAGCGCATTTCATTGTAATATCCAAATTCTACCAGGACATTTGTCAAGAATCGTACAAGAAGATATTTGAGTTTCTTCTGCCTCTTTCCTGCTACTTCTTTAGTAAATTGTTTAATAAAGCATTGAAAACGTATTCAAGTGTTGGTGCGTGTGTCGTCCAGAGGTAAACTCAACGGAACCCCTAGACCCGGTGCCTGTAAAACAGAGGGAAGGAGAGTGAAGGTAACAAGCCCGCTTAAAACAGCAGCTCCACCGAGAGTTAGTGCTACACTGACTAAAGCTTTCTGTGACCGCACTGAATAAGGGGGTAATTGTGATCGGGTAAGCCTGCATCTTGTCACTATACCTGGTGACGGTGGACACTATGGGTACTTTCTTGAGGAAGAAGGATGTTTATTTATTTTACACAATGAAGGGGAAATTTTGGTTTCCTGGAACTTTGGGACTATTTTGGGTCACGGTCTATCTGTATGGATTACATCTGTTTAATTTTTGTATGTATTATTATATGAACTTATGTATGAGTTTGTTTATTTATTTAAGATTTGTTTTCTCTACTTACTGGGTTTTTTAATTGATATACACTATATTTCCAAAAGTATTGGAATTCCTGCCTCTACACGTACATGAACTTTAATAGCATCCCAGACTTAGTTAGGGTTTAATATTAAGTTGGCCCACCCTTTGCAGCTATAACAGCTTCAACTCGTCTGGGAAGGCTGTCCACAAGGTTTAGGAGTGTGTCTATGGGAATGTTTGACCATTCTTCCAGAAGCGCATTTATGAGGTCAGGCACTGATGTTGTGCAGGCCAGTCAAGTTCCTCCACCCCAAACTCGCTCATCCATGTGTAGCAATATGGACTACAATTGCAATAAACAGCTATTCCCTGCCCTGTCTGCGTGTCGTATTGTCCCTCTAGTGCCCCGCGTTACTGGACTGACATCATATTCATGAGCCCAACCAAAGGAATTGTGGGATTACTAATTCCATCAGATGGCTGTTTGCAAGCATGACTGTACACCCGGACTACATATCTCAGGGATCCTTGCTACTACCAGAGGGATTACTGGGAAGAGCTATAAAGAAGACCAGAGATCCACCCCACGCTCTCTTCCTCCTGGGCCTCGTGTGTGAAGGATCTCTCTGTGCAGGGAGAGTGAGGTCACGGCCTACCACGTGGTGCACTATAATCCAACCTGGCAGAAAAAAGGGCCCAGCACTGCCTGCTGTTCATTGGACGTCGAACCAGCACCACCTCTATTTTGCAGCAACCCATGCAGCCAGGACATCCATCTGGGATTTGCTAGCTGAATGAATGACTTGTATAGTGCTACCTATGCCAACTGAATTGCTTCAGGGCACTTTTGCTGCCGGTGTCCATTGGTGGTATAGCGCGGTCCTGGCATGCTTACAAGCACATACACATACAACATACACATATTTGGCCAGGATCTAATTAACCTACCAGCATGTCTTTGGAGTGTGGGAGGAGACCAGAGTACCCAGGGGAAACCCATGCAGGCACTGGGAGAACATGCAAACTCCAGGCAGATGGTGTCATGGTCGGGATTTGAACCAGCGACCCTATTGCTGCTAGGTGAAAGTGTTATCCACTACACCACTGTGCTGCCCCTGGAAGACATTGAATCAATCTGGTCGTTGGTCGGTGAGATGGCCACTGCCCATCTTTGCAAACCTTTCCTTTGTTGTTTCACTGGGACACTGTGCACAGACAGTTTTACATTGGGAAAATTTCACTGCACCTTTATTTGAACACCTTACATAAACATCTTTAGCTACAGTCATCATCAGATATACTATCACTCTGTTACTATACCTTATTGGATACAATTAAATGAGCTCCGACTGCCAGTGAAGACCATCAGATCTGCAACGGGGACGTTCTGTCATTGCTATTTAAAGGGCCCTTACACTATCCATGTTTAGCTTCATCTCTCATTAGGATCAAAGGTTAAACAGGCCGACCTGGGTTTCTCTTTCTAGAAGTATTGTCAGAATTTATACTTAACCTCTGCTTATCCTTTCAAGTTATGTTCAAGTGTACTCCATTGAACATATGTGTATATAATTACCTGTCTGCCAACTGTCCTAACTGGCATTTTCCTGAGGAGTCACTCAAATGAGTTTGTGCAGTTATCCCAAGCTCAGTTGAACCATTACCTCCTTTGTACAACCTTATCTTTGTAAACATTGACAGAATATAAATGTATTGAGTGTTGTCTTATTATTTAAAGGTGTTGCAATGATGTCTGAAACAAAAGTGTCAGGTGGGTTGGAATGTTCACAGGGTCATGGCGATGCAGATGAGCAGGTAAATCCAAGCAGTCCCCAAGGGGGCCGTGCTACACATGTCTTTATGGACCTTGCTTTGTGCACTGGTCCAAATCATTTGGTGGAGGGGAGAATATGATGTGGGGTTGTTCTTCAGGGGTTGGGCTTGGCCCCTTAGTTCCAGTGAAGGGAACTCTTAAGGTGTTAGCATACCAAGACATTTTTGGACAATTTGGGAACAGTTTGGGGAGACAGCGTTCCTACCTATGCAGACGTGGAATCCGGCTGGAGGCCTTTCCCTGTATAGCTGTCTTCCTATAGTGTTTCGGAGTTTGCCAATTAACATTGCATCTGCCTAAGGGTGTTCTGGCCCTAACCCGCTCACCCACAGTTCTTGTTAAGAGACAATAAATCTCTTGTTCGCATTCAAATAGTAACTGGCGCCCATCACTTCATCTTGCATTACACCCACCATGCCTGCTAACCCACTTTACAAGGAAGGATGTCAGCTCTCCCTAACTCTTGAGGTCAGCATTGGGCCTCTGGGGGCCCATGACTCTGCAACGACTACATAGGCATATCTCAGTTCTCTGTTTATTGCCGAGGATTGGTGGGTGCCGGAGGACATTGAGTGTCTGGCACCCACAGATCGGCTTCTGCTGTGAATCATCACAGCAGAAGCGGCCCGCTGGCAGCACACACGCGCCCCCTGCAGGTGGAAGTCCAGAATCACGTATGTATAGATCCGGCACACAGCTGCTGCCCTGTAACAGTAAAACTGCCATGGGGCGGACGACAAGCGGGCAACCCCTTGCCGACCAGTGCACGACGATATACGTTGGCACAATGGCATGGCTGGGCAAATGGGCATACAGGTACGTCCCCTTTAAGATGCGGCATTGGGTTCTGCCGCGTTCTGCCTAGTGACAAGACAGAGATCACTGCTCCCTGTCATCGGGAGCAGTGATCGCTGCCATGTGAGTAGTAGCCCACTCTTACACACTCACACACTTAACCCCTTGATCGCCCCCTTGTGTTTAACCCCTTCCCTGCCAGTGTCATTTACACAGTAATCAGTGCATTTTTATAGCACTGATCGCTGTATAAATGACAATGGTCCCAAAATAATGTCAAAAGTGTCCGATGTGTCCGCCATAATGTTGCAGTCACGATAAAAATCGCAGATCGCCGCCATTACTAATAAAAAATAATAATAATAAAAATGGCATAAACTATCCCCTATTTTGTAGACACTATAACTTTTGCGCAAACCAATCAATATACGCTTATTGCGATTTTTTTTACCAAAAATATGTAGAAGAATACATATCGGCCTAAACTGAGGAAAACGTTTTTTTTTATATATTTTTGGGGGATATTTATTATAGCAAAAAGTAAAAAATATTGCTTTTTTTTTTGCAAAATTGTCGCTCTTTTTTTGTTTATAGCGCAAAAAATAAATACCGCAGAGGTGATCAAATTCCACCAAAAGAAAGCTCTATTTGTGGGAAAAAAAGGACGTCAATTTTGTTTGGGTGCAACGTCGTACGACCGCGCAATTGTCAGGTAAAGCGACGCAGTGCCGAATCGCAAAAAGTGCTCTGGCCAGGAAGGGGGTAAATCCTTCCGGGGCTGAAGTGGTTAAAGTAAAAAAATTTTTAAAAACTGTGGTTGTTAAATACCACTAAAAGAAAGGTCTAAAAAAATGTATTCAGGTATAGTGTTAGTAATTGTCAGTCAAACTATCACAACACTAAGTAAAAATTAAAAATTGTCTGGTAATGAGGACCCAGGGTACTAGTAGTACAGGCTGGTACTCAAGTGGTTAAACTGCATTTAAGGCTTTTTGGGCTTCGGGCATATAAACCTCCAGATATACATTTTGCCCGGAGATGAGCATTAAACAATGGCGATAAGAAGTGAATATTGTGGTGGCGTTATTATTCGTCACAATCCCTGTCACTGTCACTTTGCTAGACAAATTGGTCTGCATGAAAATGTGAGAAAAATACAAATAAAGGCGTGTAAAATAAAGATAACAATTAATATAGTTTACAAACCCAATACAGCTGTCTGAATTCAACATTTTTCACAACCGTGAGCTTTTAGGAAAAAAAAAAGAAAACTATTCTGGAGCTTAAAAATAATCAGCAGGCCTAACCTTCCATTAAAAATAAATACATACATTTATGCATACACATTGTTCTGTTCCTTACCAAAAAAAAGCAACTCTGTATTGTATTTTATGGATTAATTTGGGCTGCTAAGATGCAAATTCGGAGGAAAAAAAACATAACATTTCAGAAGTTTGTTGCTTTTTTAAATAGATTCATAAGAAACCAATCAATTAAATCCTGAATGCATTAAAATAACTACTTTTTGAAATAGCAGCGACATAATCAGCTTTTTTGAAACACCACCAGTCTGAAATTATGGTGTACTATTGTAATTATGGGGAAATGTTACTGTATAATGAAAAAAATGTCTGGTTTCTGGTTTAAAAAAAAAATCTAAATTAGACAGTAAAACAAATGAAGGATATTTTATTAAGCATATAGATGTTTGTTTTATTGCATTAAATGGAAGCAGTTGAATACCAAAGACAGTAATGGGCTATTTAAAGAAACAATCCGGTCAAATATAAAAACTTTGCATTTAAATTGCATGCAAATTCTGTATTTAAACATGTTCATAAAACAGCCCCCTCCTTGGGGCTACTGCAATATTCATCACTCATATCACTGCATATAGGAGGGAGCTTACAAAGCACAGGGTCATGTACTAAAGCTCTCCATACATAGGTTTTCAGACGTTCAGTAACATCCAGTCGATCCCCCCCCCCATAAGTAAGGATGCAGGAAACTCCCCCGCTGGCTATTGTATTCAGAATAACATACACTATATTACCAAAAGTATTGGGACGCCTGCCTTTACATGCGCATGAACTTTAATGGCATCCCAGTCTTAGTCCGTAGGGTTCAGTATTGAGTTGGCCCACCCTCTGCAGCTCTAACAGCTTCAACTCTTCTGGGAAGGCTGTCCACAAGGTTTAGGAGTGTGTCTATTGGAAATGTTTGACCATTCTTGCAGAAGTGTATTTGTGAGGTCAGACACTGATGTGGATGAGAAGGCCTGGCTTGCAGTTTCCGCTCTAATTCATCCCAAAGGTGTTCTGTTGGGTTGATGTCAGGACTCTCTCATCCATGTCTTTCTGGACCTTGCTTTGTGCACTGGTGTGCAGTCATGTTGGAACAGGAAGGGGCCATCCCCAAACTGTTCCCACAAAGTTGGGAGCATGAAATTATCCAAAATGTCTTGGTATGCTGACGCCTTAAGAGTTCCCTTCACTGGAACTAAGGGGCCAAACCCAACCCCTGAAAAACAACCCCACACCATAATCCCCACTCCACCAAATGATTTGGACCACTGAGTGAGTGAGTTTGGGGTGAAGGAACTTGACTGATCTGCACAGAGTCCTGACCTCAACCCGATAGAACACCTTTGGGATGAATTAGAGCGGAGACTGCGAGCCAGGCCTTCTCATCAAACATCAGTGCCTGACCTCACAAATGCGCTTCTGGAAGAATGGTCAAAAATTCCCATAGACACACTCCTAAACCTTGTGGACAGCCTTCCCAGAAGAGTTGAAGCTGTTATAGCTGTAAAGGGTAGGCCGATTCCGTATTGAACCCTACGGACTAAGACTGGGATGCCATTAAAGTTAATGTGCGTGTAAAGGCAGGTGTCCCAATACTTTTGACAATATAGTTTATTTAAAAGGGCACTGGGAACATTCAAACTTGTACATGCAGTCGGATAAAGGAAAATGTCAAAAAGTTTAATAGCTCTGGGAAGACGGCTCCCAATCAGTAAGGCTTTCCCCGCCCAACAGTAAGTTAAACCATAGAAAGACAGAAAGGTCTTAACCAGGTGCAAGAATTCAAGACCAATTTAATTGTTGGTTTAAAGTAGAACTTTAGACAAAATGTTTGTTTTTTTTTATTTTGGGAAGAGTAAGGGATGGTCACAAAACCCCTGTCAGTTTATTTTTTGACATTTGTGTCCCATTGGGGATATTTTCCTTCACATTCTGTCCCATGGATAAAACAGGAAGTTAGGAGAAATCCCTGCAAATTAAAGGAATCTCTTGGGGACATCCAAGCCACCAGAACTAGGGTCCCCATTGGAAGATTTCCCCTCTATTACTTTTTCTGGGGACAACTCAAAATTTGGGCTTTTCTTTCACTCACTTTCATAATGATAATGGTAAACAGGACAAACAGAGAGGGGGAATCTCCATAATGGGGGCGCAGACGGCAATAACAACTGACAGGTGTTCTAATCCCTCTCCACTCTATCCACAATGAGAAAAAATAAGTTTTGCTTTTAGTTGTACTTTAATTGTTGGCGGTGTGTCTGTTTCATAATAGTGCCTAAAAGCCTGATTATCAGTGCAGCCCCAACAGTGCCCAGCAGTGATGCCAATCAGTGCTGCCTTTAAGTGCCCATTAGTGCCTACTCATCAGTGCTGCCCATCAGTGCCCATAAGTGCCACCTATCAGTGCTGCATATTAGTGCCTTTTCATCAGGGCCATCTCATCAGTGCCCTTCAGTGGCACCTCATCAGTGCCCATCAGTGCAGCCTCATCAATGCCCATCAGTGAAGGAGGAAAAAATACTTATTTACAGAATATTCTAACAGAAAATAAGAAAACCTTTTTTTTCCTTCAAAATTTTAGGTCTTTTTTGTTTTTTTAGCAAAAAATAAAAACCCAGCGGTGAATAAATACTACCAAAAGTGTCCGGATGTGAGAGGAAGGAGGGTATGGAGTGAGAGCGTCTGAGTGTGTGTGTGCTCCCCCCTGTCTTTCCCCCTGGAGCGAGGCGAGGCATGGAGAGGCTGGGCGGCCGGAGCTGCTGACCTGAGGAGGCGGACCGGAGTGCATGGAGTGCTCGGATTATCCCGGCCGGCTGATTGACAGGCCGAGCCCCCTCTCGGAGGCGGGAAAGAAGGCAGTGCACGGCTTCGGACAGCCTCGGATGGATCCGAGAGAAGCCAAGCAGCTGGGAGGAGGAGCCTAGGAATGGATCCGAGAGATGCCAAGCAGCTGGGAGGCGGAGCCTCGGATGGATCCGAGAGACGCCAAGCAGCTGGGAGGCGGAGCCTCAGATGGATCCGAGAGACGCCAAGCAGCTGGGAGGCGGAGCCTCGGATGGATCCGAGAGACGCCAAGCAGCTGGGAGGCGGAGCCTCGGATGGATCCGAGAGACGCCAAGCAGCTGGGAGGCGGCATGTTTTGAAAATCCCCACAAACACCCCGGGAGGGAAGGAGGAAAACATCTACTAACACTGTGAGAGGCTTTACTAGGGGGGTTAACGAATAACCTGGAGCCGTGAGTGACACTTTTTCAGCAGTAAAGCTCAACGTTAAAAGGCATACAAGGACTGCAGCATTACTATCTGTGAATGAGTCCATGTATGGTGCTTTGATAAACGCACTAGCTGAAATGTGAATAAACCTATGCACTGTGATCTGGAAAATGCATTGTTTAAATCGTGAATAAGTCCAAGCACTGCGCTTTGATAAACGCATTATCTGAATTGTGAATAAGACTATGCACTGTGCTTTGGTAAAATGCATGGTTCAAACTGTGAATAAGTTCAAGCACTATACTCTGATAAACGCATTACCTGGACTATGAATAAGCCCTTGCACTGTGCTCTAATAAATGCAATACCAGAATTGTGACTAAGCCCCTGTACTGCGCTCTGATAAACGCATTACCTGAACTGTGAATAAGTTCACGCACTGCGCTCTGTTAAATGCATAAACCTGAACTGGGAAAAAAGCCCATGCACTGTACAGTTATAAACGCATTACCTAAACTGTGAATAAGCCCATGCACTGCACTTTGATAAACGCATTACTTGAACTGTGAATAAGCTCAGGCACCGCGCTCTGATAAACGCACTGTGAATAAGCTTACACACTGTGTCCTGATAAATGTAGTATCTGAACTGTGAATAAGTCTATGCACTGCGTTCTGATAAAGATGCTATTTGAACTGTGAATTAGTACATACACAGCACTCTGATATGGCACTATTTAAACGGTGAATGAGCCCATGCAGTGGGTTTTGATAAATTAACCATTTGAAGTGTGAATAAGCTTAGGTACTGGGACTTGATAAATGGAAAATCTGAACCGTGAATAAGGCCATGCAGCGTGACTTGACAAATTAACAAAGTAAATCGGGAATAATCCTATGTACTGAGCGCTGACGAATTAACTATCTGCAAATAAGTCTTGGCTTTGGGCTCAGACAGGACTAAGGCTTATAAACATCAGAAATGGCAACAACGAGAAGAAGAGGTGAAGAGCAAACGCAGCCGGAGAATGTGGGGACACAAAAATTGCGCTTTTCAAAAAAAAGAAAAAAAACTCCCAGCAGGTGACTGCAGCTGCTGCGGCTGCAGCAAAACTGGGAAGATTTGTCCATACCCCGGTGCAGACACCTATAAAAGGGATAGAAAAAGCCAGGGCCACTCATCAGTTCCAGCATTAGCTGCTTTAATAACAAAAACAGGGAGCAGTAAGAGTATAGGCTTGACAGAACAACCGGAAGAGATACTTTCTGACCCTAGTTGTCAGGGTACTCACCAGGGCCGAGATGCTGAGAGCGGCTCCCCTTGCAGCTGAGTGCGCTATACCCCTGGAGGTGGCACAGAGGGTATCGGGCACAGAGAGGCACGGGTCGCCAGGCACTAGTAGGAGCCTGCGTGTTGAACTTCTGTCTGGTAGTAGTCCCTGCAGGGTACACCCGGACGGTGATCAGCAGAGGAATCAGACTGGGGCTTCAACACCTTGGTCCTGAAGTAGATAACTGGAACAAAGTATGTAGAGAAGCCAGGGGGTCAAACACAGCAAGCCGGTAGGAAGGAAGTCCGTTTAAACAAGCCAAGGTCATACACAGGAATCAATCAAATAGGAGAGTCCAAGACAGGCCGGGGGTCAAACACTGGAGCAGGCAGTAGCGAAGTCTTTAAAGAGAAGCCGGGGGTCAGACACTGGAGCAGACTGAAGAGGAATCCGTAAAGCAAGCCGAGGTCAAGGTGCAGGAGAAGTTCAAGGATGGTCAAGGAAATCCGGGTCACAACAGGCAGGAGTCAATAGCAGAACAAGGAACAGGAACACAGAAGCTGAAATGACAAACCAGCAATAAGCCAGAGAGTTGGGCTGCCTTTTATAGGGCTAATAGGGGAACCCACGTGTGCGGCTAAGATGCGTACGTGCGTACATGCTTACGCCGTTTCGCCGTCCGCTGACTTGCACGTCTATGTGTGCCGTTACGCCGTGACGCGGTCTGCTAAATCGCGTACCCGCATAAGCCTATTAGCCATTCTGCCACGCAGGCGTACAGGGAAATGCCGGTACTGGCAAACAAAGTTTCTGCTATTCCTCTGACACTAGTTCAATCTTTGAGAAAGAACCGTCATTGAAAGATGTACTCCAGGCTGTAAATGTATGCAAACTCTCATTGAGGGAATTATGTGACCAAATGAAGGGGGTAAAGGAAGTTTTCATATTGGCCAGACAAGACCTTCAAAAATGGCAGAAAGAACAACAGTCCTGGAAGGGAGGATAAGTCAAGTAGAAGATGATATGCACCCATTAAAACACAATGTTAAAATTATGAAAGATCAGCTGAGTATATACGCCTCAAAAATGGATGAGATGGAGAATAGGCTCCGGAGGAATAATGTGAGATTGGTGGGACTACCAGAAAAGAGCGAGGGGTCTGACCCCATAGAATATTTAGAAAAATGGCTTGTTCTCAATCGAGAGAGCACACAGAGTCCCCTTCAGAGCCCCACCATCAGGAGGGTACCCAAGACCAGTACTGGTGAAATTCCTTAACTATAAAGACAAAGTGACACTCTTACGAAAGGCAAGAGAGGCGGGGAATATTACCTATAAGGGAACCAAGGTATCATTCTATTCAGACTTTTCGCCGGATCTGCAGAAGCGCAGAGCAGGCTTTACTGAGATAAAACGGTCTTTACAAAAACTTAGGATCACATATGCACTGCTCTACCCAGCATGGCTGCGAATAGTAGCACTGGGAGGAACACAGATTTTTGATAACCTGACTGGAGCAGCAATGTGGATGGAGGACAACAAGGAGAAAATGAAGATACTCTGAATAAGGGGAGGGGGAGGGGGAGGGGGGGAATTTGAAGGAGAAGAGGAGTAATTACATTTTTGTTCCCCTTTTTCCTTTCCTCTCCTTCTTTCCCATTGGCCGGAGACATGGACTGATTGATTGAGGGGAAGGGTGGGGAGGGGGGAATACACACATAGGAGGAATGGGGTTGGTAATGAGAGTATATGGAAGTGAGAGATGTATGTTTAAAAATGTTTACAATTTTTTAATTGATGTTGATAGGGAAGGGGAATTGGGGAGAAAGAGGAAAGCATGTTGCACTGAAAGGAATTGAGGAATATGTGGAGTGGAATTTGGTCACTATAAAGCCCCTTAGGGTACACCTTGATGGGTGGGGGAGGGGGGTGGGAGAGGGGAGGGTAGGGGTGTGGGGGACGGGTCACGAGAAGGGGGGGTGGAAATAAAAGAATAGTACACTCACAAAAAGAATCAGATTGTAAATTGAGAGTCACATTAATAAGGAAATATACACTTGAAAATAATATATTAGAGAAACTTACACTGAGGTTACAATACACTGCACTTGGAATTAATGGTAAAAATAAACAGAAGATTTGAAACCCATATGAATTCAGTATTACATTTTCAGTCCCGACTAATGTTCAGACCCCCCTGGATTTCAGATGTAGGCTAAAACTCTTAATATTTGCTCACAGAATGTCAGGGGAATGGGTAACCCAGTTAAAAAAAGAAGCAGTTCAAGCCATGCTAGATAGACATGGTATAGGGCTGGCCTGTCTGCAGGAAACGCACCTAACGAAGCACACGGTAATACAACTAAAGAGCAGGAGGTACCAGACACAATACCATTCGACTTACTCTTCCTATTCTAGAGGGGTGAGTGTTATGGTGAGAACAGGGGTGGCTTTTTCTTTCATACAGACCAGCATTGATGAGATGGGTAGATTTGTCTTTCTCCACTGTTTAATAGAAAACAAAGTGTATATTCTGGCTAATATATACATTCGCCCACCTTTTAAAATGGATGCTATGTATAGGTAATGGAATTTTTGATAGGTAAGGAGGATATACTAATTTAAACGAAGTATTAGACAAAAAGACCGATAGGTTCCCCCTGGAGGTATATCCAATGAATATAGGAAAGAGTGGTTTAAGTCAGTTCCTGGAGGAAGTGGACCTGATAGATGTCTGGAGAGTGCGAAACCCAGGTGTTCGACAATATTCCTGTTTTTCAGGCACTCACTCCACACTCTCCAGGATAGATATGGCCTTAGGAAATATGAGAATGCTACAAATTATTAAAAATATAAGTTATTTGTCAAGAGGGGTCTCGGATCACTCTCTCATGGTGCTGGTAATGAATCTAGTGGAAAAAAGAGATTTAAGGACCTGGAGAATAAGCCCATATTGGCTGGACATTATTAAGAAATCATATGAGGTCCCACCTAAACTAAGAGAGTTTGTGGAGTACAAAAAAGGTACAGCGTTGGCTAGGATCCTGTGGGATACATTAAAGGTATTCCTCAGAGGTATATTGATTCAACAGGTGGCAAAATCTAACAGGGAATCAAGGGAATGGGAGGAGAATATTAGAAGGGAGGTAACGACTGCTAAAATAACGTAATGTGGGTCTTTGGCCTACTTTCCTCCCTATTTCATATCCCCTTCCACAAAGACCCCAAATTTGAATTACTCCATTGCCCGCTCCCGGGCCTCTTCTCTCATCAACAGAAACTAGATACATACTTATTTATCGCTGCCAAACGAACAATAGCGAGGGCTTGGAAAAAAACCTTCTATCTCATTCACAGAGGTGAAGAATACCTTGACGACCCTTATGATCCACGAGAAAATGTCCAGCGTCCTCCACGACTCCCATGCAAAATTTCTTAAGGTGTGGGCCCGGTGGTGGTCCTACGCACTCCCTAATCTAAATCTGACTAGTCTAGGAGGACTGTAAATTCAACTTGAACTAGCCTCCAGCCTGGGGGACCCCCTTTTCTCCCTCCCATTTCCTCTCTTTCTGGGCCTCTCGCCTGCAGCTCTGTTCTACACTTACCTCCCTCCTTCCCCCCTGCTGTTGTGTATGTGTTGTTTTTTTTTTTTTCGTTTTTTTTTTCTCTGTTTTTTTTGTCTCCCTCTTCCCTGTTCTGCGGACAACTCCGCTCCCCCTTGTCTGCCTTAGCCCCTGGGTCTCAAGGCTCGGGCATAGCGGACTGACCCCCGGCCCTGGCTGGCAGGTCAATGTCAGTTGATAATTTACACCCTCATAATATACCGTAGGTTTTATTATGTACTTTTATGTGAACCCTTTTCTTATGTTTTTTGTCCATATCCCCTGCGTGGGAATTTGTTATCTGGTTTTCCCTTTTTCATATTTCAATAAAAGCATTGTACCAGAAAATAACGTAATGTAAGTGACCCATCACCGGGGAAAAAGAAAATATGGATAAATAGACAACAAGATTTATAAAATGGCTATGACCAGGAAGGCTGAGAATAGGAGACTTTTTCAGAAACAATGCTCTTTTAGAGAAGGAGAAAAGGTGGGTCGAATGCTGGCACAATTGGTGAAATCTAACTCTCCCCCTCTACTATTCCTACAATTAAGGGAGTAGGAGGGAAGATAACAACATTTACATCGGAGATTATAGACACATTTAGTGACTATTATCAAAAACTGTATACTTCACAGAGGAGGGGGCAGGAGGGAGAGATGGATAAATTCCTTGCTCTCGCAATGGAACCACTGGCAATAGCTATAAGATCAAGCCCTGAGATAAAAGGATTCTTGAGGAGGACAGGGGAAGAAAGAATAGATTTGTAGGCAGACGATGTTCTTTTTTTCTTAGGAGACACTGGGCAATCTTTAAATAAAGCCATGAACATTGTGGAGGAATTTGGAGTTTTCTCCAGATTGGTAACAAATTGGGAGAAGTCGGAATTACTACCAGTGGACCCTATGAGTAATCCAATTATTGCTGGAATGCCCCAATTAGCGGTTGTAGACACACTGAAATATCTGGGGATTCTTTTGACGAGAGATCCTAATCAGTATATTGGTAATAATTTAATACCAATACTGATTAAATTTAAACAAAAGATAAATATTTGGAAGCGGCTCCCCTTGTCAGTAGGAGGGAGATGTAGCTTGATAAAAATTATCTGGATGCCGCAACTAATGTATGTGTTACATAATTCCCCAGTATGGATATGTAAAAGTGGTTTTAAAAAATTGAAACCCTCTTTAGAGAATTGATCTGGAAAGGGTGGCAAGTTAGAATTCGGCTGCAGGCACTGCAGCTCCCGACCGGGGAGGGAGGATTGGCTGTACCGCATCCAGAGAGTTACTATCTGGCTGCACAACTGCAACAGCTAATAGGAGGTGATAACGTGGGAGGAGGAGGGACAAATGGGGGAATAATCCTAGCAGGAGCTTTGCATAAGATATTAGTGGAGGTGCTGGAGGGAGAATCTTTCTATTATAAAAACGAGACAATAAAAATGATAATAAAAGTGTGGAAAATAACTAAGAAAATGATGGGCTACTCAGTGATACTCAAATATACCCCCCTCTGGAACAATAAGAACTTACAGGAGTTGCTGACAATAGGAACAGTTAAAGAGTTGGAAATAAAGGGCATAAATAGATTGACTCAGCTGTATGAAGGGAATGTTGTAAAATCTTTTTTGGAATTAAGAAGGGAATATAACATACCATATCATACATTCTATAGATACTAACATATTAGGCATGCTTTAGAAGCTCAATTTAAGACCCAAGCACTAATATGGAGTAAAACCCCGCTTTTTCAAAAGATATTTAAAATGGACACTACCAAGGGGCTTATTTCTGAAATTTATGATCAGCTGCGTAAAGGAGATAGGCCTAGGCCGGACCCCAGTGATAATAAAAAAGGAGAAATGGGAGGCAGATATTGGAGAAATAACGAATGAACAGTGGAAGAGAATATTGGAGATGGGCCCTAAGATATTCCCTGCACAAAAGGTGTCTCATCTGATGCTGATGCACAGAGCTTATTATACCACCAAGAAGTTACTTATGTACGGTAGGAGACCCAATGCGAAATGTCCCAGATATCAGGAGAGTGGGGACCTCATACATTTGATGTGGAGATGCCCAAAGTTGTTTTGTTATTGGGAGGGGGTTCTGGACACCATAAATGGGACTTATGGGACATCCTTGTGGCCGGAGGTTAAGCTATGTGTGTTTGGATATAAGGAGAAAACAGATGAGGGTCAGAGTATGACAGTTGCAATATTAAGATGCTCGTTCCAGGCTAGAAAATTGATTGCGCAGAGATGGCAGTCGAAGGAACCCCCTGCAGTAAGTGATTGGATTAACACAATAAATGAAACTATATGGAAAGAAAAAGTAACTTGTATAAAGAGGGGAAATCTTAGAGAATTTGAAAATATGTGAAGAGTGTGGTTGATGAGAATGGGCATTCCCCCCTTAGTGGGCTAATTTTAGAGCAAGAGTTCGAAAGGTATTTGCCAGACAAGTCAATATAATTAGAAGGGAATAAAGCATTATAACATAGTCCAAAAATGAA
Source organism: Lithobates septentrionalis (assembly GCA_037952835.1). NCBI lineage: Eukaryota > Metazoa > Chordata > Amphibia > Anura > Ranidae > Lithobates > Lithobates septentrionalis. The sequence continues at coordinate 785,951 of JBBDGP010000083.1, read as the reverse complement.
GACAAGAGTTGGTGTAACACAGTAGCAAAATATAGATAAAACTAGAAAGCCAGCATAGTTGAATAATAGACAGTGAGTGATTCCCTAATGCCGCGTACACACGAGCGGATTTTCCGCCGGAAAAAACTTGGATGGTTTTTCAGACGGAATTCCGCTCAAGCTTGCCTTGCATACACACGGTCACACAAGAGTTCTCTGAACTTTCGACCGTCAAGAACGCGGTGACGTACAACACAACGACGAGCCGAGAAAATGAAGTTCAATGCTTCCGAGCATGCGTGGAATTGTTTCCGAGCATGCGTAGGAATTTTGCGCGTCGGAATTTGTACAGACGATCGCATTTTCGGATAGGAACTTTTTCCGACTGAAAAATTGAGAACCTGCTCTCAATCTTTTGCTGGCGGGAATTCAGCCAGCAAAAGTCCAATGGAGCATACACACGGTCGCATTTTCCGACCAAAAGCTCTCATCGGTTTTTTGCTGGCCGAATTTCCGATCGTGTGTACGCGGCATAAGGGTTAGGAGGGAGGGACAGGAGGGGGAGGTGGGGAAATGCTGAAGATAGAAATTATGAAGGATAAATATCATGTATGGAATACTTGAAATGATCTTAAGATATTTTGTATTGGAAGAAAATAATGAATAAAGAATAAATAATTAAAAAAAAAATACCATCAAAATAAAGCTGTTCTGATTCATGCTTATAGCAGAGGAAGGGAGCAGCAGAGAGAAATCACACTTAGTGCTCTGGATTAATTAAGACAAGCACACACTATAGAGGGATATGCTTTGTTCATATTTCATGTCTGAGGTGTATAACCACTTCAAGTATCAGATGTCATCTGCAGTTTGATAGATGCCATTCTTTAACTAGCTGAGCTCTCCCACTGCACATTCAGCAGATGGGAGGCAGTGTGTGAAAATAGGTAGGTAACAGATCCAATTGTCCAATAGGCATGTGCAATTTGTTTTGTTCCGAATTCGTTTTTCGACAAATTTTGACAAATTTGTTACCGAAAACCTGTTTACCAATTTCGCCGAAAATTTGTACATTCGGAGATTTGGAAATTTGTGAATTTGGAAATTCGAAAATCCGAAAATGAGAATGAAAATCTGAAATTTCAAAAGAACAAAAATCTGAAAATAAGAATGAAAATCCGAAAATTCAAAAATTTGAAAATCCGAACTTAATTAACTAATAATAATAACTAGTAACTCCACTTTTGTTGAGAAAAAAACATTCCCCTCTGGGTGATCTATGTACATTGCAAGGATTATAACAAACTTTGTTGCAGATTCCTACCTATTGTTATTCTGAAGAAATCCCTGTATGTTTGTCTGTGCCTCTGTACTGAGTGGGTCTAATGAGAGTGGTTTCATAATTAGCTGTCCGGTGCGCAGCTACTCGGCACTAATGAGGAAATCTTCTGGGCCTGCATCGCTTTAGATGTGCTCCTATTGAAAGTATCTCTCCAAAAATGAAATTTTTGTTGCAGGGGATGCCTGAAATCTGACTTGTATCTTAGGCAGACTTTTGTGAAAATTGTTGAGTCAATCACACAAGCAGGAAATTATGTTTCTGGAGAGTGGTCAGTACACATTCTGTGTACAGAACAACTCCATGTATCCATATTGCAATGCATTGTCAGAAAATGACAGTGACTGCAGATTGAAAAGGAAAGGTTATTTTTAATAACATTCAATTACAATATGATTAGTGTCGCAATTATATGTGCTTTATTATTTTTTCTTTCTTTGCTATTTTTTTTTCCCTACAAAAGTGGAGTTACCCTTTAAATTATAGGTATTGAAATTTAATTTAAAATTTGGCTGTTAGTGAACGTAACGAATACGAATTTATCCAAAGTTATGAATTATGTGAAATAACGAATGCCGCATCTAAACGAATGGAACGTAACAAATTATTAATAATAAATAATAATAATAACAAAAACATATTATTAATATTTATTACTATTAATTCATTAAGTTCCATTCATTTAGATGCGGCTTTCGTCATTTCGTATAATTCGTAACTTGGGATAAATTTGTCTTTGTTACGTTCATAAACTGACAAATTTGAAAGGAAATTCCAATACCTATAATTTAATAGTTAGTTATTATTAGTTTGTTAGTTATTTATTATTTCGGATTTTCAAATTTTCGGATTTTCAGATTTCCGAATACTCAAATTTACGAAGTTACGAATACCGCATCTAAACGAATGGAACATAACAAATTCAAATTTTTCCAAAGTTCCAAATTTATTTGAAATAATGAATTTCGATCATAACGAATGACCTGAAAAAAAAAACGAATGAAATGAAAACAAACTAATTTTTCGACAGTGCACATGTCTACTGTCCAACATCAGGTGCCCTCTGACTTCCTCAGTGTCTCAGGTGTTCCCATGTCCTGTCAAGGTTCGGGTGACTGGGGAGACAAGCTTGACATGTGGTCCCCAGGCTGGTCTCTGTGACTCAAGGAGGTGCCACTGCTGAATTTCATTGGCAGCACTGTTCTTATCACATTATACATGCTAGATGCGCAGTGTAAAGATACATTACCCAGAGATTCCGCTGCTCCATTAACGAGTCAGCAGATTAAATACATTTGCATTTCTAAATTGGAACTTAATGAGAAAATTGTGCTAATGCAGATCCATGTATTATATTGTTTTAGATTTATATTTTTCTGGTTATTTAAGAAAAGATAATCTACTTACACATCACTTATCCCACCGTGTTTGTCTACTGGCGCGCAAAGATGAATGACTGTTAGAAAACGCCATCTGGCGACGTCAAAATAACAGTAATAAAAGAGAAAAAAAAACAACAAACAAGTTCTTGAAATAAGTGGTTATAACTCTTTAGCTTGAAACTTGAACGCAGAGTGACATCTAAACCTGGTACTCTCAGTAATGTCCTCTGTTGTCGATTTCTGCTTTGTGCTGGCTGAGGATGAGCAAAATTGGGAGTTCTTACTGAAATTTTATCTGACTTTTTCAGTGAATTTTTTAGCATTTGAGCAAAATGGATTAGAGGGGTTGGCTAAATTAAAGTGGTTGTAAACCCATACATATACACAAAGAGGTGACTATCCTATGATAATACACAGAGATTAAACAAATCATCCTACATCAGCTGTACATGTTTATCTACAGTCTTCTCCAGAATGTATGAAGTCTATTGTCTTATATTATAAAGAAAGTACCCTCCCAAGAAGGAATACTAGGGGACTTTTAAGGCAACTGGTCAACAATTGATGAAAAAAGCATAGGAATGTATTATTATAAAATTGTAAGGTGCTAACAATTTTGTACCTTACAATTTTATATTAATACATTTCTACGCTTTTTTCATCAATTGTTGACCAGTTGCCTTAAAAGTCCCTTAGTATTCCTTGGGGGGTACGTTCTTTATAATATTGTCCATTTTGGGATGTTGGCAACATATGGGTCTTCTCAGTTGGATTTCTATAAAGCTTGTCTTGTGCCGCGTACACACGGTCGGACTTTCCGTCAGGAAAAGTCTGACGGAATCTTATATATATTCCGATCGTGTGTAGGCCTCATCGGACTTTTTTATTCCGATCGTGTGTAGGCCTCATCGGACTTTTTTTTTAGAAAATTCTGACGGACCTAGAAATAGAACATGTTCTAAATATTTCCGACGGAACCAATTACTATCGGAAAAAACGCTCGTCTGTATGCTGTTCCGACAGAACAAAAAAATGCGCATGCTCTGAAGCAAGTACGAAACGGACGCTATTGGCTACTGGCTATTGAACTTCCTTTTTCTAGTCCGGTCATACGTGATGTACGCCACCGCGTTCTTGACGGTTGGACTTTGGTTTGACCGTGTGTAGGCTAGACCGCTTAAATGGAATCGGTTTGGAGTTCCGTCGGAGAAACCTTCGGAGTTTATTCCGACGGCAAAACCGGTCGTGTGTACGCGGCATTACATATACACAATGAGCTGACTATCCTATGATGATACACAGAGATGAAACAAATCCTCCTACATAAGCTGTACCTGTTTATCTACAGTCTTTTCCAGAATTTATGAAGTCTATTGTCTTATATTATAAAGAATGAACCCCCCAAGGAATACTCGGGGAATTTTAAGGCAACTGGTCAACAATTGATGAAAAAAGCGTAGGAATGTATTATTATAAAATTGTAAGGTGCATACGATTTTGCACCTTACAATTTTATAATAATAAATTTCTACACTTTTTTCATCAATTGTTGACCAGTTGCCTTAAAAGTCTCTTAGTATTCCTTGGGGGGTATTTTCTTTATATTATTGTCCATTTTTAATGTTGGCAACATATGTGTCTTCTCGGTTTGATTTCTATTAAGCTTGTCTTAGATGTCAGAAAAAAAGGTACGGAGAGCTGAAATTACACACTGAAGAGCTCAGTGAGGAGAGCTCTAAAGGCTGATTGGAGGGAAGGGGCACACCCCTTAACACAGCCCATTGGAACAGAGCTGAGGCTGTCAATCAGTTGGGGGTCCCTCCCCTGTCATCTTTTTTCCCCTTGATGTCAAGAAAAATCAGAAGTGACTCATGCTGATAGTAGAGGAACGATGCAGCAGATAGTAATGACACTTAGTGCTCTGGATAGAGACAAGTACACACTATAGAGGAATATGTTTTGTTCATATTTCAGGTCTGAGGTTTACAACCACTTTAAGGTGGGTTTTGATGGTTTTTAAGAGCCCGATAGGTGTTAAATGATTACTAAGCGAAGTTCCTGTCCACTATCCTGGACCTGTTCCTCAAGAACATGATGTTAGATATTGAGCATCAGAGGAACCTTGCCTTCACACAGACACGTGCCAAGGATTGCTGTGAAATACTGTATAAATTGATGAAGTGGCATATCAGCCATGAAACGCATCTTTGGTGTTACCAAGAAAGTCTATTCCATACTTCTACTGACTTCAACCCTTCCATGACCATCACACCACACACTAAAGGGCGCCTCTCTCCAACTACAAGTTCCACATTAGTGACAAATCAGGCAGTGGTTGGAACCACAGCACATAGAGGGTAGATGTAGGCATCCAACACACCTGAAAGTGTTGGATGCTAAAGATTCTAAAGGTAGGTAAAGCTCTGCAAGAGAGTGAAGGTTCCACTCACTGGCAACAGGACTGGAAAGTATTATAAGGGCTGCAGCAGAGTCACTTTGGAATTTACTTATAGCCAGTGCTGGAACATGGTTACCCAAGGTAAAGATACCAAACTGTGAGCCCCTAGGTGGAACAGGGGGCGCCATGCTAAAACATGTAATGGTTGCGGCATGCACTGAAATAGTAGCCATAGTTGTGGAAGACTGCAGAAAAATGAAGCGTTTGATAGCTATGCAATACGTCCCTCAATGAAATAAAGGGCTAACGGTGAGGCAGCCAATGGAGAATGGAGTTCCGGCAATCTTCCAGTAGGCCCCTTAACATAAAAGGAGCCGCTGTTTCTCCAATATGGTCTCTCTTGCGATAATGGTAACCCTTAGCAATCCTTCGCGAATGTTTTTTTTATTGTCTCTTACATGTATATAGAGCTGATCTCATGACTGGACTAAGCAAAGTAGACCTGTTCCTATATGCAGGAGAAGCAAAGGGGAGGCTATTTTTATATGTAGTTACTAGACACACATTTTGTCCTATCGTTAGTACAGGCTTCTAGTAAACCCAGCATCAGTTCTATTTTGTCATGTTAATGCACAGAGATGACACAAACATGTAAATTCCGGCATCTAAAGTGCCTGGTGTCTAAAATATATATGGATAGTGTGTATATATATATATATATATATATATATATATATATATATATATATATATATAGAATAGTATTAGTCATCGATATTTTAAACATCAAAGAGTATGTATACATGCTAACTGCTATAAGGTCTGAATAGATAGAAGTCTGTAAAGAATACTATATGTAAAGCCTGGTGCCTACAGTATGTAATTAATGATTGCAAATGTCTGACACAGATCAGCCCCTGCTGCAGCCTCTTACCATGTGACTTACTGCAAAATTACATTGTTGCTGCCTGATCACCTGATGGGGGAGAGGATACTAGTAAATCCTTCCCCCTGCCTGCAGCAGAGTGATGATACTGTCTATGGAAGCCTATGGAAAATCACCGAAAACGGAGCTCAAGAATTGCTTTTTAACCATCCCAACCATATAATGTCATATGACATCCTTGGATTGAAGTGGTTAGACTGTCAGAGTGTACAGCTATTTTAGTCCAAGGATGTTTTATGCCGCTAGGACCACGGTACTAGAGAGTCTTATGCCAGCCACAACATCAAAGGGTAAATTGTACCCTCTTAAATGGTGATTTGGTAAGATGAGGTGGTGCCTTGTAGATCTGAGACCACTGAGCAAGGACTGCATAATATATCCTTGGACTAAAATAATGGGGGTGGCTGTGAACTCTGACAGCTCATTTTTGGTCTGGCTATTTTACCATTATTGATGTAATTTGCCAATCGATGCGTGTAATTCTGACATCTGAGGACTGGACAGAACCAAAAACCCCTATTTCCCTGAGGAAGCCCTTTCAGGATGAAACACGTTGGGAATTTTTTCTACGCAATGTCTGTGTTTCTATCAACACTCTATGACCCAAGATGAGACAGCTATAGATTTGGTGCCATATGATATGTGTTGGGAATAAGTAGTGTTAATTTAAAATCTTACCATGTATTGAGGGGTTGTTGTTCTGTATAGAACCAGGCACATAAATGTGTGTTTTGCTTTTTAAAAAAAGGGGTGGTATATTCCTAATTTTGTTGTAAAATATCTGAGAAATTAAATGAATTATTTTTTAAGTTGGTTGTAATGTTTCTGAGAGACCACCCCCTTTAAAGTCTTTTCTTTGGATATCTTGGCTTTCCCAGTGATTATTATACTATTGTATTATTTTTGATGTGGTGGGTTATCCCAGATTCTTGGATAGAGAAAATTACCATACTAAAATAACTTGTGCAGAGCTGCTAGCACAACAATTGACAAATATTGTGTATAACATCAAAAATCAAAGTGCTGCGCTAAAAAATCATTACATTAGGTTATCATAAGTGAATGCATATGTGACAAACCAAGTGAAAAGAAATAAAAAGTCCCAAACACTTAAAAAAAAAATTCATGAATACAATGTTCCCATAGGGCCACCATTAATGTACCCATGCAAAATCAAAGTCCACAGAAGCGATTAAAGTAATGATCCATAAATAGTGACAGCCACCAGTTTGACCAGATCCACCACCATAGATAGTATGGGTACGCTTACCAGAGGGTGTGGATCCAAATACCTTACAGTAGTGAATCACACAAGCAGGGACGAGTAGACATCACATAGGGAAATCAGATCTTTCAGGTATTTCATATGGATGGATCTCAACAAATTCTCTCAATTCTAGTATTGATGGACTCCAACTTGGACTCTCTCAGATCAGACATATGTGGAAGCACACCAAGCACTTGCACATAGTGTAAAACCATCATAAACAGATTTATTTAAAATGTATAAGACACTTACAGGAACGATATGTATACAGCTTGTTAAAATATATTCCCAAATGATCTTGACAGGAGCTGGACTGACGTGTTTCGTCAAAAATGACATTTTCCTAGGGGTAAAAGCCCCCTCTGATCACTGCATATACTGTAAATAGGTAGACTCAAATTAGGCAATTAGAAATCATCTGTGAATAACAGCATTGTAAGGGTAATGGTGGCCAAAGCACCAAAGAGATGGCACCGGGCGTGCATTCCAAGCCTGGTTTCCACCGTCAACCACCAGAAACAGACATACGTCACCGGGGACAATTGTCCCTGATGTACACATACACGTTTCCACTATATGCCAGTTCCTTCCCATCAATTGCATTAACCCCTTCCCGCTGCCGGGCATTCGGGTCATGTGACAGATGTGGTTGACTGTCACAGCGGGCACATGATTGGCAAGCTTCCGATCGCAAGTATGCATTGGCAGGGTGCGTGCTCTCAGCACAGAAATGTTTACATTTAGGTCGCATATACTGTATGCATACGGCTGGTGGGAAGAGGTTAACATTATACAGTATAATAAATGGAACCATTCAGTTCCTGATCATAAAAATGCTCACAGGCTACCTGCAACCTACTGATAACATTTTAGAATTATTTAGGTAAGACTCCAAATACACTACCGGTAAGCTTTCTAAGCTGCCACCAAGTATCCTCTTGGGCTTCAAACAGGGGGAGAATATGCAAACTTCATGATGATAGCGTCCCCGGTGAGGACTTGGAACCACAAAGCCGTAGCTTCCAATTCCATTATTGCAGCTGTGAAACAGTGCAGCCATTGCCGGCAACGGTGGTAAGGAAGAATTCCACACTCGACAGAAACCCATATTGGATTAAGTTAATCCTTAATGGCTTGATTCGACAAACAGACAAATAATAACCGGTCGGATTAGACATCATTATGTCCACCGTGTGCGCAATGAGATATATAAGGTGAGTAATCCCACACTCAGGACTTGTGTCAATACAATCTGGGCTGATCTTCCACTATGTTCCGCTGAATCATTAAATCACATTTAAATACGGCAGTATAAAGCGCAAGTGTAGATTCCACTGCTTCTCCAAAAATCACCTCAATCGTTTTCATCCTATTATGTTTGCTGAAACACATCTGCTGTTCCCAAGCTGTCTGGGGATATTAATAAGGAAAGTACATTGGTCTGGAAATGTAACTCTGTTCTATCCATTTTATCAGGCAGGCTGATCAGAAATTCATCTGTTTAGGGTCTTGTTTCAATCTTGTAGAACAGGCTTATCAGATAATGTTACAGCAAGATGCAGGGCGAAAAAAGCCTTGGTTTGCTTTATGTCAGCTCTCCACAGCCTTCCAGTGAGATATATAGTAAACTGATGTCCATTTTGTACTAAAGAGTTATTTAAAGCTAAACTCTAGTAGGCTAAAATATTTTGTTTGGCTGCTCCCTTGCCCCCCCTTCCCAGATAATAAACCTATAATGCGTGTTTAGTCTAGGGCAGCCTTTATCAACCAGGGTTTAATGTAACCCCAAGGTTCCCTTAGAGCAGTGATGGCGAACCTTAGCACCCCAGATGTTTTGGAAATAGATTCCCCATGATGCTCATGCACTCTGCAGTGTAGTTGAGCATCATGGGAAATGTAGTTCCAAAACATCTGGGTTGCCAAGGTTCGCCATCACTGCCTTAGAGGTTGCTAGAGGTTCCTTAGGCAATGAGCCTCTCAGATATGTAACCTTTGACAGCACACAACAAGGATATTTTACCTATCTACAATGGGGCTATTCTACACCAATGTAAGGAGCATTCGTCCCACCAATATAAGGAGCATTCCCTCCACTGACCACTAACGTAAAGAGCATTCTTTCCATTGACCACTAATGTAAAGAGCATTCTTCTCACTCACCACCATTAAGGAGAATACTTTCCAGTGACCACCAATGTAAGAAGCATTCTTTCCATTGACCACTAATGTAAGGAGCATTCTTCCCACTGACCGTCATAGTAAGGAGCATTAATTTCACTGACCACCAATGTGAGGAGCATTCTTCACACTAACCACCAGTATAAAGGACATTCTTCCCAGTAACCACCAATGTAAGGAGCATTCTTCACACTGACCACCATTGATCCTCCATTGTACTTAAGGACATCGAGGGCCCACCAACATTACGGAGAGTGCCACCTGTCAGGGGAATGAGTAATATGCTAAGCGGTCCTCTCTGTTGTATTCCCCTAGACCAGTGGTCTTTAAACTACAGCTCAAGGGTTGGATGTGGCCCATTGCTGGCCTTTTCTGATCCTTGGGGCACTATTCCTTCCAATGATATGAGGCACTATTCTTCCAAATGACACCACCAGTGGGGCATAATTAATGCCATTGATACCAATGATGGGGCACTATTCCTCCCACTGATAGCAATGATGAGGCGATTCTCCTCCTCCTATTGACCACCAACCCTGAGGCTATATTTATTCTCACTGATGCTGGGCCAAGACAGTGAACTGGCCTTTATTTGAAAAGTTTGGAGACCCCTGCACTAGACTAAACAAACATTAAAGGAAGGAGAGCCACCAAATGAAAACCTTTGCACAGAGCAGGTAAATATGATAAGTTTATTATTTAAAAAAAATAAAAACTAAATCTTTACAATCACTTTAATCAATATCTTACTGATGCAGAAGTGAACTTTTTCAGCAAATAAACTTGCCACTGTAAATCCCCTCAACCATAAAGTGCAAGCATGTAGATGTGCCTTCACATACTTTCAATGGATCAGAAGTGTTTAAAGACCCTGGAGACTCACTGTTGAAGGCTGGCCCACACCTTCCACTCAGGGAAAAGTAGCAGGTTCTCTGTAGTATCCCACAATGCCCAGGAATGCATGTACCTGCTTCTTTCTGAGGGAGCGGGACCAGTTTTGTATATCATTTACCTTGCTGACCTGAGGTTTCACTAGCCCTTTACCCACGATATACCCCAGGTATTTCACCTCCTCCATTCCCAAAGCACATATTTCAGGGTTCACTGTAAACCCCTCCTTCCAAAGGGAGTCCAGCACTGCCTGGACTTTGGGCAAGTGTGATTGCCAGTCTCTGCTAAAAATGACTATGTCGCCCAAATATAAGGAGGTATACTCCCGATGAGGTCGTAAAATCCTATCCATTGCTTGCATTCTTTTGTACTGAAAACTGCCCTCTGGTGTAGAAAAAGCAGTTTCTCAATAAGCTCATCTACTCGGGGCATGGGGTAGGCATCAATCCTTGAAACTTCCTTAAGGAAATCATTGCAGAATCGCAGAGTTCCGTTGGGCTTCGGTACCAACACAATTGGGCTCGACCATTCACTCTGTGATTCTTCAATAATCTCCAGGTCTAACATCTTCTTCACTTCTTCAGAAACGGCCTTCCTCTGAGCCTCTGGGATACGTTAAGGCTGGGCACAAACTTTGACTCCTGGTTCAGTGATAATATCATGCTCTGACATTAGTTAAACCTGGTAAGTCTGAAAATCTTTCTTTATTTCTCTGCAAGAACTCCTTTGCTTGCTGACTTTGGATTTTAGACAAGGTATTTGCTACTTGGACACTCTCCACCCCAACCTGAGGCTCAAGTCTTGCACCAGCCAGGGCGGTCACTGGTTCCCTGTCCATCCAGGGCTTTAACAAGTTCACATGATATATCTGATACGGTTTCCTCTTGCCTGGATGGTGGATTTTTTAATCTACCTCCCCCATTTTTTCCACAACTTCAAAGGGACCTTACCATCTGGCCAAGAATTTAGTTTCCACAGTGGAAATGAACACCGCCACTCGATCCCCCACTAGGAAGTGCCTTATTTTAGTGGACCTATTATAGATCCGCCGTTGAGCCTCCTGGGCTCTTTGCAAATGTTCCTTGACCAGTGGCATCACGGTTAGCATCCTTTCCTGCATTTGGGAGACATACTCAAGAAGAACGCTCTTATGCTGAATAGGTTCACTATCCCATTCCTCTTTAACAAAGTCAAGTAGTCTGTGAGGTCTGCGCCCCTACACCAACTCAAAGGGCGAAAACCCAGTGGAGGCCTGGGGCACTTCCCAAATAGCAAACAGGAGAGCCGGTAACAGGCAGTCCTAGTCTTTCCCATCCCTTTGTGCCACTCTCTTGAGCATGGCCTTAAGAGTCTTAGTAAAGCATTCTACCAAGCTGTCCGTTTGGGGATGGCAGACCGATGTGCGTAGCTGTTTAATCTAGAACAGCTTGCACACATTGGCCATAACCCTCGACATAAATGGAGTGCCCTGGTCCATGAGTATTTCCTTAGGAAAACCAGTCTGTGTAAACAACTGGAATAATTCCCAGGCAATAGATTTAGAGGAAGTATTCCGCAGGGGTAGAGCTTCAGGATATCTAGTGGCATAGTTGAGAAAAACCAGAGCAGACTTTACCAAGAAACCCACTATATCCATTGCTATTCTTTCGATTGGGTAGAGGGGCTATGGAAATGAGTCACCAGAGCGGTTAAAGTGGAGTTCCACCTATGTGTAAGTTTAATAAAAGTCAGCAGCTACAAAAAGCAGCTAAACAAAAAGTTTAGCTGCTGACTTTTAATAAGCAGACACTCACCTGTCCCACAGTCCAGTGATGCGGCCGCCCAAGCCTCACTCCTCTCCCCCTCCTTTTCACGGCACCGTCATTGCAAGTGTGGGCACCCGGCTGTGACAGCTTGCAGCTTCACAGCTGGGTGCGCACTGCACATGTACAAGTCATGCTACGCTCTCTTAGTGGCCAGGCAATCTTCTGGGACCTGTGATGTGTCCCAGAAGACTGCAGAGAGGGAGGGGGAGAGGAGGAGTCGCCTAGGCGGCGAGGCGAAGGAAGCAGGAAGTGGGAAAGGAAGTACCTGTCAAAACCAGGCACGCCCCTAAAAAAAATGGCATGCTAAATGTGGCATGTAAGGGGACGAGGAGGGCTTAAAGCGGAAGTTCCACTTTTGGGTGGAACTCCGCTTTAACTGACAGGTGGGACAAGAGGCACAGTATTTCCTTACCTCTGCTTTCAGACCTGGCCAGTAAAACCGGTCGGTGATCCGTGCCTCCATTGTCTCAATTCCCATCATTATGGGCCAGGTCAAGGACCTGTTGTCTGTACTGTTGGGGTACGAACAATTGTTCTACCACACTTTCTCTTACTTTGTTAACCTGATAAAGCAATTATCAGGTCATTCGCACCTGGCTCTTGGGGAACCCCATTTATCATTACAACCTGTTCCCGTGCTCGGGCAAAAGTGGGATCCTTCAGCTGGGGAGTACCAAATGCCCCCTGGGGAATACCCAAATCTGGCAGGGCAGGGGTAGAGGTCACGTCCTCATCCTCTTCTCCCAGCATTACCAGAAGTAGAGAAGGCCCTCCCCCCCTTCAATGTTCAGGTTGGTCTGTGGACTACATATTTTGGCATCCTCAACAGTATTACTTTTATTACCATCAACCAGATCATTAGCATTTTCTTTATCCGAATCACCATCAACAAGATTTGGCAGTTCAGGGTTACTCCCCTCGACATAAGGAACAGAGGGACTAGTGTCTCCCCAGTCTCTGGGCCATTCATGTGGTTCTCCTTCTTCCCAGAGTTTCGCAAATAATGGACAGCCTCGTCCTATTATAACATCATGCACCAAGTTCTTCACCACCCCCACCTCTTGAGTACCATTGCCACATGCTGTGGAGATGGACACCGAGATAAGAGGGTACGATCTAGTGTCCCAGTGAATCCACAGCCCCCATAAAGTTTTGCTTACTGGGCCGATCCTCCCACTCTGGGATGAACCAACTTTACCATGCTTCCGGAGTCCAAAAAAGCCCTGGCAGGGAGGTGGTTTACTTGAACTTCACGCTCAAATCTTACCTCACCAAGGTCAAGCTTTGTTGTGCATGATTTATAGGCATGAAAGACCCCCTCCGGAGAACCCCGCATTCCATGGGCTCCTCTTGCAATGGGTAGTGTGCCCGGATAGGGCCCCCGGAATGACACCGCCAACATTGTACATCCCCCACTTTCCGAGCAAGAACAGACCGCTGAGGAGATACGGGGTGTGACTCTTGGCTTTTTCTGGGATGTTTGTTCCAGGGCTCCGTGGGACATCCTTCCGAAGGGTGGCAGTTGATCAAATAGAAATATGTGATGTTGTCCCTCGCGCTGTAATGAGTACAAGGAATGTGATACAAACAAAAATAAATATTAAATATTAAGAATAGTGCCAACGTGAGTGAATAGTGATGATGCCTCTGTGGACTGCAGCAAAATCAAAAAGTGTATAAATAACACTTTGACTTAAATTGTTTCTTAAATAATTTTTAACCATTTTTCAAAATCTGTAATATTTTTAATATTTTTAATAATTTTCAAATATCCGTAATATTTTTTAATATGTGTAACATTAGAAGGAGGCAATTATTCCAATAAGAGAATATACACATGCTGACTATAACCATAGTCACATTCTTACTTCAATTTAAATAAGATGGTTGTTGTTGCAATAAGAATAACATTATATTACACATCTGTATATTTCATAATATGTCCTTATTTATTAAATTGATGATTTAAATGTAGAGACATCTCCTTGGGGACTTAGGTCACGACTGTTGCCCCCGTTAGTGATTTCATTCTCATGGTTCACTCTTAGATTATATACCTAATGTATAACATCATTGCGTTCAGTAATATTGCGGACAATATCACATTTAACCACCCAAAAATGGCCGCCGTGTGTGGGGATCTATTACTATAGAGGACACCACACGCTGTCAAACTATTAGTAACTACAAGAAAATGGCCGACATAGATTAACCTTTATATATTGTTGGTATAGTAATTGAGTAGTCCCAAATTTTATTAATGCTTTTCTACAACAAACTTGATTGATTTATATTTTTAACAAATGAGAGCACCGCTGTAGATTGTACACACTAGCGTGCCTTACCCAGCCTGATCCTTCAAAATATGGCCGCCGTCTCATATAAATTGCCACCTGCAAGATGGCCGCGATAATACAAACAAGTTGACCACAATAAAAATGGCCGCTATGTTACTTCCGGTAATACAATATAAATGACATCCCTCTCGGGCCAATCCAGTTCCCTAGAAGAAGTCACGAGCGGTGACGTAACGCGTAGGGCGTGGCAGAGAGCAGACGTAACCGGAAGTCAGTAAGGAGGCGCCTCAGACGCCGCTCCTGAGTTTTTAATGCTGTTTTATGCTGTTTTAAAGAATTTTAAATGTAAGAGACCACTTGTACTACTAAATAAATGTATTTCCATTTAAAATACTACACCATTGGAGGCCTTTCTCTCTCCCTTCCCCTGTCCATTCCACCGGGTCTGTGGAGCCCAGGTGGGTCACCCCCCCTTTTATTTGAGGTTTAGGTTTTTATACACCAAGAGGATAACCCAGCCATCAGAGATGCCCAACCTGGACAACTAATAAGCAACATCATACAGCATTTACTAAAGAAACCTTTTGATGCCTGTATCCGCTTCTTTTAAGGTGAGAGTTTTGAGAGCCCGGTCTAACCGGATCCCTCCATAGAAGGATTACCATCATTATCTCCCCCCATATCTGATCCCAGTTGATGTGTCACATTTATCATGAACTTTTTCACTTTATGATGAGAAGATAATATACACACACTTGGACTATTGTATCAAGACTGTTTGTTTTATTTATATTTTTATTCACATGTTTTTATTCACATGTCCACAGCTATTATAGCTACACATATATGCTCACTTATATGTTAGTTCACACATTGAATATGTGATAGATTTGAAGCGCAAAATCTTCTTATTGCTATAGTTGATCAAATAGGACATGGCAGACTGGGCCCTTGGCGCTTGGTAGGGCCGAATAGATCCTCCACTACAGTATATCGTTCCACCATCTCGACAAGGAGGTTCACCGTTTTGGGGTCTCCATGGCTGATTCACTGTTGAAGTTCGTCCGGCAGGGACCTCAGGTATTGGTCCAGCACAACCCGCTCCACAATTTGAGGGCCAGACAACACCTCAGGCGGCCGCCATTTTTTGCCAGCTGCACCAGGTCATGCATTTGGGACCTGGGTGGCCGATCTGGACGATACTTCCATTGGTGCACTTGTTGGGCCTGAACGTCCGTAGTCACCCCAGACGAGCCAGAATTTCTGCCTTTTGCCTTTGATAGTCTTTAGCGTCATCCAGTAGCAGGTCAAAGTAGGCCTTTTGAGGATCTCTGGTGAGGAAAAGAGCAATGAGGCCGGCCCACTGGTCCTAGAGCCACCTTTCTCTCTCTGCCATCCTCTCAAATGTAGCCAGAAATGCCCCTACATGATCACTCAGGAACAACTTCTGCAGAAATTGGCTTGCCCTCACAGTCACCTGGTTGTCAGGGGCAACAAGCTGCTTGCTCACGCCCCTGAGAAGGCTGCTGTACTGCCTCTTGTAAGGCAGTCACC
This sequence comes from Lithobates septentrionalis, assembly GCA_037952835.1. Lineage (NCBI taxonomy): Eukaryota > Metazoa > Chordata > Amphibia > Anura > Ranidae > Lithobates > Lithobates septentrionalis. Next base: position 769,915 of record JBBDGP010000083.1, on the reverse strand, counting down.
TGAGTCTGCATAGCCCCTTGCTGGGCTGCCTGCTGGGCTGCCAGCTGAGCCACCAACAGGCAAGTATTTTCCTGCTACAGATCCAGCGCTTCTTTGTGGTGAGCTTTTTCTACCTCTAGCTGGGTTGCTAAGCTTTGATTAGCTTCCTTGTGGCGAGTTTGCACTTGCATATTAGCCAGGGATAGCTGTTTAATTAGATCTTCCATTGTTTCAGCTTTCAGGATTTGTGTAGCTTTAACCCAGGACATAATTCCAATGTACTGTCCCTTTAAATGTTAGTTTTAAGTCCAATGAAAAAGAAAAAAACAAATATATATATATATTTTTATCTTCTTATGCCTGTTACTCTGTCCTGCCCCGCTTTCTGCACCAGTTGTAAAGTTCGGCGAACCAGCTAGATCGCAGGACACAGGCTTTGCAATCAAAGTAACGTTTATTAAACTTAAAGCGGGGGTCCACCGCCAAAAAAAATAAATATTAAAAGCCAGCAGCTACAAATACTGCAGCTGCTGACTTTTAATACATGGCCACTTACCTGTCCCAGGGTCCAGCGCTGTCGGCAGGGGACGCCGAGAACCCGCTCGGTTCTCGGCAGCTGCCGCCGCCATCCTGAGTGAGGGAATCAGGAAGTGAAGCGTTGCGGCTTCACTTCCCGGTTCCCTACTGCGCATGCGCGAGTCGCGCTGCGCGTCCCTAGTGGTCCCCGCTCTCTGCTGGGAGCTGTGTGTTCCCAGCAGACAGCGCGGTCGGGACGGGAAGAGGCATAGACTCCCATGGGAGTCTATGCCGGAAGTGGGTGCAAATACCTGTCTTAGACAGGTATCTGCACCCCCCTCCCCCCTGAAAGGTGCCAAATGTGACACCGGAGGGGGGGAGGGTTCCGAAAAGCGAAAGTTCCATTTTTGTGTGGAACTCCGCTTTAAACAGCTTCACGGCAGGAAAAATCGCACAACAGAAAGGAAAAAGTCTCACCGACTTGCAAAGTTCAGAACTGCCATCGCAGTAAACAGTCCCTGATTTTTGCAGAGTAGCTTCCCCTGCTAGCAGGTTTCCAGGCAGGATACTGCCATGCACCTTCACTGCTGCACACAAATCCACCATCCACACCGTCTACTCTATGCTCCTCTACTCCACACCTACAACTTCCTGTCTTTTTAAACCCACTTCCTCTGACCAGTGAGCTAACCCTGTTGTTCCCTTAAAGGGACCACAGTCCAAACAGAGGGGAAATATAGCATCCTTCCAGGACCCAGTCCTGGCGTCCTGTACACCACCTTTACTAACATGCAACTTCATTATTTCATTTGGGGCCCTCAGGAAATACCAGAGTTTCCTAGTATGGGGAAACATGTGACCTCCTGCTCTTCCTGGATGATGAGACAAAGGTCTACAAGGGATCAAAGACACTGAAAACTGAGGTCATTGTGGAAGACCAGCTCACTCTATCCACGGAAGGTAAAGTGAAAGATTCTTTTGAAAAAACAACCTCACACCTGCTTCTACTCACCTTCATTAACCTATAACTGCATTGCTTAATTTGTGCCCTCAGGAAATACCCTTCATTTGTGCCCTCAGGAAATACGAGTGCGTTTTAGTATGGAGAAGCAAGTGACTTTCCTTCCAGGAGGAGGTGCTCAGACCTTAGTGGCGGACACCATGCCCAAACACTGTCCCGTGAGGAAGTAGAGGAAATTACTAGCCCTGTGCAAGCTCCAATACCATCTTACACTTCATTTGGACTCCTGTCTCTAACAGAGGAACTTAGCAGTGGGGGGAGCACACCTGTCACTTTTCCTGAAGGAGCAAAGTAACAGAGTCCCTTTAAATAGTGTACATGAATTTTGCACAGAAAGTATTTTTATTTTCATTGCTACATGACAGGTGGACTTTAATATGGACACTTGTATTGATAGAAAGTAGTTGTCACTTTTAAACCTGCATTTCCGTGACAGCTTGCGCAGTGTTTTACACACTTGAGTGGCTAAGTTGAACGTTAGGTTACCGTGGTCAAATCCATTTCCATCCCTGGCTGCACAAGGACCCAGACTATTCAGCACTCCAAAGTATGCAGCATGAAAGGATCTGCATGTTATCAGCAATTCCTGGCACATTGCTTGAGATTCAGGCCGTCACACCTCAATCATTTTCCCGGCCAGGCTCATGTATGCTGTCTGAATATTATTGTAGGATAAGGGATATGCTTGGCCTCCTCTCTGACCTAGATTCTTTCCAGGCAATATTCAGCACTCACGGGAACATATCAGCTTTAAAGATTAAAATGAAAGGAGAAAGTCATAGGCTTCAACTAGAGGAGCATTAACATGGAACATGTGACAGAGTATGACATGTATTAAAGTATAACCCCACCACCGAATAATCCTTTTTTAGCAATAAATGCTCTATTAATGCGTCACCATTTTCAGTAATCTTATTTGTAGTCTTATGCCCTGTACACACGGTCGGATTTTCCAACGGAAAATGTGTGATAGGACCTTGTTGTCGGAAATTCCCACCGTGTGTAGGCTCCATCAGACATTTTCCATCTGATTTTCCGACACACAAAGTTTGAGAGCAGGCTATAAAATTTTCCGACAACAAAATCTGTTGTCGGAATTTCCGATCGTGTGTACACAAATCCGACGCACAAAGTGCCACGCATGCTCAGAATAAATAAAGAGATGAAAGCTATTGGTTACTGCCCCGTTTATAGTCCCAACGTACGTGTTTTATGTCACCGCGTTCAGAACGATCGGATTTTCCGACAATTTTGTGTGACCGTGTGTATGCAAGACAAATTTGAGCCAACATCCGTCGGATAAAATCCTAGGATTTTGTTGTCGGAATGTCCGATCAATCTCCGACCGTGTGTACGGGGCACAAGTCTTTTTTTCTCTTTTTTACTATCTATCCAATCATTCTGTATCCAGTCAGGCTGGCCCTTGCTTTACATCGTTGATGGTAGATCTAAAAGAAGATTGAACAATCAGATCGTATAGTGCAGGGATCTCCAAACTTTCTGAACGAAGGGCCAGTTTACTGTCCTTTAGACTGGGCCTGGGGGCCGTGCTGGTACCATCAGGAGTAGAAAATGTCCTGACATCAGCGGGAGTAAAAAATGCCCCATCTTTGGTGCCAGTGAGAGAAATTGTGCCCCATAGTTGATGTCATTGGGAGGAATTGTGCTACATCAATGGTGTCATTGTGTCCCATTGTTAGGGGCATTGGGTCCCATTGTTAGGGTCATTGGGAGTAACTGTGCCCCATCATTGGTGTCATTGGTAGAAATTGCACCCCATCGTTGGTTCCCGCTGCTGTCAATCAAAGTCAGTTAGCCAATCAGGTCTATCAGAGGGAGCGAGACCGAACCGCAGTTCGATGTCTGAATGGACAAACGGAGCTGCAGCTCGTCTTGGGTGCCCTCATAGCAAACTGCTTGCTGTGGGGGCACTCGACAGGAAGGAGGGGCCAGGAGCACAGAAGAGGCACCCGATAAGAGGAGGATCCAGGTTGCTCTGTGCAAATCCACTGCAACAGAGCAGGTAAGTATAACGTTTGTTATTTTGTATAGAAAAAAAAACAAGACATTAAAATCATTTTAAAGTGGTTCTAAATGCAGAAGGTTTTTTAATCTTAATGCATAGGTTTTTTTTCTGTGCATTCTATGTGCAGCAGCCCCCCTCTTATAAATACCTGAGCCCCATCCCGATCCAGCGATGTGTGCGAGAGACTCGGCTGTCTGGGAATCTCCCTCCTGATTGGCTGAGACACACAGTAGGCGCCGATGACTCCCTCTGCTTTCAATCAAAGTCAGTGAGCCAATGAGGTGAGAGAGGGGGCGGGGTTGAACCGCAGTTTCGTGTCTGAATGGACACAGAGCAGCGGCTCAGCTCGGGTGCCCCCATAGCAAGCTGCCTGCTGTGGGGGCACTCAGCGGGAGGGAGGGGCCAGGAGCACCGGTGAGGGACCCCATAGAGGAGGATCTGGGCTGCTATGTGCAAAACCACTGCACAGAGCAGGTAAGTATAACACGTTTGTCATTTTTAAACAAAAAAAAAAACAAGACTTTAGTATCACTTTAATGGGCAATAAAATAAAAGCTTTTTTTTCTAAGCTTCAGATAGAATGGCATTTCTTGGTGACTTAGGTAAAGGTATACATTCCCTTCTAGAAGTGACAAGACAGAATGAACTGAGTAAAGCAATGTTGCTGGCCCATCTTGCCTTCTTTGATGCGCTAATAGAATATTCAGTTACTTAAACGTTGATGTTCTAAATTAAATTTTATACATTCAAGTTATTCAAATGATGCAGCTTAAAAGATATGATCTAAAACATTAAGCTAATTCTCTAGAACATACCAACCTTAGAAATAAACTCAAAACACCACTAGATAGTACATTTAAAATGTATAATTGTACAATATCTGCTGCTTAATGCAATCCGTGTTTATCGTGTTCAGAATAAAATGAAGGTAATCATTTACTGCAGCTATTTTTTGAATAGGATTAGAGGAATAAATTGTTCCTAAACCAAAAGGAACTACACAAGTTCTATGTTGTGTGGATATAATGATGGAAACATCATACTTGGATAGACAGTGTTAGAATCCCTGTCACATTTTTATTGCTTTTTTTTTGCGGATGGAACGGGAAACGGTTAAAATTCTGTCAGGTATTTATTTTTGTCTGTGGCCCTATTGGGGGCACTTCCTGTCCCTGTGATACCGTTCTAAACACTTCCTTGCTCTAATAAAAATGTGTGTTTGGTTTTGTTTGTGTAGGGGTATGTATGCCCCATGGCCCTGTTCATTTGTTATTTCCCTTTCCCCCTTTACAAGTTTGTGGGATACTCCATCTAGATTTTTGAAAAAAGTTTTTTTGTAAGGGTGGCTGCCCAGGCTAATGAGGACATGGCCTATTTTTGGCGGGGTAGATGCTGCGCTGAGTTTTTTTATAGTAATTGGTTCCTCTGCTTAACAGGGAGGTAGCTAGGTAAATGTACATGCTGTCTACTTAACAGAGAGCTGTGATCGGCTAGTGTAGTCTGCTCAGTGTGCTCTGCTGCTGCTCATGCTGTCTAGAAGTTTCACTGTGTGCTAGCAAGCAACTATGGAAAGTGTTGGACAGTAGGCAGAAACCATACAGAATATTCATACAGCCCTGCCCAATTAGAAGGGGAGGTGTCCCTAGGCATGCTGGGTGCATGTATTTACATATTTGATGGGCACATGGGCTTTGGGTCTTCCTCCAGAGGGAAGAGGTCCACTGTGAAGGGGGCCTGTCTCCTCTCCAAAGCACAGGCTGCCAGGACATTGAGGAAATAGCCCCATCTGGACTTTTAGGGCGGTTTTTAAATAATTTGTGAAAATAATATAAAGTAAAATTAGCAAAACGTTATTGAAAACAATAAAATTGTGATCACAGTGACATCGCATAGGATTAAAAACACATATAGACAACACTGCATTCAATGAACATGTACACTGTAGCTCATATATCTGAAACTCTGGGTTTGTTTTGGGGTAATATATGATCGAACCAGGAATGATGTTCCCAGAACAGTTCCCGACGCGTTTCAAAATATAGTGATGTTCCTTTTTCAGGGAAAGATAAAAGCAAGGTACAGTGGTCTAAAAAATATGATGATACACATATAAGTACATAGAAGATTATACAGAATATACAACTGGTGTGATATAATGGTACCAAGAGGGAATCATGGCATATATACAAATACTCACAGTATGCAGCTATGTCTAATTGTACAAAGAGCATCCCTCAGACATGCCCCAATGCATTGACTCATGAAGATGGAAAAATTTATATGGAGCCCCCAACAGGTGGACATAAAGGATAGGTAAAAGTATATATGCCTGCATCGCTATGTCATATATACCCACAAGGATCACCAGATAAGGATCGACCGGTCAGAAAAATTCTCTAGGGAAAGAACACAAAATAAAGGATAAAAAATAACATTAATAATGAAGAAGAAAAAAAAAAAGCTACATGTGGCCTCAGGTGGGCGACCTGAGGACATGAACAGTGAACGCTGAAACCCAGGGTTCTCCTGAGAGCTGACTGAGGGAGGATCCCGTCTGGTATCATAGAGGAAGGTGACCTGCAACCAGGGCCTTGTGGGTACAGACCCCCTAAAGGGATCCTGTCTGGTCTGCTAAATTCCCTTTTGGTGCTAGAAGTCAGCTGCTGGGTGTAGGCTAAAGGGGACACTGGCTGGTGTCTTGAAGAAACAGGGTCCACTAAATTCCTTCTTCGAAAAAAAAGGGACTTTGTTCTATTTTGTACAGTGTGCTACACAGTTCTACCAAGAAAGCTGTCCTCACGTGTGAATAGTTAAATTTGGGGTATCCTAATATATCCCTTAGCATATCTAAGTTCTTGAAATAAACAACAAAAACAAATCCCCTAGACTGGTTATTGGAGACATCAAGCGGAAGAGTGTGTGCTCCTGGATGTGTGGGAAATACACTGTGACTGGCTGCGGATTAAAACGTGGGAAGACCCGGGCAAAATACCAGCAGCTCCTGCAGGGTCTGTGTCCTCATTAGTGAGTTTTCGCCTCAGTTTGTGTCCTGACATCTCCCCAACAGGGACACAAATGACAGCTGTGTGTATGGCCCCATTGATTCCTATAGTGCTGCGTTTAGATGTGTACAAAACTATACTCTGTACACATCTGAACACAGCATTTTAGACACCTATGTGAATCAACCCAAAGAAAAGATTTAGAACTCGACAGATGTTCCATCCTCCTATCCAAAAATAAAAATAAAAAAATTTTGGAGTCGGGTCCCAGTTTGTTGCAATTCCCTTCAATTCACACAAGAGTGATTTTAATATGTTGCAAGGGAGGTGACAGCCAACAAGAGGTTAACTGCTAGCCGACCAGCCGCCGCAGTTATACTGTAGCAGGTTGTCACGGGTGCGCAAATCGCCGTAGGTATACGTCGGCTCTTTAAGACGCAATTGCAGGCGCAGGCGCGCCCACAGCGTGTCCCCGGAGCCGATGCGCATGCCCGGCGGGCGCAATGTTCGCCGGGCACCCGTGATCGCTCGTGACAGAATGGGAATGTGTGTGTGTAAACACACAAATCCCGGTTCTGTCAGGGGAGAGGAGACAGATCGTGTGTTCCTACTAAGTAGGAACAACGATCTGTCTCCTCCTCTAGTCACTCCCATCCCCCCCACAGTTAGAACACACAGTGAGGGAACACATTTAACCCCTTGATTGCCCCCTAGTGTTAACCCCTTACCTCCAGTCACATTTATACAGTAATCAGTGGCTATTTTTAGCGCTGATCGCTGTATAAATGTCAATGGTCCCAAAAAAGTGTCAAAGGTGTTCGATCTGTCTGCCGCAATGTCTCAGTCCCGATAAAAATCGCAGATTGCCGCCATTACTAGTAAAAAAATAAAAATAAATAATAAAAATGACATAAATCTATCCCCTATTTTGTAGATGCTATTACTTTTGCCCTTGTACCGATGGCCCCACGGGGTTGCTACGTGTTTCAGCATCCACACATTTCACCCTGCTCCCAGACTTCCATTAGACATACTTTTCAGTCAATAAACAGTCTTTTTGCTTTTTTTTGTTATTTTTTTTAGGGGATTGAACTTTGTTGGGGAAAGGGACATGGAAAGCCCATAGGATTAATTGTACTTGTAGAATAAAATAACTGCATCACACTTCTCAGAAGAACAAGATGGCTGACTCTAAACTTGACAGACTTTTACCTTTAGAACACTTCTTCCTCCAGCACACTACTTCACTGTCCAAGTCTTGTAATCCTGTCACGCCATCAGAACATTACTAGTCTAGGCCTCACTCTGAATAAGTCTCAGTGTCTTTACTTGATGGCCCTTTGTAGGCCGGGGCCTGAAGTACCCCTTTGTGGTAGCAACCGATTTACTTGAGAAGAATAATTGTAAATGATGGATTACTGATCCCAGCAAGTCCGACTTGCAAATCCTGCCCGCCCTCATGGCTGCCTCGATTTGACACAAACTCCCATAGTTTCTCCCTCTGGCTCTACATCCAGCTCCCCTGGCATGCTTCTTCCAGAGCTTTCCACTGTGCTTTCCACTCACCGACACCTGCCCTGGATCCTTCCTGAATGACTTTACTCCGGACGTGTGGACCAACTGTCTCCTCCAGCTCCTGTTCCAGGACACCTCTCCATGACCGTGTAAGGAGAGGCTCCCTCCCAGCTCCCGAGCTCCCCGCCTGAGGTACACCCCCCCCAGAAAGGGGTTCCCTCAGACACTCCACAGTCTAACACTCCATCATCCAGTTCACCCAGCCGACAACTCCTCCCCCAGCACGCTGACCATGGGTATATGCAGGAGGCCGGCCCCCTGCCAATCCTAGTTGGGGATTGGTCAGAGCTCCTCACATGTACCCCATGTCACTCCAGCTCTCTGCCCTGCCCCTTTTTGAGAACATTCTCCCTGGAAACAGAGGAGGCGCCCAAGAGCCGAAGTACATGTCAGTCACCTACTGCTATACTAAACCACTCCCCTGCCCCCAGATCAAAACAAACAGGCCTAGCTCGCAGCATAGGCCTCCTTAAATTTACCTGCACTGGCAGCTTACACAAAAACCCTACACCTAGCACCTACCTAAGGTAGAGGATGCTACACACAAATCAATCAATATACGCTTATTGCAATTTTTTTTACCAAAAATATGTAGAAGAATACATATCGACCTAAACTGATGAAGAAATTCGTTTTTTTTTATTTTTTTTTGGCATATTTATTATAGCAGAAAGTACAAAATATTGTGTTTTTTTTTTTCAAAATTGACGCTCTTTTTTTGTTTATAGCGCAAAAAATAAAAACCACAGAGGTGATCAAATACAACCAAAAGCTCTATTTGTGGGGAAAAAAGAAAATCAATTTTGTTTGGGTACAGCATTGCACGACTGCGCAATTGTCAGTTAAAGCGACGCAGTGCCGTATTGCAAAAAAAGGCCTGGTCAGGAAAGGGGGCTGATCCTTCCGGGGCTGAAGTGGTTAAATCGCTTGTCAGCATGAAAATAAAATCGCCCGTGTAGTTTAGCCCTAAGCTGCATTAAAAATGTTTGATTCCAGTTCTTTGGTTGCTTGGAAACAAGCAGCCAGATATGCTGATGGAGGTCTGAGTGTCCTTATTAAATGGCGTTGTGTATTGCTATAACTGAAATGACATTTTAATAAAGGGGTTGTAAACCTTTGTTTTTTCACCCTAATGCATTTTATGCATTAAGGTGAAAAAACACCTGGTAGTCACCGGCCCCCCCGTTTTACTTACCTGAGCCCCTTCATCTCCTTGGCGGGGACGCGCTGTCCCTCTCTCCATGGGATCCCGGCTCTTGATTGGATAGATTGATAGCAGTGCAGCCATTGGCTCCCACTGCTGTCAATCAAATCCAAATCCCTGGGGGGGAGGGCCGAGTCCAGCATTCGTGTCTGTGGACACAAATACTGGACTCGGGCCCGCAAGGTAACCCCCTTCTCCTAGGGGGTTATCTGATGTGGGGAGGAGCCGCGAGAGCTGCCGGGGGACCCCAGAAGAGGATGTTCGAGGCCACTCTGTGCAAAACAAGCTGCACAGTGGAGGTAAGTATGATATGTTTGTTATTTTTAAAAAATAAAAAAACGATCCTTTACAATCACTTTAAGTCTGATTGATACAGCATGCAGGTTTGTTACAGTTATTGCTGTGAAAGTGATACTAAACACACACTGTATAATTTACATTGTCCCTTCTATTTCTGTATGTAGAAGATGTATGTAGAAAATTACTTAGAACCCCAAACATTATATATTTTTTTTCAGACACCCTAGAGAATAAAATGGCAGTCGTTGCAATACTTTATGTCATACTGTGTTTGCGCAGCGGTCTTACAAACGCAATTGTTTTTTGAAAAAATACACTTTTTTAAATTGAAAAATAACAGTAAAGTTAGCCCAATTTTTTTATATTGTGAAAGATATTGTTACGCAGAGTAAATTGATACCCAACATGTCATGCTTCAAAATTGCGCCCACTCGTGGAATGGCGACAAACTTTGACCCTTAAAAATCTCCATAGGCGATGCTTGAAAATTTCTACAGGTTACCAAAATTTCTAACAATCGCGGCAATACCTCACATGTGTGGTTTGGACACCGTTTACATATGCGGGCACGACTTACGTATGCTTTTGCTTCTGTGCGTGAGCACGGCGGGATGGGAAGCTTTAAAAAAATATGTATTTTGTTATTTATTTTACAAAGCTATGACTAAGCACAGTGCCTGTGTGAAACGCGTCAGCAGCTGGACAGTTAGTCTGTACCCATTTGCGATGCTTTGATATCCATTTATATATAATAAAGGTGAATTTTTTGGAGTGCGGCTATCCAGCTATTCATTTTTTCTATCACTCCTGTTGCAAACAGAGCCTCCACCCTGCTCGATTGTGGAGACAGCTGAATTTAGGAGAGGTAATTACCTGTGAGTGGTGAACTTCCTCATTCTATTGTCTGGGAAGGCTGTCCACAAGGTTTTAGAGTGTGTCTATAGGAATGTTTGACCATTCTTCCAGAAGCTTAGAGGGACAGCGCGTCCCGCCGAGGAGACGAAGGGGCTCAGATAAGTAAAACGGGGGGCGGTGACTGCCAGGTGTTTTTTCACCTTAACCACTTTAGCCTCGGACCATTATGCTGCCTAAGGACCAGAGGTCTTTTTCCAATTTGGCACTGCGTCGATTTAACTGCTAATTGCGCGGTCATGCAATGCTGTACCCAAACGAAATTTGCGTCCTTTTCTTCCCACAAATAGAGCTTTCTTTTGATGGTATTTGATCACCTCTGCCATTTTTATTTTTTGCGCTATAAACGGAAAAAGACCGAAAATTTGGAAAAAAAATGATATTTTCTACTTTTTGTTATAAAAAAATCCAATAAACTCAATTTTAGTCATACATTTAGGCCAAAATGTATTCGGCCACATGTCTTTGGTAAAAAAAAATGTCAATAAGCGTATATTTATTGGTTTGCGCAAAAGTTATAGTGTCTACAAACTAGGGTACATTTTCTGGAATTTACACAGCTTTTAGTTTATGACTGCCTATGTCATTTCTTGAGGTGCTAAAATGGCAGGGCAGTACAAACCCCCCCCAAATGACCCCATTTTGGAAAGTAGACACCCCAAGGAAATTGCTGAGAGGCATGTTGAACCCATTGAATATTTTTTTTTTTTATCCCAAGTGATTGAATAATGACAAAAAAAAAATTACAAAAAGTTGTCACTAAATGATATATTGCTCACAAAGGCCATGGGCCTATGTGGAATTGCACCCCAAAATACATTCAGCTGCTTCTCCTGAGTATGGGGATACCACATGTGTGGGACTTTTTGGGATCCTAGCCGCGTACGGGGGCCCCGAAAACCAATCACTGCCTTCAGGATTTCTAAGGGTGTAAATTTTTGATTTCACTCTTCACTGCCTATCACAGTTTGGGAGGCCATGGAATGCCCAGGTGGCACAAAACACCCCCAAATGACCCCATTTTGGAAAGTAGACACCCCCAAGCTATTTGTTGAGAGGCATGTTGAGTCCATGGAATATTTTATATTTTGACACAAGTTGCGGGAAAGTGACACATTTTTCTTTTGTTGCACAAAGTTGTCACTAAATGATATATTGCTCACACAGGCCATGGGCATATGTGGAATTGCACCCCAAAATACATTTAGCTGCTTCTCCTGAGTATGGGGATACCACATGTGTGGGACTTTTTGGGAGCCTAGCCGCGTACGGGGCCCCGAAAACCAATCACCGCCTTCAGGATTTCTAAGGGTGTAAATTTTTGATTTCACTCTTCACTGCCTATCACAGTTTCGGAGGCCATGGAATGCCCAGGTGGCACAAAACCCCCCCAAATGACCCCATTTTGGAAAGTAGACACCCCAAGCTATTTGCTGAGTGGCATGGTGAGTATTTTGCAGCTCTCATTTGTTTTTGAAAATGAAGAAAGACAAGAAAAAACATTTTTTTTTTCTTTTTTCAATTTTCAAAACTTTGTGAAAAAAAGTGAGGTCTGCAAAATACTCACTATACCTCTCAGCAAATAGCTTTGGGTGTCTACTTTCCAAAATGGGGTCATCGGGGGGTGATCGGGGGGGCGATCGGGGGGTAAAGGGGGGTGTATTGTGTGCCTGGCATGTTCTACTGTGTGTGTAGTGTGTTTTCACTCACAGTGCAGTCTTCTCTCCTCGGCGCCGGAACGGAAAATACCGAGCCGAGGAGAGATGACATCATTTCCTTTGCTGCTGTTTAGCATACAGCAGCAAAGGAATGTTCTGATTGGCCAGCGGCAATCGCGAGGGGGGGGCCATGAACGGGTGGCCTCCCCCTCACCTCCGATCGCCGGGGGACAAAAGAGGACCGCCTCGGGCACCGGGGGGGGTCCGATCGGACCCCCCACCTGCAGGAGGCAGATCACGTATATCTACGTGATTTTGCCTGCCTGTGCCGCCTTGCCGACGTATAGCGGCGTGAGGCGGTCCTTAAGTGGTTAATGCATAGGATGCATTAAGGTGAAAAAACACGAAGGTTTACAACCCCTTTAATAAAATACCATGTCAGTCATAGCAATACACAACGCCATTTAATAAGGACACTCAGACCTCCATCAGCATATCTGGCTGCCTGTTTCCAAGCAACCAAAGAATTGGAATCAAACATTTTTAATGCAGCTTAGGGCTAAACTACACGGGCGATTTTATTTTCACACTGGCAAGCGATTTAACCACTTCAGCCCCGGAAGGATTTGCCCCCTTCCTGACCAGGCCATTTTTTGCAATACGGCACTGCGTCTCTTTAACTGACAATTGCGTGGTTGTGTGATGTTGTACCCAAACAAAATTTATGCCCGCCCCCCACAATTAGAGCTTTCTTTTGGTGGTATTTTATCTCCTCTGCAGTTTTTATTTTTTGCGCTATAAACAAAAAAAAAACGACAATTTTGAAAAAAAACACAACATTTTGTACTTTCTGCTATTATAAATATCCAAAAAAAGAAATAAAAAAAAAACTAATTTCTTCATCAGTTTAGGCCGATATGTATTCTTCTACATATTTTTGGTAAAAAAAATTGCAATAAGCGTACATTGATTGATTTGCGTGTAGCACACTCTACCTTAGTTAGGTGCTAGGTGTAGGATTTTTGTGTAAGCTGCCAGTGCAGGTAAATTTAAGCAGGCCTATGCTGCGAGCTAGTCCTGTTTGTTTTGATCTGGGGGCAGGGGAGTGGTTTAGTATAGCAGTAGGTGACTGACATGTACTTCGGCTCTTGGGCGCCTCCTCTGTTTCCAGGGAGAATGTTCTCAAAAAGGGGCAGGGCAGAGAGCTGGAGTGACATGGGGTACATGTGAGGAGCTCTGACCAATGTGAGGTCTGGCACTGAGAAGGACTGGCTCGCAGTCTCTGCTCTAATTCATCCCAAAGGTGTTCTATTGGGTTGAGGTAAAGTTCCTCCATTCCAAACTCGCTCATCCATGTTTTTTATGGACCTTGCATTGTGCACTGGTCCAAATCATTTAGAGGGGGGTTATGTTGTGGAGTTGTTTTTTTCAGGGGTTGGGCTTCAAGGCGTCATCATACCAAGACAATCTCATGCTTCCAACTTTGTGGGAACAGTTTGAGGATGGCCCCTTCCTGTTCCAACATGACTGCACACCAGAGAACAAAGCAAGGTCAACACGCTCATCCATGTCTTTATGGACGCTTCTTTGTGCACTGGTGCGCAGTCATGTTGGAACAGGAAGGAGCCATCCCCAAACTGTTCCCACAAATTTGGGAGTATAAAATTGTCCAAAATGTCTTGGTATGCTGACGCCTTAAGAGTTCCCTTCACTGGAACTAAGAGGCCAAGCCCAACCCCTGAAAAATAACCCCACACCATAATCCCCCTCCACCAAATGATTTGGACCAGTGCACAAAGCAAGGTCCATAAAGACATGGATGAGCGAGTTTGGGTTGGCAGAACTTGTCTTGACCTCAACCCGATAGAACACCTTTGGGATGAATTAGAGTGGAGACTGCAAGCCAGTCCTTCTCAGTGCCTGGCCTCACAAATGCGCTTCTGGAAGAATGGTCAAACATTCCCATAGACACATTCCTAAACCTTGTGGACAGCCTTCCCAGAAGAGTTGAAAGTGTTATAGCTGCAAAGGGTGGGCTAACTCAATATTGAACCCTACGGACTAAGACTGGGATGCCATTAAAGTTCATGTGCGTGTAAAGGCAGGCGCCCCAATACTTTGGTAATATAGTGTATGTGCAAGGTATACTGGCCCCTTTAAGATGTCCATGCGCCCAGGCTCCCAACATAACTCCCTTCTTTCCCAGGTGAGGTGTAACCTCACCAGTTCTGCCCCTTACGAGTTAACGCCAATAGCGTGGCTTCACCAGAGGGTTCAGGGGCCATGATGTCTGTCGGCTTTATAGACTCAGATGTTTACTTGCTACCATGGAGACTGCCAGCGCCATTTTGCCTGGATAGATCTATTATTGGTAATGTGTCATCTCCACAGACACTAATCCAGACGTTTTAATTAGCGGTTCTGATACATATACTCCTACTTAATCTTACCCTATACAAATTTTACATAACTGACAATGCTATTGTATGTAATAAGTAATAGAATTAATATGATTACCACCAATTAATATTTATGCCTGAATAGGTCTATTGCCGGTGAGATGTTTACCCATCTCCACAGACGCCAATCCCGCTGTTGTAATTAGATGTTCTGATGCATATATTCCAACTTAATTTTATTCTACACAAACTTTACATTACTACTGGGTAACTATTATAATCTATAGGTCTGATAGACAGTAAGAGGTGAGGTTATGGTGGTGGCACGCAGGACCGTCTTAAAGGCAGGGCAAAAATATACACATCTCAGCCCCATAGGAAGCTGCTGACTGTGGGGGAACTCAATAGGAGGGAGGGGGCAGGAAAAGCAAACAGGGACCCAAGAAGAGGAGGATCCTGGCTGATCTGTGCAAAACCAACTGCAACAGAGCAGGTAAGTATAACATGCTTCTTATTTATTTATTTTTAAAACACAAGTCTTTACAATCACTTCAGGGCCGGGTTCACATATGTATGGCCGCGGTTTCCAGCCTGGGGTCCCGTGCGTTCCTGTCCATCCGTTCAGGTGTGATTCAGGTCCAAATTTTTGCCTGAATTCGCACATGAACCAGACCCAAAAATGCACAGGACTCTTTTGGAATTCTCACTGCGACCGCCCCGGACATGTGTGAGCTGGCTCCATTGAGTGTCGGTCACACTCGCATATCATGCAAATTGGATGAGGTGAATCCACCTATGTCAACCCAGGCTGGTTCACACCACAAAAACGCACTCCAGATCTGTTCCGGATGCGTTTCTGCATGCACGTTTTTGACGCGTTCCAATGCATGTTTGATGCATTTATTTATGCTTTTTTCACTGTACTGGGGTCTGGTGCGTTTTTGATGTGTTTTACCATGTTCCAGTGCAGTCCAGTGCAGGAAAAATGCAGCATGTTCTACTTTTTTTTATGGAACTGGAAAGCCCTGAAACTGGCCATACTGGAGTGAACTATGCCATTGGAAACCATATAACCTACTTTCCATGTTCCCATTTCCGTTTTTGATGCAAAAAAAACACACTGGACTGCATGTGGTATGAACCGGCCCTTAGGCTCCATTCACAGCTATTCAGTTTGCTTTTGAGCGTTTCTACAGTGCTTTTGCTGTGCTTTTTGCAGTTTTTACCGTGATTTTACCACGATTTTGCCTTGTTTTTTTTCCGCAATTTGCGTATGTATGCTTTTCTTTGGGCAAATTCGTTGTTGAGCAGATTTAAAAAACACAACTCACAGCAAAATCGCAGTAAAAACACACTACATGTTTTTCCGCAGCTTCTCCATTGAAGTCAATTAAACCCAAAAAGCAAAAAAAAAAACAAACCACAGTTTTGCATTTAGAAAAGTCCCTAACCCTTTCCAAAAACACAGAGGCACTAAAACGTCCCATGGGAACCCATGTTAAAAATAATGCCCTGCTGAACGTTGTTGGCGCTGTGAGCAACACCCGGGCTCTATTCTCCATATATTTTGGGAATCACCCAAGCTTCAAACCTTTTGGCAACCAGTCCTTCGACTCATTCACAAATTTACGGACATTTCCCTATCTAATGACCTTGCTGCAGTCCTGCTTAAACGTACTCCGATATCAAGAAATGGTTATCACAAATCTCTTCTCAAACATCTTCTCAATGCTGCTCGGGCGTGTATACCGAGCCAATGCAAACAAAAGTCTGCTCCTAGAGGAGCCCAATGGTTTGCAAGGGTTGATGATATTGAACGGATGGAAGACCTGACTGCTACCATTCAGGATAAATCTGAGGAACATAAGACCAGGTGGTTTTACTGGGACCTTTTCTGCTTCTCAGACAAATACCTCCATTATACATAGCTCAGCTTTAATGAGTGTCAAAGGCTTCAAATTTAAACCTGATGCTCACATTGCTTGATGTAAACAAATGCTCCTTACCCTCTAGGTGGAACTTTCCTCTCCCCTATAACCCTCTTTTTCTCTGTGTCCTCCTCTTTGCTATTATAATTAAAAACATTTGATATGTCTTGACCCTAATAGGATGCCCCCCCATTAAACTTCCCCCATGTCCTAATAGCTGTTAAAAGTTTGTTAGAGTGAGGGCCTAATAGAGAGGGAAAACCATGTTCCACACACTCCACACCTAGGGGATACCTGCCCGGCATCAATTAGAAAGGAAAAGTATTGTAGAAGATGGACTCTTAAATGGTAATCCCCATGGTGGAGATACAACATGTACAATATGTACACCAATTATAATTATGAAGATAAAAAAGTTTATTTATTAATACGTCTAGTGTTCATAAAAAAAGAGGCAAAAAGGGCACCTAAAGCCCAAATATATGTAGGGAGCACATCACAAAAGCAACATATATGATATCACATGACTTGTACAGAATCTGCCAACATGTTTTGCGGGCATTACCGCTTCTTCAAGGCTTAATCCTCTATATGTGAATCACAAAACATTTGGAATATATACAAACAAGACATCATAGTGTATGTTTGATTGTATGTTAATATGAAATGACTAACTGTGTCTTGTTTGTATATATACCAATCACCACCGGGCACTCGCATCGGCTCCGTGGGTGAGCAGGGGGCATATGCGCGTGCCCCTAGTGGCAACAGGGCCAAGCGAAGTTACATAACGTTGTTTCGCCCAGCCGCGCCACTCTGCCACAGTACGACTGTGGCGACTGGTCGCCAAATTAAAGGCTCTTATTCCTGTACTGCTGTCTGCCTTACATCACCTATTTTTGTCTAAGGAGTCTGCCAATCTGCCTATTGCTGATCATTACTAAGGCCCCTATTCCACTCACTCCCACATTTTCCTGTTTGAGAAATAAAGTTTTCTATTGTTTAAAGCATAAAAGTGACTGGCACCCAACTTCTTTCTTGTTCATCACCCACCATGCCCACAAATCTGCTCCCTGAGGATGTATATCAGCCATCCCTACACCCAGTAGTCACCATTGGGCTCCCGGAAAGTCGGGGCCTGGGCTACCCTTCTTTATCATAGGTACCTGGGCTGCCTGAATATTTATGGTTTTATCCTCTGGTAACTACCTGGTGCGACCCTATAGCAGGTAGGATGCATCCAGATACTGATCGTTGATATGTTATTTTGTATTGACAACTTATTCTTTGAAGTTATCCTTTCATCTCAGAAGACGTCTAGTGACGAAACGCGCAAGCTGGGACTTGGTACATGTCAACGCCATTTCCGGAAACTTCAGGTTTTTTTTGTTTCTGGTCTGTGGAACGCACGCTGCTCAAACCCAGGAACTTGCCTGTAAGCCTTTTATAAAATCGGGGCAATTTGTAGCCCTCTCTGCTTATAGAAAGTCCTTTTTATTCATCTTTTCACTCGTGTTAAATACATTTTTATCGGATTTACACTATGGATGCCCGTTTTTTATTTTATGTGGATACCACATTGCATACACCTTATTCCGGAGCAGGAGAGCATATCAGTTCCAGGGATATCAGGATTGGAGACCTAGTCTACTACATGCTCTTTACCCCTGCAGGGGTGGGGGCTTCTGGTGAGTGCATATACCCAAGGGGGAGCACGAGAAGTCACATTATTTGTTGCACAGAAGTTGATGTAAAGTGGCATCACTTGGAAATCAGCACAAGTCACTTTTATGGGAATATGGACACTTGATATTGAGAGGCTCTTTGTTATATATTTTTTTCACAGATGGATTCAATATTCATCATTGCTATATACTTGATATATATTTTTTTATTTGATTCACTTGGTTCATAAAAATTCATATTTGGTACATAGTTTTCACCTATGTACTGAATACCTATCATTGCTACATATTTGATTTATATATTTATATATTTTTTCACTTGATTCACTTGTAAATTAGCAGTTTACTTTGGTATATAGTCTTTATTGACATATCAATAACACTCGGTTATTAGTTATTAGTCACACTGTGCCTATTCACACATTTCTGATGTGGACAGAGTTTTTTTACTGTCATATATGAGACTTGAAAATAAGATTTAATCATATTGTCTAGAGATTCATACCTGCATCCTCACTGTCCCAAATAGACAATACATTTACACATATTGCTATATACCATTTTTCAAACCACCACGGTCGGTCAGCATATACATTATTTAATACTCATTGTAAGCAGCGCCAACATCCCCTATTTTTGATTACTTATCTTTTCATTGTGTATGTCGTATACCACTAAAAAAAAAAAAAAAAAGGATAATGCCCTGCGTTTCCTCAAAAAGCAAAAAGCATGAAAAAACATATTTGAGGTTTTTTTTTTTGTTTTTTTTTTATCTTATAGTACCCTGTTTCCCTGAAAATAAGACCCAGCGTGATTGTTGGTGATGGCTGCAATATAAGCCCTACCCCCCAAATAAGCCCTAGTTAAAGTCCTTGTAGGTCTTATTTTCAGGGTAGGGCTTATTTTCGGGGAAACAGGATAGGGCTTATTTGGGGGGTAGGGCTTATATTGCAGCCATCACCGACACTCACGCTTATTTTCGGGGAAACAGGGTAGTACATATAAAGACTGGAGAAGAGCCTCATTGTGAGGCTACTGTAACTGCCTGGTCTCTTCTTTTTAGCAGTCAGTCTGCCAGCAAATGACTGGCTACATCCTGAAGTTAGGGTTGCGACCTGCTCAGGGTTCACCCGGACAGTCCGGATTTTGAATCATGTGTCCAGGTTTCAGGCGGACCGAAACCCGGACACATTTTTCAGACCGGGCTGTGGCTCCCCAAGTAACCAAGATAATCACATACAAATCTTTTGCCATCCAGGAGCTGCGGGCGGCTGTCTAGAGGCAGGTTTTGGCATCACTGGGGGGTGCTGGATGATGGTGTTAGCAAGAGCAATTTGACCACACTAATGCCACGTACACACAATCGGAAAATCGTACGAAAAATGACGCATACGAATCGATGGTACGATAATCGGATCGTTAGTACAGAGCTTTCGAGAGCTGATCAGGACAGTTCATCCGATATTATTCTATCGGACATGCATGGAAATTTTTTTTCGTACGATGCCAAATCATATGATTTTCGCTTAATCAGTACAGCTATCGTTCAAAAATGCAATACAAATGCATTACAACACATGACATCACTTCCGAATTTTTATTCTGTCGTACAGGAATTTTCGTGACTTTAGTAAACTCATCAGATTCGACGTGAGATTAGCATGCAAAAAAAAAAAACGGACGATAATCAGATCTTGTGTACCGGGCATTACCGTTTGCTGCGGCACGCTATGCGCACTGCATTACTACTCTCCTTGGAGACACCCAAAGGTGTCCTAGGCCGCTAAAGTGTTCGAGTTTGGCTTGAAGAAAAGGTGGCAACCTTACCTGAATTTGAAATCAAGACAATCGAATTTCTCTACATGTATCCGACAGCTCAAGGCATTTACTAAAGTTTTACTGAAAGTGTAAGTGAGAGTTTTTAATGTTTATAAAAATGATAATGGCTTTTTGTGTCCATTTTAGCTGCGACTATCGTTCAGCCAAATTCTTCCTTTGAAAAGAACAGAAGAAAATGAATAGCAAGGAAACAAAACAAAATGAAATTAAAAAAGCATAGCCCTTTTTTTCACCTGACAAATTCCAGAGTCTACAATTAATCAGCACTTTCATTGCACTTATCAAGTCATGCTGATCTGGTTAATTAAAATGTTTCCAGTAGGATAAATACAAGACTGCCACCCCCCCCATTCCTAAAATGAAGCCTGAACGGATGTGGCATTTGAGTATTAAAAGAAGAATGCTAAAGAACATCATTACAACGGGTTAGAAAGGGAATGGAATTTAAAAAAAGAATAAGAATCAGATCAGATTTTTTTTTGTGTGTGTGTGTCAGTTTGTTCCCCATTATGTACTATGATACTGATCCTTTTGGTATTTGATGCTTTCCCTATCCAAAGCCAGAGAATTTTGTAGACATGTGCAATTCGTTTTGTTCCGAATTCGTTTTGCTACAAAATTAGACAAATTGGTTAATTCGGAAATATTCGAATTAACAAAAAACCGTTTAACTAATTTTTCCGAAAAACAAAAATTCTGAAATTCTAAATCCAAAAACTAGAAAATTCTGAAATTTGAAAATTCAGAAATTTGAAATTTGAGAATTTGAAAAACCGAAAATAAGATTGAAAATCCGTAAATTCAAAAGAACGAAAATCTGAAAAGAAGAACCTAAAATCAAAAAATTCAAAAACTCGAAAATCGGAAATATTAACTAACTTATTAATAATAATAATAACTATTACTAACTATTAAACTATATACATATATATATATATATATATATGACGTTGACTTAAACGGTTTTCTTACTAACTTTTAGAACTATCAGTAACAACATGTATAACGACATAAAGACCAAAGAAAATACACATGATATTCCATCCAAAAAGTAGGAAAAAACACCTTCCATAATTTTATGAATTTTGATCTGATGCTGATTTACTCTTACATCAACGCCCCGAACTAATAACAATATCCACACCATACGTTTAGTATAAGATAACCACCATCCACTACTTAAAGAATATGGAAGCAAGAATGCCCTCTAAATCTTCTAGATCTCTAGAACATATCATATATAACCTAGTACATCATACACTAGGATCCAAGATCTACCTTCATCATATGTTTTTATTATTTTTTATCGGTTTTACCATTATTTTATATTACAACAGTAATAAATAAATTTAATAATATCCCCTACTCATACATATCAAACATCCCCCAACAGAATTTTAACTCAAATGTCCCATTTTTTAATTTTAATTTTAATACTTTTAATTTTGAAAATAATTTATTGGTTATCTCAAACCATACTCCAATTTTCATTATTCATATTTCATATTGTCATTTTTACTTTTAATCCCATTAAAATCAAAAAAAATTTTATGTAGTCTCACAATACACTTGAGCGTAGTACTTATACAAATAGCATGGTCCCGGAAAAGAGTATGACATACCAAGGTTCCATTTAATAAAAAGGATACATTTATAATTTTATTATTCTTTCCAACATATTTATCAATAATTTCTTTTATTTTTATTTTTTATTTTTATTACTACTTTCATTTTTATTTTTATTTTACTTTCATTTTTCATTTTTTTTTTCTATTGTGTAATTTGGGACTTCATATTTAATATGTACAAGCATTTTTGTGTAATTTATATTTATATTTAATTTCATATGTAATTCTATTGTCACCAAACCGTTGTGTCTGTAATGTTCTGATAGTGTGCCCTGTGCGCGCATAGACATTAAAATCGCTCAGATATATGGGCACCACTTCGGGCTGTGTCACCAAATCCGGATGTCAGTTTAATGTTTAGTGGGGAAAAATGACTGACAAAACGCAGCCGATTACTAATGACCCTTTTCTTTTTTTGCAAGCGGCTCAGACTTCGGTCTGTAATATCCACACTAAGATGGCCGCCGTAAAACATTAGTGAGCAACCGCACCAAGCACACGGCACACTATATAAGCATAAGAGGTGTAGCAAGATGGACACCCCAGTAGACGTCTGATGACGAAACACGTAGGGTGGAAATTACGATCGTCTTGCGTCACCTCCGGCCAGACGAACACAGGCTGTTTATGACGGAACTAACTCTTTCTTTCACGCTTAAACTTACCTTGTTAAATGTGAGTACAATACTTTACCAGTTATAGTAAAGTTTCCACATACAGTTTTACACTATGGGCATTCCTCCTCTCTTTTATGATGAATATATGTAATTCGATAAACAACATTTAAAGCACAGACCGGAGATACCCAGAATTGCTGCACAGTGGCAGATACTGTGGCTGCTCGCACCCCTGTAAGGGGAAGAGTATCCGGTGAGTGCAAGCATAATAGGAGCACGTTGTTGAGGCACAATCACCAAGCCAGCACCTGGACAAGAAGTTTCTCATATAATTTGTTTTTATTTTGTTTTTCAAAGAGGGGCATCCCTCTGAACCATTTAAAAGACTTCTGAAACAAATGAAATTTTCTTTTCCAAAAAGCACTGGTTTTAGCACATAAGTCACTTTATTATATGTAAGCACAAGTCACTTTGATGAAATACTAGCACTTTTTTAAGCACTATTTGCACCTTGTTATTTTCATATATATGATATGTAATATAAGATTGCGGCATATTTTAAATTAGCATGGAATCTTAAATGGAATAACTTACACTGAGTTTTGGCAACATCACGCACAGGAGTGAGGACAGGACTACAAATAACTTTTCTTTATTGGTAAACAAGCACCAGAGACTCTAACACCAATAAATTAATTTTGGATTTTAGGAGCCTAGAATACAAAAGCAGGTCCTACACATCCCAAATTTTGATTTATTTATTCACATATTTTGAAATATATTTTGTCAAGAAGTTATTATTTATTCTTAGCACACACTGCAAGTTGTGTTTACGTTTTTGTTATTTATACACATTACGTAAGATCTACACAAACAAAGTAATTACATTAAGCACAAAACAGTGGTGCACCACCGAAAAGTTTCACTCCACAAGAGCAGCGCCATATCTACTCCTGCTCTCTATACACACTATTAAATTATATGCATTGGAATTTTCTTTCATTTTTGGCTGTTAGTGAACGTAACGAATACGAATGTATCCAAAGTTACGAATTATCCAAAATAATGAATGCCACATCTAAATCAATGGAACGTAACAAATGAATAATAATAAATAATAATTACAATGATAATAATAAAAACGTTTTATTATTATTATTTATTGTTATTAATTTGTTCCATTCGTTTAGATGCGGCATTTATTTCGGATTATTCGTAACTTCAAATAAATTTGTATTCGTCATGTTCACTAAAGCACCGTACACATGATCGGATTTTTGGAATTGTGTGATGAAAGGCTGTTGGCGGAAAATTCGACCGTTTGTACGCTCAATTGTTGTCGGATTTTCCACGGACAAATGTTGGATGGCAGGCTTATAAATTTTCCGCGGACAAATGTCTGTTGTCGGATTTTCCGAGCGTGTGTACACAAGTCCGTCAGACAAAAGTCCAAAGTACAAACACGCATGCTTGGAAGCAAGGACGAGCCAGTAGCAGTCGGTCTTGTAAACTAGCGCTCGTAATGGAGAATTAACATTCGTGACGTGGCAAATTATGAAATCTCGAAATGCAGCGCACAATTCTCTTCTTCTTTAATGGGATAATAATGAACCTGCTTTGCTGGTGATACTGATGGAGTTCTGCCAAACATATTTTAAAAGGCTTTTATTTTTTAGTGATATCAAGAATAATATTATTATGAAAAAAGATCAAAATGCAGCGCTAAATTGAAACAAAGTTATCAGGTGAATATAATAGTCCATAACAATTTTTTTGAAGAGTAAAGATGACGTGAAGCCTCCACCAAACTTCAATGTGCACAAAGAAAGCACACCACACCAGGTTCCCCTTCTCTTCCTGTCCTGGAGATATAACAGGAAGAGGGAGAAGATTTCTCCCTCTTCCTGTTCGGAGTTACTGTTGAGCCTTGGCATCATATGATTACATCGCATGTTTTTCATATTTTTCTGGTAAGCAGATTGGCAGCACGTGGGTGTGGTGTGCTTTCTTTGTGCACACTGAAGTTTGGTGGAGGCTTCACGTCATCTTTACTCTTCAAAAACATTTTTATGGACTATTATATTCACCTGATAACTTTGTTTCAATTTAGCGCTGCATTTTGATCTTTTTTCATGTGCGTTTGATGAATCAACAAACTATGCTGGCTGCTAATCCTTTTTTCTAGTTAGCGCAGATATTTGTTCACATTTTTTTAAATAATATTATTATGCTTGTTTTTTTTTTTTTTTTTGGGCAAGTTACCACAACCAGGGATAGGCCGAACACCCCCTGGTTCGGTTCGCACCAGAAAATACTGAACAGGCAAAAAAATTTGGCAGATGGGACACGAACATGAATAATCAAAGTTGCTAATTTTAAAGGCTTATATGCAAGTTATTGTCATAAAAAGTATTTGGGGACCTGGGTCCTGCCCCAGGGGACATGTATCAATGCAAAAAAAATTTGTTAAACGGTCGTTTTTTCGGGAGCAATGATTTTTTTTTAATGCGTAAAGTGAAACAATAAAAATGAAATATTCCTTTAAATATCGTGCCTGGGGGGTGTCTACAGCATGTCTGTGATGCAGTTTTCCCGTGTTTACAACAGTCATTCAAAGGAAAAATTGTCATTCAAAACTGATCGCGGCTGTAATGAATTGTCAGGTCTCAGCAATATAGATAAAACTCATTGAAAAAAAGAGCATGGGATCCTCCCCAGTCCATTACCAGGCCCTTTGGGTCTGGTATGAATATTAAGGGGAGCCCCGAACCAAAATTTAAAAAATGAATTGGCGTAGGGGCCCCCCAAAATCCATACCAGACCCTTCAGGAAAAGCACCTTGTCCCCATATTGATAGGGACAAGGGCCTCATCCCCACGACCCTTGCCCGGTGGTTGTGGGGGTCTGCGGGTGGGGGGCTTATCGGAATCTGGAAGCCCCCTTTAACAAGGGAACCCCCAGATCCTGGCCTTTTTTTTTACTTTTTTTTCGGTCCATTGACGGAGCAATAAAAGAAGATGAATGGACTTTGTGGGACATTTTTATTTTTTTATTTTTTAATAAAGGACTTGTCCCAAGCTGTGTCTTGTTTTTTTTTAACATTTTGACACTTTTTTTGTGAAATGGTACCTGTACAATGTACCCGTTACCATTTCACACAGGCGGGAGGCTGGGATCTGGGGGTCCCCCTTTTAAAGGGGGCTTCCAAATTCCGATAAGCCCCCCGCCCGCAGACCCCCACAGGCTACCCCAAAGCACCCTCCCCATGTTGAGGGCATGGGGCCTGGTACGGTTCAGGAGGGGGGGCACTCTCTAGTCCCACCTCTTTTCCTGCAGCCTGCCAGGTTGCCTGCTCAGATAAGCGTCTGGTATGGATTTTGGGGGGACCCCTACGCCATTTTATTTTAAATTTTGCCACAGGGTTCCCCTTAAAATCCATACCAGACCTGAAGGAACTGGTATGAATTTTGGGGGGGACCCCAACGCCATTTTTGAAAAAAAATTGGCGTAGGGATTTCCTTAATTTCCATATCAGACCCGAAGGGCCTGGTATGGATATTAGAGGGACCCCCACGCAATTTTTTTAAATTTTGGTTCTGGGTTCCCCTTAATATTCATACCAGACCCAAAGGGCCTGGTAATGGACTGGGGGGGGGGGGGGGAATCCCATGCTCTTTTTTTCAATGAGTTTTATCTATATTGCCGAGACCCGACAATTCATTACAGCCGCGAGCAGTTTTAAATTACAATTTTTCCTTTAGAAATGTCATTTTGCTGTGGTACTGTTCTAAACACGGGAAAAATGTGCCACTTTACAGGCATACTATAGACACCCCCCAGGCGCAATATTTAAAGGAATATTTCATTTTTATTGTTTTACTTTAAGCTTTAAAAAAATCACTGCTCCCGAAAAAACGCCCGTTTTAAAATGAGCACTTTTGATTTTTCATGTTAGTGTCCCATAGACTTTGACAGTATTCCGAATTTTCCCCGAACACCGTATATTGTTTGGTGTTCGCAGAACATCTGAACAACTTATGCTCGGGCCGAACCGTTCGCCCATCCCTAACCACAACACCATTATCCTGTAGTTTTTAAGATCAAAGATACAACTATGTTGGTGTCCCTTGGTAATTTTACATTGTATTTTTTTTAAATGTAACTGCCTACTCCCAAACTGTCATTTGAAGTAAAACATAAAGCCAAGTATTATTCTCCACTATTTTGTTATTGTGCATTAGAAAAATAAAAAAAATAAAATTAGACATGCTATCTGCCAATAGAACTTAACCAAAAAGTGCATTCTATGCATCCAAAAATATAGAAAATATAACAAAACAAATCATTATTCAGACAAAAAATAAAATAAAAGCCTCATGCATGTGTCCTGCTTCTTAATATAGGGTGTCAACAATGCCAAGAGTTGGTGAAAGCAGGGGTCCGTCATCAGGGGATAATTCCGAAAATCATCCGGATTATTCTCCTGGAGCTCCCGCAGCAAAGGCATATGACATAATTGGTCACGATTAATAAAGCAACCAATTTTTGGTCCAAGAAATCCTCCTCCTCCTGTTCCTGGACTGGACTTGGGTCAAAGCAATATCTCCAAGGCCAATAATAAATAACACGTTATCTCCTCCGATTCTGCAACATGGCTGGTTGACGAACAGCCGTTCAGAAACAAACTGAAAAGCGCAAAATGAAAAGTGTGAAATGAAAAGCGCGAATCAACACTCACCAAACTACTACTAACCTGAAATTAGCAGAAGGAGCCCAAAAGGTGGCGCCTGACAATTGAACTTCCTCTTTATCGGCTCATAGTACATCTAGTACGTCACTACATTCGTGTTTGTTGGCAGACAATTGTGTACCATTTGTGTGCAAGACAAGTTCACGGCACACGCCCTTCGGACAAAAGTCTAATGCTTTGTCAGCGGAAAATCCATTAATGTGTGCGAGGCTTAACAGCCAAATTTGAAAGTACATTCCAACACCTATAATTTAATAGTCAGTTATTATTCGTTAGTTCGTTATTATTATGGATTTTGGAATTTTCGGATTTAAGAATTTTCGGATTTATTTTTTTCAGACTTCGGATTTTCAAATTTTCCAATTTTTGATTTTCCAAATATTTGGTTTTCCGAATTTTCTAAATTCAGATTTTCCAATTTTGAATTTACGAAATTCGAAAATCCAAAATTTGAAAATTCAAAAATACAAATTTTCGAATTTTCGATCATAACGAATGACCTGAAAATGAAAAAAAAAACATTAAAACGAATGAAACGAAGGCGAACAAATTTTTTCGGCAGTGCACATGTCTAGAAGTTTGCCTCTGGAGCAAGAGTGCTCTAACCATTCTTAATTACCTCTGATTACCTTCCCCTCTATATTTTCATGTTTTACACATATGATAAAATCTGCGTTCTGGCTATAAAATGACTTTAACACCTTCACGCACACAAATATGTGACCTCTCGGCGGCTGGGCCTTGGCGCAGAGCAGCCGCATATTTGCATGCAATAGTACCCACTATGACCAGGTCACCTTTTTTGATGCCTATTAGCAGGGGTGGACTGACCATTCGGGCACTCAGGCACTGCCCGAGGGCTCCATGCCACTAAGGGGGCCCCATCAGGATTGCCAGCCTCAATAAAACCAGGGACAGTATGTAAAAATTTGTGTTTTTTAAAAAATCCCAAGATTATAGCTGCCCCGCCTCTCCAGTACCTTTTTCAGTGTGTGTATGTGTATTCTGTGTGTGTATACTCTGTGTGTATATTGTGTGTCTGTGTGTGTATACTGTGTGTGTATATTGTGTGTATACTGTGTGGCCCCATAATCTATTGCCTGGGGTCCCCATAATCTCCTATTGCCCGGGGGCCCCATGAGTTGTCAGTCCGCTCCTGCCTATTAGAGTCTACGGCTCTAATCAGGTGCTTCAAAAACACCCCCCCTCCCCGCCACTGTAATTCAGGCGCCCGGTGCCTAAAAAGGGGCCGGGAGCCTGCATAGTGGTTGGCAGCGACGGCCATGGATAGATTCATGCAATGCATGAATCTAGCCATTGGTCATAGAGGGGGTGGCTGGAGAGAGGGGGCGGTGACGGGCGCCCTTATAGACGCACCGCCACTGCACCTACTCCATTTCTCTTGGCTCTAACTCTAATTCACCACGACCTACAAAAACAATGCATATTACTAAGAAATACACCTATTAACCTGCACAATTTCAGATCCCTAGCACATCTAGATCATGGTGAGAACTTATTGGCCTCCCCTCGTATGAACAAAACGAACATAAGAAAACACAAACAACTTATTCGGTGTGCACTGTCCCCCAAACAGGCATATCTATCATGTAGTAAAGATGCCTTTCACAGTGTAGTATCCTGCCAGCACTAACATCCTACTTGCCTCTCAGGCCCTCTAAATCTATAACATGGTTCACATCTGCCTTTTCTTTTACATATGTCACGTCACCTAAGTGACACAGCGTGAGCCCGAGGCACAAGCGTTTAGAGCGGAGCTCTGCGCCGAGTGGTTTATCTCCGCCCACCTACTCTATCTTCTCGGGCGCAAAGGGTGGGATGCTCAAATGGAAGGGAAAAAGAACCCAGGACATAAGAGCACTTGTCTGGTATGAGGCGAGGCTGACTGAGCACCGGGGATGCATCATGTGTGTCATGAGGGAACCGGGCACTGCAAAGAGACTCATACAATGAGAAGGGGTTCATGCTGGGAATGGTAGTCCTTAGCTTTTGGAGGATGTGTGGCCCCCCAAAAGTGAATAACTACAGGTCCCAGCATGAACCCTTCAGAGCTCAGAATGCGTCACACTGTTGTCCTGAGGGAGGGTCTGTACTGATGGAGGGGGGTGATCTGTACTGAGGGAGGGTCTGTACTGATGTAGGGGTGGTCTGTACTGGGGGGCGTCTGTACTGGAGGGGGGTGGTCTGTACTGAAGGAGAGAGGTGGTGTGTACCATGCCCGCAGCCTCTGACATCCCCTGTACCATGCCCGCAGACTCTGCATTTCCTGTACCATGCCTGCAGCTTCTGCATCTCCTGTACCATGCCCGCAGCCTCTGCATCTCCTGTACCATGCCCACAGCCTCTGCATCTCCTGTACCATGCCCACAGCCTTTGCATATCCTGTACCATGCCCGCAGCCTCTGCATCTCCTGTACCATGCCCACAGCCTCTGCACCTCCTGTACCATGTCCGCACAGCCTCTGCACCTCCTGTACCATGCCTGCAGCCTCCGCATCTCCTGTACCATGCCCGCAGCCTCTGCATCTCCTGTACCATGCCCGCAGCCTTTGCACATCCTGTACCATGCCCGCAGCCTCTGCACCTCCTGTACCATGCCCACAGCCTCTGCATCTCCTGTACCATGCCCGCAGCCTTTGCAAATCCTGTACCATGCCTCGCAGCCTCTGCACCTCCTGTACCATGCCCACAGCCTCTGCATCTCCTGTACCATGTCCACACAACCTCTGCATCTCCTGTACTTGGTCCGCACAGCCTCTGCATCTCCTGTACCATCTCCGCACAGCCTCTGCATCCCCTGTACCATGCCCGCAGCCTCTGCATCTCCTGTACCATGTCCGCACAGCCTCTGCATCTCCTGTACCATCTCTGCACAGCCTCTGCACCTCCTGTACCATGCCTGCAGTCTCTGCATCTCCTGTACCATGCCCGCAGCCTCTGCATCTCCTGTACCATGCCCGCAGCCTCTGCATCTCCTGTTCTATCCCTGCAAAGCCTCTGCATCTCCTGTACCATGCCCGCAGCCTCTGCATCTCCTGTACCATGTCCGCACAGCCTCTGCACCTCCTGTACCATGCCCGCAGCCTCTGCATCTCCTGTACCATGCCCGCAGACTCTGCATCTCCTGTACCATGTATATATATATATATTTATATATATATATATATATATATATATATATATATATATACACACACACACACACACACACATATATATACATATACACACACATTTATATTATAAACATGTGTATGCCCACCCAAACGTATGACTTTCTTTACTTCACTGCTATGGGCTTTAGCCCGAGATCTTTTGTAGACCTAGCAATGCCCCTGGTTGGCAGCCACAGCTGAAGTTCTTATCTCTCTGTCTAGACTAAGAAAAAAGACTTTATTTAAAGATTTTCCCTTTGCCAGTTTGGAGACATAGCATGCCAGAATACTGAAATCTTGCATTTCTTAGCAGGGTTATCCGATGTTTTATATTGCCTGATGAATTCCGTTGTGATTTATATATGACATGCTATATGATGATGTCCCAGCAAGATTTGCTTTGAATTTCATTGCAGTAAATTGTGGGACCAGCTGTCTTAAAATCAGATTTAAAAGAAAGCAATATAAAAAAAAAAATGGTACACAGACATCGCTCATAAAGAACCTCTGTCTAAGTGAAAAAAAAAAAAATTCTGTATAAATTAAGTGCACGGAAAATTTGTAAATACAAACAACTGCAATGGTGGAGATGCTAATGTCCAGTCCAATGTGTTTCTTGGAAATTGTAGTGTCAGTGCCCATCTCTTTTATCAGACTGCTGGCATTAGGTGGCACAAAACTGGCGATATGGTACCAAGGCAGATGGTGATTGGCAACCCATCTCATCCAACTTGAGCCAAAATCTTTGTTCTTTATCTTTCAAATAAATAGATTGCTCTAGTAAATGTTTGCTTAACTTAGTGACTAGGGTGAAACTGATCAATCAACTCAATCACATGCAAGCAGAAAATCTGTTTATTTAACCACTTATCCTCCGGATGATTTAGCCCCCCCCCCCCATGACCAGGCTATCTTTTGCGATGCGGCACTGCATTACTTTAAGTGATAATTGCACGGTCGTGCGACGCTGTACCCAAAAAAAATGTATGTCCTTTTTTTCCCACAAATATAGTTTTCTTTTAGTGGTATTTTATCACCTCTGTAATTTTTATTTTTTGCGCTATAAACAACAACAACAAAAAAAAATGTTTACATTCTGCTATAAAACATATCCAATAAAAAAATTTAAAAAATCTAATTTCTTCATCAATTTAGGCCAATATGTATTCTGCTACATATTTTTTTGGCAAAAAAAATCCTAATATGCTTATATTGATTGGTTTATGCAAATGTTATAGCATCTACAAACTATGGGATATTTTTATTTATTTATTTATTTATTTACCAGTAATGGTGGCGATTAGCGACTTATAGCAGGACTGCGATATTGTGGCGGACATTGGGACATGAACTGACACTTTTTTGGGAACCAGTGACACTAATACAGTGATTGGTGCTAAAAATATGCACTGTCACTGTTCTGATGACACTGACTGGGAAGGGGTTAAAAACTGAGGCAATCAAAGGGTTAACTGTGTGCTTGACCAGTGTTTTTCTTAGCTGGGAGAGGTGCGTTTACTAGGGGAAGAGACGGATCCTTGTCCGTGCTTTGCAGAGACGCAGGATCCATGCCTTCTCTCCAGTCAGAACGACGATCTGCCTTGTTTACGTAGGCAGATTGCACTCTGTCTCTGTGGCTGATGATCAGCGGGTGCCAGCGAATATCCATTCTGCGGTACCTGCTGATCGGCTCCCGCTGTGTGTAATCACAGCGGGAGCAAACCGCCTAAGGTGCGCATTCGCGCCCCCTACCCGGAAGTGAAGATTACGTATATACGTATATATACGTATATATTACTTATATATATATATGTGTGTGTGATCCTGCACACAGCAGCCACCCTGTAGCAGTAAAGTGGTTATAAACCTCTGAAATGAAAAATGAACAAAGCTTATCCTTCTTTACTGTGTACTTACCTCTATCCAAAGTACTAAGTAGGATTTCTATCTTCTTTCATTCCTCTGCTATCTGCAGTCTGTGCTGAAATCACAGAATCCAGGAGGACAGCCTCGCCTCCTCTTCCAGGACACAGAAGATGATGGGCAGCTTCAGCTTTGCATGTTTCCCTTTAAGACTGTGTAGAGGGGGTGTGTCCATTCCCGCCTCTCAGGTCTCAGATTATACTCTATGTAGCGCTAAGCTCTATGCTGTGCGATGTGTGACATAAAATCCCTGCTCTCTGCCTTCTGAAGCTCAGAAAAGCTGTGTAAATTCTGGTCTTTTAATGGATTTAGAGTGAAGGCTGGTGTCAAGACCTTGGTCATCTGCTGGTGGCACTGTGCTTCCCAGAGCAGAAAGTTGTAGTTCCAGGGTCCACCAGTAGTTGTCTCCCAGCAGCCAGCAGTTTTTAGTAATCAGTCTCTACCTGATGCTGGTTGTTGGAAGAGTATTTAGTCTCTCCTCTGCTACTGCACTGCATGTCAGTGTTTTGCTTTTGCTTGCCTAATAGCCTGATTATGCTTGCTGCCTAGATCGTGCTCTAGCTCCTGCCTGCCTTGCATCTTGTACTCTGCTGCCTTGTATCTGTTCCTCTTGTTTTTGATCCTAGTCCTGGTTCACTTTTCCCATTTGTTGCCATCACTCCTGCTGATTTCTGACAGCTGCAGATCTGTGTATTTACCCGTTTGTAATCTGCTCCGGTTTGGTCAAGTGATCCTGCATTTTTATGTAAGGAATCACTCAACAGTGGCTCTGACTTCTTTGAGCCATGATGTCACTTATGGGCAACGGTGTTCCAACCATTGTCGGCGCTTCCTCCTCTCCCCTGCAGCAGCCGCTCACTGATATAGGGAAGCCGGAGCTGCTAAATCACATGACAGGACCAAAGCCAATTAAAAATAAATAAGTAAAGACATATTATTTATAAAGGTTAGGTAGGGTGGATAGGAGGAGGGAACAGTTTAAGAATAGTTATAGTTATGTTTTTCTCCCACTTTAAGGGCCCATTCACACCATTTGCATTGGGATGCACTGGGCAGTGTTGCCCAGCATAGTCCTAACACAAAGACAAGGCAATTTGCCTTGTCTCCTATGGTGGGCAATTCACATTACTTCATTGCTGTGGTATCCTCGGCAGAAACCACTGCATCCCAACATTGCCGTGTGAAGAGAACTTAATAAAATGTGACTTTTGCCATTTAAATAAAGTTCTAACAAAAAAACACAGTGCACTGCATCTGGATCCACACCTTGGAGGTGTGACCTCCCGACACACAAGCTGTTTAATCGGCATGGCAGCAGGTGTGAATCAGCTCTTAGTCTTTCACTGGTGCTTAGGTCGTACCGAAATTACATAGTCTGATTTCACAGTGTTCTTGCTGATATTGTCTTTGTCATAGTCAGGTCTGAAATGTAAAATATTTAATTACTTTATGTAGGCAAACACCTGTTTTTTGCCTTTGTTTTAGCTTTGTTGCAACTTGGTGCTGCTGATATGCTGTCACTTTCTGCCCAGGTGCAGTGGCTGCATGTTATTTCTCATGTTGGGTTTCCTGACAACAGTAGAATGCATCAGTGATGGCTGGTGGGTTTTTTTTTTGTGTGGTGGGGGGCGGAAAACAATCCACTCCCCCCGGTCGGTCAGTCAGTAGTACCCCATCTCGCGCGCGGTGCTCCAGGTGGTGGCGGACAGCGGCGGCGGCTTCTTTCCAGCTGCTTTTTGCTTCCCCTGTGTCTCCTCCCTCCTAGCGGCCAATCCAATCTCCTTTCAGACAATCGGGTGACGGGTGCTCTGTGACCCCGTGCCCGCACTTTTTTAAAGCCTATTAGAGGCTTCTAATCACGTGCTTCAAAAAAGGAAAAAAAAAATAACTGGAATCCATGCGTCCGGCGCACTAAATGTAGATCAGGGGGCCGGACGTATGGATGGGGGGGTGTGGCCCCTAATGGATGGCCCACCACTGCTATGCATGTGTAATGTTTGTTGAAACAGCCACTTGTAGTCTCCATCAAAAGCCCTTTCACAGAGTCACAACTTGGAAAAACAATTAGGAGACAGTAAAAGATCGCTGTCACCCAGGCAAAAAGTGCCTGAACAAGGACCTTCATGACATGATCACCGGGTATTAGTTTAAAGAAAACTGCACATTTAAATGTATTGAAAATAAATAGATTTAGAAGTTATCCTAATGTATTAAAGATATTCGATTTTAGTGATTAGACATGTGCAATTCGTTTCACTTTGATTCGCTTTTCAGACCAAATTTCATTTTAAGAGATTCGGATGTATCCAAATTTCCGAGCGGACATAGAAATGAATGGTAACAAATCTGAAAAAGTTAAAACGAAAAATAACAAATGCATTAATTCATTCATTTCATATGGATGATGTTACATTTTCAAATTCATTCAATAATAGGAATGATCCGAATTCAATGTGAATAGCTGGCTGTTAAGGAGCAAGCGGCCGCTGCATCCTTAACAACCATTACTCATCTGCTTTCAGCAGGATTCCCTGCTGAAAACAGGAGGTAAACAAAAGAAATGTTGGTTAAAAATAATGTTTTAGAGCACCCTCCAAAATCCATATGCAATTTTTTTTTTTCAAATGGCATGGGGTCCCCCCAAAATTCATACTAGACTCTTATCCAAGCATGCAGCCCAGCAGGCCAGGAAAGGGGTAGGTGGGACAAACGGGGCCCCCCTAACCCCTCTCCTCCTGAACCATACTAGGCCACATGCCCTCAACATGGTGGGTGCTTTGGGGGAGGGGGGCTCTCTCCCCCCCCTTTCCTTGCCTGATGGGCTGCATGCTCAGATAAGGGTCTGGTATGGATTTTGGAGGGGACCCCACGCCATTTTATTTAACACTGGTGTGGGTATCCCCTTAAAATCCATTTCAGACCTAAGGGTCTGGTATGGATTTTGGGGAGACCCCTTGCCTTTTTTTTTAATTGCATTTTTGGCATGGGTTTCCCCTAAAAATCAATGTCAGAACGAAAGGGCCTGGTATAGATTGGGGGGGACCCCACAATGTTTTGTTTTTTTAACCGGCACTTCTTTTGTTTACATTCTGCTGTCAGCGAGGAATCCTGCTGACAGCAAATGAGTCATGGTTGTTAAGAACGCAAAGGCCGCCTGTTCCAACAACCAGCTATTATTCTCAATAAATTTGGATCAGTCCAAAAATAGAATAAAGATTTTTGAAAATGTTTGGAATCCACTTGGCAATAGGAATATATACAAAACGAATCCCAAAGAAACAAAACAAATTCAGACTGGCTGATCCTCTTTTTCAGCAAGGATTACACACTAATCAACCATACCTTTATGACATCTGACAATTTAAGTGAATAACATTGATTATCTCGTTACAATGGCATCTGAAAGTCAGTGAGATATAATAGGCAGCAAGTAAACATGTTGTCCCTGATGAGTTGAAAGCGAAAAAAAATGGTTACCGCAGTTTGATGTATATGGGGTTACTTAGCTGTTGACTGGTCAAGGTGTCCACAGGCAAAAGCCCCTACAATGGGCATGTGAGCATCAGAACTGGACCACAGAGCAATGGAAGAAGGTAGCCTGGTCTGATGAATGACATTTTCTTATACATCATGTGGATGGTCAGGGTGCGTATGTCACTTACCTGGGGAAGAGATGGCTCCAGGATGCAGTGTGGAAAGAAGACGGTGGAGGCAGTGTGGTATTTTGGGCAATGTTCTGCTGGGAAACCTTGAGTCCCAACACTCATGTGGATATTACTTGACACGTACCACCTACCTAAACATTGTTGCTATCCAAGTACACCCCTTCATGGAAACAGTATTTTCTGTTGGCAGTGGCCTCTTTCAGGAAGATAATGTGCCCTGCCACACAGCAAAAATGGTTCAAGAATGGTTTGAGGAACACAATGAGTTTGAGGTGCAAACTTGGCTTCCAAATCCTCGAGATCTAAATCCAATCAACCATCTTTGGGATGTGCTGGAAAAACAAGTCTAATCCATGGCGGCCCCACCCTCGCAACTTACAGAACTTGAAGGATCTGTTACGGATGGCTTGGTGCCAGATACCACAGCATACCTTCAGAGGGGCTGTTTTTGTGGCAAAAGGGGGACCTACTAAATATCAGGGAGTGGTCATAAAGTTACAGCTGATCAGTGTATGGCAGATGCCTAGACTTT
This sequence comes from Lithobates septentrionalis, assembly GCA_037952835.1. Taxonomy (NCBI): domain Eukaryota; kingdom Metazoa; phylum Chordata; class Amphibia; order Anura; family Ranidae; genus Lithobates; species Lithobates septentrionalis. Next base: position 733,580 of record JBBDGP010000083.1, on the reverse strand, counting down.
AAGTTATAAAAGCAGCTCCATCCCTGACCTTAGATAAACCAACTCCCTTTGAATATCTTTGCGCTCTAGGTTTACACCAACAACACCTGGTGTTGACCACATACCACATTCTCCATGAGTCTTCCCCCTTCTCTGAAGTCACCCATCTATACATGTGCAGATGGACTATTAGGTAGACCTATAAATCCCACGTGGTGGGACAGGATCTGGTCCTCCACTTTTAAGTCTTCTAAATGTGTAATGCAGAGGGAGACTTCTATCAAAATCCTCATGTTCTGGTATAAGACTCCTGAGGTCATCCATAAATTTGACCCCTCCTGCTCAGCGATGTGTTGGCGATTTGGGCTGGATATAGGCTCGCTGTTCCATATTTTCTAGCTCTGCCCCTTGATAAAAACACTTTTGGCACGAGGTGATGTTATTACTTCAGAAGTTGGTGGATAAGACTCTTCCGATTGACCCAATACGCTACCCAATGGGTCTACCTTTTACCGGTATTGCCAAAAATACTAAACGATTGATTTCCTACATCCTGTTAGCTGCCAAGAGAGTTATCCCACTATGTTGGCTATCCAATACTCCCCCTCTTTGGTCCAGATTCCTCCAACTCATAGCTGACATTAGAGGAATGGAATATCTCACGGCTACTGTACATGATATCACCCCATAATTTACCAAAATATGGCAACCTTGCAATAAATCGGAGTTTGGGTCTCCCCTCCCAGGTTCTTCATATTAAAACAGACATTTGATTAACCTTTGAGTCTTTTTACAGACTTCACCCTTTCTGGCTTTCGCCACCTGTTGTCCCACAAAAGCTTCCTGACAAATAATCTGTCCAGTATTTAGGCAATCTGTCAGGGCACCATTGGCACCGAACCGGGGCGTCGGCGTACGCCTATGCGCCGGCGCGCGCCGTTGCGCGCTGCTCAGCAAATACCTGCTGTTCCCGGGCATTGGCGCGGCGCTAGGGCGCGCGCGCGTTCGCGGCGCTTGGGCGCGCGCGCGTGTGCACGTGGGCGCGGACGGGCGTGCGCGCGTTCGCGATAGCGCCGGTTTGGCGCCAAAGTGCATTTAAAAGCCCCTCTGTGCTGTGACACATTGCTGCTTCGTCTCAGCTTCGTGATTCTAGTATTAGTATCTGATTGTTTGCTACCTATCTGACCCGGCTTGTTTGACCATCCGTCCTGCTCCAATCCGACCCGGCTTGTCTGACTACTCTTATGCTACCTACCTGATACCGTTGCCGAACTCTGCCTGCCTACTGACTCTGCCTCTGCCTGCTGTACTTGCCTGCCTTATATCCTAGCTGACCCGGATCGTCTGACTCTGCTTGTTCCTGTTGTCCTTGCTGTTGCACCTTCAGCTTCAGCTCCAGAGACCTCTGCACATTCAAGCGTTCCAGTCTGCTGCTTCCAGTCTCACCTGATCTGCAGTCCAGCCATCCCTGCGGGATCTCTCACCTCTTCTGCATCAGAGACTCAGCTCAACAGGCACTCCTACCCCACTGCGCTCAGGAGACCACTGTCCCCACTCCAGTGGCTCCTGAACCAGCGTTGTATGAGAGGTCTTCTCCTACAAGTCAGGCTCTCCTACCAGGTACCTAACAGTACGAAGCAGCCATGTCTGAGCCTGCAGGAGATACCTCTCCATTGAAGGAGATATGCACACACCTGGCAGCCCTCACCCAAGCAGTACAGGCTCTTCAGGCCAATTACAACAGACTGGAGGGACAAGTCCAGAACCTCGCAGGGGTTAATCCTTCAACCTCCTCTTCACCGGCCGCCCCAACACAGACTGTTCCAGGGCCTTCAGTGGTAATGCTCCCTCCTGAACCACGAGTTCCCACTCCTGAAAGATTCTCCGGAGACCGGTCTAAGTTTCGAGGTTTTCGCAATGCCTGCCAGCTCTTTTTTGCCTTACAGCCCAGAACCTTTTCATTGGAAGCCACAAAAGTTGGATTTGTCATTTCCCTCCTCCAAGGGGAACCACAGACCTGGGCACACCGTTTACTTGAAGGGGACTCAGCCCCAACCCAATCCTTATCAGCCTTCTTCGAAGCTATGGCACAATTGTATGAGGATCCTCAACTGACTGCCACAGCTGAATCTGCTCTGCTCGCGCTCCAACAAGGCCGCAAACCTGCGGAGGACTATGTTGCTGAATTTAGACGTTGGAGCGCGGATACCCAGTGGAACGACGCGGCTCTGCGTCATCAATTCCGCATTGGACTGTCTGAAAATCTAAAAGATGAACTGGCTCGAGTCGGTATTCCAAACACCTTGGAGGCCTTGATCACCCTATCTATCCAGATCGATCGTCGCCTCCGAGAACGCCGATCTGAACGAGCAGTCCAACCTAACCGCCCGACCTGGATGACACCACGTGCACCAATTCCTGCATCTCGCTACCTACCTGTGCCAAGTCCACCGCCAGTCAATTCCACATTGGATACCTCCGAACCAATGCAGCCAGGTCTGATGCGACCTGCCCTGACCCCCGAGGAACGTGCCCGTCGCCGACAATTGAATCTGTGTCTCTACTGTGGAGGAACCGGGCATTATGTCCATAATTGCCCAATCAGAATGAGTAAGTGTTCATCTCCTATACCTACCAATCTCTCTGCTTTATCCACAAATTCTACCCATCTTGCCATTCCTCTCTCATTACAGCTTCAAGAAAAGACACTCCAAGTCAACGCAATTATTGACTCCGGGGCATGCAGCTGCTTCATAGACTTAAGTTTTGCCAACCTGCACAACATCCCTTTACAGACTAAAGCCCATGGACTCTCTGTCTTCCTTGCTGATGGCTCCCGTATCAGATCTGGACAAGTGACACAAGAAACCCTGCCATTACCCGCTACGACTTCTTCTCAACACAAGGAACTGCTGACCCTTGACGCCATCTCCTCTCCCATGTTTCCCATTATCCTGGGCATTCCCTGGCTTCAGGCCCACAATCCACACATCCATTGGGCAACTGGAGAAATAAAATTTCTGTCACCCTACTGTCAGGAACATTGTCTGGCGAAAGTCTCGGATCCCCAAGCTACTCTACTTTGTGTGGACTCCGACCAGACCAATCGTCAAGCTATTCCCAAACACTATCACGACTACTTGGATGTCTTCAGCAAAAAAGGGGCAGATTCTCTTCCACCTCATCGTCCCTACGATTGCCCCATCGAGTTGCTGCCAGGATCCGAAATTCCCTTTGGACGCATCTTCCCCCTATCCGAAAAGGAACAAGAAGTGTTGAAAGCATACATTGATGAAAACTTAGCCAAAGGATTTATTCGCCACTCTACTTCTCCAGCAGGGGCAGGAATATTCTTTGTCACCAAGAAGGACAAATCTCTCCACCCGTGTATTGACTACCGGGAATTGAATAAGATCACGATTAAAAATCGGTATCCCCTACCCTTGATACCCGAATTATTCCAGAAATTAAGGACTGCTGTTATTTTTTCTAAGCTTGATCTAAGAGGGGCCTACAATCTGATCCGCATTCGGGCTGGGCATGAGTGGAAAACAGCTTTTCGGACCCGATTCGGGCATTATGAATATCTAGTCATGCCTTTTGGACTCTGTAATGCCCCTGCAACTTTTCAACACCTAATTAATGATGTGCTTAGAGACTTTTTAGACCTGTTCGTGATCGCATATCTAGACGATATTTTGATCTTCTCGGAATCCCTAGAGCTCCATCGGAAACATGTTTGTCAAGTATTGGGTCGTCTCCGCTTACACAGGCTGTATGCAAAAGCGGAGAAATGCGAATTCGAGAAACAAAGCATCCAATTCCTGGGCTTGATTATCTCATCGACTGGCATCAAGATGGACCCACAAAAGGTTTCTGCCGTTCTGGACTGGCCGGTACCCCTGGACAAAAAAGGGGTTCAGCGATTCATCGGGTTCGCAAACTTTTACAGGAAGTTCATCAGGGGGTTCTCTGCTATAATCGCACCAATCACACAACTGACCAAGCAGAATACCCGTTTCTCCTGGAATCATCTAGCCCAAGAGGCTTTTGTGAACCTTAAGAGACTTTTCACTTCAGCACCTATTCTTAGTCACCCTGAACCATCCTTGCCATTCATTCTAGAAGTGGACGCTTCTGAAATAGCGGTCGGTGCAATACTCTCGCAACGAAAAGGCAGTAAGGATATTATGCATCCCGTAGGATTCTTCTCCCGAAAACTCTCCCCTGCAGAAAGAAACTATGATGTCGGTGATCGAGAGCTTCTCGCCATCAAGACTGCATTAGAGGAGTGGAGGTACCTGTTGGAGGGGGCTGTGCATCCAGTACTAATTTACACTGATCATAAGAACCTAGAATATTTGCGATCCGCTAAAAGGTTGAAACCCCGTCAAGCCCGTTGGGCGCTGTTTTTCTCACGCTTTGCATTCCACATTACGTATCGACCGGGTTCAAGAAATGTTAAACCAGACGCATTATCTCGAATGCATGACAACCCAAAGGATCTATCTGCCCCAGACACCATTTTACCTGCAAACAATTTTTTGCTCATTCAAGCTGATCTTTTTTCTCAGATTAAGGAAGCATCTTCTGAAGCAACCAGACCCTCAGGCCTTACCCTAAGTAGCAAGGACGGACTGTTCTGGAAAGGTAGTCAAATTTTTGTTCCTGAGGAGGTTCGGGTCAAGGTCCTGGCACTCCTTCACGATCACCCATTGGCAGGTCACTTTGGGGTTCGTAAAACTCTGGAATTGGTACAGCGTACTTTCTGGTGGCCCAACTTGAAGGACTTTTGTGAGAGATACGTCAAATCTTGCCCCATCTGTACCCAGAATAAGACATCCAGGAGTAGAGCTTGGGGCCTGTTAAAACCCTTGCCTGTACCCGATAGGCCCTGGAGGATGATATCCATGGACTTTATTGTGGAACTCCCATGTTCAGAAGGTTGTTCTGCTATTTTTGTGATAGTAGACCGTTTTACCAAAATGGCCCACTTTCTCCCATTAAAAGGAACTCCGTCAGCTATGGAAACAGCTCACATTTTTATTAAAGAAATCATTAGACTCCACGGAATTCCTGTAAACATAACCTCTGACAGGGGGGTACAATTTACCTCACGTTTTTGGAGAGCCCTGTGTGAATCTTTAAAAATCAAGCTGGCTCTGTCTTCGGCCTATCACCCTCAGACCAACGGTCAGACGGAAAGGACCAATCAGACTCTTGAGCAGTACATCAGATGTTTTACCTCTTTCTCACAGGATGATTGGGTATCCTTGTTGCCACTAGCAGAATTTGCCTACAACAATGCCAAACACTCAGCCACCGGTCAATCCCCCTTTTTTGCCAATTATGGGTTCCATCTAACCTTTTTACCTGATTTCCTTCCAGAGTCTTCAGTCCCGGCAGTACAGAGTACGGTAGACTTCATCAACCACAACAACCAGATGTTGCAGGAAGCAGTATCCAAGGCTCAGGCGGACAGCAAGAGGATCTTTGACCGAAAGAGAAGAGGGGAATTGAAGCTTCAGCTTGGTGACCAGGTATGGCTATCTACAAGTAACATTAAACTAGCATGTCCCTCTAAGAAGTTGGCACCTAGATTTATGGGACCGTTTCCGGTCAAAAGAAAGATCAATGAAGTTTCATATGAACTGACTTTACCTGACTCTCTCAAAATACATCCCGTGTTTCATGTGTCATTGCTCAAACCTGCTGTACCTGATCCCTTCCCCGGCAGAGGAACTAGACCTCCTGAGCCCATTGTGGTTGATGGCAACGAGGAATTTGAGGTCGAGGCTATCCTTGATTGCAGGAAAAGACAAGGTCAGATCCAGTTCCTAATTAAGTGGAGGGGCTACGGCCCAGAAAGTAATTCTTGGGAACCAGATTGTAATGTACATGCCAGACGTTTAGTGCAAGCCTATTTTTCTAGTCATCCGGAGAAGAGAAGGCTTTTGGGCACCCGGAGGTTGCCCCTTGGGGGGGGCAATGTCAGGGCACCATTGGCACCGAACCGGGGCGTCGGCGTACGCCTATGCGCCGGCGCGCGCCGTTGCGCGCTGCTCAGCAAATACCTGCTGTTCCCGGGCATTGGCGCGGCGCTAGGGCGCGCACGCGTTCGCGGCGCTTGGGCGCGCGCGCGTGTGCACGTGGGCGCGGACGGGCGTGCGCGCGTTCGCGATAGCGCCGGTTTGGCGCCAAAGTGCATTTAAAAGCCCCTCTGTGCTGTGACACATTGCTGCTTCGTCTCAGCTTCGTGATTCTAGTATTAGTATCTGATTGTTTGCTACCTATCTGACCCGGCTTGTTTGACCATCCGTCCTGCTCCAATCCGACCCGGCTTGTCTGACTACTCTTATGCTACCTACCTGATACCGTTGCCGAACTCTGCCTGCCTACTGACTCTGCCTCTGCCTGCTGTACTTGCCTGCCTTATATCCTAGCTGACCCGGATCGTCTGACTCTGCTTGTTCCTGTTGTCCTTGCTGTTGCACCTTCAGCTTCAGCTCCAGAGACCTCTGCACATTCAAGCGTTCCAGTCTGCTGCTTCCAGTCTCACCTGATCTGCAGTCCAGCCATCCCTGCGGGATCTCTCACCTCTTCTGCATCAGAGACTCAGCTCAACAGGCACGCCTACCCCACTGCGCTCAGGAGACCACTGTCCCCACTCCAGTGGCTCCTGAACCAGCGTTGTATGAGAGGTCTTCTCCTACAAGTCAGGCTCTCCTACCAGGTACCTAACACAATCTGTCTGGATGATCCCCATAATTTGCCATGTTTCCTTCCATTTATGATGTGTACAGTATATACCTGTGTATAACCTACAGTTATCTTTTATTTTCTGCCATTTTGGACACCTCGCTTGCACACTATTGTCTTGATTACATGTGGCATTCTTTGACTGTGATGTAACTGCTTCTTTTTGTTTTGCAAAACAATTATTAAAAAAAACAATTATAAAAAAAAAAAAAAAGTTATAAAAGCAACACTGAAAGGAACCCAGAGCAGCATTTTCCCCAGGAAAGTTATTTCAGGCCATCAGTCAATCTGTATTAATTCCTTTCCAACAATACATAGCTGTAGGCTAACCTTTAAATATGTAAGCCCACTTTAGTTGACGGCTATTAGGCAGAGAAAGTAATTTTGCTTGTTGACAACAAAACACATTATCTAACGTACAAATCATATCACCTCTCTGCAAGTAATTCACAGCCTATAGCCTTTTAAAACAATATATTCTGTACCGCTGAGTGAAAATCTACAAGCTTCTCGTGATTTAAAAGACCTTTCAAGTTACATGCCTTCTGCTCCAAAAAAAAAGAGAAAATATATAATCCTTTTCATTTCATTTTTTTTTCATGTCTTCTCAAGTGACCTGCAGCTTATTTATCATTTGAAAAGCATTCACAAAGCGCCTCGGCTATTCTGTAAACTGGTGTGTGGGAGAAAGTAATGCCCTCATTGTAAACAGAGAAATGATTTTCTGCGGCTCAGATAGACGGGTGGAATCTCCAGGTGTCTCACGCACCACGGTATTAGCTGCTGACCGCTGTGAAAACTAAGTGCATGATCCCTATTTAGATTCCCGAAGCACCGCATGAGTCACAAAGTCAGACGAAAGAAGTTAGGTTAAATTGGGTGCTGTCCTGAATGAAGATGAAAATTTTTTCCATTTGAAAAAAATGATGATGACCTCACGCTGTGTATCAGAATATTTGAAACAACAGAGCATTTCAAAGATATTTTAAAGTGCATCATTAAATGCCCTGTTATTTTTGTCTGCTTTTTTTTTTTTTTAACCACTTGCCACCTGCCCAAAGTACATTTACTGCGGGCGGACGGCAGCTACTGTACAGGCTAGGCAACGGATCTGAACGGCCACGGTTTTCGGGGTTTCAAGCGCTGCTGACTTGTGCTGTGATTGGACACAGCATGAGTTTGTCACCGGGTTTCAGCCAATGACTTTGGCTGTATACCTGCTGATCAGGTGTGGCCAATCACAGTTTACAAACACACAGACCTCTGCACACAGTGATCTGCCTGTTTCTTTTACCTGAATTAAACTGAGAGGAGGTTTCAACACCTTTAACCACTTGCCGACCAGCCGCCGTCATTATACTGCGGCAGGGCGCTTTCCCACGAATCGCCATAGCTGCACGTCGGCTCCCTTAAGAACCATAGCAGGCGTGGGCGTGCGCCCGCTGCACGGCAAGGGACCCGATGCATGTAGCTGGTGGCTGCGATGTCCGCCAGCCACCCGTGATTATGGGAAAGAGAGCCAGAATGCATAGCTCCCAACTGTCCCTGATTTCGAGGGACTGTCCCTGATTTGGACCAAAGTCCCTCTGTCCCTCTTTCCTCCTCAATTGTCCCTCATTTTGGTCTGATCTATATAGTTGTATATAAAATGCACTTTTTATCTTTCAAAAAGTGTTTCCCAGTGCTAAACATTTCATACAATTTCTAAATTTCTGTATTTGCATCAAAAGCTAATATAAAGGAATAGTAGTGGTAAAAAAACAAAAAAAACAAAAAAAACACTAGTGGGTTTAAGTAAAACATTTTTTTGTTTAATTATCCTTTAAGGGGGTGTGGCAGGGTGTGTGTCCTATGCCTACATATGTTTGCTAATAGGTATCCCTCCTTCCCATCTCAAAAAGTTGGGAGCTATGAGAACGGGGATCTGTCAATGTAAACAGACAGATCCCCGTTCTGACAGGGGAGGAGAGAGAGACCTGCTGTTCCTACTGATTAGGAACAGCGATCTCTCTCCTCCTCTAGTCAGTCCCATCCCCCTACAGTTAGAAACACCTCCCAGGGAACACATTCAACCCCTTGATCGCCCCCTAGTGTTAACCCCTTCCCTGCCAGTAACATTTACACAGTAATAAGTGCATTTTTATAGTACTCATCGCTGTATAAATGTCAATGGTCCCAAAAAAGCAAAAAAGTGTCAAAAGTGTCCGATCTATCTGCCGCAATGTTAAAGTCCCACTAAAAATCACAGATCGCTGCCATTACTGGTAAAAAAAAAATGCCATAAAAATGCCATAAATCTATTCTCTATTTTGTAATAGCTATAACTTTTGCACAAACCAATCAATATACGCTTATTGCCAAAAAATATGTAAAATAGATATTGGCCTAAACTGATGAAGAAATTAGTTTTTTTTACATTTTTTGGATATTTATTATAGCAAAAAGTAAAAAATATTGTTTTTTTTTTCAAAACTGTCGCTCTTTTTTTGTTTATATCGCAAAAAATAAAAAACACAGAGATCAAATACCACCAAAAGAAAGCTTAATTTGTGGGAAAAAAAGGATGTCAATTTTGTTTGGGTACAACGCCGCACGACCGCGCAATTGTCAGTTATATCGACACAGTGCCGTATCGCAAAAAATGTGTCAGAAACCATGAATCAGACTGAGACAGAAGTATAGTTAAATCTCACTTGTTTAATTATAATAAAAAAAGGTAAACAGAGTAAACGTAGTCAAAACATAGCCAGAGTTCAGGAACGGGAACGGATAGTCAGACAAGCCAAAACGTCAGGGAGCCAGATATGAGCGTAGTAGAACAGCAAGCAGGATCTGGAGCCAGAAGGAATGTCAACCAAGCAAGTCTTTAACAGGAACACAGGAGAGTGTCTCTAGAGATGTGATCAAGGCGAAGGCAGACATCATCTGGACTGGACGGCTTAAGTAGGCAGGACTGACGAGCAGGATATCATCAACAGGTCAGTCACTGTGAAGAGATAGGAGCTGGCAAGGGCTGGGAGGAGGAAGGGCTGAGCCCAGTCCTGACAAAATGGCTTGGTCATTAGGGGGGAAAATCTTCCAGTCTGTAAGTGGTTAAAGTCCCACCTTTTTCTCCTTCTTTTTGAAAGAAGAAATTAAGCACCAAAGGTTATCCTTTATTCTTTTTTTTTTTTTTTATAAATTCTTTATTTTCGTTTTTCCACAATAATAATAGTACAATATTACATATGAGTACATCACCACCTACATCTTCTGTTTTACAAATATTATCTTCTTGAAAATCGCCAATTACTATCACCTTTATGACGAAATTATGTTGTCTTTAGGCAAAAAAAAAACTCATCATTTCATCTTGCCTTCTTATTATTCTAATACATACCCGTAATAATTCCTACTCTTATTACATTTTCCTTAACCAGGGATAGCCCTGATTATCCTCCAAAGCCAAAAAACAAAACACCCAAAAAGGAAAAAAAAAAAAAAAAAAGAGACACAGAAAAAGAAAAAAGAGAACAACAAAAAAATAAATAAATAAATAAATAAATTAAAAATGAATATTATGCCCCATCATACCGTGCACCCCTCCCCCCGCTAGAAATTTTATTTAGGGATTCTGCTCCCTGTATGTAATATAGGGAGTCCAGACTTCCCGGAACCTGTCTTCTTGCTCTCTCAGCGTCATGGTAAGATTTTCCATTTGTTGGATCTCTGTTATTCTGCTAATCCATTGTAATTTAGTTGGAGCTACCGTGCTTTTCCAGAGTGCCGGAATACAAGCTTTTGCTGCTGTAAGCAGGTGCCTTAAGAGAGATTTTTTATATTTAACAATAGATAACGGAATATCATGCAGCAAAAAAGCTGCCGGGTTTTCACCAAGAGACACACCTGTAATTTCTTTAACTGTTTCAGAGACCATTTTCCAAAATTCTTTTAGTCCACTACATTCCCAAAATATGTGTAACATGGTGCCCTCCGCCCCCTGGCAGCGCCAATATAAATTGGATATTTGTGGGAATATCCGGTTCAGTACTTCCGGGGCTCTATACCACCTAGTCAAGATTTTATACCCCCTTCTTGATATCTGGTTGCCATTGACGCCTTGTGCGTAAACATAAAGATCTTATTTTCCTGTGTCTCAGAGAACGTAACCCCGAGGTCCCTCTCCCATGCTTGTATAAAGGCCAACTCTTGTGGGGTTTCTAACTACGTCAACAATGCATACATAAAAGAGAGTGAATGTCTCAATGTTTCACCCTTTAGGCATATCTGTTCAAACCTAGATGTACCATCGGCACTCGTTGCCTAATTAATCGAAGGAAGGCATTAAGCTGTATTTGCCTAAATGGATCTAGGTCAGACGAGAACACCCGTTCAATCTCCCCCTTAGTCATCACATGATTGTCGATTGAAAAATGTATGATCCTGCTAATGCCTCTTCTCCTAAAATCCCTGAAACCTTGGTCTATAAGACCTGGCTTAAAAGCCGAGGTGCCCAGGATTGATATCATGGGACTTGGATGAGTCGACATCTTAGTTTTCTTAAATATCTTTTTGATGGATTGGAGTGTAGCACCCACAATGGGGTGTCTTCTCGCCGCCTGTGGTATCTCTACCTCCCAAAGCCATGCTAATCCCTCCAGGGGTATATCGATCGTTGCTTGCTCCATATGTATCCAAGGCTTTCCCTTATGTAGTACACACCAATCCGCTACCCTTGCTAAATGTGATGCTTCATAATAACCCACCGGGTCCGGGAATCCCACCCCTCCTCTCTCCTTTGGTAATGTCAGAATATCTCTACGTATTCTCGCTGTTTTGCCCGCCCATATGAACCTCACAAATCTTGATCTCAGGTCCCTCAGAAACCCTGAGGAGAGCTTTATAGGTAGGGTCTGGAATAAGAGTAGCAATCTTGGCATTACATTCATTATTCTTGACAATGAAGCCACAAATAGTAGAGAAATGGGCCCTTTGCCCTTTGTGGTGTGAAACGCATTGGAGTGGGAGGCGGACAGGTGAAACTATATCTTGTAATAAAAAAGAATATATAAGCACCGCTCAAAGATTGTGCAAACAAAACTCAAATGAAAACCATATACAGGGGGTCCCCTAGTTACAAACACCCGACTTACAAACGACTCCTACTTACAAACGGAAGGAGACCACAGGAGGTGAGAGGAACTCTACCCCTAGGAAGGGAAATTCACTCCTGTAAGAGCTATTATGGGGAAAAGGTGTTTCCACTGATGCTTTATCACCAAAGCTTGTTTCCACAACAACCCAAAATTTTCAAAATCCAATTGTCATTGGGACAGAAAGTGAGGTGAAATCTTCTGAACAGGGGCGCGCACAGCAAAATAAATGTTACAGGGGTGATAACCCTTCCCTATGCTATCCAAAAAGCTTAAAAATTGTTTTTTTGGCTGGAGCTACAATTAAAAATGTACCTGTTCCGACTTACAAACAGATTCAACTTAAGAACAAACCTACAGTCCCTAACTTGTTTGTAACCCGGGGACCCCCTGTAAAGTGCAAGAAATACCTAAAAAGGCGTCATATATTGCATTAAAAAACAACCAGGTGTATAATAAAGTACAAGTGTGTCCATGTGCTAATGATAAGTATGCAGCACAATAATAATAACCAGCAATCATCAGAAAAACAACAATGAACAGTCCATAATTAGTGAAAAGTCTATAAGTGAAATAAATCAATCCATCCAGAAAGTGCACCGTGCATATGTAAACAGGTAAAAGGATCTGTCACCAGCAGCACCCTTCTAGTCAAGCCTCTTACCAGATTTGCAGGACCATAAGTTATAATGGTCAAACAGGCAAAAGCAGCTGAACATCCAAGGGGGAGAGCGGCCGTCAATGGATCACAGATCCCATAGAGTGACTTGCTTGAGTTCGCCTGAGAAAGCCTGAAAGAAGCTGATTAATAGATTGTCCATTCTCCTGCCACAGCCTCCTAGTGAAAAATAATGTGTCCAGCAGCAGTCCCTTGTCATTTCTGCAATTTATGGCAAATCTGACCTTGCCACGTCCCTATGATGTTGAGGAGGTTCAACCCACCAGCTTCTAGTTCAAGTCCTGAACAAAGTCCCTTGTTCTAGACAATGTTCCTTCTGGGAACAGCAGTAGTCCATATAGCAGGCTCTAATATATGACCGAATGTGGATTTTTCATAATTTTTTACTGTTTGCATATTTTGTAAATGCTCTGTTTATTATATTATAGCTGATTTTACTTTGGTGATGGCATCCCAGTGTGCAGCTCGTTCATTTCTGCTTGACAAGAGAAACAATAGCCAACCTGTTTGGTGCTTTGGTTGTTAGGGTTCTGATATGGACTGTTTTACAAGATGCCAAATGAATATCTCAGGTTGGGAACTTGCAGAACTCGATGCTGTGTTGTGGCATTGCTAGTACTGTCCATATCAGAATCCCTAGCAACCAAAACCTCATTCCTGATGAAGGGGGATTTCTTGGCACATGAAATGTGTTGGTGATCGTTTCTCCAAAGGAATAGAGGCTATATGGACTCTTGGACTGATTATTTGGCTCTTGAATTCTCTTTGTCCACGTGATTTCATTGATAACCCTTCTCCATTCTATCCAAATGTCAAGTCTGTAGTGTGAGGCCGGGTTGCTGAGAGGGCGCCCCTTGCGGCTGAGTGCAGCACGTCCCTGGATTTGGGTACAGGGAATGCGATGCACAGAGGTGCACGGGTTGCCAGGAATACTGCAAGCTGGCTGGTTGGCTGTAAGTAGCTAGAGTGCGTTGTGGCAGCCGTGCGGAGAGAAGTCTTGAACGGTAACAGCAGGGTAAACCAGGAACAGGGTCCGCAGCCAGGCCAGGGATCAGATACCAAAAGACAGTCCGAGAGAAGTACAGGAACAAGCCGGATCATACACAGGGGGCAGAAGATCGGAGAGTAGTCAGCCAAGCCGGGGTCAGAGCGAGGAGATAAACAGGAACACTGGTCAAGCCGGGCAGAGGTCAAGCAGAGGTCTTCAGAGTTTACAAGGCACAGGAACACAGGAGCTGTTTGATAATCCAGCAAACTGCAAGTGTCAGTGGCAGGTTTAAATAGGCCAGAGGGGTGTGCCTACAAGATCAGGGCGTGCTCACTAGACTCGCCTGCCACCATGACGGTTACTGGCGGAATTGCCCACAACACGGCCATTTCCCTGACATTGCCCCCCCCCAAGGGGCAACCTCCGGATGCCCAACCTGGCCCATCTTTCGGGGTAACGAACTCGGAATCTCTGCAAAAGTCTAGGAGCATGTATATTGGCTGCAGGTTCCCAAGAACTTTCTTCTGCTGGGTAACCCTTCCACTTTATAAGAAATTGAATGATCCTACCTCTCCGGCGGCAGTCCAGGATGGCCTCAACTTCATACTCTGTTTCATCTCCCACAGAAACTGGAGGTGGAGGATCTTCTTTCCTTCCTGAAAAAGGACTAGAGATAACAGCTTTAAGTAAGGAGACATGAAACACAGGGTGCACTTTATAAGAACTCGGGAGTGACAGTTCAAAGGCTACTGGATTGATCTCCCGTCTAATCTTGAATGGGCCAATAAATCTTGGTCCCAATTTCCGGGAGGGACAAGGAAGTTTAAGATTTGCAGAGGAGAGCCAAACCTCATCTCCAACCTTAAAGCTAGGACTCTCCCCCCTCTTTTTGTCATATTGTTCCTTGTAGTCCTCTTGGGCCTTTTGCATGGTTAACCGGAGAGTTTGAAAGTTAGTCTGAATGGATTTTATCCTGTCTTGAACTGCTGGAACTGAGGTCTCTGGAATGACATTAGGTAGAAATGAAGGATGGAACCCATAGTTGGCCCAAAACGGTGATTGATCGGTGGTTGAGTGTACTGAGTTATTGTATGCGAATTCCGCACAGGGGAGTATCAAGTACCAGTCATCCTGGGAAGTGGAGCAAAAACAGCGTAAATATTGTTCTAAGGTCTGATTAGTCCTTTCAGTCTGACCGTTGCTCTGGGGATGATAGGCAGAGGATAGGCAAACTTCAATAGACAAAACTTTGCAGAGCTCTTTCCAAAATCGGGAAGTAAATTGGACTCCTCTATCAGACACAATGCTGTCAGGAAGGCCGTGAAGTCTGACTATCTCTCTTATGAAGGCCTTTGCTGTGTCTGCAGCTGAAGGAGTACCTATCATAGGCACGAAGTGTGACATCTTGGAAAGACGGTCTACAACAACTAGAATCGTTGTGAATCTTTCAGAGGGTGGCAGCTCTACTATGAAGTCCATAGATATATTCCTCCATGGTTGTTCTGGTACCGGCAAAGGACGTAGCAGACCCCAAGACTTAATGTTGGACCCCTTGTTTCGCTGGCAGGTAGTGCAGGAGCTTACATACTTTTTGCAATCAATTTTCAAGGTAGGCCACCAAAAGGATCGCTGAACAAGATCTATAGTTTTCCGTACACCGAAGTGGCCAGCAAGTTGATGGTCATGTAAAGTTTGTAAGACCTGGATTCTTGCTTGTTGTGGGACAAAGATCTTGTCCTGATACCAGAGATACCCCCCCTGGCTTCTTAAAGAGGAAGTCTCTGGTTCCTGGCATTGGCGGGAGGCCTGTTCAAGAGAAGACCTTAGATCAGGTTGAATCAAAAGGAAGTTCTGTGGAGACAAGATTGTACTGGATGTTGTTTCTTCTGGGGTATCAGGAAACATTCGGGATAAAGCATCGGCCTTGCCGTTCTTGGAGCCAGGGCGGTAGGTGATGTGAAAGTTGAATCGTGAAAAGAACAGAGCCCAGCGAGCTTGACGGGGTCTCAGGCGTTTGGCAGTGCGGAGGTACTCGAGGTTTCTGTGATCGGTGAATATCATTATTGGGTGCGTGGCTCCCTCAAGAAGGTATCTCCACTCTTCTAAGGCTGTCTTAATGGCCAGAAGCTCACGATCACCTACGTCGTAATTCCTCTCGGGTTGGCTCATTTTCCGGGAGGAGAAGGCCACAGGGTGCAGCAGCGACTTGGGTCCCAGGCGCTGTGAAAGTACTGCTCCTGTAGCTACCTCTGAGGCATCGACCTCTAAAATATAGGGCAGGGCAGGATCGGGGTGTCGAAGAATTGGTGCAGAAGTAAACAAAGACTTCAGTTTCTCAAAGGCAGATTGGGCTTCGGAGGACCACAGGAAGCGAACATGTAGGCGGGTTACTTGGGTTATGGGCGAGATGATGGAAGAAAAGTTCCTTATAAACCTTCTATAGAAGTTTGCAAACCCTACAAACCTTTGTACACCCTTCTTGTCTGACGGAGTTGGCCAGTCTAGGATTGCCTGCACTTTCTGTGGATCCATAGCTACACCACCGGTAGAGATGATGAGCCCTAGGAATTGTATGGATTTCTTTTCAAAGTCACACTTTTCTGCTTTCGCGTAAAGTCCGTGTTTTCTTAGTGTGAGTAATACTGTCTTTACGTGAGTCCGATGGAGCTCCAAGGTGGTTGAGAAGATAAGGATGTCATCCAGATAGATGATGACGAAGTAGTCAAGATATTCCCGGAAGATGTTGTTTATGAAGTGCTGGAAAGTAGCCGGGGCATTACAGAGCCCAAACGGCATCACCAAATACTCAAAGTGCCCAAACCTCGTTCTGAATGCCGTCTTCCACTCATCGCCCTCACGGATGCGAACGAGGTTGTAGGCACCACGGAGGTCGAGTTTGGTGAACACTTGAGCTGAACGAAGTCTCTGGAAGAGTTCGGGGACCAGTGGGAGTGGATATCGGTTCTTTATGGTGATTTTATTTAATTCCCTATAGTCCACACATGGTCTTAGAGTCTTATCTTTTTTTTCGACAAAGAAAATGCCGGCACCGGCAGGAGAAGAAGATGGACGAATGAAGCCCTTTGCCAAATTTTCATCTATGTACTGTCGTAGTGTCCCCAATTCCACTTCAGAGAGGGGGAATATACGTCCAAATGGAACTTCGGCCCCTGGAAGCAGCTCGATAGGACAATCATATGGTCGATGTGGTGGTAGAACCTCTGCCTTTTTCTTATCAAAAACGTCCAGGAATTCATGGTACGCCTGGGGTACATCCTGGTTGGTGGAGGATACCGACTGGACTGTCAGACAACTGGTGGTATCTCTGGATTCAGGGATGAGGCAATGTTGTTGGCAATAGGGGGAAGTGAACAGGACTTCCTTCTTAATCCAATCGATCTGGGGGTTATGGGCTTGGAGCCAAGGGATACCCAAGATAATTGGAGACATAGGTGAACTCAAAACGTCAAAACGTATGAATTCCCGATGGCCATCGGGAGAGGTAATAAGGAGAGGAGAAGTCTCTTGAGTAACAAGGCCAGAGTTAGGTAGGGTGCCATCTGCTAAACGGACTTCCAGACCCCGTTTCTTGTGGAGGAGGGGCAACCTAAGGTTCCTTGCCAGGTTCAAGTCCATGAAGCAACTGCATGCTCCAGAGTCGATTATAGCCTGGAGCCGGACCTCTTCTTCTCCCAACTGCAGTGAAATGGGAAGAACGAGTTGTGAGGGAGAAGTCCCAGAAACCTGGAAATATGCTGGAGAGTAGGTAGGTGGCTTCTTGAACTTCCTGGGACAGTTGCATAGAAAATGTCCATTTCCTCCACAATAGAGGCAAAGATTGGCTAGGATACGACGACGTCTTTCATCAGGAGTTAGTGCGGAACGTAACAGGCCAATCTGCTTGGGAACTGATCCAAAGGTGGGTGTACTGGCGGGTCTGCAGGTTCGTGATCGTTCGGACTGTCTCTCCCGCAAACGTCGATCCAGTTGGATGGATAATTGGATGAGACCCTCAAGTGTAGTGGGAATCTCGATCCTGGCCAACTCGTCCTTGAGGGATTCGGAGAGTCCTAGACGGAACTGGTGTAGTAAAGCTGCCTCATTCCAGGCTGTGTCTGCGGACCACCGCCGGAAGTCCAGGGTATAGTCCTCTACTGGTCGCCCACCCTGCTGCAGAGAGTGCAGAGCGGCTTCAGCGGTGGCAGTACGCTGGGGATCTTCGTAAAGCTGTGCCATAGCTGCCAGGAATGCATCCACCGTGCAAATGACGGGACTCTTTTGTTCCCATAAGTTATGGGCCCAGGCCTGAGGTTCATCGGACAGCAAAGAGATGAGGAACCCGACTTTAACAGTCTCTAAAGCAAAAGTCCGGGGTTGCAGGGCTAGGTACAATAGACAGGCAGTCTTGAATGATCTGAACTTTTTACGGTCTCCGAAGAATCGCTCCGGAATGGGAACTCGGGGTTCTGGAGGCGGGAACATCATCAAGGAAGCCGCAGAGGTTTGTTCATGAGCAGGTGACTCTGACAGGTGTTGCAACTTATCCGTTAGTTGCAGATAACCTTCCTGTAATTTCTGAACTGCTTGGGTCAGAGTGATGGCTTGTTGGCACAAAGTCTCTAATGGGGACGCACCTCCACCGGCCTCAGTCATGGCTGGATTATACTGTCAAGTCTGTAGTGTGAGGCCGGGTTGCTGAGAGGGCGCCCCTTGCGGCTGAGTGCAGCACGTCCCTGGATTTGGGTACAGGGAATGCGATGCACAGAGGTGCACGGGTTGCCAGGAATACTGCAAGCTGGCTGGTTGGCTGTAAGTAGCTAGAGTGCGTTGTGGCAGCCGTGCGGAGAGAAGTCTTGAACGGTAACAGCAGGGTAAACCAGGAACAGGGTCCGCAGCCAGGCCAGGGATCAGATACCAAAAGACAGTCCGAGAGAAGTACAGGAACAAGCCGGATCATACACAGGGGGCAGAAGATCGGAGAGTAGTCAGCCAAGCCGGGGTCAGAGCGAGGAGATAAACAGGAACACTGGTCAAGCCGGGCAGAGGTCAAGCAGAGGTCTTCAGAGTTTACAAGGCACAGGAACACAGGAGCTGTTTGATAATCCAGCAAACTGCAAGTGTCAGTGGCAGGTTTAAATAGGCCAGAGGGGTGTGCCTACAAGATCAGGGCGTGCTCACTAGACTCGCCTGCCACCATGACGGTTACTGGCGGAATTGCCCACAACACGGCCATTTCCCTGACACCAAAGCTAAAATGAAAGTTTTGGCTTGTTCAGAGCTAATGTAGAGCTTAGGGTGGACTTTGGGGCTAAGGTGGGGGGAATCATTGAAGTCTAATGCCCCGTACACACGGTCGGATTTTCCGATGGAAAATGTCCGATCGGAGCGTGTTTTCGGAAATTCCGACCGTGTGTGGGCTCCATCGGACATTTTCCATCGGATTTTCCGACACACAAAGTTTGAGAGCAGGATATAAAATTTTCCGACAACAAAATCCGTTGTCGGAAATTCTGATCGTGTGTACACAAATCCGACGGACTAAGTGCCACGCATGCTCAGAATAAATAAAGAGATGAAAGCTATTGGCCACTGCCCCGTTTATAGTCCTGACGTACGTGTTTTACGTCACCACGTTCAGAATGATCGGATTTTCCGACAACTTTCTGTGACCGTGTGTATGCAAGATAAGTTTGAGCCAACATCTGTCGGAAAAAATTCTAGGATTTTGTTGTCGGAATTTTCGAACAAAGTCCGACCGTGTGTACGGGGCATTACTCTGTGCTCCACCCAACAGTATATTTTAATGTTCTTCTCTGTTTACTTTTTTTTTTTGTATTTTTATGTAGCACACCTCCTAAGGAGCCGCGAGTAGACTGGGATACACTGGGGGGGGGGGGGGGGGGCGACCTCTGGGGGAATCTAGGATGGAAAAGGACCTGGGGGTCCTAGTAGATGATGGCATGCAATGCCAAGCTGCTGCTAACAAAGCAAACAGAATATTGGAATGCATTAAAAAGGGGATCAACTCCAGAGATAAAAACAATAATTATCCCACTCTACAAGACTCTGGTCCGGCCGCAGCTGGAGTATGCTGTCCAGTTCTGGGCACCAGTCCTCAGGAAGGATGTACTGGAAATGGAGCGAGTACAAAGAAGGGCAATTAAGCTAATAAAGTTTCTGGAGGATATTAGTTATGAGGAAAGGTTGTGAGCACTGAACTTATTCTCTCTGGAGAAAAGACACTTGAGAGGGGATATGATTTCAATTTATAAATACCGTACTGGTGACCCCAAAATAGGGATAAAACTTTTTCGCAGAAGGGAGTTTAACAAGACATGCGACCACTCATTAAAATTAGAAGAAAAGAGGTTTAATCTTAAACTACGTAGAGGGTTCTTTACTGTAAGAGCGGCAAGGATGTGGAATTCCCTTCCACAGGCGGTGGTCTCAGCGGGGAGCGTCGATAGTTTAAAAAAACTATTAGATAAGCACCTGAACGACCGCAATTTACAGGGATATACAATGTAATACTGACATATAATCACACACATAGGTTGGACTTGATGGATGTGTCTTTTTTTTTTGGATGTGTCTTTTTTCAACCTCACCTACTATGTAAATATGTAACCCTATTAGTAGATTTATTTTTACTGCTAAAAACTTGAAGATTAGGGTTAACTGATGTACCCATTGTATGTGCTTTGGGAATCAGGGAATGTAGACTTTACTTATAGACTGAGTTTTACTGCTGAAAGCTTGAAGAATAAGGTTGATTGACCCATTTTATGAGTTTTACAACAAAAAATTACACAGGTTTCAGGATTTCTCTTTTTTACAGGACTAATTTATGGATGTTTTATGTGTAATAGATGGGTTGAACACAGCGTTCTTAGAACCTCAGTTTACTTTGCAGACTAAAAGCTAAATCTTGTTTTTTTTTTAATATGGGTCCCAAGGTTCCTCTTGCCGCATGCTCATTTTGTACTTTATTTATTGTGAGACTGAAATGAGGAAATAATGAACTCGCTCATCAAAGTTATCAGTCATTCGTGGGGATCAGGACATGAGGCGTGATTAATGTCACGCGTCTCCTTGTTTTAAACAAAGGAGAAGCAAATTGGCTCTCCTACAACCTTCATTACAGGCAAACTGCATTAAGAAAATCAGAGGAGATCAATAGCGGTAATCAGGAGAGTAGCTGGGTGAGCATTCACATCTACGGAAAGGGGATAGCTGACATCTTCTGACTGTAAATGCAGTTCAAAAGGGGGAAGTTGACTGTAAATGCATTTCAGAATGCTTGCTAGCCAGAATCAAAACATGGCACTTGTAAAAAGGACCTTTCACCTTTTATTTAAAGCAATAACCACAAGTGCATGCAGCTGTAAATCTGCACAAATAGGGCATATAGAGAAAAAAAAGAGCTCTTTATCTAAATATGAACTATCCGGCTTATAAAAAAAATTACTGGTGCTCAAAAAATTAACCGAAATTCTGTTCTAGTGTGTCTCCAGAGGCCCAGTTTTTCCCCCATTGAAGGCTGCCCTGTTTCCTCCCGCAGAGTTTACAATGACTTCCTGCCTCCATAATAAACTGTGCCACTCCAAGCGACTGTGTGTAACCACCTGGCCACTCCAACCACTGTGAGGTGCAGGCATCTAGAAGGCCTGTCTAGCTCAATGTCTCTATCTCACAATAAGGAATGTGAATTTGCACACAATCAATCTGCCCGGTAATAGAAGTGTAAAAACCAAATGTGAAGCCACACACAGTAAAAGAAGTGTAAAAAAAACGTCTTTAGTTAGTTTTCTCACATCATAGAGGTGGTCAACTCTATGACGAAGCCCATAGGAGGGTAAAACACATCAGTTGGCCTGGCATGGGAGATGAATAACTAAAGCCGTCTTTCCACTTCTATTGCCAGGCAGATTGATTGTGTGTGGCCTCATGTTTCTTATTGGAAGTTACTTCCTGCCTCCTTACATTCCCATTGATCCATCGGGAATGAGATGCCTCACCAACCCATAGATATTTGCAGGAGGCAAGAAGGTGTGTAAAAGCAAAGTATTAGGCCCCTTTCACACTGAGGCGTTTTTCAGCCGTTTTAGCGCTAAAATTACCGCCTAAATACCGCATGAAAAACGCCCCCCCATGTATCTCAGTGTAACCTTTTACATTGAGGCATTGTGCTGGCTGTGCGTTGGAAAAAATCCTGCAAACAGCTTTTTTGGAGCATCTTTGGGGCGCATAAAATAGCGCTGTAAAAACGTCTATCCCAATTGAAATGAATGGGAAACGCTGTAAAACAGCGGTAAAACCACTTTAAAAACGCCCAGAAACTGTGGGGAAGATCACATGACCGCATGGTCGCATGGTCACATGGTCAGGTTTGCTGACGCTAATGCTTAAAAAACGCTATAAAAAATAATAAATGATAATAAATAAAACGCAATTAAAATGCATGGGCGTTGGCGCTATTTTTACCGCTAACGCGGTAAAAATGCTGCAAAAACGCTCATCGTTTTTACCGCGGTTTTGCAATGCCTCAGTGTGAAAGAGTAAAGAAACCAATCAGCTTCCAGTTTTTATTGTCAAAACCTAATTGAACAAGTTGAAGTTAGATGATGTTTGGCCATAATGCACAGCTGCACCAGATTCTAAGTGCTCAAGTTTTAGTAAATCCCCCCCCCCCCTTATAACCGAAGACATCTTAAAATAACATCCCCCTATATGAGCTTGTTGCACATCCCACTTGAAAACCATAGGCATTGATATGCATTAGCCCCCCAACCACCACCACCTTTATGACTTCTGAGTGACTGACCCAATACAAGTACAGCCTTCTCTCTTTTAAGTTGGCTTTCTACAAAATTCTGGAGTGTGTCTGTTGGAATTTAAGCCTATTCATCCAAAAGAGGCTTTGTGAGGTCAAAAACGAATGATGGTTGAGAAGACCTGGCTCGCAATCAGCATTCCAATTCATCCCATAAGTGTTCAGTAAGGGTTGAGTTCAAGACTCCTTGCAAGCTATTTAGGTTCCTCTATACGAAACTCATCAAACCATGTCTTTATGGAGCTGGCTTTGTGGACAGGGGCACAAATGTGCTGAAGCAGATTTGGACCTTCCTCAAAACATTTGTAGGCAGGCCCCCTAGCAGCCACTAGCAACACCACCATTAAACACGAGGGGTTCAGGTTAGCAATACTTCTGCCATTTTGTACTCATTGGGACACCACATGCCACAGACTTTTTGGCAAGGACCAGCACTTTGCAGGTCAATCACCTTGCAGGTCCAGCTCTCCCAGTAATCAAATGTCCAGCTGGAACTTGCTGTTTGAATGCTTTGCTGAATAGGTATTTCGTTACCAAAATCCAACTAGTGTTAAACAGTTCCTTTGCGGCATATCAGCACTGTGTTTCCGCAGTACTTTTCTTTTGCTGTAACACCTGGAGGAATAGTTCACTGATCCAAATAGGAGTCAACAGAGGGGAGAACAATGTAGTAATTCTACCACCACCACTTGTGCGCATCTGGTTGCTTCAGTGGTTTGCCATTAAAGGCTTGTAGCTGCTTTTTTGGGTTAAGTTCTTGGTGGACCGCTATTAGACATGTGCAACTCGTTTTGTTCCAAAATTTGTCTATTGACAAATTCGTTATTTCGGAAATATTTGATTTAACGAAAACCCGTTTAAAGAATTTTTCCGAAATTCGAAAATCTGAAAATTTTCGGAAATTCGGAGATTCGAAAATAACAATAATCCAAAAATATAAACGAAAATCCAAAAACTAGAAAACCCCAAAATTTGAATATCTGAAATAGTAACTAACTAATAATAACTATTACTAACTATTAAATTTTATGGTATTGGCATTTCCTTTAAAATTTGGCTGTTAGTGAACGTAATGAATACAAATGTGTCCAAAGTTACGCATTACCCGAAATAATGAATGGAACATATCAAATTAATAATACTAAATAATAAACTTTTATTATTATTATTTATTATTATTAATTTGTTACGTCCCATTCGTTTAGATGTGGCATTTATCATTTCGTATAATTTGTAACTTCGGATAAATTCGTATTCGTTACGTTCACTAACAGCCAAATTTGAAAGGAAATTCCAATACCTATATTTTAATAGTTAGTTATTATTAGTTAGTTATTATTTCGGATTTTTACATTTTCGGATTTTAGTTCTTATTTTCGTATTTTCGTTCTTATTTTTGGATTTTCGTTCTTTCGAATTATCGGATTTTACTTTCTTATTTTCGGATTTTCGAATTTCCGAATTTTAGATTTTACGAATTTTCGGATTTTCTTTCTTATTTTCGTATTTTTGAATTTTTTAATTTTCGTATTTCCAGATTTTGGAATTTTCGGATTTGCGAATTTCCAAATTTCCAAATTTTGGAATTTTTCAAATTTCCACATTTTGGAATTTACGCATTTATTCGAAATAACGAATTTCGATCATCACGAATGACCCGAAAAAAACTAAAAACAAATAAATGAAAAGTAAACAAACACATTTTTTGGCATGTCTAACTGCTATGGGCTGACTGTGTCCAAACCATCACATATATTTTGTTGGGAAAATATTCTGGCAGGAATATTATACTTACCTTGTTTGCATATGAGGATTGTTTCTTGCTCATCCATGTCTTTATGGACCTTGCTTTGTGCACTGGTGCAAATTATTTGGTGGAGGCCTGAGGGAGGGGGGGGATTATGGTGTGGGGTTGTTTTTCAGGGGTTGGACTTGGCCCCCTAGTTCCAGTGAAGGGAACTCTTAAGGCATCAGCATACCAAGACATTTTGGACAATTTCATGCTCCCAACTTTGTAGGGACAGTTTGGGGATGGCCCCTTTCTGTTCCAACATGACTTGCACACCAGTGCATAAAGCAAGGTCCATAAAGACATGGATGAGCGAGTTTTGGGTGGAGGAACTTGACTGGCCTGCACAGAGTCCTGACCTCCACATGATAGAACACCTTTGGGATAAATTAGAGTGGAGCCTGCAAGCCAGGCCTTCTCGTCCACATCATATGCCTGACCTCATAAATGCGCTTCTGGAAGAATGGTCAAACATTCAATTAGACACACTCCTAAACCTTGTGGACAGCCTTCTCAGAAGAGTTGAAGCTGTTATAGCTGCAAAGGGTGGGCCAACTCAATATTGAACCCTACGGACTAAGACTGGGATACCATTAAAGTTCATGTGTGTGTAAAGGCAGGCGTCCCAATACTTTTAATAATATAGGGTAGGTTGGTATAATGGTTGGTGCATCGGCCATGTTGTGCATATGCAGGCACCTCTAGGTTTTTTGCAGGTTACTTCAGCAGTTTTGGGGAGTTTTTTTAATGACAGATCCTCTTTTTTTTTTTTTTTGCTTTTATATTGTGCAAAGAGTAGTATCAGGCACTTTTTAATCACATCACCATGCAACTTATTCACTGCGTATTTCATTTGGTCCTAATCAAGCAAATGTTATTTGATAGGTATCTCACTAAGCACTGCGGGTCATTTTGGAATGCTAAATGACATTATCCTTTCCCATTTGTAAGCTATTAAAAATTAAGACTCTCTGTATTTACTATCAGTCCTGATTAAACTCAGTGATGGTGCTAATATTTATTTTATGTTTTTACATTCCCCCCCTCTCTGTTAACTGATTAATATTTGCTCTTTGTAAAACTTTAATAAATTATCTGCTGAGTTTGAAATGCATGGCAAGCAGCGGGCGTTGGGGAATCGTTTTCTTTATCATTTTTTTTAAACTCTGCTTGCATTTATCCGCCAAGTCCCATGCTCAGTGACAGAAGTTCACAAAGAACAATAAAAGATGGGCAAGTGTTCGCAGCCAAAAAACATTGTGATGCCATCTGTTTCGGCAGTGAGTCTCACTAAGCAAATAGCAAATTAGCTGCCTGCATAAAAGGGATTTTTTTTTGTTTTATTGAGGCTATTAAACAACACCACCGAATCTACAGCTCAAGGCTGCAAAATATGTTTAATTAAATGGTTATATGTAAAAACGGGAATGTGACTTTAAAGCCAGACTGCTAAAAAATGACACTTTCCAATCTGAAAGGTGGTAATTATTGACACAAGCCTAAGAGCATCTTCAGATCACAAGATATCTGATAAAACTGGGAATGATGCTCATTTAGAGGGTTCCTCAAAGTCCATAAATTCAGAGCCGGAGTTGTATTTAAGTACTGGGCAGTGGCAGGTGGTGGTATATTTTTTTTGGGGGGGGGGCAAACAACCCACCCACCCACAGACACCACCCCCCCCCCAGTCTGTCACCAAACCCGCACTTACCCCATCTAGGTCACAGGCAGTGCTTCCACCGGGCGGCGTCTCCTCCTCCTGGTGCTTCAAAGTGGCTTCCCCTGCGTCTCCTCCCTCCTCCTCCTCGGCGGCCAATAGGATCGCTTCTCCTCTCAGCCAATCGGATGACGGGACTTAGGACCGCCTTCCTGATTGGCCGGGAGGGGAATCAGGAAGACAATAGCGAATATTAATTTGCTATTGTCACACAACTGGGTGGGTTCGAGGCACCTGGTGGCATCAATCATGCTTTACTAGTAGTTCTGGCGGTGTTTCATTGTTGTTGTATTCCTTGGCCGTCATGTTTGTCTGATTACCAGGAGCTGCGATGCGCTCTGTGCGCCCTCCCCTTTCCACTCTCTCTCCGTCTGGAGGGGGCGGGGGATCGGGTGGGTGCCCTTAGCGCATCGGCGCCACGCAATTATCAATTTTACTACATTATTAAAACATGAATTCATGCTATCTACCTCTATGAGTCAACTGCCTCATTTAAAGTCCAAAATCTCCTTCTCTTGTTTGTGTGAAACATACTGGGCTACATTCACAAAGCGATATCTTACCGCATCCGAGTATACGGTAAGAAACCACATAGCGTTTTTCAAAAAGTTTTTATTATTCACAAAACAACGCTACTAAAATGCTGCATGCGTTATTTTATGAAGGCATGTGGTATTTTAGTAGTGAAAGTCTGCGATAATTTACCGCCGGCGATAGCCAGCGTCCTTGCCACAGGCTGCCACTAGCATGTTGTTAAGGAGTGATTGGCCCCCGGTGTCCTTAATAACCAGTAGGGATGAGCTGAACACCCCCTTGGTTCGGTTCGCAGCAGAACATGCGAACATGCAAAAAATTTGTTTGAACACGCGAACACCGTTAAGGTCTATGGGACACGAACGTGAAAAATCAAAAGTGCTAATTTTAAGACTTAATATGCAAGTTATTTTTATAAAAAGTGTTTGGGGGCCTGGGTCCTGCCCCAGGGGACATGTATCAATGCAAAAAAAGTTTTAAAAATGGCCGTTTTTTTCTGGAGCAGTGATTTTAATAATGCTTAAAGTGAAACAATAAAAGTGAAATATTCCTTTAAATTTCGTACCTGGGGGTGTCTATAGTACGTCTGTACAATGTACCCATTACCATTTCAAACAGGGGGGGCCCGGATCTGGGGGTCCCCCTGTTAACGGGGGCTTCCAGATTCCAATAAGCCCCCTGCCCGCAGACCCCCACAACCACCGGGTAAGGGTTGTGGGGATGAGGCCCTTGTCCCCATCAACATGGGGACAAGGTGCTTTGGGGGGATACCCCGAAGCACTCTTCCCATGTTGAGGGCATGTGGCCTGGTACGGTTCATTTGCCATTTTTTTTTTATTTTGGTGCGGGGTTCCCCTTAAAATCCATACCAGACCTGAAGGGCCTGGTATGGAATTTGGGGGGACCCCCACGCAATTTTTTTTCAATGACTTTTATCTATATTGACGAGACCCGACAATTCATTCAGCCGCGAGTAGTTTTTAATGATTTTTTTTCCTTTAGAAATGTCATTTTGTGCAGGGACTGCTCTAAACACAGGAAAAATTGCGCCACTTTACAGGCATACAATAGACACCCCCCAGGTACGAAATTTAAAGTAATATTTCACTTTTATTGTTTCACTTTAAGCATTAAAAAAATCATTGCTCCCAAAAAACAGCCGTTTAAAATAAAAAAAATTTGCATTGATACATGTCCCCTGGGGCAGGGCCCAGGTCCCCAAACACTTTTTATGACAATACCATGCATATAAGCCTTTAAAATTAGCACTTTTGATTTCTCCCATAGACTTTTAAAGTGTGGCTTTCAAATTTGCCGCGAACACCCCAAATTGTTTGCTATTCGGCGAAAAGGCGAACATCTGATGTTCGAGTCGCACTTACGTTTGACTCAAACATCAGGCTCATCCCTAATAACCAGTAACTACCATGGTTGTTAAGGAGCATTAAGAAAAATTAAGAAAAAAAATACCATGGGCCCCGCCAATCCTACGTGGGGTCTCCCTCAAAGTCCATAATAGGCCACATGCCCTTAACACTGGGGGGGGTGCTTTGGGGCAGGGGTGCTCTGCGCTCCCAAAGCATCTTGGCCCCATGTTAACAAGGGGACCCCCAGATTCCTACTCTCCCCCATATGAATGAGTATGGGGTACATAGTACCCCATACTCATTCACCAAAAAAAAAGGCATAGAGGACAAAAAAAGACATAGATAGTTTTTGACAAGTCCTTTATTTAAAAAATAAAAAATAAATGTCCCCCCCCCCCCCTGTGTAGCTCAATTATCAATCACAACGCCCACTGCCACAGCTGACCCGAAAAAAAGAAAAAAGAAAAAAGCTCCATTCGCACCGAAGGCTCCCGATATCTGCCAGCTCCGCCATCTGACAGTACGTAGCCTCCCTGGCGGTTTTCCCGAGTGTGGCTCGGGGTTACATTTCAGCACCATTAGCGGTAACCCCGAGCCACACTCGGGATTGCATCGCAGGATCCTGGTGCCTCCTTACTTACCTTGTCCCCGGGATCCTGCGATGTCCCCCGCAGTGTCCGCGGGCTGTGTCCTCCTCCGAAGCCTCTCTGTGCCAGGCTCTGTTCCCTGCGAGCGTCGCGACGCACGGGGCGGAGCCTGGCGGCAAATTAAAAAAAATGTAAAAAGCATAACGCATACAGTACTGTAATCTTACAGATTACAGTACTGTATGAAATCATTTCACATCCCATTTGTCCCCAGTGCTTTGGCCCATGCCCTGCATGCAGTTTTATATTGCATATACTGTTCTTTCTGCCTGGAAGCTGGAGATTGTCCATAGCAACCAAAAAGTGTCCCTTTACGTCAAAAATGGCTTTAGACCAGCTAGAAAACAGCGATAGTAAATTAGAACACTTGCAGAATTGAGCGATAGTGAATCGTGTGGAAATTTATTTTATTACTATTTATTTTTATTTTTTTTAATTATTATTTTTTTTTTTATTATATTATAATTTATGTTTTTGTGTTTCAAACTTTATCATACCCGGGATATCTACTAAACTCTTGTTTGGACAGATTTAAGTGTGTTATTGTTAATAATTACAGACCTACAATATAAAACGCCAAATTTCCATGCAAAATAATTGTACCGCTTTCAGCACCTAAAATCAGAAAGAATCATACCGCCAGGGAGGTTAAATAACTAAGGGGCGGGGCTGGCCGGTGACATCACTGGGTGATCCTGCCCCCTTGTGACATCATCGACCAGTGGCTTGCTGGTCACGAGGTTCTGTTCACAAGGGGGGCATGGTCACGATGGTTCTGTGAATGGAGCCCACTGTCCCTAGACACTTTGGCAAATTTCATTGCAAATCATAATGTCTGGGTGATCGAGTCTATCTCCGGTGAATTGCTCACAGCAGAGCATTTCAAGAAACTCTGACAGAGGGAAACCTACTAGATATACACCCTCAATTCCTTGTCCCCAGGCAGCCTCAATAAGGAGACAGAAATAAATACTATTTTTTGATTTAACATTATAAGGATAAATACTGGCCTCGTTGTCGCTGTCTCATAATGTATGTTGCCCATATAGTTGGTCATTTGAGGTCATTACTTTGTTGACAGTTATCAGTTATAATTATATTTATATACAAGTAGGCAAAGTCTGAACGAATATCTTGCATATTGTCCGTTCATATCCTTGCATCCATTTAGAAATTCTTGAGGTCATTAATCATCACTAGGAGTTTATTATCACCATCATCACTACAAATTCATCATCACTTTTTATCTACTATTTATTACTATTATTATGTGTATTTTTTGTATGAAGAAAACTTTTTCCTATGAATTTATTTTTCTCTCAATTTACGATTGGTAGGACTAATTTGGTATTGCTCCATTTTTATATTTATTACATTCTCTATATTTTATATTTTGTAACATATCTGTTTTATATATATTTTCTATCCATTTTTCATATTTATGCAGATTTCTTGGTTGAGGTAACATGCTTATTTATCTTTTTATTAAATTTTTTTCTATTATCCTTTTGCATCATGTATTAATTAAGCACACCATATATCAAGCGTATATGCTTCATAAGTTTTACTAATATGCAATCTGTACTGTGTATATAATATATTATATTATATTATCTTTTTTTAATGTATTTACTATATTGCACACTGTGTGGTTGATTTACCAGAACTGGAGATTCACCTTATAGCTTGTTCAATTAAGCTTTCACAAAAAAAAAAAAAAACATGGAAGCTGATTGGTTTCTGTGCAGAGCTGCATCAGGGTTAGCACTTTCCAGTTTTAGTAAATCAACCCCATTGTGCTTATGCATTCCCCCGATGCTCACATCATTTGCTTGCAGGTTTGTAATCCCATGCGTCCAGGTCTTCTGTTTACTCTTGACCATGTTGTGTTGATAACTACAAAGGATAACCCTCTGGGGTTGGGACTATTTTGGCACTATCCAAAAAATATCAGACAGTGAATATAAAGTAACATTTATTGATACAAAAGGATAAAAAAACACATCTGATAATACAAATGTGCGGCAATATATATATTTATATATATAAGTATGACAACCAGGGCTTTTTTTCAGCGGGAACTCAGGGGAACGCAGTTCCGGCACCTTCAGCACAGAATTTATGTAATGGCGAGGGGTACTATAGTATGCTGGAGGGACTACTGATGCTGACTGCTGGGGGATCTATGGTCGCTGGGGGGATCTATTGTTGTAGGGGGTCTAGTGTTGCTGGGGAGGTTTATTGTTGCTTGTGGAGGATCTATTGTTGTGGGTGGGGTTGGGGGGGTACTTGTTGCTGGAAGGGATCTACTGTTGAGGGAGGGGTCTATTGTTGCTTGCGGTTGGGAGATCTATTATTGCTAGGGGGGTCTATTGTTGCTGGGGGTATGTTATTGAATGGGGGTTGTCTATTGTTGTTGGCTGCAGAGGATCTATTTTATTGCTTTTCTTGTTATCGGTGTCAAATGCTATACAAATTACTTGGTTCTGTATTCTCTGGAAGGGAGGGTACTGGGAGGTGGGTAGGGGATGGAACCCAAGGTCGGTGCTCAGAGGTGTGTAGGGGGCGGAGACAAGGGGTGATTCGAAAAGGAGGGAGTTCCTGCACCTATTCCCTGAGAAAAAAAGTATGAGTAGTTTAAACATAATACATGATATCTAACGCTTATCGAGAACTCTTCTTCAGAGGTGTCTAAAGATGGCACAAATTGCTATCTGAAATATAATGAAAGACATACAGTAAGTACAAGTAACATATATATCCAATTTACAGAGAGTTTACAGACTGATTAAGGTAGGTAAATCCATACTAACTAATCAAGAGCCAGGAAAGCAGTGAACAATGCAAATGCTGCTACATATAAAACCAGGAGCAAATATAACGATGCTGCCACCATGTAAATTCCCACCGCCAGACCAAAACCAACACCTTTAGGGGCCAAGCTGCTGAGATCTCCCCAGGGGAACACGGGACTGGAAAGCACGCCTCATGTTGTAGAAGGAGCTGTAAAAACATAGAGGACAATAGTCATTTGCTCACTAAATATCTACTAAAAAAGATGCTCTATGTTTTCCCTTATTGAATTAAATATTAAATTATTGTGTCCCGGTCTTCTGTTTATTATGAGATCTGGACCATGTTGTGTTGATAGGGTGGATACTTTTGCCAGCCTCTGTTAGCATAAAGGGGATGTAGCAGTGCCCCCATGGGGTCGCTGCGTGTTCTAGCATCCACACATCACCCTGCTGGTCAGACATTCATTTTAGGTACACTTTTCCAGTTAATGAACAAGTTTCTTGCTTGTTTTTGTTGTTTTTATTAGGGGATTAAACTTGGATGGGAAAAGGGACATGGGATACCCAAATGATTGATCTCTAGTAATGGAAATAAATGTAGTTGAATCTAAACTGACAGTCTCTGCTACTTCACATCTCCTCCAGCACACTACTTGAGATCATTTGCTTTCCTTACTGTCCAGTTCCAGATTCCTGTCACCATTAGCACATGGCTAGGCCTCACTCTGAAAAAGGTCCTAACATTTTCCTAGTAGAAACCATTTTAGAGGAAGAAGACAATTGTGCTAACTGATGCTTGGTGGACTACTGCTCCCAGCACGTCCGATGCAAATCCTGCCAACCCTCCTGGCTGCAGCGACTTAACTTCATCAACACCACAGTCTCTCCCTCTGGCTTTAAATCCAATCCTGGCATGTCTCTCCCAAAGCTTCTCACTGTGCTTCTCACTCACTGACCCCTGCATGGATCCCTCCCGAATGACTTTTTTCTGGCCGTGCTCCCCGCTGTCTTCCTCCAGCTCCTGTTCCAGGACACCTCTCAATGACGGTGTAAAGAAAGGGTCCCTCCCAGCTCCTGAGCTCCAGGCCTGAGGTACACCCCCCCCAGAAAGGGAGTCCCTCAAGGCCTACCACAGCCTAACACGCCATCATCTCAGTTCTTCCACCCGACAACTCCTTCTACAACAGGTGGACCATGAGTATATATAGGAGGCCTGCCAATCCTAGTTGGGGATTGGTCAGGGCTCCCAGATACACTCCATGTCACTCTCACTCTCTGCCCTGCCTCTCTTCCAGAACATTTTCACTGGAAGCAAAGGAGGCGCCAGAGAGCTGAAGCACATGTCAGTCACCTGCTGCTACACTAAACCACCCCCCCTGCCCCCAGATCCAAAACAAACAGGCCTAGCTCACAGCTAGGCTAGCATAAATTTACCTGCACTGGCAGTATACACAAAAACCCACTACTCAAGTACCTACCTAAAGGTAGAGGGTGCTACAGGGAGTAAGATGTAAAGGTGGGCAGGCTTGAGAAAGAGGCATTACCACCTTGAAAAGCATTACAACGCCACCCCATCATGCCCTCCGGCATCTAATGTCATCAAAGAGGTTCCCATGCGATCATATCTCTGACAGTTTTGCTTCAGTGTCTATGCTGCCTCTGGTTCCATACCATATCCACGGCTTGGAGTTTTTTCTAGGACCACAGATGACCGCCTTGTGTTTATATGATATGCATTTTATTATTCTACAAAAAATGAGTGGATATTATTTCTTTTTTTAGGAAAATTCTTAAACTGCTACACTTAGAGGCACCCTCTTGTGTTCTCTTGGGTAATACGGTTTATTGTGCATGTGTGCCCTTAAAGTTAACTGAAAGTGATTGTAAAGGCTCGTTTTTTTTTTGTTTTTTTAAAATAACAAACATGTCATACTTACCTTCACTGTGCAGCTCTCGACTTCTGGGGTCCCTCTGCGGCTCTTGCGGCTCCTCCTCATTTCAGATAACCCCTTAGGAGAAGTGCTCTCCCAGGGGGTTACCTTGTGGGTGCGCTCCCGAGTCCATAGACACGAATGTCAGACTTACCCCCGCCCCCCGGCGGCCGCATCATTGGATTTGATTGACAGCAGCGGGAGCCAAGGGCTGCCCTGCTATCAATCTATCCAATCAAGAGCTGGGACCCCATGCAGAGAGGGACAGCACGCCCCTGGTGTGGGAATTAATATGCGCTAATAATGTGTGATATAAAGAACTGAAATTACCAATATTTCATTCTCCAGTGTCTCTTTTTTTCCAGAAAATATATAATATGTTGAGTTTTTTTACTCATCTTCAGGCCTAAAATGTTTTTTAGACATGTGTACAAAAATGCAAAGCTGTCTCTGGCAGAGAAAGGATTAAAGGAATACAATGAAGGGTAAAATGTCTGTGCCTTCTTTTAGTCTACAGAAAGGGAAACTTACAGATCCATGTATCTTCACCACCTCACCATTCCAACAGAATCTCACTTTATTGCTGTAACGTAACGGAGCTTGCAGTATGTGACCTCCCACATGCATACCTCCCAACTTTTTGAGATGGGATTGAGGGACACCTATCAGCAAAAGTATGTAGGCATAGGACACGCCCATTACCATGCCCCCTTAAAGGAGAATTTTACAAAAAAAAACGAGATTGGTTAAACTCACAAGTGCTTTTTTTTACCACTACTATTCCTTTATACTGGCGTTTGGAAATTACAAATGCAGCAATTTAGAAATCAGATGAAAGATTTAGCACTGGAAAACACTTTTTGATAGATAAAAAGTGCTTTTTATATATACAACTATATAGATCAAACTAAAATGGTTTTAGCACTGGAAAACACTTTTTGATAGATAAAAAGTGCTTTTTATATATACAACTATATAGATCAAACTAAAATGAGGGACAAATGAGGAGGAAAGAGGGACAGAGAGACATTGCTCCAAATCAGAGACAGTCCCTCAAAATCAGAGACAGTTGGGAGCTATGCACATGTGACAGTTTCTAGGGCGATCACCCAATGGGTCGCCCCGAACACTGTCAGGTGGGAGGTGGAAGTGACATCATCCACGAGGGTAGGTTCTAATACTATCCAACACAAGAGCTTACACGGTGGACCCCTGCAGTTAGGAGGCAATAGGTGAGCATGGATTGGTAAGTTAAACTTGCTTGGGCGATGGGCTATCAGAAGATATCAGAAGATATTGTCACTTTGCCAAGAATGGGTGTTTCTTTCAACTATGTGAATAAAAGGCAACCATAGTAAGTACCCCTGGAGGTAATATAGCTTGTCCTAGTCCTCAATTTCAATTAAAAGCTGTTATGCTAAATAAAATTCAAACATTTATATCAGCACAACGCGCCTCTAAGTTCACACAACCAGCTTGCAAGAGAGATCAATTTTGGCTTTTGCCTACTTAATATGTAATAGCTTTCCTCCTATGATGATTACACTTCTGTCACCTAATAAACCCAACAAGTCGTTTTTCATTTTTATAGGACACATTGCCAAGGAAAGGCCGAGAATAATTTTCATATTAATTAAGCAATAAAAATGCCTGCCCAAAAAGCACTATAATTCTTAGCAATGCGCCCGCCTTGCATGTCGTGCTGCTTTCTTAACATTTTGCAAATTAGAAAGTAACACTTTGTGAAATGTATTAAGTAATTTACAGCCCACAATCCGTCTTGCGGTCGGTGATAGTTTTCGGAAGGTGTTCGGGAACTGTTCAGTTAACTGCTTACAAGGTTTGGAATTATATCATCGTACTTATTTTTGGTCTCAGTTTATGTTATCATCTCCTCAGAGGATGTTTATAGGGCACATGCTTGGTACCTGTGAAGTAAGTCAGCTAATCAATCATTAGGTCTACCAAGTCTCTAAATAGCCACCTAAACCTAAAACATCTAGTCTTGCCAATTGGAAAGGATATGAATCTTACATAAAACACTATCTCCAAAAACTTATATACAACTTATTTTTACTTCTGATGTAAGTCCTGCCAAATGCCCAATCCCCATCCAATGACAGGGTCTAAGTGGTCAATTAGAACACTCCAATTACACAGGTGAATGGCAGCTGCTGGGGCTTTATTCTGTAACAAAGTGTTATAATTAAAAGAGAAATACAGAAGAGACTTTTCTGGCTAAAAAAAGGCAATTGTCATTTTGTGTTGTCTGGTCTTCAGCAGGACCTTTAACCACTTACCTACTGGGCACTTTCACCCTCAGGCCAATTTCCAGCGCTGTGGCACTTTGAATGACAATTGCAGGGTCATGCAACGATGTACACAAACAACGTTTTTGTCATTTTTTTTCACACAAATAGAGTTTTTCTATTGGTGGTATTTAATCACCACTGGGTTTTTTATTTTTTGCTAAATAAACAAAGACCGAAAATTAAAAAAAAAACAAAAAACTTTCTTTTAATTTGTTATAATATTTTGGAAACCGGTAATTTTTCTCCTTCACTGATGGGCACTGATGAGGTGACACTGATAAGGTGGCACTGATGGGCATTGATGTACACTGACAGGTTGCACTGATGGGCACGGATGAGGCAGCACTGGTGGGCACTGATAAAGAGGCACTGGTGGGCACTGATGAGGCTGAACTGATAGGCAGCACTGATGGACACTGATAGGTGGCACTGATGGACAGCACTGATAGGCGGCACTGATGGGCACTGATAGCTGGCCCTGAAGGGCACTGGTAGACGGCACTGGTAGGCACTGGTAGGCTGCAATAATATGTGACACTAATGAGGAGGCATTGATGGGCACTGATTGACAGCACTGATGGGCACTGATTGGCATCACTTGTGGGCACACATTGGCAGCACAGGTGGACATACATTGGCAGCACTGGTGGGCACACGTTGGCAGCACTGATAATCAGGACCATGATAATCAGTGCTCTGATTATCAGTGCCGATGTCCCTTTTCAGAGAAGCCAGTTATCGGCTCTCTTATTCTCTCCTCATGCTCTCAACATGAGGAAAGTAGTGCCGATAACCTGCTTCTATTTAAATCTGTGATCAGCTGTGATTGGACACAGCTCATTACGTGTTAAAGAGCCGCTGATTGGCTCTTTACCTCAATCTGTGATCAGTAGTGTCCTCCACTGTGATCACAGAGCGTGCCGCCCACACCCCGCAGCAGGCGCGATCATGGGAGGCCTCCTAGAACTAGCTGTCTGCACAGTAGCAGTCATTCGGCTATAGCACAGTCGGCAAGTGGTTAAGAAGTTCAATTTTTTATGGTTTTCTGTTCCCAGGGGACACAGTACATGTAGTACTTTGTCCCATCTACCTATGTGCTGTGGAAGGCTAGCTATGCAGTCTAGACATGTGCATTTCGTTTAGTTCCGAATCGAAATTCGGACGAAATTTTCATTATTTGGACATTCGGATGCATCCGAAATACCGAATTACAATACTAACGAATTTAAACGAATCCGAAATGTTTCGAATCGAAAACCCACGGCCGAAATTCGAATCGAATTCGAATCGAATTCGAAACCAAATTCGAAATATATTCGATTCGAAAACAAATTCGAAATCTATTCGACTCGAATTCGAAAACAAATTCGAATCGAATTAGAAAAAATATAAATTGATTTCTAAAAAAAATACAATAAAATAGAATATAAAATAATAAAACAATAGAATAAACATAAAAGAATCGTAAAGAATAGAACAGAATTTAATAGAATTTAATAAAATACAACAGAATATGACCATCTTCTGAAATTCGAATTTCGAATAGTATAAATTCGAATTCGAAAATAGATTGGAAAATAACAATTTATATATATATTCGAATTCATTCTATATGAAATTCGAATTTCGGAAAATGGTTATATATATAAATATATATTTATATATAAATATAAACATATATTTTTATATATATATATATATATATATATATATATATATAAAACCATTTTCCGAAATTCGAATTTCATATAGAATGAATTCGAATTCGAATAGAAAAGATTAGACTAGAAATAGGAAATAGACTAGAAAAACAATAGAACAGAATTGAGTAAAATATAATGTGTATATATATTATATTTTATTCTATTCTGTTCTATTTTTTTTCTATTCTAATCTTTTCTATTCGAATTTGAATTCATTCTAAATGAATTTCGAATTTCAATAGATGGTTATATATAAATGAATATCTTATATATATATATATATATATATATATATATATATAAAACCATTTTCCAAAATTCGAATTTCATATAGAATGAAATTGAATTTAAATAGAATAGAAAATAATATCATAAAAAAACAATAGATCAGATCAGAAAAAAAAAAAAAAAAAAAATATATATATATATATATATATACATATATATATATATATATATATATATAAATAACCATTTTCTGAAATTCGAATTTCATATAGAATGAAATCGAATTTGAATATAAAAGATTAGAATAGATTAGAAAATAATAGAAAAGAATATCATAGAAAAACAATAGAACAGATCAGGAAAAAAAAATTATATACATCTCTTGAAATTCGAAATTCATATAAAATTAATTCAAATTTGAATAGAAAAGATTAGAATAGAAAAACAATAGAACAGAAAATAATCTAATATATATATTATATTTTATTCTATTCTGTTCTATTGTTTTTCTAGTCTATTTTCTTTTCTATTCGAATTTGAATTCATTCTATATGAATTTCTAATTTCAAAAGATGGTCATATATATAAATATTTTATATATATATATATATATATATATATATATATATATATAACCATTTTCCGAAATTCGAATTTCATATAGAATGAATTTGAATTCTAATTGAAAAGATTAGACTAGAAATAGGAAATAGACTAGAAAAACAATAGAACACAATTGAGTAAAATATTGTTTTTCTAGTCTATTTTCTTTTCTATTCGAATTCGAATTCATTCTATATGAAATTCGAATTTCGGAAAATGGTTATATATATATAAGTACATGTAGTACTTTGTCCCATCTACCTATGTGCTGTGGAAGGCTAGCTATGCAGTCTAGACATGTGCATTTCGTTTAGTTCCGAATCGAAATTCGGACGAAATTTTCATTATTCGGACATTCGGATGCATCCGAAATACCGAATTACAATACTAACGAATTTAAACGAATCCGAAATGTTTCGAATCGAAAACCCACGGCCGAAATTCGAATCGAATTCGAATCGAATTCGAAACCAAATTCGAAATATATTCGATTCGAAAACAAATTCGAAATCTATTCGACTCGAATTCGAAAACAAATTCGAATCGAATTAGAAAAAATATAAATTGATTTCTAAAAAAAATACAATAAAATAGAATATAAAATGATAAAACAATAGAATAAACATAAAAGAATCGTAAAGAATAGAACAGAATTTAATAGAATTTAATAAAATACAACAGAATATGACCATCTTCTGAAATTCGAATTTCGAATAGTATAAATTCGAATTCGAAAATAGATTGGAAAATAACAATTTATATATATACATATATATACATATATATATATATATATATATATATATATATATATATATATATATATATATATTCGAATTCATTCTATATGAAATTCGAATTTCAAAATTTGGGGTCTCTGAACCCAAAGGGTCCCAAAATGACATTGCTGCAGATGGACACAGTTGACCGAATTTGGGGCCCCATATCTTGGGGCCACTTAGTGCTAAGAACCCCAAATTTGGTGTGCAAACCCAGTGGAACTAGCACCATAAAATTTCCAAAG
Organism: Lithobates septentrionalis; assembly: GCA_037952835.1. NCBI lineage: Eukaryota > Metazoa > Chordata > Amphibia > Anura > Ranidae > Lithobates > Lithobates septentrionalis. Next base: position 694,560 of record JBBDGP010000083.1, on the reverse strand, counting down.
CTGAGGTTTCTAGCACCAAGTGGCCCCGAGATACAGGGCCCCAAAAATCAGTTCAGAAAATGTCAAGCACTTTTCTGCAGCAGAGAATGACATTTTCTGAACCGATTTTGGGCCCTGTATCTCGGGGCCACTTAGTGCTAGGAACCCCAGCCTTGGACATGTTATGGTACCAGTTCCACTGGGTTAGCACACCAAATTTGGGGTTCCTAGCACCAAGTGGCCCTGAGATACGGGGCCCCAAAGTCGGTTCGGAAAATGTCAAGCACTTTTCTGCAGCAGAGAATGACATTTTCTGAACCGATTTTGGGCCCTGTATCTCGGGGCCACTTAGTGCTAGGAACCCCAGCTTTGGATATGTTATGGTACCAGTTCCACTGGGTTAGCACACCAAATTTGAGGTTCTTAGCTCCAAGTAGCCCTGAGCTATGGGGCCCCAAACTCGGTTCAGAAAATGTCAAGCACTTTTCTGCAGCAGAGAATGACATTTTCTGAACCGATTTTGGGGCTCGGTATCTCGAGGCCACTTAGTGCTAGGAACTTCTGTAATAATCGAGTTATTTCTGTATTAATAACTATATTTCAATAATTCATATTGATGAGAAAAGTTCCAAGAAAAATCTGTTAAGTTCTCGTGTAAAACCTCCAAAATTGATTTAATGATCAATTAGCAAAATGTTACAAAAACAATGTCAAAATGTAGAATACAAAAATAGATTATTCTTAAAATAAAGTTTAAATCAGATATGTCTGTGTGTATATCTTGAGATCTGTGTGTGTGTGTGTGTGAAGCTGCAATGCATCTCACCCTCTCCCCACAGCCTGTCTGTACTCCTACAATTAACTCCCACCTTTTTCCATAGAGGCTGGCTTAAAAAAGGTTCATTATACTTATAGTCCCACAGAAAAGACCGCGAAATTTGAATTACTCCTTCCAACATTCCTAAGGGCGGGGCTATGAACGAAGTGAGAAAAGCTATCTTTTAAGAATCATTTAACTTACAATATATACATTTCCTTTAAACATATAAAATCCTACATATCAGTATACATATATGTAAAATGCAGTGTTCTTATTAATACCCTAATCAAGAAATATAGTAGTGTAAAGAAACAGCTTATATTCTTAACATAATGAAACTTTGTGTCTTTGGAAAGACTGTAATCTAATCTTCTTACGATGGGGGAGGTGAAATGGTCTACACTAAATTGTATCCATATGTGAGATGAATCTCTCCCAAGCAATGCATACAAAGCCTATACCAGCATAAACTTTCATGAGTTATAAAAACCTATATAACTTCACCTTTTCCATACATAGAAGATATATATATATTTATATATATATTTATATATATAATTCAATTATCACAAGAACTCAACCATTCATAAATTCTGATATTCTAACATTTCCCTCTCAAAATGATTGATTTAAATTAATCTTTATCATTTTAAATAAAATCATTAAATAAATCTGAATCTAACTCTAAATTAATTTATACCTCAAACGCATCACATCCGTATTCATTCATGCCCAAAGATCTTAAGATAATTGACTCAAATATATATTTTCAAATGTGATTCTATATAAGGAAAAGTGAATTCATAACCCTTCATCTTCATATACCATAAAAAATATTTTCACAATTATTATTTTCTTTTTCTTTTACCAAATAAATCAATCCCCTTAATTTCATGATTCATAAATGTAACATTGTTGTACAATACTTTGAAATATAGATATCACTTCAGAAATTTGTTTCATATTTTCCCTCCAAATTGTGTTTAACATAAATCTATAATCCATAAAACCTTTCTAATAACCTTGTCAAAATTAAAACATAAAATATGTTCTTAACTTCAATTTGTTCATATAAGTGAGATGATTTCAAAGCTAAATACATATTACAATGTAAAGTTAATCCTATCTTGTTTATGTACCTTTAAGAAAAATGTACTCTGTCTTAATTAACACCAGATGTTCCCTCTAACTAGAATGACTCTATTGTAAGGATGTTTAACCCTTTCAACTCTGAAAATACACTATATATGAGTGTAAAAATGATGTGTAAAAAAATATCTCATCTTGATATAATAAACATGTCCTGTCACATAAAAATGATATATAAAAACTGCAATATATCTGATGGATAAATGATTTCATCAGTAGTCAAAAAAACTAAAAAGTCCATTGTTTTTAAAATGTCCTCTCTTATCAGAGGTTCTCGAGAATTTTTCTTCTTCTTCTTCTTCCTGCACTCTGTAAAATTGGAAAAACTTTATTGAACATTAAAATGACAACAATAATTATAACGAATGGATCTCTTCTGTCAATTCTTCTCCCAGAACTGATATTCTTAAACTTCAAGATTTTGTTCCCATCTGGAAGGTCTAGAAATATTAAATTTCTTTCTTTTGGTGACTTACAAGTCAGATCCTAAAAAAGAATGCAGTATCATTATTTTGAATTTAAATACATGCAAAATATACCTTCATTTACTTATTCATTTTACATACCAAAATTCTAATATTTTATTATGACATACAAACCATATTTTAATAATAACATTTCTAATTACCTTACTTTGCTCTATTTTTCTTTAAATGACCTATACTCTAATTTATTATTCTGTGTATTTAAACGACAGGACGCAATTTCTCTTTTTTTTTAGTCATAATATAAAATCTTGTTTTCATAAACTAAATAAAGATTTTAAATTACCCCAGAAGACAAAAGCGAATTATATATTCATTCACTTCTCTTCTATAATATTTCAGAGTAATGCGTGCTGTACTGTACTTCTAACATTTTCAATTCAGCATTTTCTGTAGAATTTTTGCTGAATAGTATAACCATTCTTTGGGTAACACCTAGAAAGACCTGTTGAACAATTCTTAATATTATTGACAAATCCTGTCTCAAAGCATCTCTCAGCACTTGTTCTAACAATCCAATTTATAGGCTTTCTGAATAAATTTAGCTGAGAATGTTCTGTTATCACATCTACCTCTATGGGTTTAGATTTTAAAGTTTTAAAAAATGGGCAATATTTGTCATATAATTCTCCTGAATGAATTCTCTTAAAAAGAATTTTTAATGACAGATCAGGTGTCCGTAATATGATCATCCTAGATCTCACAATCTTTTCTGTTACTTTGACTGCAAAATAAACACTTAACAATTGCTTCATATTTGTGTCAAAAGTCTTTTCCATATTTGTCAAACCTCTGGAGAAAAAACCTATTATTTTCGGTTCACCATCTTTTACCTGAAATAAAATTACTGAGATGGAATTCTCAGATACCTTAGTAGACAATAAAACAGGCATAGACATTCCAATTTCGATTGTATGCAATGAAACAGCATTCTGCAAATCTTTTTTCAACATTTCAAAAACATCTGTATGGGTTTGAGACCATTCATCAAACACAACATCTTTTTGTTTCAGGAAATCAAATAATGGTTTAACTTTATCATCATATTCCTGTAAAAACTCTTTGCAAGAATTTAACTCACTCAAAAATTGATATAATGCCTTGTAAGATGTTGGAACTGGAATAGCAGAAATGTTTCTAACTTTTTCCTGTGATAACATTCTCTGTCCATGACTAATTTGCATATGAAGAAAGTTAACTTTATCTTTCATTAACTGAACTGACTCTGTGTTCAATTTCAATCCTGCTGTTTGTAACAGAGTAAATAACTCTGTCAACAGAGTGACATGTTCCTCTGTATTTTGGGTAGACAACAAAATTTTTTCCACGTGTTGGAAAATACATTTTGGTCTAGAAAATTTTGATAAAACTTTCTCCAAGCACTCGTGCACTATTCCGTCACTGATTTCCATTTCTGGAATTATTCTAGTGAAGGCATAAGTTTCTTTATTGAAACTGAAGGCAAGTTTATAATGACAACTGTTTGTTACTGGTACTGAAAAATGACTATTGGAAATTTCCAGTACTGAAAATACTTTGGCCTTGGCATCCATTTGTGACATTAAATTTAAATTAGGAACAATAGGTTTGTTATTTGTAATGCATTTATTCAGTGATCTTAAATCAACTGATAAAGAATACGAATCATCAGCATTCTTGATAGGCCAAATACAATTATTTACCACTGATTGTGCCTTCTTTAATATTCCTTGTTGTAAAAATGATTGTACAATGTCAGAAACTGGACCTATTGATTCTTGTGGCAACTTATTTTGAATTTGGGGTTCAGGGTCTCGTCCCTCAATTTCTATCTCAATATCTTTAAACAAACCTGTATCCATTTTGTTCTGACTCCAAAGACTTTTATGTGCTCTTACCGATTGTTCCAATTCGAGATTGGTTCCTATGTGTGGCCAATTAAAATCTGAAGAAATGTCAACGACTGCTGTACAAATACTTCCAACATTATTGCACATGGAAGAATCTATTAACCTAGATTTGGGCCTAGATGAATCTTTCCATATAGTAGAATTACTTAAATCAATAATCCAATCTAATTTACTAATCACATCCATGCCTAAAATATTCTCTGTATTTTGGCAACACCAGATGTCCATTTTAGTTTTTAAAACTCCCGGAATCTCGAAATTCACACCAGAAACTTTAGCTGCAACTGTATTTCCTTTTCCATTGAAACCAATTAAATTACATTTTGGAGAATCAATATTCACATGTAATTTGTTTTTAGTTAAACTGAGTTTAGATCCTAAATCTATTAACCATTTAGTATCCTTGCCATTTAATAAACCATGTAACCATGGCCTTCCACTTTCATCTAATAAAAGTGAAGTCACATATTTTAATGTTGGAGATGACTCAGAACCTTTTTTCCTAAATCCTGATGTTGATGGAAGTAATCCATCCCTCTCATTTTCATCATTGTTTTTCAAATTGATTGAACTGTCATTAACAGTCAATGTACTGATCTGTTTGACTTCTGAAGCATAAGGCAAATCAGTCAAACTATTGTTTGAAGAAGAAAGAATATATTGCTCAGAAATATGTTCTGTATTTTCTACTTTCAACGTTTTCCTTTGTGTAGTATGTAGGGAAGTATTTCCTGTCTGCTCTGAAACCTTAGTTCTGCCTGTGACGTGTATCTCACCATCTCTGGGTGTGGCCTTACACGTGGCACTCTGAATGCCATTTTGTAATATATCTAAACGGCGTCTGCATTCAGCAGCTTTATTCAATATTTTTGTTTTAAGCAAAACTTCATTTTCCTGGTCATCAACCTTGAAGAATCGCATATCTTGTACAAAAGGCTCCTGCATAGAATCTGCAGTAACATTCATAGAGTCTGCATTAACATTAATCTCTAAACTCTTGCTTGACTCTGCTTTAAACGTTACATTATTCTGTAACTCAGACAACTGAATATCCTTTATTTGAATTGCACTCTGCAAATCATCTATCCTTTCAGTCAAAATCTGACAATTAGTACATAAACTATTGTCCTTTATTTCCTCTTTTGTACCAACTACATTGCTTTCAAAAACTCCTGATATCATTGTATCATAAACTTTAATCAACTTAATCAAATTCCTAACCTGTTTGCTGAATTTCTTAAATGAAAATTTTGACTTTTGTATTTTCTTATTAGCCTGTAAGCATTCATTGAACATGTAACACCATAATTCATCATCTTTAACAAACTTTGACAGATTTTTAAATTCTAAATCACTCTCACTGGATAATTCATGAATTAAATCCATAACTTACCAATGTAAGACGGCTTCCTTCATGTAACACGCGTTCCCTCTCTTGGCGGGAAATTACGTCATCAAGAAACAGATTTTTCTTGTACGTGCACAAACGTCTCACCGATTCTGATCTTTCTTTTCCTTCCAAGTTCAATTCAATGATGCCGAAAATGAGCTTTTTAGATTTCTCCTGAAAGCTTGTCTGAATAATCACTGTTTTTGCTGATATTCCCTCTCGACAAGCGGAAGGAGAAATTATTGAAAAAAAATTCGATATCCGGACAAAAAGAATCTCCTGGCTGGCTCGCCACTGTAATAATCGAGTTATTTCTGTATTAATAACTATATTTCAATAATTCATATTGATGAGAAAAGTTCCAAGAAAAATCTGTTAAGTTCTCGTGTAAAACCTCCAAAATTGATTTAATGATCAATTAGCAAAATGTTACAAAAACAATGTCAAAATGTAGAATACAAAAATAGATTATTCTTAAAATAAAGTTTAAATCAGATATGTCTGTGTGTATATCTTGAGATCTGTGTGTGTGTGTGTGTGTGAAGCTGCAATGCATCTCACCCTCTCCCCACAGCCTGTCTGTACTCCTACAATTAACTCCCACCTTTTTCCATAGAGGCTGGCTTAAAAAAGGTTCATTATACTTATAGTCCCACAGAAAAGACCGCGAAATTTGAATTACTCCTTCCAACATTCCTAAGGGCGGGGCTATGAACGAAGTGAGAAAAGCTATCTTTTAAGAATCATTTAACTTACAATATATACATTTCCTTTAAACATATAAAATCCTACATATCAGTATACATATATGTAAAATGCAGTGTTCTTATTAATACCCTAATCAAGAAATATAGTAGTGTAAAGAAACAGCTTATATTCTTAACATAATGAAACTTTGTGTCTTTGGAAAGACTGTAATCTAATCTTCTTACGATGGGGGAGGTGAAATGGTCTACACTAAATTGTATCCATATGTGAGATGAATCTCTCCCAAGCAATGCATACAAAGCCTATACCAGCATAAACTTTCATGAGTTATAAAAACCTATATAACTTCACCTTTTCCATACATAGAAGATATATATATATTTATATATATATTTATATATATAATTCAATTATCACAAGAACTCAACCATTCATAAATTCTGATATTCTAACAACTTCAGCTTTGGATATGTTGTGGTACCAGTTCCACTGGGTTTGCACACCAAATTTGGGGTTCCTAGCACCAAGTGGCCCTGAAATACGGGGCCCCAAAATCGGTTCGGAAAATGAAATTTTTTGCTGCAGAAAAAGTATTTATATATATAACCATCTTTTGAAATTCGAAATTCATATAGAATGA